>CM050170.1:169773041-170973041 GCA_027410445.1 Discoglossus pictus | reverse complement strand
GTAAAATATTAGCATGTATTAGGAAGGGTATAGAAGCAAGGGAAGTAAATATAATTCTGCCACTATACAAATCCCTAGTCCGCCCTCATTTGGAATATGGAGTACAATTTTGGGCACCACTTCATAAAAAGCACATTTTAGAGCTGGTTAAATTACAGAGAGGGACAGCAGATCTAATAAGGGCAATGGAGGGGCTAAGATATGAAAACAGACTAATCAAACTTATTTTCTCTAGAAAAAAGACATCTAAGAGGGGATATGATTGCCTTATATAAATATATCCAGGACCAATTCAAGGCTTTGTCAAGTGAACTTTTCATGCCAAGTGGTTTTCAACTCACAACAGGGCATCTTTTAAGGTTAGAAATAAAAATAATCTATCTTAAAGAAAAAAAAAATGTTTCTTCACAGTAAGGGTGGTTATACTTTATAATTCTCTACAAAAGCAGGTAGTGACAGCAGATTTGATAGATAACTGTAAAAAAGGGTTGGATATATTTTGAGTAAAAAAGGCATTCACGGTTATCCTGGATAAGAGGGAGTATTGATCCAGGGAGGAGTCCGACTGCCAGTAACTGGGGCCAGGAAGGATTTTGTTTCCCTTTTGAGATAATTGGCAAATGGGTTTTTTCTGTTTTCCGTCCTCTGGATCAATTAACAACTAATCCGCATGTTGCAGATCAGAGAGATCTAAGAAGGTTGAACTTGATGGACTAAAGTTTTTTATTCAAACTCAATTACTATGTAACTATGTAACATGTTAAGCCTATCCATGCCATCATGGCTGCCACTATCCTGATATCCATGTGGACATGACACCATACTTTAAATGGGAGAAAGTACACACTGATATATTTTTAAAAATATTATTATTATTATTATTATTATTATTATTATTATTATTATTATTATTATGATCCTTTATTTGTAACGCCCCAACATTTTCTGTAGCACTATACAGGGGTTAGGCATAAGTATAAATAATTTCCCCACCATGAAAATAATGGAAGTCCCTGTTATTGAGCTTTCAATCAGATACACACAGTGCTTTCCCTAAAGCTCCTGATAAGATTGAATACTCGCAAACTTACATTCTAAAGGGTGTGGGTGAGGTACAGGAGAGTGATAGATGCATAGTGAATGAAGAGGCTAAAGATGATAGGCTTTTTTGAATAGATACATTTTTAAAAAGATTTTGAAGGATTTGAGACAGGAAGATAGTCTGGTGGAGCAAGGTAAGGAGTTCCAAAGAATAGGGTCAGCATGAGAAAAGTCTTGAAGGCAGGAGTGAGAGGAGGGGATGAGAGAGGAGGAGAGAAAAAGATCGTTAGCAGAGCGAAGAGGGTGGTGGGAGTGTATTTTGGGATGAGAGCAGAGATGTAGGAGGGTGCACTATTGTAGAGGGCTTTATATGTTAGGTCATGATATTTTGTTTTATTCTAGAGGCTATGGGAAGCGAGAGGAGTACCTGACAGAGAGATGCTGCAGACACTGATCGTTTAGTATGGTAGATGAGTCTAGCGGATGCATTCAAAATGGATTGCAGTGCAGACTGACCGATGATAGGAAGGCCAGCAAGGAGAGAGTTGCAGTAATCATGACAAGATATGATGAGAGAGTGAATAAGAATTTTAATTGTGTCTTTTGTAAGGTAGTGATGTATTTTGGATATGTTTTTTAGGTGAAAGTGACAAGATTGTGTGAGTGATTGAATGTGAGGAATGAAAGAGAGGGAAGGGTCCAGTAGGCCCCCAAGACAGCGAGCCTGGGAGGTGGGAGTGATGATGGCATTGTCAACAGTAAGAGATGAGTGAGGGGTGGGAGCTGAGGAAGAGGGTGGAAAGATAAGGAGCCCTGTCTTAGACATGTTGAGTTTGAGTTGATGGACAGAAATCAAATATTGCCAGCTATTTGGCTCAACCCAGTTATAGAAGGCATTTCTGTGAGCCACAGACTTTACAAAACTCTCTTCCCCTAATAAGACTGCAGGGGTTAACCTCCCTGCTCAGTTGATAATCTGCACATTGCGAGACCTGATTTATGACTGCTCCTGGAATATGGTTGGAGCTACTGATGGACTGAGTGCTTGCAGTTTATCTGAATTGGAGAAAGACATACTCACACAGACAGCAGCTTGCAACTTATGATTGTTTGGAGCAGAGTGAAGACCTGTAAATCTGAAGAATACAGTGACTGCTAATACAATTTTGCACTGTTTGCTTTGCTCCACCCAGGGTAAGCTGGATGAGAGCTGGTTAGCGAGGAAACTGTTTATCAGTTAACCTAGTGTCTTAGTGGAAGCTAGACCTATTATTTTGTTTGAATCGTTTTGGCTTTGTTTTTTTTGTATCACTGGCTAAACTTGTAGTAAAACTTGGAAAAAAATGACAGCCTATTGTATTGTGTTCCTCTATCAAAATGCCAGAAACATGGGCACAAACCCAGAGTACATTGCTGACTTCTCACATTTGTAAAATTAGTTGAGTGACACTAATACTTTCCATTGATTGCAGCATGAGCGTTTAGGACGACTCTATCAAGCTGCAGATGTTTTCCTTATACAGATTATTGAAAAAGACTCTTATGTTGGCATTGTCAAGTTCTCAAATTCTGCATCCACCATTTCAAGTCCAGTGAAGATAACCAATGAGGATTCTCGTAAAAATCTAAAATCTCTTCTTCCAAAAACCGAAGAAGAGATACAAGGAACAAACATTTGTATCGGACTCCAGGCAGGAATTGTGGTAATGTTGCGTTTTCTCTTCGATATTGTACTAGTTTTAATTGGAGCAAAACTGGTTAACTATCTTAACTATCTTAGTGTCTATATTTTAAATGAGACAATAATAATATTTATTAACAATTTAGCTTAATATCAGTTATATAACATTCTCTGTAGATAATATTATTTTTTATATACAATTCATTTTTTTTCTGATTTTGACTTTTCTGTTGTTGCTATAAATACAATAGATGTATTTAAAGCACAACATCAATATCATGCAATCCAGAATATGGAATTAATTACAATATTGTTATTACACATACAGGAAAACAGTCTAATTGATGGGTCAGCATATGGAACCGAAATCATTTTATTAACAGATGGAGAAGACAACAATGACACATCTTTTTGCTATTCTGATATAAAAGCCAGTGGTGCTATCATTCATGTCATATCTGTTGGACCAGTTGAAGCAGAAGCAGTTAAAGGCATTGCCGGAATGACAGGTAAGGGCTGAAATGTTTAATATACTGTAAATTTGGGATACTATTTAATGCAATATTAAAAACAAATGATGTAAATACATTGCAACAATGATAATTGTTGAATGCAAATGTACCATAGCTTGGCAAAACAGAAAATTGACATTCTTACATACAGTATAAAACATTGAACTGAACAGTATGTCTAATAAATTATGCATATGCACTAAACATGATCTATACTGTACAAAAATAACAATGTTAATATAAAGTTATAGAATTATAGTTTTAAATGAATATATATTTTTTCAGGAGGGATACTATATTTAGCAACAGATAAATTGGATGCCAATGATTTGATTGATACATTCAGTGGATTATTTGCTCATGATGGGGAAATTTCTAAGCAGGCTATACAGGTAAAAATATACAGTATAAATATATATTTTTTATAGAATATTTTCTCCTAACAATATTGCTGTATTGAATGAAGTATTTTTGGATCTTGTAAAAGCTGTCTGTCTTAGCAATAAGTCTGAATTCCCAAAATGGTCAACAAGCTCTTGGCATGAAGACCAGGATATCAATGGGTAGCCTATAGAAAAAAACTATTTTCTTTAATTCCATGTTTCCTTTTATATTACTATCATTTTCTAATCTCCTCTTTTCCCCATCCGCATTTCTCCTCTGACACTTTCCCAACCCATTATTTCCTGTCTACATCTCTAACTTTATCACCTTACCTGTCATGACTCCACAATGCCCTCTTTTGCTTATCTATGTCCTGTTTGTCTGCTCCTGTTCCTTCTGTTTGTACCCCTGTCACTTTTTCTCTTTGTACCCTTTTACTTTCTATATTTCTTTTATCAATTAACTGTGTGATTAATATGGTTGCCCTTTTCTCCATTTACAACTCTTCTTAACACCCTTCTCACATTTAACAGTTCTCTCTCTCTCCTGCTCATATTATTATCTCTTATTTGTAATGCCCCAACATATTCTGTAGCGCTGTACAGGGGTTAAGAAAAAGGAAATATACATCAATATACAAATATTAACAACTGTAGAAAATGGAGAGCCGTGTTTTGAGCTTTGAGTCTTGTTAAAGTGCTTTTTCCCAAAGCACCCTACAAGAATGGAAACTCGCTACTTACAATATAAAGGGAATTTAAGAGGCAGAGACCCTGAGAGGAGCAGACAAGGAATAGCAAGGTTCAGGAAGGAAGTGAGGGTTACATAGGTATATAGGTGTGAAAAGTTATAAGGTTATTCATTAGTTGGAGAGGGAAGGGATCTGATGTAAAGTCATTGTGAAGTGAATGGCTCTAGTATCTGCCCCTAGTGGTTGGATAATGAAAACTGCAAGTGGGAAACTCAGGAGACAATTTGAGCACAGCTTAACTAAAAGTAGCGTGTGGGAGCAAAAGAGAGGAGGAGAGGGCATGAAAGGTGAGATGGTAATGTTGGAGAAAACAGATGAGAAGAAAAGCCTGAGGGGAAGGCAGGGGCATATGAGGAAGAAGTAGGCAGGAGGAAACCTTGTGTAAAGGATTCATATGACTAGTTAGCTGGTGTTGCTAATTGTTTAGCTGTAAAAAATAAGTGTGAAATAGGAGTAACCAGAAGGGAGTGGGTGAGGGGCACGGAGGGAGGGGATTGGGTTCAGCAAACCAGAGAGACAGACCAGTGAGGCAGAGTGAACAATATGGTGTCTGAAAGAGAGAGGAAATGGCTTTAGAATGTGTGAATTAAAGTCTATAAACACAAGTCTATGCAAATAATGGGGGAGGTTACAAAGAATTACAGACGTACACAATTTTATACAGGGAAACTAACAATGAGCCAATTCAATTGAGAAATTGTAACTTATAGTAGCCCCATAATGGATTCCGTAAACTAATTTGCTTTTCACTTGGCGTCTTTTTGCAGTCTACAAATGGATTACAGGTTAAGGCCTTGAAATCCTTGCAGTTGTTAAAACTGGAACTTACACCCCATTAAAGCCTTTGATCTTTGATGTCCGCCAGAGTTACGGGTGCAAAAATCGCAAATTGCTATTCAATTGCTACAATTTCCCAAGCCCGCAAATGTTTTCACACCCATAAACGGCAAATGTAGGAGAAAATCCTACGAGTACTAGAGAGGACTTGCAAAGAGATTTAACCCATGTCCGTAGCACTGTAAATGCAAATAAAACATCAATAGTGCACTATAAATGATGGGGAAAGCGATGAAAGACATTATAATTAATTGCACATCAGTCTCAAGCTCTCAAATCTGCAATAAAACATTTTATTTTTTATTTTTTATGTTTCTTTACATGGTTATATCGATCTTGGGAATCAATAAGTTATCATTTTTATTATTTTGGATTTTGCGGGTTTGCGAGTTTGATCACATTTGGGACCACCAAACGCTAATTGATTGACATGTAACCTCCATGTTTTACTGACCTACTGATGACAGTCTCAATTTCTATTGGCTGTTTCTAAATGGGTAGTCATGGCCTTGCTTAACTGATCATGTTCCCGCCCTGAAATGCTACATACGAGTGCATGGTTTATGGTTTCGGCTTTCAGCCCCTAACTTGCGGGCTTGTTCAATTAAATATCACCAGAATTGAGGCAGAGTTCAAGCCGCAGCAAGCCTGAAGACATATGGCCGGTATACCGCAAGATGCGGGCTTCAAATTGAATCGGGCTCAATGTCAGTATTATAATAACAGATATAATCATAATAATTAATAATCAGTAAATGTAGCAGAAGTCTTCAGTTCTCAATACCTTAGCTGTGGAGATGTAGCAGTGGGCTCAGGAAAGCAGAGAGATAGGCCAGTGAGGTAGAGTGAACAATATGGTGCCCATACAACTTCTTGTTCTGTCTGCCAAAGGTGATTCTAAATAGTATGTTCAATAAGAAATGACTAAATTAAGTAATATCTATTAACTCAGAACCCACCCATGTCAATGATATATACTACAATTATACACTACAAATTGAACCATACTAAGAATATATTCATATAAGCAAGTTTTTATGAAAATACTTCCTCAGTTCCAAGAAATAAATATTGAGTTAATTGATATGTTAATTTCTCCCAAAATGTTTAGGCATAACTTCTCATCATTGCCTTTTGTTTCCTAACAGCTTGAGAGTACTTCTTTATATACTAAAGCCACAAACTGTTTGAATGGCACAGTTTTCATTGATAGCTCAGTTGGGAATGACACTTTCTTTCTCGTCACTTGGCAACAATCAGTCCCAACTATCAATTTAGAAGATCCAAGTGGACAAATATATAATTCTGCACACTTCATTAGTGACACAACTTCCAGATCAACTAGGCTTTCAATCCCTGGAACTGCAGAGGTAATATGTTTGGTTATAGTAATGACAATAATTTTAATTTCCTTTGAGTTAACAATTCAGTTCACCCCACTCTGACGTGAGCTCAATGTTCACTGTTTATCGGTTACCCTAATAGTGCTGAGATATTTATTCCATCCATAGGTTATCTTGATTCTGCCAGGATCCTACTTTCATCTAGAGTGGGATAATTATTTAAAGGACCACTGTAGCTTGGTAAAATCTTCCCTGACAGTTAAGCAACACAGGAATATACAATCATTTTTAGAGAAAATCTTATATTTAGATAACTCTGATTTCATCATGGGAAGTTCCATCTCAGACTGCATGATGGGAATGGTTACTTTGTCATTGTGTTCTATTGTCAAATGTGTTATTTGGAGAGGACAGATTTTATCTGAATCTGCAGTTCCTTCCACTTATTTCAAGTTTATAATCATTAATGCAAACCTTAATAAAATAATTCAAAATTTAAATCTGCAGCTATTTATTTAAAAGTGTGTAAAAATATTTTAAGTCAAGCTCTTCAAATTAACATATTCTAGATATGACACCTCAGTGGTCCTTTATATTACACATAAGAGAAGATGATCTATCCTGACAAATAACTAAGCATTGCATGATGTTGGATAATACTTATTAATCCTCAGGAAACCTCTAACAAACCATTGTTTAGTGACATCCCAATTTGTTCATCATGAGATACTAAACAGAAATGAGAACATTTATCTCACCTATATTCAGACATGCGGCTCCTAATTGTTAGCGTACCAGGAGGTGTCTTAGGACTGACTTGGAAGTACTTAAATACCTTATACCCCAATGACAAGTTTCAACATAATCATTAGAAAAACAACTCTGCGTTTTATCTATATAACATTAGAAATGAGGTTTCATATTTTAGGTTAGAGTGTCTTAATTATCCACTTAAATAACTTTTTGTGATTTTTTCATTTTTACTCGTAACAATTGAGTCAATGTTTTTTAATCATAAAATAAGAAACATATTCATTGCTTATTCATTGTGTAGGCCCATCCAGAAATCTGTCCTTCCAAACTTCTTCTCCATTTATTTTGCTAATGTAAATATACAGCATGCACAGTATTCTTACAGATAGAAATATTACGGTCTATACATTTTTTTACATATGGACATACTACTACACAAGAGCTCTGAACTGGTCACTTGGGACAGAGAGCTGCCACCTTAAAATGTCAAATGTCTCCTGACAACAGTATTGCCTTACGTCTGGAACATGTTAATAGAAATAAATCCCTGTATAAAGTGTGTTCATTTTATGTTTCTAATAGAGATAACTTATTATATATTTTTTTCTAGACAGGACCTTGGCATTATAGCCTTTGCAATGCACACACCTTTCATCAAGTCATAGGTTTAAGTGTGACCTCAAGAGCTGCTGATGAAAAAGTGCCTCCTATTAGAGTAAATGTCCACGTAAATAAGGATGTAAATCAGTACCCAAGTCCAATGGTTGTTTATGCCATAGTAAATCAAGGCCACCTATCTGTGAAAGGAGCAACCGTGACAGCAACAGTTGAACCTGTGACTGGAATTTCTGTGACACTACAGCTTTTGGATAATGGCGCAGGTAACTTAACTGATAATTCAAAGACCCTGGAGCCTAATGTAATAAATTGAACAAATCCTGTGGTATCAGAGATAGAAATGGATGTAGGAGTGCTTGTAAGGAACCACCTATGTAATATTAATCAATGCCAAGCAGAACCTGCAAAGGTAAATAAAATATTAGCATACATTATTATGATACAGAAGCAAGGGGAGCAAATACAATTGTTGTTGTGTTTAGCCATTTAGTCATGTCCAACTTTCCATGATCCTATGGACCACAAAGTGCCAGGCACACACATTTTTTGTCTGGTTGTGCTTGTTCATAAGGTTTTCATGGCAAAGAAACTGGAGTGGGTTGCCAGTTCTTTCTCCAGTTGATCACAATTTGTCAGACCTCTCTCTGCTATAACCTGCACACCTTGGATGACCTTACCTGGTATAGCTCACAGCTTCTTTGAGGTACACCAGCCCCTTCACCATGACAAGGTAGCGACCCAGCAGGGCAAATATTATTTTACTACTATTTACATTCCTAGTAAGTCCTCATGTGCAACATGGAGTACCATTTCTCAAAAAATGTACAGCTGGAAAAAGTACAGAGAAGGGCAACAACAGGGATGGAGGGACAAAGCTTTGAAGAAAGACTTACAAAACTAAACTTATTTTCTCTAGGAAAAAAAAGTGCCTAAAAAGGATATGACTGGCTTATTTAAATATGTCCAGCATCAATATAAGGCTTTGAGTGGTAAACTTTTTTCAACTGATTAGAAGGCAATCCTTGAGGTTAAAAGAAAAAAGATTCCACTTTAATGAAAGAAAAGGGTTCTTCACATTAATGGCAGTTAGGTTGTGGAACTCTCTACCAAAATAGGTTGTGACAGCAAACTAAATAATATAATATACTGGAATATACTTTTGAATAAATATGGCATATAGGGTAAATTTAGATAAGTAGAGTATGATAAATATTGATCCAGGGAGTAATGTGATTGTCAGTGTTTGGTATCAGGAAGCATTTTCTTCTCATTATGAGACAATTGGCAACATTTCAATATTTTTTTGCCTTTCTCTAAATCAGTTCACAAAATAAGATATGATTTAAAAGGGTTTAACAGATAATGAATTATATGGGAATCACAACATCTAATTGTGTATCAGACATATTCATTTAAATACAATGAATCCCACATATACAAATATTGATTTAATGAATGTACAATTCAGTATATAGGAATGTATTGGTCTAATCCTAAAAAATAATGCATAAAATGATAGTATGATGGTGCAAGAACTAATTTGACTTCAAAATTGGGGGAATCAATTGATTGACCTTTTCAGGGGTGATTGGAAAGAACATACACTTACAGAACATAATTTTCTTGCAGGCGCTGATGTTGTAAAAAATGATGGCATCTACTCAAGATACTTTATGAATTTCACAATAAATGGGAGATACAGTTTAAAGGTTAGAGTCGAAAGCAAAGAGGATAAAACTCTCCTAGGTCTGCGAAGAAGTCGTGCTCTCTATATTCCTGGCTATGTAGAAGATGGTAGACAATTTTACTTTTTTTCATTTCAACATATCTGTAAAATCTGCATGAAATGAAGGATTACTCATAGATGTTATTAATTATACAAATGGTATTTTCTCGATTGAAATTGCCTTTTCAAGATGCTGGAGAATATTACATTTTTATCAATTGGCTGGGTATTGGCTTGATGATGTGTTAAATAGTAGAATGGATGCCTGCATATGCATATCATTTTGAGCTTTTAGAGGATAAATAACACTGTTGCTGCTATGAAACATTTCTGCACAATTCAGCATGAACATAAGGGACTATTGACACTATAATAGTTCAAAATAACCAGTTGATATCGATGGTTAAAAAACAAACAAATTATATTTTCTTTTTTATCATTAATATTATTAAGTTATGTTAACAAATATTATAAGCTTTTAATTTTTTTTTTATTCTTTTAATCAAAAGTTTTATTACATCCCATATACCATTTTTTTATAGATGATATTTTTATGAATCCGCCAAGACCTGTAGTCAATGGTGATGACTTTGAGCTTAACTTGGAACCATTCTCTAGAACTGCTTCGGGTGGCTCTTTCATCGTTTATGATGTCCCATTCAATCCCCCACCAGACATCTATAAACCTGCAAAAATAACTGACCTGGAGGCAAAGACTGAAGGAAACAATATTGTTTTGTCTTGGACAGCAACTGGTGATGACTTAGATAAAGGAAATGGTATGTGATTTATTTTATTTTTTAATGTGAGTTAAATGTATGGGGACATTTATAATAAATACCTTATAAAATGTAAATAATTAAACACATTGTGTAAAGTACTCACTATGCACTTCTACAGCATGTTTTTCCTTGGGTGGTACATGAATATTAGATGCTAATATAATAGTCTCAGCCTCATAGGTACTCTCACTGCCAAGTAGGTTCTTTCTACACAGAGAGTGGGGTTGCAGTGATGCTGAAACTGATGAAGAAGAAAGGGACAGTGCAAGACACTTTGCACTTACCTGCTTTCTTAAAAGACCACTGTAATGATGTATCAAAATAAGCTACCGTATATACTCGAGTATAAGCTGTGTTTTTCAGCCCTTTTTTTAACGCTAAAAGGGGTTCCCTCGGCTTATACTCGATTCCCTCCCCCCCGTGTCTCTCTAACCCCCCCGTGTCTCTCTAACCCCCCCGTGTCTCTCTACCCCCTGTGTGTCTCTCTAACCCCCCAGTGTCTCTCTACCCCCCTGTGTCTCTCTAACCCCCCCGTGTCTCCTTCCCTCCCCCCTCCTTATCCTCAACCCCCCCTCATCCTCAACCCCCCTCCTCACTTTCTCCCCTCTAAATACCTCCCCCTCACCTACCTGCTTCTTCTCCGGCCTCTGCTCCTTCCGCCTTGACCCCGGCGCGCATGTGATGTCACATGAGCGCCGCGTCTTTAGCATATACCGGGTGCCGGCACCCGGTATATGCTAATGAAGCGGCGCGCATGTGACGTCACGTCATTAGCATATACCGGGTGCCGGCACCCAGTATATGCTAAAGACGCGGCGCGCATGTGACGTCACGTCATTAGCATATACCAGGTACCGGCACCCGGTATATGCTAAAGACGCGGCGCGCCTGTGACGTCACATGCGAGCCGGGATTAAGGCGGAAGGAGCAGAGGCTGGAGAAGAAGCAGGTAAGTGAGGGGAAGGTAGATGGGGATGTATTTAGGGGGGTTTAGAATGAGGAGAGGGGTGAGGATGGGGGGGTTGAGGAGGAGGGAGGTTGTAGTTGAGGAGGGGGGTTGAGGTTGAGGAGGGAGGTTAAGGTTGAGGAGGGGGGTTGAGGTTGAGGGGTTTGAGAAGGGGGTTGAGGATGGGGGAGGGGGTTGAGGATGGGGGGTTGAGGATGAGGATGGGGGTTGAGGAGGGAGGATGAGGATGGGGGTTGAGAAGGAGGTTGAGGATGGGGGGGTTGAGGATGGGGGTTGAGGATGGGGGGTTGAGGATGGGGGGTTGATGAGGAGGAGGGAGGTTGAGGTTGAGTAGGGGGGTTAAGGTTGAGGGGGGTGAGGAGGGGGTTGAGTATGAGGATGGGGGGTTGAGGATGAGGATAGGGAGTTGAGGGGGGAAGATTTGGATGGGGGGTTGAGGAGTGAGGTTGAGGGGGGTTGAGGATGGGGGGGTTGAGGAGGGAGGATGAGGAGGGAGGTTGAGGAGGGAGATTGAGGAGGGAGGTTGAGGAGGGAGGTTGAGGATGAGGAGGGAGGTTGAGGATGAGTAGTGGGGTTGAGGAGGGAGGTTGAGGTTGAGGAGGGAGGTTGAGGTTGTGGAGGGAGGTTGAGGTTGAGGAGGGAGGTTAAGGATGAGGAGGGAGGTTGAGGATGAGGAGTGGGGTTGAGGAGGGAGGTTGAGAATGAGGAGGGGGGTTGAGGAGGGTGATAAGGGAGGGGGGAAGAGACACAGGGAAGGGAGAGGGGAGAAGAGACACGGGAGAGAGAGGGGGGACACAGAGGGCACAAGAGGGACACAGGGGGAAGCACATTTCCCTCCCTCGGCTTATACTCGAGTCACTCATTTTACCCAGTATTTTGTGGTAAAATAGGTGCCTCGGCTTATACTCGGGTCGGCTTATACTCGAGTAATTAGTGATTTAAAATAACACTCAATATTAAATTAATTGTCAAAGATTATGGTATCTGCCTCCAGCTAAGTGTTTGTCTTCTCCCCGTTAAGGTCATTAAGGGTTAGGGTGAAGGTTGGCGGTGAGAAAGTTCTAATGGGTTATATGAACAATAAGAGAATAAATAATCATTGATATGCTGTCTAAAGCGCACAAGTCACTGACCAATGGAAATCATTGTGCTGGTGGTACTTATTGTGTTTGAAAGATTTTTTTGTTCCTCGAAAACAAAGTCACCTTGCCCCATTGACCTAATAGTCTGGATACAAGCAGCAGCTGATTCTGAACTTTGACATTAAATTAAACATTGTATATTGCTTTTAAATACTGCATTTTATTCATTGTTTGTCCTCCAACAATAATCTGAGTTCTATTTTAGCTTTATTGATTCCTAGACTCCTTATTTAACATAATTGGGGAATATTTGGGGAACAAACACAAAACAGTGCAGAAAAGTTTATGAAAAATTCACAAAAAAAACAGATAAAGGTAATAAAAAAATACTCATATTATACTGCATACCATCAAAAAGAAAAGAAAGAATTAATAACACTGAGGAAGTGATTGCTAGTAGTCACACAACTAGTTTCGCAGCTTGCTCCACTGGACTAACAGAGACACTCCACGGCTGATCGTTTTTTTGCACTCAACAGGATACTGGAGTGGTTGATAATTCTATCTCCTCCTATATCTGAACTGAGAGACGGTGTATTTGCATTTGATGGATCATCGCTTAACTGCAACTCAAGTTTGAGCCATTTTGCGGCAGTATGCTTTCTCTTCCCCATACTCCCCAATTTACGGCACTATGTTAATTGGGCAGTGTAAATTGCAGTATAGCCATAAATCGGGTATGAAAGCTTTTTTTCCCTACGTAACTTTATGGCACTTAGCCCACATCCTTCCTTGTCCATAATAGATTTTAGTGTGGAATATACCAAGCTTTACAAATCAGAAATAGCTCTAGGAGCCAATAGGAAATGAGAAAGTCAGAATTATTATAATGAGTAAAATCAAGTGTTGTTACTGCGTCAAGGAACCATAATACAAACAAACACACACACATATATATATATATATATATATATATATATATATATATTGTGATGGTGTGTCACCAGAGGGCAGTAGAGAGCCCTTCAAGACTTCTCCCCACAAGTGAGATGGTTAAGAAGATCATTAAAAAGCTTAGGTGTGGCTGCAATCAAGGCCTGCTGCTGCTTCCAGGTGAAGAGTTGTTTGACAGAGCTGGAGTGTTGTGGTAGTGTGCAGGACTGCTGTCAGCAGCCGCACTGAAAGCTAATGGACCAAAGCCAGAAGCTTTGAAGAGAGAGCCGGCAGACAAGAGGAACAGAAAGTCCCTGATGGTGATGACCGAAGGGGTGAACTGCTTAGGAAAGAGCGGCCGGAGATACAGAGCCTGAGAGAGAGGTGAGAGAGAAAAACACATCTGCTGCCTATGTTTGGACTGTATGTTTGCACTTATATGTAAGACAGTGACGGAACTACAGTTTAGTTATGCAGGGCTTCAATGAGAAGCTGGGGTTTTGTTTCTGCCTTCAGTTTTATGTTGTATGCTGTCAAAACAATCAGTAAAGTGTGGTTAAATATTTAAAGAGCTCCTGCGTCCTCCATTTTATTGAAAAACAAGGCACAGATCCTGAGAGTGGCAGGGAATTTGTCACATTATGGTGGCAGTGGTGGGAAAGAAAATTGTCTGTGTTTAACAAGACAGCCCACTGTACAGGATAATAATGGAGGAACTATTGAAAGCCATGTTAGATGCCATTACATGCCAGAAAGTGGGTGGAGCTTGTGAGCAAGAAAACTAGCAGAAATGTCTGAAAGAAATTGCAGAGGACAGAGCCCATACTGCAAAAGATGCTACACTAAGAGATGCTGCTGCATGTCTGAGAGATGCCACAGAGAAATGGCAGAGACAAGTGGAAGAAGACATAATCCAAATGAAAGAGTTTTTGGAGGCACAGAAAGTGCAGCTGCAGCAACTGAAGTCGGCAACTAATACTGTGGTTACAGAAGCAAGTGGAAGCATGAATCCTAATCGCTTCCTAAAGAGGATGACCGCTCAGGATGACATTGAAACATATCTCCTGAACCTTGAGACAATTGCCACTAGGGAAGGTTGGCCTAAAAAGCTCTGGGCAACACTCCTTTGTCCCTATCTGTGTGGAGGAGCACAGAGAGCATATTGTGATTTGCCTGAAGAAAAGGCAACTACTAATTGTACCCTGAAAGAACAGATCCGTGACAGACTAGGAGTGAAAAGAGTACAGACACTGCACTCCTTGGATTTTTTTGACAGACAGGATCATCGCTACTCAAGGGATAAGCTTGTTTGCCCAAGTTTAAAATGCAGTTTCCCTGTGAAGGGAAGGCAAACCGAGCCTGATGCAGGAGTAAATCAGGAATTAGGGGCATGGGGGATGGCAGAGAGAGTGAAAAAAGCCACCAAGTTCAGTGCCGCGAATGAGACGGCAGGAGCCGTGAATGAGACGGCAGGAGGACCAAAAGTGACTGCTAAGATGGCACAAGAGACTGCAGAAGGAGCTGCAAGTGAGACTGCAGAAGGAGCTGCAAGTGAGACTGCAGAAGGAGCTGCAAGTGAGATCGCTGAGAGAACAGCAGATGACTTAAGATCATGATGAGGAAAAAGAAATATGCATTTAAATTATACAAGAAGGAGGGAACAGAGGCAGCTTTATGTGACTATAAGGAAATCAACAAGGCTTGCAAAAGGGCTATTAGACTGGCTAAAATAGAAAATGAGAAGTCAGTTGCAATGGAAAGTAAGACTAACCCTAAAATATTTTTTAAATATATTAATGGGAAGAAGGCCAGGAAGGAATCGATAGGACCATTACAATGTGACACAGGCCATCTGATAATTAGTGACCAGAAAAAGGCAGATGAGCTAAATAGGTTATTTTCGTCAGTTTACACAAGGGAGGTACCAGAGGTTGGGACACCGCAACATAATGGGGCTACACTACCTTCACTAAATTATTGGTTTATGCAGGAAGAAATCCAAAAGAGGTTGGAGAAAATGAATGTTAATAAAGCCCCAGGTCCTGATGGAACACATCCAAGGGTACTGAGGGAGCTGGGTTCTGTAATAGCCAAACCATTATATCTAATCTTTCAAGAGTCACTCACTACAGGGTCTCTACCGGATGACTGGAGAAAAGCAGAGGTGATACCTATATTTAAGAAGGGATCTAGAGCAAATCCGGGGAATTATAGACCAGTGAGCCTCACTACTGTAGTTGGGAAGCTTTTAGAAGGGTTAATAAGGGACAGAATACAAGAATTTGTCTAATTGAACAGGATCATAGGTAGCAGTCAACACGGATTTATGAAGGATAGGTCGTGTCAGACCAATCTAATTCGTTTTTATGAGGAGGTTAGTAGGAACTTGGATCAGGGCAACTCAGTGGATGTAGTCTTTTTAGATGTTTCAAAGGCATTTGATACAGTGCCACATGGAAGACTAGTGCGCAAACTAAGGGATACAGGAATTGCAGTAAATATCTGCTCATGGATCAAGAGCTGGCTAAAAGACAGGAAGCAAAGGGTTGTTGTGAATGGAACATACTCCGATTGGACTAATGTGATAAGTGGGGTTCCTCAAGGTTCAGTATTAGGTCCTTTGCTTTTTAACATATTTATTAATGACATTGAAGTAGGACTCGAAAGTAGTGTCTCCATTTTTGCTGATGACACTAAGTTGTGCAAGGTAATAAAATCAGATAATGATGTACTTTCCCTACAAAAGGATTTGCATAAATTAGAGAAATGGGCGGCTAAATGGCAGATGAGATTTATTACAAATAAATGCAAGGTTATGCATTTGGGAAGGAAAAATAGCCATGCAATCTATAATCTTAATGGAGCAAATCTTGGGGTATCAGATATTGAAAGGGATTTGGGAGTACTAGTGGACAACCACCTAGGTAACAGCGCTCAAAGCCAAGCAGCGGCTGCAAAGGCAAATAAAATATTAGCATGTATTAGGAAGGGTATAGAAGCAAGGGAAGCAGTTTCAGACATCAATCAGGGAAGAATTGATAGGCGAAATTAAAAACAATGCTAAGAATATAAATACATTAGCAGCTAGAGCAGAAACTGTAAAACAGACTCAAGAGGTTATTTTGAAAAATAATGATGAATTAAAGGGAGAGATAACGGGACTTTAAGAGGAGATCCAGATGCAAAAGAGTCAAAACCTCAGATTAGCGGAAGCTGAAAAACGATATAATATTAGAATTCGTGGTATATTAGAGTCGGTTACCTTTAAAGACCTCCATCAATTTGTAGAAGCCTTTTTGATTAGCTTAGAATTCCTCTTCCATCTAATATGGGCAAAGAAATTGCTAGGGATGTAATTGTAAAACTGCATCATATGTCCTATAAAGAAGCAATACTAAAAGCTTCATTTAATAAAAAATGTTTTGAGAGTCCGTATGAAAATCTTAAAATATTCCCAGATTTGACAGAAGAAATTCTATTTCAACGTAAGAAATTTCAATTTGTGACTAAAGTTTTGAGAGACAAACAGATTTCCTATAAATGGGATTTTTTGGTATGAGAATCACAGATATATTATTAACGACACTTTGGAAGGGGAGAATTTCCTGACAAAATTAGTCAGTAAATATTTTTTTTTTTTTTTTTTATCACAGCTTTTATTTAAATATAAAAAGAGGGCGAGGGGAAAGACAGCGCGCCACCTCCTAGTGCAACATGAGTGTATAATCACGTCAAAACAACAGTCATATATTGTTTCACTCACATGTGGTGACCCCAAGGTTATGAGGTATCTGTATGGTTTAAACAGGATAGCTCTGGAAGTACCCAATGTCCAATCCTTAGATCTCCATCCGTAGCTCAGGATACGATCCAGATGGTTTTATAGCAGGTACAGTTGGATCACCAATGCTATTTGGTACACTATTATATAGTGTCTACAGAATAACATGTGATTCCAACTCCTTATGTCTACTATAGGAGACAATTGAAACACACTAATACAAACAATAGTGTGTTTATCATGTGTTTATTGCACCATATAACCCTCAATATATGCCATATATGGCCAATAGGGATAGGCACATTAAAATGAATAAAATCAATGATCTAAAAACATAAAAAATATTAAACGCATTTCGCCCAAAGGCTTCCTCAGTGATATAAAAACATAAACAGTGTAAAAATATGTGTATAAGTACTGCTCATCAGCACTTACCAACATCAAACCCTTTCTGCTCTTACACAGAGGCTTATACACCCTCCATTGTTTTAACAGAACATTGTTAAAACAATGGAGGGTATATAAGCCTCTGTGTGAGAGCAGAAAGGATTTGATGTTGGTAAGTGCTGATGAGCAGTACTTATACACATATTTTTACACTGTTTATGTTTTTATATCACTGAGGAAGCCTTTGGGAGAAACGCGTTTGATATTTTTTATGTTTTTAGATTATTGATTTTATTCATTTTAATGTGCCTATCCCTATTGGCCATATATGGCATGTATTGAGGGTTATATGGTGCAATAAACACATGATAAACACACTATTGTTTGTATTAGTGTGTTTCAATTGTCTCCTATAGTAGACATAAGGAGTTGGAATCACATTTTATTCTGTAGACACTATATAATAGTGTACCAAATAGCATTGGTGATACAACTGTACCTGCTATAAAACAATCTGGATCGTATCCTGAGCTACGGATGGAGATCTAAGGATTGGACATTGGGTACTTCCAGAGCTATCCTGTTTAAACCATACAGATACCTCATAACCTTGGGGTCACCACATGTGAGTGAAACAATATATGACTGTTGTTTTGACGTAATTATACACTCATGTTGCACTAGGAGGTGGCGCGCTGTCTTTCCCCTACCCCTCTTTTTATCTTTACCAGTTACTTGGACACGGTGGGAACGGTGTCCTGTGAAGAAGCTGCACACCTCTGGCATCTCTATTATTGTGGTTTTGGACTTGTATGGACGGATATTCACTCCAATTTCCATTTGTGCATCTCTCCAGAGGAACTGTATGTAAACACATTGAATATAGTTCATACATATATATGTATACACAGTAGGTAAAATATAGAGCGCTTCTATTTTGTAGCAATATCATATATGCATATTGCTTCTTTGTTTTCTGTTATTTAAATTTGTATTGGAATTTAAACATTAGATTGTTCTTAAACACTTGTAAAGAGTAGTGTAGAGGTAATATTTTGACAGAAAAGAAAAGAAAGGGAAGGGGGGAAAGGGGAAAAAAAAGAAGAAAAAAAGAAAAAGAGATATAATTGAATTGTAGTTTTTTGGTTGCTAATTTAGAAGTAACATATAGATGGTACACTTTAACTAATTTAGATAATGGGGAAACAATAAAGAAAACACTAACTTAGATAATGGGTAATTATATATTAGTTCTTAATAAATGACACTAAGAAAATTCACTTTTTTAAAGTAGTGAGCAAAAGATAATTCAGTAGGTCATTGCTATAAGGGAATGGGTTCACAATTGGAGTAGTGAATTTAAAGAGAAAGTTCTGTTTGAAAATTCTCTCAAATCAAAGGGAATATTATAACATCTAGAGTATGATTTAAAGCTTGGACATCCAAGATAATAGTAAAAAAACAGTTACATGGTACAATAGAGCTTCGGCTAAGGCTTTCAGATGTATTCATCTGACATTGTTGTAGTACGGGAGGGAGGGACTCTTCCTCTTTAAGGAGGACTGCCTCCTGATATGCCGCAATGAGTTGAGGAGGGAGGATTGTTTTATGTATGGTTTGTGTATTTGTGTATATTTGTATTTGTGGACTGGAATTAAAGTTATTGCAGGGGAACGGGAACTGACCTCCATTTCTACTGTGATGCTAACAGCATGTCATTAAAGATAGTAACGCAAAACGTTCAGGGACTAAATCATCCAGCTAAACGTAGTTTTTTTTTAAAGAGCTTTCTGCAGCAAAAAGCAGATATAATCTGCTTGCAGGAGACTCATTGGCAGGGAGCCCCATTTAAATTTGTAAATATACATTATAAGGTTGCATATAATTCAATGTATAAAAAAAAGGCAAGGGGTACCTCAATTTTTTTTAGTAACAAACTTATGGTTACAGAGGAGTTTGTGGAAATAGATCAGGAGATCCGTTATATATTATGGATAGGCACAATTAACCATCAAAAATATTCAATAATGAATGTATATGTGCCGAATAGATCACAAATTAAATTTCTTAGTCAAATCTTAAAAAAGTTTAATAAACTGATACAGGGATCTCTTATCGTTTGTGGAGATTTTAATATGCTCTCAGACCCAATTAAAGATAGAAAATCTGAAAGTTGTTCACCTCCAGACACATCAGTGATAAGATTGTCTAAACAGTTTATTTCTCTGATGACAAAATATCATTTATTGATGTTTGGAGAGCATTGCATACCAATGAAAAGGATTTCACTTGTTTTTCTCCAAGATATCATACATATTCTAGGTTAGATTATTTTTTTGTTGATATCAACACACTTAAAAGAACTCTGAGAGTTGATATTGGGCCAAGAGTGTGGTCGAATCATGCTCTAGTTAACTTGGAATTGTTTTTGAAGAATTCTTCTATTAATTCCAAATCTTGGAGACTTGATTCCTCACTTATTGACTCAGAGACAAGTCAGACTTATCTTAAAAAGGAAATTGATTTCTTTTATCAAATAAACTCGGCCTCAGTAGAATCTAACATTACACTTTGGAACACACATAAGGCCTTTATAGGAGGGATCCTGATTAAATTGCAAAGGAAAAGAGAAAGAGGAACTCCTTTGAGAGAATTATATATCCAATTATATAATCTGGAATTAAGAAATAAAATTAATCCTAATGCTTCTGACTCGATGCTGATTAAAAAAAATCCAATTGCAGATTAAATCCATCAATCAGATGAGAACTGATAAGTCTATATGGCTTTTACAACAAAAAAAATTACCACTATGGCAGTAAACCAAATAAAATGTTAGCAAATAAACTTAGATCTCATGCTACTAAAAAAAGGGTGGATTATATTTATCATAATGGAACCTATCTTAATAATCCAGTCCAGATAGCAGAAGCATTTGAACAGTATTATTCTAGGTTATATAATTTGGAATTGGATCCTTCTTATAAGAAGCTATCTCTGGAGGACATTCAAATTTTTTTGAATGAAATAGACTTGCCGCAAGTTTCACTGGATGAGGCTCTAACACTAAATAGTGATTTTTCCGAAAAAGAGATTTGTGATGTTATTTCTAAATTGAAGCTGGGTACGGCCCCAGGCCCAGATGGTTTTGGAAATCATTATTATAGGTCTTTGGTAACAACTTTAGTCCCCCACTTAAAAAATCTTTTCAATGAGATGAAAGAAAGGGACATATTCCTTCAGAAATGTCAGAGGCTCTGATTGTTACTATACCAAAAAAAGATACAGGTATGCTGGAATGTAAAGACTAGACTTCCGCCCCATTTCACTTTTGAACGTTGACGTTAAAATGTATGCTAAAATGCTGGCGGATAGATTGAGTGAGGTTATTCACAAACTTGTATCAATAGATCAAACTGGATTTGTGCGGGGACGTTTGGGCTCTGATAATACCAGACTTATGTTAGATTTGATTTCATATTCTAAACACAAACTTCTCCCCACTTTATTTTTATCGGTGGACGCAGAGAAGGCCTTTGACCGGGTCGGATGGGATTTTATTGGGTGTGTGCTCCAGAAATATGGCCTTGGCTCTTTTGGATCTAAGTCCTTTGGAGCATTATACTCTTCCCCATCCGCCTCAGTCATTGGAAATGGGTTTAAAACGCAAAGATTTGCGGTTACTAATGGAACGAGACAGGGGTGTCCCCTTTCTCCGATAGTCTTTGCATTGATAATGGAGCCCCTGGCGGTTGCTATAAGAGATAACCCCTCTATTCAGGGAATCACAGTTGGCGGGATACAGCACAAAATAATGCTGTACGCCGATGATGCGGTTGTGTTTGTGTCCAACCCCATTGACTCTTTGAAAACCTTGCATGTAATAATAGATAAATACTCTAAAGCTTCTAATTATAAAATTAATATTTCCAAATCACAGGTTTTGGCTCTCAATTTAACTAATCTGGAAAAAGATTATTTGAAATCCATCTACCAGTATAATTGGCATTTTAATACCATAACTCATATGGGTATTATATTTTATAATTCTATACAGTTAATAATTAAAAACAATTATAAGGAGCTATTAAATAAAATTACGAAAATCGTTTCCTCTTGGAAACCTTTGAACTTAACTTTAACAGCTAGAATAGCTGCAGCCAAAATGTCACTTCTTCCAAGATTAAGCTATATATTTAGATCCATTCCTATACCTTTATCCAAAACTTTTATAGTACACTTTCAACAAGTAATAGATACATTTATTTTTCAGGGGAAAAACAACAGAATAAAGAAAGTTATAATTTCTAGAACATTTAGGAAAGGGGGACTAACATACCCAACGATTCAGACTTACCATGATGCTACAATGTTTTCACACGCAGTTAAATATATAGAAAGTTTGAAAGTGGTAGGTTGGCTGCAGGTTGAAAGATGTTCGGTAGATAAGGATTCTTTAGGCTGGTTGATGTTTAGGAAGGAGTTAAAAAAATAATTCTTCTTAGAAGGTTCTGATATTGTTCTTGAATTACTTGAATTTTGGTATAAACATAAATTGAGTTCTCAATTAATGCCTTTTCCTAGCCCTATCCTTCCGATTTTATTATTAGAGAGAGAGCTGAACTTACCATTTTTGGGAGGATGGAGAACGCTTGGCATTTGATATTTGAGAGATCTATATATTGGTAATTCTTGGGCTTCTGTTGAAGAATTGAAGGAAAAATTTGGGCTTCCTAACAAAAGTTGGCTTGAATATAATAGACTTCTGGCTGCGTTCAGAGATTCAATCTATTATAGTTTTAAAGTTAGATCTTTAACCTCTTTTGAAAGATTGATGTTTCTAGAAGATAGAAAGTACTTAATATCTAAATGTTATAACATTTTGCGGGAGGAAATGGATAAATGCCCTTTTAATAAATCGAAAATTTGGCAACATTCTTTTAATCTCTCCTAGTCAGAAAAAGAATGGTCCGATTTATTTATTCTCACAAATCAAATAATTAAAAATACATCATACAGAGAGTTGCACTTTAAATTAAGTACTCAATGGTATTATGTTCCAACAAAAATGGCCCAGATTACTAAAAAAGATAGTTTGAAGTTCTGTTGGAGGAATTGTGGTTTGGTGGGTTCACATGCCCATATATGGTGGAGTTGTCCTATAATTCAACAATTTTGGGAAATTTGTTTTGGGCACATTAGGAATATTTTGGGTATTACCATTCCCTTTTCTGTAGAAAATGTTTTATTTCACATTTTTTCGAATCAGTTTGCTCTGGACGTAGTTGCGTTTCTACTTCAGATATTCATGGCATCTAAATTGTTGATAGCAAGGAGATGGGGTCAGTCCTCCGTTCCCTCTTGGGGTGAAATCACAAATATAGTAGATAGAAATAGAAATCTTGAAAAATCTCTTCAAGAGCAAAGTCTTATAAAGGTAAAACTCTTGGGATCAAAACAAAGATCTTTCTCGGTTATGATCTAAGTTTTAATATTTCTGGGACTTAGGTCTCAGAAATTATAATTTCTGTTACAGTTCACAATATGTATTGTAAATGTTTGTCTTGTCTATTTTTCTTTTTTTGTGTGTATTCTGTGTTTTATATTTATATTGTAATTGTGTATTTTTGATTTTAATACTAATGTGTGTGGGGTATTGACATTTACATTTGAATGCACAGAATTACTGGGACATTGTCACTAAAATCTTACATTCATTTAACATTATTTATATTGACCTCCCTCCCTCCCCCTCACCCACCCACCCCAAATTAGATTACATTTATAGAGCCATGGAAATCACCTGACTTCCTACTTGCAGATATATCATCTCAACACTAGGGGTCAGCCAACATACTAGTCTTTCACCTCAGATCCCTCCCCTCTTCCTCTAAAATAAAACTCATTCTATCTTTCACCTGCTTCCTGACCCTTGCTATTCCTATTTGTTACTCTTCCCCAGTTCTCTGCCCTTTAATTCCCTTTAGTTGGAAGTAGCGAGTTTCCAGTCTTGTAGGGTGCTTTGGGATAAAGCACTTTCTGCTAAGATTCTAAGCTCAAAACAGGGCCCTTCAACTTTGAATTTGTTAAACGTGTATTTCCCCAGTTCTTATCCCCTGTACAGCGCTACGGAACATGTTGGCGCGATACAAATAAAAGATAATAATAATAATAAAATAATAACATTAAGTAGTATGTTGGATTTGTTCCCTGGTATTATCCGAGACTAACATGGCAAAAGATTTTACCAAGACATGTTATGCATGGAAAAGAGGTACAAGGGCAAGTGGGGTCCTAGTATTGTTGCTGGCTACTGCTTGACACTTAAGAGGGATGTGAAATATACTAAGTACTTAAGTATTATTTTTTAACTAACATGAATAGTGTTAGAAATATATGCAAACATACAATGTCACTTATGTGCGTGACAGAAAATCGGTAACATAGGAAATTGGAGGCATTTACATGTTCACGTTAGTCAATTAGTAAGTGTACAAAGTAGCAACCAATTAGCAAGGACCCCCATCGACATGATTGTTACATTTACATTTGAGTTTTTATGTAATGGCAATGCTAACTTGCTTCAAAAACCACGCGTTAAACAAGTTTGTGAAGCAAGAGTTTTACCTAGGCCGTGTAGTCAAGGCCCTAGTGTTTTGCATACACCCTCAGACTTCACAAACCCATAAAACACCCATGATAAGCTTCATATGTATTTGTATTTGTTTTTATTGCAATGGCTTAGTGACTCTACCTCAATTATTACTATATAAAAAAAAAAAAAAGAAGCAAGGGAAGCAAATATAATTCTGCCACTATACAAAGCCCTAGTACGCCCTCATTTGGAATATGGAGTACAATTTGGGGCACCACCGCATAAAAAAGACATTTTAGAGCTGGAAAAAGTACAGAGAAGGGCTACAAAACTAATAAGGGGAATGGAGGGGCTAAATTATGAAGAAAGACTAACAAAATTAAACTTATTTTCGCTAGAAAAAAGGCATTTACGAGGGGATATGATTACCTTATGTAAATACATCCAGGGTCAATATAAGGCTTTGTCAAGTGAACTTTTTGTAGCAAGAGATTTTCAACTGACAAGAGGACATCCTTTGAGGTTAGAGGAAAAAAGATTTCACCTTAAACAAAGAAAAGGGGTCTTCACAGTTAGGGTGGTTAAACTGTGGAATTCTCTACCAAAGGAGGGGGTGACAGCGAATTCGATAGACAACTTCAAAAAGGGGTTAGATATATTTTTGAATAAAGAGGGCATTCAAGGCTATCCTAGATAACTAGCAAAGGAATATTGATCCAAGGAGAAATTTGATCGCCAGTTTCTGGGGTCAGGAAGGAATTTTGCTTTTTTTTTCCCTTATGAGACAATTGGCAAAGTTTCAATGTTTTTTTTTTCTGTTTGCCTTCCTCTGGATCAATTAACAATTAATAATAAATAGTCCACATTAAAAAGATCAATAGAGATCTAAAAAAGTTGAACTTGATGGACTAACTCATTATTCATCCTCCAATACTATACTGTTAATAATTATTTAATCAATAATTACATTAATAACTAATCCGCATATTGCAGATCAGAGGAGATCTTAACAGGTTGAACTTGATGGACTGAAAGTCTTTTTTTCAATCTTAATTACTATGTAACTATGTAACTATGTAGCAGAGAGCGCAAGTGAGATTGCTGAGAAAGTAGCAGAAGTTGCTGAGAAAGCAAAAGAGACTGCTGATGGTGATAAAGTCATTGAGGAAGAAGGGAACACAAATAGATGCAGAAATCTTATGGACAAGAGCAATGGGAAGGCCTCCATAAGAGACCTGGACAGACACAGCCACCTGTCCTTGGTGAATACTCCTGAGGTGGAGAGTGATGTTAGAGAAAGAAAATGCTTGCTAATCATGTATGATCCAGAGAAAGGAGAGACCAAGTGGATGAATATAGCCAGTGTTCTCACAAAGGAAGAATGTCCTAAATATGATGAAGACACTGGAAACCTTACTAAAGTGAAAGATAAGGAAGAAAAGAGTCTGGAGATTGAGATGGTGAAAGACGAACCACTGTCTCTAAGAGGACATATGAAGCAGAGCATGGAGATGCGTCCTTATAAAACTATGAAGTATCCCAAGAGCGTTCTGTCTCAGTTGGCAATAAAACAAAGCACCCTGGATAAAGAGAAACAAGACAGGAAACAAGTAAAGCGAGGAGTGCAGATGAAATCTATACCAGTGGGACTGAAAAAGCCTGAAGTAGAAGATGGGCAAGTGGCTACTGAAATGAAGAGTATCAGGATGATGCCAGGTTATATTCCTGAATGGAGAAGGAAACCTGAGTCTGAGGACAACAGAGTGTCCTATAGGAAGAAGATACAGATGTCTAATTGGGAGCAGTGGAAGAGTCCCCCCAAGTACAAGATGAATGAGATAATTATGCAGAAGCAGCTGCACAGTGGCAAACTAATGAAGCAAGATCTCCTCACTGACCGTATATACCAGAGGGAAGCAGATGTAATAGAAAAGGAGCTCCTGTGCCATACTCCAGAAAAGGGTAAGCACACTCTGTGATATTGAGGCACAGTTGAAGCAGAGTGGAGTTTGTTCAGAAGAGACTAACACTGATCTTCAGGAACTGTGTGCACAAGATGATACATTGAATGCAGAGCGATACTTGCAGAAAGCTCATATGCGAGGCATAGAAAAGGAGCTTTTACAAGAAAGACAGAATGGTGAAGAAAACATGGCTGAACAGCCAAAGATATTCAGGGAGGACCTGATAGAAGAGTCAGAGGAGGTTCTTCAGTTGAACATGCAGCAAAAGATCCAGTACAAGCAGAGTGAAATGGATTTGCAACAAGCTAACGAGGAGAAACTGCGGCTGAAGGAAGCAGAGGAAGATGAAAAGCTTGAAGCCTTGGAGGCAAAGCAAGTAGAGAATCTACTAAAAGAAGAAATAATATTGATGAAGGCTGAAGATGCCGAAAATAAAAGTGTTTTCCAGGAATCTAGGATTCAAGAGGCCACTAAGTAGTGTACTAGACTATCTGCTGAGTGTCAGCCTGGAGTTGCTGAACAGCTGGAGACATTTCAGCAAACCCAAACGTCTGAGAGATCCTTCCTGGCAGAGATAGAGAGTCACAGACCTTGCAGGATTTGAAGCACATTGATAATGAGTAGGCCTGCTGTGAACAGAAAGAAAGATGAGGTGTGGATCCAGGCTCAAGAAGCAGCCCTGAGAGTGGACATGCCTTTGGAGTCTACGGAGTATACTGTACCAGAACTGAATAAACATGGCCGTATGAAGCTGATATGTTTTGGTGAGAGTTATCAGCCAATTGGAGCACCTGGAACAGAGAGAACCAGGACAGAAGGGAAGAAAAGCAACACGAGAAGTTGCTGTTCCATTGGGAAGGTGGAAATGGTGATGATGAACCTAACAAGGGAGTATTGGAGACCCTACAGAAAGGTCTGAAGGGATCCCGACAAGCTCAAGGGGTCATAGAGGTTGACCAAGAGTTGTACAGATCGACAGCAGAGAACCAGCTGCTATCTGAGCCAGACACAAGTACCCCAATGGGTTGAGTTGAAGGAACAAATGAATGAAGAGAAAAAATGTGCAAGGGGAAAAGCAGACAAACTTCCTACAATGGAGAATAACCTCAGCGGTGTAAGACCAGAGGTGTCACGGATGTCGCAGAGAAAAGGTAGAGATGTCACGATACAAGTTGAGGTGCCGAAGATTCACAGAGCGCTAGTGAATCAAGAGGTCACGATCACTAGCAGATCACAGGAGTTACAGAAGAGACACAATGATCATGATGATTTACCCCCAGAGACTGTATGTAGAAACACATTTTCATACAGAATTATGAAGAGTAGTTTTCAAGGGTCCCTGGGGCAGGACACTCAGAGAGACGGGCGGACCGGTGTCCTACACGCAATGTTTTGAGCGCAGACGATAAACGGCACTGCAAGGAAGACATAATTGTCACAGGGGAGTATGAAGAGATTGTAACGACATGTTTTAGCAATGCTCCTAGCAGACCAAAGAGAGCACTGGAGGATGAGACGACTGGAAGAGCAGTGACTATGGAAAGGTCTCACTGGTGCCAAGGTGACGGGAAGAATGCAGACGGCGGATGTTACAGAGGATGTGTTGGATCGCATACACAGTCTCACGGCGTTGGACGCTCAACCCCATGGTGTCGAGCTGGGGTGGGGGATATGTGATGGTGTGTCACCAGAGGGCAGTAGAGAGCCCTTCAAGACTTCTCCCCAGGAGTGAGATGGTTAAGAAGATCCTTAAAAAGCTTGGGTGTGGCTGCAATCAAGGCCTGATGCTGCCTCCAGGTGGAGAGTTGTTTGACAAAGCTGGAGTGTTGTGGAAGTGTGCAGGGCTGCTGTAAGCAGCCGCACTGAAAGCTAATGGACCAAAGCCAGAAGCTTTGAAGAGAGAGCCTGCAGATAAGAGGAACAGAAAGTCCCTGAAGGTGATGACAGATGGAGGGATCTGCTTAGGAAAGGGAGGCCGGAGATACAGAGCCCGAGAGAGAGGTGAGAGAGAAAGACACATCTGCTGCCTATGTTTGGACTGTATGTTTGCACTTATATGTAAGACAGTGAGGGAACTACAGTTTAGTTATGCAGGGCTTCAATGAGAAGCTAGGGTTTTGTTTCTGCCTTCAGTTTTATGTTGTATGCTGTCAAAATAATCAGTAAAGTGTGGTTAAATATTTAAAGAGCTCCTGCTCCCTCCATTTTATTGAAAAATAAGGCACGTATCCTGAGAGTGACAGTGAATCTGTCACAATAAATATATATATATATGTATATATATATATATATATATATATATATATATATATATATATATATACTAGCGACGTGCCCGTTTGTTTATGTGTTTTCTGCTGCCATTTTTTTCCTCGCTTCTGCAATCTTTGATCGTAAAAAAAGCCAAACTATGCCTCAAATTAACTTGCAACCTGACTCACAGGCTCCCTGGCACTCCCCCTGACCTGTGTGTGAGTGTGTAAGTAAATTTGAGGCATATTTGTGTGTTTTTGCAGTTTGGCGGTTCGGCCAATAAATTCATATTTCTGTGGGCCATAATTTATCAGCCGTCCCAAGTCATATGGGCCGTAATTTCACGTGCATGGCTAAGTTGTGGTGAGCGCCTTCTATGCTCTTTTTTTTATCTCAGTCCTGCGTGTCTCGGGATGAGCACCTGTGGTGCTCATCTCCACCAGCACAACGAGCACCTTTATTGCTCATTGCCTAAGTGCTGCGGGTTGTAGGGATGAGCTCCTACGGCGCTCATCTCCACCAGTGCAATGAGCGCCTTTGTCGCGCATTGCCTAAGTGCAAGGGGTCGTAGGGATGAGCTCCTGCGGCGTTCATCTCCACCAGCACAATGAGCACCTTCGGCCTGGCAGCAACCGCTGCGTGAGCCCGTAATTTTAACCTGGCATTAGCAACAACTTTTGGCAAGACCGCAATTATGACAACTATATATGCGATATATATATATATATATATATATACAGCCTTATTAAATTGCGATTCAGCCAATTGAAAAGGGCTCTATATAAGCACATAGCATATGTTTTTTACAGAAGTTTTTAATTAGTGAACTTCTATCCAAAAGCAAGGTCTTCACTAACTAAACACTTCTTTAAAAAAATATGCTACTGTATGTGCTTATATAGAGCCCTATTCAATCGCAATTTAATAAGGCTGATAATATTTTAATTATTAATATTTGATGACATTAAATAGATGTGGCACTTGTATTTATAGCTTCAATATAAAAAAAATGAGTGCCTTTGTGTTAATAAAAAATGTGTATATAGACAATGCATTAGATAATTTATCCCTAGGGAACGTGGTTTCTTGACTCCTTGAGTACTGGGTTGTGTGTTACCAGAGATGTTGTCTAATGAAATATGCATAATAATACAATATCATAAGTTATAATTACACACATATGTTGATATTGGACTGTCAGGTGTAAAATAATGTTGAAATATCATAATATTTAAGTATTTTTAGGTGACTTACTGTCACTTTAACCACTCCGGCACTCAGCAAAAGTTTTAAAAGCCTTTGTGAGTGATTTTTGTAAATCAGTGAAGATTTGTGCCATTTTTTTGGGCTTTGTCGCTCCTCAGTCACTTGTAGCATTTTTCATGCAATGTTTTTTTGGGATGGGGGAATAGCATAGCTAGCTTTGGATTTACTTTGTTACCTGTAATTAGTGTACAGGGGGTTAGCATAGGGCCCTTTTTTACAGAGAGCAATCTAAGGGCCCTATTCTATTGCCCAGATTGTAATGTTACACATACGTAAAGTTGCCACATATTCTTTTAGCCACTCGCATTCTGATTGCAGGTTACCTGCCCACAATCACCATTGACAAGCCAAAGAAGCAAATTAGGGCTAGATTCTCAATTTATTTTTTGGACAGCTTGAATATTTTGAGTGCCACATACTCCATATTCTATTAGAACTTCAAGTCTAGCTCACAAATTAAGTTAGAACCACAACTGGACAACTAGAAAAAGTATCACATTTCTAAAACAATATTACGGGCAATAAACAGGACTTGCAAAGTGTTTTAATCCCAGTTCTGATAACTGTAGCAACAATGACACACATGGGAAGCATATGAAGACATTAGAATGACTTGCACAACAGTCTCAAACTCACAAAATTGAACTTACAAAATTGTCTGTGTCTAAGAAGTAAATATTGCAAGCTCATGTAATCACACCGCCTGAAATCTTACTTACATGGTTTATGTATAGAGGCTGAGAGACTTAAGTTGTGGGTTAGAAATAAAAGAAAATATGTGCCCCATTAAATTCCAAAATTGCAACAGTTACAGATAGATGTAATTAAACAAGCGCGCAATTACATGGCTGAATGCCAAATCAGTAAACCATGTAACCGTACGTAGCATTTCAGGGCATGATCATGAGCAATTAAGCAATCCTGTAAGTACGATTTAGAAACATGGCATGTAAACGTCAATCAATTAGTGTTTAGACGTCCGATATTAAATCCGGCTTGCATTCCAGCAATTTAAAAATCAATAAAAATGAATGAAGAAACTGTTATAGTCCATGTGGGTGGCCTGATATGTATTAACTCCTTGATTCCCGAGATTGATATAATACTGAAAATAAATGAAAAAATATGTTTTTATTGCAGATTTGCCAGCTTGAGACTGTTGTGCAATTAATTATAATGTCTTTAATCCCTTACCCCCTTTTTTAAAGTCCAGTATTGTGTTTTTATTTGCTTTTATAGTGTTAAGAACAGGTGATTAACCCCCTTGCGAGTCCTTTAATAGCGATTTGCGATTTTAGCGATTGTAACATTTGAGGGCTTGAAAGAGCAAAGGCTTAGATGGGTCGGAGTTATGATTTTGACAACTGCAGGAATTTTCAGCCTGTAACCTGCAAATCAGCTAGAAGAGGCCAATTTAATATCAGTAACTTTCTGCAGGCTACAATACGGGTTTCAGTAATTGAGATTTTGACAATTTAATGAGGCCCTATGTCTAGAAGTATAGAAAAAAAGCACTTGCAGCCAAATTTATGGTTTAAAGTAATTTACAGGCTTCTAATAGAATAGGGCTCTAAGTAACTAGCACCAAAGGGAGCAGCACATCATAAGTGCAAAAGGATCATGGGAATAATCAAAGTACAAATTGGATGGGCTTCATTTGTGGAAAAAATACACTTTATTGAAGAAATACATCTGTTGAACAAATACACTTCGATATCAAAACTTGAATGAGAACAAGTTGTGTGCAGCCCAGATATTCACACAGTGGTCCTTGTTTTTACATTAATATTTTGTTTTAGTTCAGACATATATATATATATATATATATATATATATATTCAGTTTTATATATTTAAATAACATTTAATAAAAGTAGATAAATAAGGTTGTAATAGCATTCAAATGTATGTGTGCCATTTCACCACTCATGTGTCTACTTCAATGTTGCAAATTAACAATTTCTGTAATATAGGGCTAATGTTAGCAATATAGCACATTTACTATTAACATTACTACACTCACATGGTCTTATATCACCCCTTTACAGATAATATACATCTGTCTCTATATGTTGTGACAAAAAAAAAATGGCTAGACATGAACCCACAACTACTACTTCCCAATCTACTCGTCTAATCACTGGGCTAGGCATACACATACTTTGTAGCTGGTGAAAAAGAATAATGTATGAAAAAGAAGTGTATGCTAATATTGCAAATGTAACACCCTGCACTCCTGATTCCATTTAGTTCATCTGGCCTATGCAGCTCATTATTTATTCTGCCAATTCAAGGGCAGGTTGGAGTCAGTTTAAAACCACTACTTTTAACAAATATAACTGCATTTTTAAAAGGGAAGGCTTTTGTTTTCCATATGCTTTCCACCCTTTGGCTTCAGGGTCCCTTTAAACCTCTCAGATGACTTTATTCAAATAGATGAGAGAAAGGATGGATCAATGATTTATAATCTCTGAGTTCCATCCTGTTCCACACACCAAAATATTCACACTTAACTACAATACGAATGAATGTGCTCCTCTATTGAACTTCTGGCTCCTTGTTACCTCAAATAAAGCATAATGTCATCAAAGCATAAAACATAAGATTATTATATGGATAGTAAAATGATTTGAACTTAGGTTTTGACCTGAATTGCTATTTAATACTGGTGTTGTAAAGATAAGAAAATTGACTGTAAGAATTGAATTACAACTGAAATAAAATGTATTTTTTTCTTCCAAGAGGGCACTCATAATGTCCTGTGTACCCACACAAGTTGTATGTTCTTTAAGATCTCATGCATCTCTGGGAGAATGTGTTCGTTGTTAAGTATTGTTATTATTTTGCTATAAAAGACTCTTATTTCACTAGAAATGTTATTAGAAATGTCAGTCCCTATACAAGAAAACATGCTGCTGAAACAAAGTCTTTCATTGGCCAGTAAAGGAGTGGGTAATTTTGGTCCCGGCGGGCCACACACGCCAGTATTTGGGGATATCCCTGCTGTGTATGGGTGAGACTATCGCTTCTTCTGTCTCCCTGAATGATTCACCTGTTTACAGAAAGCAAATCCTCAAATCCAGGCTTGTGTGCGTCCCTCCAGGACCGGACTTGCACACCCCTGGTCTAGTACAACTAGTACTATAGAAAGATTGTATGCATAAGCTACACGGGACCTTTACAATTACTGTTTGGAAGATTTCAGTGAGTAAAAGCAGAGCTTTTAAGTACCTATTAATTAAATGATGTCTTCATTTGCCAATGAACACTTGGGTAGTTTATTTTAAGAACAAAAATCAGCAACCCTCTATGCCCCTTTAAATATTAAATATATAAAACAAATGTATATTACTAAAGTACACAGTTGCCTTTTTCTCTTCTTTGGGTTGAGTTGTAGTCACTATACCTGGTTACTGAATTAATTGATTTTTATTATGTACAAACATTTTGTTTTTCAGCTGCAAAATACGACTTAAGAATGAGCACCAATCCTACTGACCTCAGAGATAACTTTGACGTGGCTTCTACAGTTGATATCTCTGGTCTCATACCGCAGCCAGCTGGATCTATAGAAGTATTTACATTCACCCCAGAAGATACTGTTATAGAAAATGGCGCCATCGTTTATTTTGCCATAGTTGCTTTCGATAAATTACATCAGAAATCAGATCTATCTAATATAGCACAGGCTATTCTCCTCATTTTCACAACACCAGCTCCCACTACCATTCTATCTACTGCTCCAACTGATATCACTGCTACTCTAACTGACATCACTGCTACTCTAACTGACATCAATACAACACCACTGCAAACCACTATGACAGTAGATGACAGTGCTACTTTACCAACTGACATATTTACTAGTCCAACTGAAACAAAAATTCAATCAACCCAAACAATTGTGACAGACATTCACACTGCTACATCAACACAAACCATTATGACAGCAGCTCAAACTACTACTAATACACAAACTGACATAACGTCTATTATATCAGACACCACTTTTATACCAACTCAAACCACTATGACAGCCACTCAGGCTCATACTACATCAACTCATTCCATCACTACACAAACTGACATCATTGATACTTCTTCTGACACCACTAGTATGTCACCTGACATCATTACTACTCCTTTTGATAATAATACTTCTCCAACTCAAACCATTATTATAACTGACATCATTACTACTTCAACCGACATACCTATCACGCCTGCTGACACAACTACTATATTATCTGAAACCAATATTACAAAAAACCCCACTACAATTACACCAACCGACAGTGCTACTACTCCAACTGACACTACTACTGCACAAGGTCAAACCACTTTAACAGACACAACTATACCAAGTCAAGCCTCTTCTACAGAAACTGATGTTACTAATCTTCAGACTACAACTTCAGATGACACCACTACTACACCAACTCAAACCACTATGACAATGAAACACACAAGTGCTACATCAGATGATATCACTGCCACTCTAACTGACACCACGAGTACACCATCTTACACCACTGCAATATTAACTCACAGCATAACACCAACTCAAGCTTCTACAGAAGACTTTTACACCACTCCAACACCAAGTGAAACCACTATAACAGCAATTCATATGACTTCTTCACCAACTGACATTACTACAACTCCATTTAACCCCCTGGCTACATCAACGCAAATAACTATTGCAGTAACTGGCACCACTACCACACCAACAGACATCACCCCTGCTATAACTAACGCTACTGTTACACCAACCCAAACCACTATGACAGCCACTCAGACGTCTACTATGACAATTAATACAGCTCCAACTACTCTAACTCAGAACTCTAATACACAAACACAAATCACTTCAAAGGAAACTCACACTACTATTGATTCGAACGAGACCACTATGTCAGTAATTAACACCATTACTACATCATCTTATTCCACCACTACACAAACTGACATCATTGATACTTCATCTGACACCACTAGTATGACAACTGACATCACTACTACTTCACCTAACATCATTACTACTCCATTTGATAGCAATACTTCTCCAACTCAAACTATTATTGTTACACCACCTGACATCATTATTACTTCAACCGAAATCCCTATCACGCCTACTGACACAACTACTATATTATCTGAAACCATTATTACAAAAAAAACCACTACAATTACACCAACCGACAGTGCTACTACTCCAACTGACACTACTACTGCACAAGGTCAAACCACTTTAACAGACACAACTATACCAAGTCAAGCCTCTTCTACAGAAACTGATGTTACTAATCTTCAGACTACAATTCCAGATGACACCACTACTACACCAACTCAAACCACTATGACAATGAAACACACTAGTGTTACATCAGATGATATCACTGCCACTCTAACTGACACCACGAGTACACCAGCTTACACCACTGCAATATTAACTCACAGCATAACACCAACTCAAGCTTCTACAGAAGACTTTTACACCACTCCAACACCAAGTGAAACCACTATAACAGCAATTCATATGACTTCTTCACCAACTGACATTACTACAACTCCATTTAACCCCCTGGCTACATCAACGCAAATAACTATTGCAGTAACTGGCACCACTACCACACCAACAGACATCACCCCTGCTATAACTAACACTACTGTTACACCAACCCAAACCACTATGACAGCCACTCAGACGTCTACTATGACAATTAATACAGCTCCAACTACTCTAACTCAGAACTCTAATACACAAACACAAAACACTTCAAAGGAAACTCACACTACTATTGATTTGAACGAGACCACTATGTCAGTAATTAACACCATTACTATATCATCTTATTCCACCACTACACCAACTGACATCATTGATACTTCATCTGACACCACTAGTATGACAACTGACATCACTACTACTTCACCTAACATCATTACTACTCCATTTGATAGCAATACTTCTCCAACTCAAACTATTATTGTTACACCACCTGACATCATTATTACTTCAACCGAAATCCCTATCACGCCTACTGACACAACTACTATATTATCTGAATCCATTATTACAAAAAAAAACACTACAATTACACCAACCGACAGTGCTACTACTCCAACTGACACTACTACTGCACAAGGTCAAACCACTTTAACAGACACAACTATACCAAGTCAAGCCTCTTCTACAGAAACTGATGTTACTAATCTTCAGACTACAACTCCAGATGACACCACTACTACACCAACTCAAACCACTATGGCAATAAAACACACAAGTGTTACATCAGATGATATCACTGCCAGTCTAGCTGACACCACTAGTACACCAGCTTACACCACTGCAATATTAACTCACAGCATAACACCAACTCAAGCTTCTACAAAAGACTTTTACACAACTCCAACACCAAGTGAAACTACTATAACAGCAATTCATACTACTTCTTCACCAACTGACATTACAACAACTCCATCTAACTCCCTGGCTACATCAGCACAAATAACTATTGCAGTAACTGGCACCCTTACCACACCAACTGACATCACACCTACTATTACTAACACCACTGTTACACCAACCCAAACCACTATGGCAGCCAGTACTATTGCATCAACTGAGACCACTATGTCAGTAATTCATACCATTACTACATCATCTTATTCCACCACTACACAAAATGACATCATTGATACTTCATCTGACACCACTAGTATGTCATCTGACATCACTACTACTTCACCTAACATCATTACTACTCCATTTGATAGCAACACTTCTCCAACTCAAAATAATATTGTTACACCACCTAACATCATTATTACTTCAACAGACATCACTATCATGCCTACTGACACAACTACTATATTAGCTGAAACCATTATTACAAAAAAACTCACTACAATTACACCCACCGACAGTGCTACTACTCCAACTGACACAACTACTGCACCAGGTCAAACCACTTTAACAGACACATCTATACCAAGTCAGGCCTCTCCTACAGAAACTGATGTTACTACTCTTCAGACTACAACTCCAGATGACACCACTACTACACCAACTCAAACCACTATGACAATAAAACACACAAGTGTTACATCAGATGATATCACTGCCACTCTAACTGACACCACTAGTACACCAGCTTACACCACTGCAATATTAACTCACAGCATAACACAAACTCAAGCTTCTACAAAAGACTTTTACACCACTACAACACCAAGTGAAACCACTATAACAGCAATCCATACTACTTCTTCACCAACTGACATTACTACAACTCCATCTAACTCCCCGGCTATATCAGCCCAAATAACTATTGCAGTTACTGGCACCACTACCACACCAACTGACATCACACCTACTATAACTAACACCACTGTTACACCAACCCAAACCACTATGGCAGCCAGTACTATTGCATCAACTGAGACCACTATGTCAGTAATTCATACCATTACTACATCATCTTATTTCACCACTACACAAAATGACATCATTGATACTTCATCTGACACCACTAGTATGTCATCTTACATCACTACTACTTCACCTAACATCATTACTACTCTATTTGATAATAATACATCTCCAACTCATACCACTATCGTTACACCAACTGACATCATTACTACTTCAACCGACATACCTTCTGACATAACTCAAACCACTATTGCAGTAACTGACACCATTTTCACTGACAAGACATTACCAAGTCACGCCAATTCTACAATAACTAGTTTTACTACTCTTCCATCTGTCATCACGACTACTCCATCTGTCATCACGACTACTCCAGATGACACCACTACTACACCAACTCAAACCACTGTAAAAGTAACTCACAGCATGACACCAACTCAAGCTTCTACAAGAGAAACTTACACCACTCCAGCAAGTCAAACCACTATAACAGCAATTCATTCCACTTTTTTACCCACTGACAAACCTACAACTCCATCTACTACCACCTCTACATCAACTCAAACCACTATTGCAGTAACTGAAACCATTACTACACCAACTGACATCACTACTACTCTAACTAATACCATTGTTACAGCAACACAAACTGATATGGGACAGATGTACACAACTACTGCACAAACTCAGTTTACTACTACACCAGCTGACATCACTACAGCTTCAACTGACAACGCTGCCACACAAACCCAAACCACTACAACAGTAACTGAACCCACTACTTTACCAATTCAAACTACTGTAAGATATTCTCAAATGACCACCACAGCAACTCAGCCTGCTGCAACAGAAACTCAAACCATCACTTCCCCAACTAATATCAATATTACTCTGGTTGACATCTCCATTACACCAGTTCAAACCACTAAGAGAGAAACTGGCGCCACTATAACATCAACACAAACTATTGTGGCAGTAACTCACAATACCACCACACAGACTAAACCTACTACAACAGAAATGAAAACAACCACATTATCAGCTGACATAAGTGATAAACCAACTCAGGCCACAAATGGAGAAACGTACACCACTGCAATGCCAACTCAAACCATTGTGGCAGTAACGCACACCACTACTATACCAAATCCATTCACAAACTACCTTTCTGAGAATCTAAGCCCAGGAGACATAACTCTAATAGCATGTTCAATAGTAATTCTATTTTCTCTTATTACAAGCATTTCCGTCTGCATTGTAAGATGCAAGGTGAAACAGATAGATCCAGAAACTCTATTATAAACATGTTTATAGAGTGAATTGGGAGTTTATACAATTAGTATTGGATAAATATGCATTTGGATCATTTGGATCTCATGCAATTAGAGCACTTTACACAGAAGTTAATGCATATATATCGGGAATAGGTTTTAAAACGCAACCTTTCAGATTAAGAAACGGAACTCGTCAGGGTTGCCCTATGTCACCACTTTTTTTGCCTTAAGTATTGAAGCCGTACTAGAAATGATTAGAAATTGTGGACATATAAAAGGTATAGTAACCGGTTCTGTAATCAATAAAGTCACTATCTTTGCTGATGATCTAATAGTTACAGTTACTGACCAAGAAAATTCAATAACCAGTCTACGACAAAGTAAATATCTCTAAAACTGAAATATTACATACTAATCATTCTGGTAACGACCAACTAGTACTGAAAGAAAAATTCCCTTGTAATTGGAGTAAAAAAAAATTAACGCATTTGGGTATAATATTTACCCCCAATTTAAATAATATAGTTAGAAATAACTTGGATACATTTTTTCTCAAATTTCATCCACTTTATCAAATTGGAAACTCTTGAACCTATCTTGTCTAGGAAGAATAGCGTTGATCAAAATTAATACTCTTCCTAAAATAACCTATATTTTAAGAAGCCTTCCATTAAAGGTTTCAATGAAGAAATTAAAACAATTTCAGAAAATAATAGAAAACATTATTTACAGAGGTAAAAATCCTAATATAAAACAAGAAATTGCTTCTAGACCTTTCTCTAAAGGAGGTTTAGCAGCACCCAATTTAATGCAAGATTCAAATGCAGTTAATTTGGTCCACCTCTTAAAATTCACTATAAAAAAAATAAACCTAAATGTATATACATAGAAAATTATTTGGTTGAAAATATTAACTTACAATATATATATTGGGATAAAATAAATGGATAAAAAAGTACTAGACAAACTACCACTTATTCCCAGAACTTTGATAAAATGGTGGTTTAAGTTCAATAAAAAAATTGAACTACTAAAATTTCCAGCGCCAAATATCCCCTTACAGAAATTATCACTAGAACTTACTCCTTTTTTTAAATGTAATTTAGGATAAATGGGGGCTAAAAATCTTAAGTGATTTATTCCATAACCAAAAACTGAAATATTTTGAGGTAATATCTAATGAATATCAGATACAATCTACTAAATGGTTATTTTATAATATTCTTTATGCAGCAATTGCGAACTCGGACTATGAAATATTAGTAAATAGAGAATTGACACAATTTGAAAAAAGTCTAAATGATACAAAGACAAAATATACAATATCTAGATGCTACAAAATTATAAAGTCCCAAATAGAACTGGGAAAAACAGATAAAATGCAAAAATGGGAGGAAAACCTTTGGATGTTGTGGCGTATAAATCAGTGGCATAAAGCTTTTCTAGAATTCATCACTAAGAGATACACACTTTAAACTTGTGCAGCATTGGTATTATTAGCCCAAATAAACTAAAGACAATTGTTCCACAAGAAAATCAAGGATACTGTTGGAGATGTAAAGACCAAATAGGAACTCACAAACATATGTGGTGGAATTGTGCCCATATAAAAAAAATGTGGTCAATGTGTATATTACAAATATCTAAAAGGACTAAACTTCATCTACTGTAGTTCTAATTCCAGAGATTGTACTTTTTCATATTGTGCCAGATTTTATTTTAACTTTAAACAGAATAATATAATTATTAATATTCTAATGGCAGCTAAATGGCTTATAGCCAGAGGCTGGAAAAAACAATTTTTACCAAGATGGACTGAACTCATGACCATAGTAGATAGGAATAAACAAATAGAGCTAGATTATATAGCACTATCACAATGATCCTCTAAAAAAAAAAACATTTAGAATGGTCTCCATGGAAGACACAGAATTGATACTAAATTATTTAAATTGAAAGTACTTGCCCCTTATGTTTCTTACTCCTTTTGCTAAACACCAATGAAATTGGGTTTTACTTTCTTTGAACGGATTTGATTGAATTTAGTTGAACCTTATGTTATATTTGATATATTTGGTATTGTTTAACTAATTTGATATTACTTGACTTATTCCAATTGGATTGCCATGTTTTTTTTTTTAAATAAAAGTGTAAATTGAAAAATACAACACCAAAAAAAAAAATATAGAGAGAAAGTATACATTTGTATTGTGTTTTTTTTTTAGGTAACAGATTAAATAAGAAATACATTGAATTTAAACAACCTATGAATCTGTATAATTATTGACTTATTTATGTGAAAACATTCTAGGATATTGTTACCTAGTACACCTTTTTTTTACTTGTTTTTCTAACTTATTTTTTCTTTCTCTTCTGTATTATGTATTGTGTATTATGTTGAAATTTGTTTGTAATTATAAAACTTGAAAATAAAATTATTAAACAAAAACATATTATAAACATGGTATACAGAAATTGGTGATTTCAAATCTATTTTAAAAAGACAATTTGAGTTAGATCACTCATTTTTATTATTATGTTCTATTTGCTTAGCAATATTTACCTATAGACTGCAAGCTTTTTGGATTAGGGACTTCAACTCTGTTGCACTAACTTGTCTGTTGCTTTAAATTATTGTTCCTTTTTAAAATTAATGCTGAATTCATGGCATTAGGATCAATATCATTTAACTAGGAACTTGCCCGTCAAAAATGACGGCAAAAACATTTGAAGACTGGCAATGCTGTTTGCTACACAATGGGAGCTTCTCCCCCTCTACTTTACTGGCCTCACGATGAGCGCCTTTGGCGCTAATCACGGGCCTCGCAATGAGTGCCTTTGGCGGTCCTTGCGAGCCTCTCCCCCCTCTACTTGACGGGATATGCTAATTGCATGCATCTCGCCCCCTCTACTTTATTGGCCTCACGATGAGTGCCTTTGGCGCTTATCACAGGCCTTGCAATGAGAGCCTTTGGTGCTCATTGCGAGTCTCTCCCTCTGTCTACTTCCTCTCTAGTGTCTCCTTTCCCCCCTCTTCTCCCTCCCTTGTGTCTCCTTCACCCCCGTGTTTTTACTCCCTCTCCCAAACATGTGTCTTTCCCCCCTGTCCCCCTGTGTCTCTTTGCCCCCTCTCCTTCCCCTGTGTCTCTTACCCCCTCTCCCTCCCCTGTGTCTCTTTCCCTGTGTCTCTTCCCCCTCTCCCTTGTGTCTCTTCACCCCCATTTCCCTCCCCTGTGTCTTTCCCCCGCCTCTCTTCCCCTGTGTCTCCTACCCCCTCCTCTCACTCCCCTGTGTCTTTCCCCCTCCTCTCCCTCCCCTGTGTCTCTTCCCCCTCCTCTCCCTCCCCTGTGTCTCTCCCCCTTCCTCTCCCTCCCCTGTGTGTCTACCCCCCCTCCTCTCCCACCCCTGTTTCTACCCCCTCCTCTCCCACCCCAGTGTGTCCACCCCCTCCTCTCCCACCCTTGTGTCTCTCCCCCCTCCTCTCATTCCACTCTGCCTCTTCCCCTCCTCTCCATTTCTCCCCCTCTCCCTCCCCTGTGTGTCTCCCCCTCCTCCCCTGTGTCTCTTCCCCCCTCCTCTCCCTACTCTGTGTCTCTTCTCCCTCCTCTCCCTCCACTGTGTATCTCCCCCTCCCTCCCCTGTGTCTCTTCCACCTTCTCTCACTCCCCAATGTCTCCCCCCTACTCTCACTCCCCTGTGTCTCTCCCCCTCCCCCTCTGTGTCTCCAACCCCCTCTCACTCCCCTGTGTCTTCCCCCCCCCCCCCTCCTCTCACTCCCAGGTGTCTATCCCCCTCCGCCTCTGTGTCTCCCCCCTCCTTCCCTGTGTGTCTACCCCCTCCTCTGTGTCTTCCCACTCCTTCCCTGTGTGTCTCTTCCTCACGTCTATTTTCCCCTTCTGGCTCGCGCGCACGGGAGGCCGCTTTTGCACGCACCTCGCCGCCAATCATAGTTGTCAAATTGCGATTTGTCGCAAGCGTGACAACGAATCGCAGTTTCACAACTATTATATGTGATGGTTTCAATGTGTTGCTTTTATACCTGAATTACTAATGTACCTTACATTGCATGTTGATAATGAATTTTAAATAGAAGTAGCTGTGTAGCTGGTCACATAGGGCCTTATTCTATTACCCAATTCCTAAATTTATACACATTTAAAATCACTCTTAATATTGCTACATATTTGGCAAATATTACTTATTGGCACTAATGAATTCTTAAGTCAATAGAATTTATATAAACATTTATAAAAGAGTTCAAGGCTTTTGCAAGTAGCTAATAGAATATGGCCCTCAGTCTATATGTCTTATGGAGCTATTTTTCTGCTTTTAGCTCTTGAATGATCAAGTTGAAACATAGTATAGTAGGCTAAGCTATTGACTATGAAGCTGCATTCCAATATGCATTGCAATATATATATATATATATATATACTGTATATATATATGCATATACTGTAGATAACATTAATTTGACTGAAGAAATAATAAACTAATACATTTATTTACATACATTATACATATCATACATGTAATATTTCTATATATAAATATACATTTCCACCCCTGTGTGTGCATATATATACATTTTGCTTTCTTCCTGTTAGATACATCACAATCTTTGAATATCCTGGATGTTCGTGAAAACAATTACTTATTGGATTATTGCTCTGCCACATAAGCATTAGTTTGTTTAAAAAAATTAAAACACTCCTAAGAAGAGTAGTCATTCTTCTGTCCTCCTGTGTTAGGATGGAGACACAAGGTATTTCCTGACCGTCATGGCAATGATAGCCTTTAAAGGAAAATCATTTTCTTTTCTTTTTAAGGGGTTTTGTTTGTCATGATTCTTGGGAATGAGAGGCTTATTATCAGGCCACCCACATAGACTAAAGCTGTTTGTTCATTAATATTTATTAATTTGCACATCGCTGGAATACGGGTCCGAGGGCAGATCGGACTTCTAAATGCTAATTGATTGACGTGCAACCTCCATGTTTTACTGACATCATGATGCCTGGCTCGTTTTGGCTGCTTCTAAATGGGGAGTTACGGGTATGCATAATTGATGAGGATTAGGCTCTGACATGCTACATATGACTGCATGGTTTACGGATTTAGGACCGTAACTTGTGGGCTTCTTCCTTTGATTAGTTCCGGAACCGTAGCAGAGTTGAAGCCTGCAGCAAACCCGCAGACATCCCAGCTCAAACCCGTAAATTGTGGGCTTTTAATTGAATTGCTCCCATAGTAATTGAGGTTGGAAACAGACTTTTAGTTCATCAAGTTCAACCTCTTTAAATCTCATCTGATATTGAATATGCAGATTAATTTTTAATTGATCCAGAGGAAGGCAAACAGAAAAAAAAAAGCAGCAAATCTTTGCCAATTGTCTCAAAAGGGGAAAAAATGGAATTCCTTCCTGACCCTAGATACAGATCCAATTCCTCCCTGGATCAATACTCCCTATCTAATTTACCAGAATAACCCTAAATAGCCTTTTTATTTAAAATATATCCAATCTCTTTTTAACGTTATCTATCAAATCTGCTGTCACCACCTCCTTTGGTAGAGAATTCCACAGATTAACCACCCTTACTTTGAAGAACCATTTTCTTTCTTTAAGGTGGAATCTTTTTACTTCTAACCTCAAGGGATGTTGTCTTGTCAGTTGAAAACCTCTTGGCACAAAGAGTTCACTTGACAAAGCTTTATACTGACCCTAGATATATTTATATAATGTAATCATATGCCCTCTTAGAAGTCTTATTTTTCCAGAGAAACTAAGATTTTTTTCCTAACTTAGCCCCTTTGTTACCCTTATTTTTTTTGTTGCCCTTCTCTGTACTTTTTCCAGCTCTAAAATGTCCTTTATATGAAGTGGTGACCAGAATTGTACTACAAATATTCCAAATTAGGGCATACTAGGGATTTGTATAGTGGCAAAATTATATTTGCTTCTCTTGCTTTTGTACCCTTCTTTATACATGCTAATATGTTACTTGCCTTTGCAGCTGCTGCTTGTTATTGGACACTGTTACCTAGGAGGTTATCCACAAGCACTCCCAAATCCCTTTCAATATCTGATACCTCTAGATTTGCTCTATTAAGAATATAAATTGCATGGCTATTTTTCCTTCCCAAATGCATAACTTTACATTTATTTGTATTAAATCTCATCTGCCATTTAGTTGCCCATTTCTCTAATTTATGCAAATCCATTTGGAGTGCATATTTTTCTGAATGAATTACCATGCACAACTTAGTGTCATCAGCAAAATTTGAGACAGTACTTTCCAGTTCTACTTCTAAGTCATTAATAAATATGTTAAAAATGAGAAGACCTTATACTGAACCCTGAAGTTACCACATTAGTCCAATCGGAGTATGTTCCGTTTACAACAACCCTTTGCTGCCTGTCTTATAGCCAGCTCTAAGTCCATGGGCAAATGTTTGCTGCAATTCCTGTATCCCTTATTTTGCACAATAGTCTTCTATGTGGCACTGTATCAAAAGCCTTTGCAAAATCCAAAAAAGACTACATTCACTGAGTTGCCTTGATCTAAATTCCTACACCTCCTCATAGAAGCTAAGTAGATTTTTTTTATCATGACCTATTCCTCATAAATCTATGTTGAGTCTTATAACCCTGTTAAATAGATATATTCTTGTATATTATCCCCCAAATAACCATTCTAAAAGCTTTTCCTCTTCAGAAGTGAGACTTACAGGTCTATAATTCCAAAGATTTGCTCTTGCACCTCTTAAATATAGGTAGCACATCTGCTCTTCTTCAGTCATCTGGTAGCAACCTTGTGTAAATCTTGAACAATTACAAATAAATGGTTTGGCTATTACAGAACCCAGTTCCCTCAGTACCCTCGGATATATTCCATCTCCTTTGCATCTAATTTTTCATTTTCTATTTTAGCCTGTCTAATAGCCCTTTGCAAGCCTTGTTGATTTCCTTGTACTTACATAAAGAAGTTTCTGTCCCCTCTTGTTTGTATAATTGAAATGCCTGTTTTTTACTCTGTATCTTGATCTTTAAGTCATTGCTAAGCCACATGGGATATGATTTACTCCTTTTATGTTTATTCACACATGGTATATGGTGATAAGTATGTATACTTAGTAAGGATTTAAATGTTTTCCACTTGTGGTCAGTGTTTTTACCTGCCAGTTCTCTGTCCCAGTCAATACTTTGTATTGCTGCCCTTAGACCATTAAAATCTGCCCTTTCAAAAATTAAGAGTGTTTGTTGGCCCCTTACAGTTTTTTTTTATTTCAATCTCAAATGAGACTGTGTTGTGATCACTGTTTCCCAAAGGTTGCCCTATTTCAACATTTGATACTATATCAATATCATTTGTGATAACTAAATCCAAGATAGCCTAATTTCTAGTAGGTTCTTGTTTAACCTGGGCCAGATTATGATCTCTGAATGTACTCAAGAACCTGCTCCCTTTTTGCTGAACTGCTGGTCTCTTTGAACCAGTTTATTTCAGGGTAGTTAAAATCTCCCATTAAAAAAACCTGCTCATGCTTTGCAGCATTTCCAATCTGTAACAATAATTGCATTTTCAATTATATTTGGGGATTTATGGTATACTTCTACCAATATTCTTTTGGAATTTGCTACCCACAGGGATTCAACATTATTGCTAGTTCCCACATAAATATCTTCTCTAGCTATATGCTTACATTCAGGCTTAACATACAGACAAATATTTTTTCCTCTTTTACCATTGTCCCTATCTAGATTATAAGCCTTATTCAATTGCGATTCTGTAAATTTAAAAGGGCTCTATTTAAGCACACAGCATATTTTTTCCAGAAGTTTTTAGTTAGTGAAGACCTCGCTTTTGGATAGATGTTCACTAACTAAAAAGTTTGGGAAAAAAATATACTGTGTGCTTAAATAGAGCCCCTTTAAATTGACCAAATCGCAATTTAATAAGGCAGTAAAGGTCTAGCCTTGACAGTTGTCCCGCCATGTTTCAGTAATGCCTATCAAATCCCATTTCTCACTAACTGTCAATAATTATTTGCGGTTTTGAAGTGTCTGTCTCTATACTTGAGTTACTTAGCAACCTGCCTATTGACAATACTATACTATACTCCCACCTTCTCCAACCCCATGACTAGTTCATTCATTACTTACCCCCTCGCATTCATTACTTACCCCCTTACTTACCCCCTTACGACCCTCGCAAACTTTATGTTGTAACGTAAACAACACGACATAGCAACTGCAAACCTCGAAAACTTTACGTCGCAACGCAAACAACATACAAGAAAAACACAATGAATACACACAACACATACATAAAAAGCTTACCTCTAGCAAGATGGAGCATCCAGGACCTAAAAAAATGAAGTTACATCTTAATTTAACTCAAAATAAAAGAGTTTAGACACTAAAAAATTCTCTAAGCCAGAGAAAAAATGGCCGCCGAACAAAACGAAAACAAGGCTACAACACTCTAAACACGCAAAACACCACAAGAAACATGCAAAACACCACAAAACACCTACGGATATTCCGATACAGACGTATACCACACATTACCCGCCATTTTAGAACAATGCAGAAGTACACAACTACGCTAAGGGTTTGGTCTTGCGCACGCACACTATTACATTGCACACTTCATCACGCTTACACAGCAGCTCCACACCACTAATGCTGCAGCAACATCAAAACAGATTGCCAGCTCTTCAACACAATGCTTCAAAATAGGTAAAGTATATTCATTTATTAATGTATTATATATTTCATTATTATACACCAAACAGCATTAGCTACCTTACAATTTCATTGCCGTCATTTATTGACGGGCAATTCTCTAGTATACAATATTTCCCTTGTAAGTGCTACCCCCCCCAAGAACAACACAGACATACATCCCATCACTCCCATCATGTTCATATGCACACCCCAACTATAAACATGGGTACCACAGTATGGGCCCAGTGGCACTTAGGCAGCTTTAAACAGGCATAACCAGGAATAACACACAAATCACAATATCTCCAATGTTAACCCATCTCAGTTGGCCCCTTTCCCCTGGCACAATAAGCCTATCTTATAAGGCTGAGGGCATCGGTTTGTGTATCAAGACTGCTGGTTAATTTTCAGCTCCTCCGAATAATTTATCTCCTTGATCCACAACATACCAAACCCAAGCACCCGGGAGACAACAGACTGTTTGATTGTTGGGATCTGAGTGACAAATCACCCTCTCTACCTTCCTAATAATAGAGTCCCTACCACAATAACCTATCTGTTGCTCTGCCTATTCTGCCCTCCCTCTGCTCCAATAGAACTGCTCTCCCAGCAGTTAGGGGGAACAGCTTGATCTGGCATTGCCATTCCTGGACAATGGACATTTCCAACAATTTCACTCAATTTGACAAATCTGTTAGTGTTTGCCTACTCAGAACTGGCCTGCCTCCTCCTCCTGTTTCCCCTAATTCCCCTTGTAACTGTAACCCAGCTATGTCCCTAGACTTCCTCATTAGCCGCATCGTCACCCTCCATGCTAGGCTCAGTTAAACTGTGCTACGTGAGCACCAACTCCCTTTCTAGTGGAGCAATATCACAAAGTCCTGCAAATCACCTCTCCAGTTTTCCAATTTGAGCTTCAAGAGAAGCAACATACTCACAACCAACACAGTGTTATGGATAATGTATCAGCTGTTTTAGCAGTTCATACATGTGACAGGATGTACACTGAGTGAGGTTGCCACTGAACTGACTCATAATTACCAATTGCAAAATACAGTGGGTAAAAAACAATATTTTTGTGTAAAGCTTTAAACAAAAACAAAAACTAGAGTTTGCCCCCTTCTTTAAAAGTGCTCCTTTTAGTTAAACTCCCAATCTCCTTCCCCTGTTTAAATGAGATTCTGACTACCCACCTGTAAAAAATGAACACAGCAAAGAAACAGCTTACTTACTATCCAGAAGTAAATCCCAGTTGCAAGAGTTACAGATATCTTCAGATACCTACATTTAAGTGGAAGTACACTATGTTATTTCATTTTTATATATTATATACTTTCATAAAGAATGAAGTGGATTCCAAATTAGACTGCACAATATATATATATATATATATATATATATATAATGATGCTGCTCGAAAGGTTGCACACCAAGGTTTTGTGGTAAGACCTCATACTTGTTTTTTGTTTAGTTTGGCATTTTAACCATTTACTACTCTCTCACCTTGTCTGTAAATTAAGAAAAACACATTATATTAATACATTTTCATTTTCAACAGCCTTGAAGGAATAAGGAAAAGGAAGGTCTGTCAGGGTTTAGACAAACCACTTTGGAGGGCAAACAACTGTCTTGATTACTTTAAGTTATTAAATCCATCATCATCATCATCATAGAAACCAAGCCTCTGTAGGGAGTTTTTTGATGATGATGTTTATCCAGATTCTGCTTGAGAAGGTATGTCTAAGACTCATGTCAACTATTCTGATGATACTACAGATGAGATAGAATAAATCTGTTTTATTATGATGTGGTAAAGGCTTTGGTTTTGGTGGTCAGGAATGCTCTTGATATGAGAAAGGTTGATTCAAAGCCCCAGTCCTCTCAGTGGTAGGCCAATATAAAAAAAAAGACGACAACCTTTCCACTTATAGATAACATCAGAGATGTTGTCTTTGCAAAATTGGATAAAATAGGAAAGAGAGTAAAGATTTGAGAAAGAATTGCCAGACTCTTCCATTTTCCAGATACTGATGCTAAAACTTGGAATCATATTTCAAAGGAGGACGAGCAGATTATAAAAATTGTGAGGAATGTAAATCTCCCTCTTCTTGACTATCTCTCATTTAGAGATCCTTTGGAAAGATGATTGAAAACACTAGAATATTCCAAAATCCTTGTAATAGGATTAATTTAATTTAAAATAAGATTTTCCAAACAAAACAAGTCCAGCTCTTTGTCTCACAGAGAATATTTCTCCTGAAGATGTCTGCAGCAATGCCGCATGATCTTTGTTTAATACTTTTTTGAAAAACTATAACCTGGGGTTGTTATCAAATTAAGAACCAAAATTTGGTATACAAGTTCTAAATACTAACAAATATTATAAATAAATCATATTATGGATGATATGTTTCATGTATTTGTTTCCCTCCTATGTTCTTAAGCTTGCTTATAAACCTAATAAGTAATTGTTGCCATGTACATCCAGGAGAATTTATTAAGAATGTAAAGTTACTTCTAATTTCTGGATAAGTTTCTGACAGCAATTATTTCCCTTGTATTTTTGATGAAAGAACAAGTCTAATCTTCTTAGAGGGGAGATACTAACACAGGACGTGGAGCAATAACCCAAGAAGAATGCACATACACTTATATATATATATATATATATATATATATATATATATATATATATATATGTACAGTATATATACAGTATATAAAAAGAGTAAGAATAACACTAAATTATGTTTTAAATATATTAATGGGAAGAAGACCTGGAAGGAAGCTATAGGAACATTACAGTGAACAGGCTGTATGATAAATAGTGGCCAGGAAAAGATAGATTAACTTTAGCTCAAGAAATAATACAAAAGAGGTTGGCAAAAAATAAGTGTTAATAAACCTCAGGTTCTGATGAAATATGCCAAATAGTACTGAGGGAACTGGGTTCTGTAATAGCCAAACCATTTTATCTAATTTTTCAAGACTCACTCACCACAGGGTCACTGCCAGATGACTGGAGAAAAGCATGTGTGATATCTATATTTAAGAAGGGAGCGAGAGCAAATCCAGGAAATTAGAAACCTGTAAGCCTCACTTCTGTAGTGTGAAAGCTTTTAGAAGTATTAATAAGGTATACAAAATTATGTCTATTTGAACAAGATTATAATTAGTAATCAACACAGATTTATGAGGGATAGTTAAAAAATTGAATTAGTTCCATTAGGTGGTGATTAGAAACATGGATTTTGCAAAGGCTTTTGCTACAGTGCCACATGGAAGACTATTGTGCAAACTGTGGGATGCAGGAATTGCAGTAAATATCTGCTCATGGGTTGAGAGCTGGCTAAAAGACAGGACCCAAATGGTTGTTGTAAATTGAACATACTCAGATTGGACTAATGTAGTAAGTTGGGTTCCTCATGGTTTAGAAATAGGTCCTCTTCTTTTTAAAATATTTATTATTAACTTAAAAGTAGGACCAGAAAGTATTGTCTCAATTTTTGCTGATGGCACTTAGTTATGCTAGGTAATTAAATAAAAAAATTATGTACTGTTCTTTCCCTCCAAAAGGATTTGCATAAATTCGAAAAATGGGCATCTACACAGTCAAATCACATAATTGTGACCTAATAACGTATATCCCAAATAATAACTAATATCCCAAATAACCGTCATATGCAGCATGAAACACAGCTAGAAAGCGTGGTAGTGAGTCAATAAGATTCTGGAAAGTTGGCAAGGATATCTGGAGCCATGCACATTGCATCCGATAGCTGCATAGTGGAGGATCCATACAATGAACATGGCAATTGAGGTGGTCACATAGGTGCTTGATGGGGTCGAAGTCCGGGGGAATTTGGAGGCCAGGGAAGCACTTGGAAGTTTTTAGTGTGCTCCCCCAACCACTCCTGGACAATTCTGCATGTATGACATGTTGTACTGTCCTGCTGGAAGATACCACTGACTCCAGGGAAGACAGTCAACATGTATGGGTGTACTTCATCTGTAAGGATGCATAGGTAACCTAATTGGTTGATGTCATGAATCAGCCAGTGGCCATACTGGGTTTGGACAAAGTGCATGGCTCCTGCTGTGGAAGAAAAGGTTTGGGGCCCACTTGTTATGGATATATTGTTATGTTGTGGTCTAGGGGATAAAGTATTATAAGTTTATCCCTTAGCATATTCCCATCCCTTCCATGTTTAGGCTCATTGTAATGGGTGTCATGTGAAGGAGCTGGTGGGATGTGTTGGTTGTATATGGGTGAAACATTGTGTGTTATATTTGTAAATATGAATGTATGTTATTATATTAGTATGTTATTATATTGTTGAATACAGCCAAGCCTCCATTGTTCCCAAAGGCCTGTTAATCCCATTAGCTAAGGGTCCAGCAGAGAACTAACAATGGGGAGCTCACAGCTGGAGAGCAGACAGGCAGGCACCATAACCCCAGGGGGTCTACAGGGATTCCTACTCAGAGAATCAGGGCAAAGTCCAGAGGGCAGGAAGATGTTTCTCCCTTGAGAGCCAGAGACCAACTAAATTAGGTAGCCACACCTAGTGGGCGGCCCAGGTGAGGGGTCTGGAAGTTCCCAGAGCTTACCTCTAGTCCATTGGCTAGAGGTAATCAAGTTACTCTGGAGATTACCCCATTGGCCAAGATGAAGATAAGGGTTGGACAAAGGGGTAGCCACTCCCTGTACTGGTTTTGTGAGTTGTTTAAATACTTGTGTAAAAATAAAGAAGTTGTTCATAATTTTCATCAAGACTTTGTGTGCAGGTGTATTATTGACCCAGGGGCATATGCTGGTAGAGGAGATCGTTCTGACTCCCTTCCAGGTTCTTCCAGGCACACTACCAAAAGCTGGGACTTATGCTCTTGCATCCGCAAAGAAGGTCCATTGGTCTTAGTCACCCAAATCTTAGGTCTAAAACCTACAGGAGATAAGAGGACTAGGATCCTCTATACTCCATCATCATTGTAGGTTGTGACAGTTGAGAGTGCCTTCCAGAGGTTTTAGTGCACCCAGATAATGCCAGTTGATGGAACAGAAAATGTGACTCATCAGAGAAGGCAACTCTTTGCCAATCAGAACAGGGCCATGAGTACAGCGACCATTCATTTCCTTTGGAACCTCTTATCAAAGGGTGCACTGTTCTGTCATTTTAGACACGCGTAGCCCCCTGGATAAGAGGGTGTGCATACTTATGCAACCATATTATTTTATTTTTATATTTTTTCTTCCCTCTACCTAAAAGATTTCAGTTTGTTTTTCAATTGAGCTGTACAGTTTAAAGGGCACATTAAAGGTGGAAAAAGTTCTGAAATTATTTATCTTTGTCTCATTTTTTTACAGCACAGAAACCTGACATTTTAACAGGTATATATCCACTGTATATAGTGAATATCAAGATATACACATTTGTACAGTAGATATACCATTTATTTAAGATAGGACACCAATTGACAATGAGAGCAAGGGTAATCCTCATATCTGTTGGAGTCATCATGGGATTGCCTCTATATTGTAGCAATATATTAAAAGCAATTGCCAATTTAGTCTTAAACAAGTGTGTTTTCACCAACTAAACCTCGGTTTGCAGTGTTTTGCGTGATGCAGGGTCGTGTAGCCTCGTTTGCATTTTATTTAAGCGGACATTTTTTTCCTTGCTTAGGCTATAATCGTCTAAATCGAGTTAAATTCGCGTTCCACTTCACTCACAGACGTCCTGGCTGTTGCCCCATGCTGTCTGTGATGTTTTTTTATCGGGTGTATTGCGTTTTTCAGGTTTTTTGTTCGCCCGCTAATCTTGTAATTTTTTGCGTCTCGTATATTTTTTTTTCTAAGTTCCGCGTCTCGTATGTTTTTTTCTAAGTCCCGCTAAGTGCTCCGAGATTAACGGCTCGCCTCTCTTAGCGAGGCTCGCCAGCAATGAGCACCTTTGGTGCTCATTTCCTAAGTGCTCCAAGTTTAACAGCTCGCCTTACTACGCGATGCTCACCGGCGATGAGCGCCTATGGCGCTCATCGCTAAGTTGTATGCACCACACAAAAAGCGCGACGACATCTCGTAGTTAGACAATTATAATATGTGATTTTAGTCATACAGCAGACACCAACTACAACTCCCATGTTAGATGCCAAGATACAAAATAGTCATATATCCAAGGATTCACCTTTATTGCGCAATTGAATACCAAACCTTCCCTTGGGTTTTTATTTACCCATGGTTTGATGCATGAGAATTTGTTTAAGAAATTTGAAGAGGGTCGGCTGGTGCATAGGGGCAAATGGGCAGGCGCCCCCCCAAAAATTATCAATCACTTTAATATTGTATTTTAAATTTATATAGATAGTACAATGTAATTATAACTGTATATCAGCTGTCATGTCTTCTTTCATATGTTTTTGTTAAAAATATGCATATATCACTTTAAATGAAGCCTTTGTGTGCCTTCCCCATTGCCTGGTCTCTTTAGTTAGGGCTGCACTGCTAGATCATATTACTGTGTGAGCGTCAGGCTGTGACACTCAAAGCTGAGTTAATTTTAATTGACTCTGCAACAATTGTATCAATTTGGCTGACTGACAGCTTGCAGCATCAGCCAATCAGTGCTGCAGGCTGTCTGGTTACTATGTTGCTTTGACCCTACCAAATCCTATAGGGGTTATTGTTATTGTTATGATATGACATCAGGAAGGCTTTATATAAATTATCTCAAACACTCCCCCACTCTGTTCCTGCTCTTTTTACTACTGACTGGATTCTCTTCTGCTGATCTCATCAACCAAGTAAGTTTGCCCAGGCAGTGATACTAGAGTGGGTTGTCAATTCCTTCTCCAGTGGAACTGACTTGGATTAGAACCCATGTATATATATGTGTGTATGTTCTGTATTATGTGTCTGTAATCTGTATAGTGGAGGCTTCTCTTGTTCACTAAATGGTATTCCTATAGACACAGAGAAGGGAGAGGAGGGGGGAAGACATCAGTGGGGGGGAAAGACATAGGGGCGGGAGGTGGGGGAGAGACACAGAGGGGGGAAAGGACACAGGGGAGGGATATGGGGAAGAGACACACAGGGGGGAAGAGACACAGGGGAGGGAGATGGGAGAGACACAGAGGAGGGGGATGAGACACAGAGGAGGGGGGAGAGAGGGGAAGAGACACAGAGGAGGGGGGACGAGACACGGAGGAAGGGGGAGAGGCTCGCAATGAGCGAGGCGCATGATGAGGGCCAGTCACTCATCGCAAGGCCGGTAAAGTAGGGGGGGGGGAGGCTCACAATGAGCACTAAAAGGCGCTCATTGCGAGACCTGTGATGAGCGCTGAAGGTATATATATGTTAAGATCAATGGCTCAAATAGAACATAATTAATTTTGTTAGAAAGCCGAGAGAATAAAACATGGCTTTAAACTATTAAAGAGCCACTGAAGTTTGTCACTATGTTCAGTCGTCTAAGACTGGGAATACTACACTCGAAGAACAGCAGCTAACAACAAATACTTATCCAAATTAAAAACCCAAAATTGTGATTACCATGTGATCTGGGTATAAGATATAATTGAAGGACTGTATAGAAAGGTATAAATGCTCAATATAGTGTTATATGAGAAAAAACATATATTGTTCCTTTAGGTAACTACATAGGTTGACAGATAATTTAAATTAACCAATGATTGTGGTTGTTGGTTGCTTATTGCAACCAGAGGATTGTTGCCCTGAGAGTTGCGGGAAGCGGTGGAGTGTGATATATATATATATATATATATATATATATATATATATATATATTCTAAGTCTGTCATACATAGGGATGATTGATTAATTAATTTTATATATATATATATATATATATATATATATATATATATATATATATATTTATTTATTATTTTGCTTTGAGAAGATGTTTTCCTTGTTGGATGCATTTCCTGTTTGTACTGAATAGCAGCAAGATGAGAGCTGATTTGTGGATTGATAAGGTTTGCTGTCTCTTGTGAATGGCGGGTCGAAACTCCAATGATTGCATTTGAAATGGGAAGTTACACTGTGATGTGTAATTTCTGGCTATATTTATAGATAGTATATAACTATCTGAAAGAGTGCAAATATATAATGACTATAGAGCAAAACTAACTGTGAATGCAGAGTCACGATTTTTAAACTATGACCCATAATATGAGTAGTCATTTTATTTATATATATATATATATATATATATATATATATATATATATATATATATATATATAAGAAAAAAGAGAGAAAACAGGCCACTAAATATAGGAGTTCAAATATTATTGAAAGCAAAGATACAAAGGATGGTGACTACCAATGTTTCGTAAAACAAGAAAGAACTTTGAGCTGGGGGAACATCAAACAAGATCAGCTCATAAGATGACCTTAGTATGTGAAAATAATCACAACCATGGTCAATGTCATCAAAATCATAACTGACCTATGCCCAAAAAAGGATGACATTTGCAATGAATGAAGAGAATAATAAAATATAATAGAGTAATATTGGGATTATTAGTTACTAGTAATTTGGAGGTAATTATGTAAGTTTGATCACTATCCAATTCTCAATGTATTTAAAACATATTACAGGCAGTATGGTGACAATACAGATAAATGCTGAATAAGTGCACACATAATGATTTAAATAACACTGACCAGATATAAGATTACTGACAGGTTGAACCCAAACTACAAGGTTTATTTCATATACAAAATTGATTAATGCTGATTAAGTGCACATATAATGATTTAGATAACACTCACCAGGAATAATACCACTGACAGGTAGAATCTAAACTGTGAGGTTAACTTTACATATTCTGGATATGGAACATACTGATCAATGTTTAACTACATATTGAGATGGAATCATGTATATGATATGAAATTACCATTTATTTAAACACCTATACTTTATTCCATTGTAGTTGATATGTTGTATTATAATATTTTCTTGGATGTCTGGCCATAGGAGGGGATTGACTTCACCCCATTCTCTCATCACCTCGTGCCTTACCTTGGTAGGTATTTTATTTATTTTAATTAAGATATATTAAAGGTTAATTTTTATATTTTATTATTCTCTTCATTCATTGCAAATGTCATCCTTTTTTGGGCATAGGTCAGTTATGATTTTGATGACATTGACCATGGTTGTGATTATTTTCACATACTAAGGTCATCTTATGAGCTGATCTTGTTTGATGTTCCCCCAGCTCAAAGTTCTTTCTTTTTTTGCGAAACATTGGTAGTATCACCATCCTTTGTATCTTTGCTCTCAATAATATTTAAACTCCTATATTTAGTGGTCTGTTTTTTTTTCTTTCTGATTTTTATTTAGTTAAAAACTAGGGAGATTCATTTAAATTAGGAATAACATTTACTATAAACAACAATTAATAATTCTGTATATATATATATATATATATATATATCATATATATAGTTGTGAGCGTACGGGCCGTTGCTCACGCTTGCGGGCTTGCGTAGCTCACAACTATATATGTGATGTCTTCATGCCAGCAACTGAGGCCCTCTGCGCGAGCCATGGCTGCGCGAGCCCGCGGCCCTCGCGTAGCGAGGACCTCAGTTGCTGGCATGGAGCGCCTTCGCCAGCAACTGAGGCCCTCGCAAAGGTGTGTGAGTGTGCTCCCGTTCCCTGTCTATCCCTCCATCCATCCCTGGTGTGTGAGTGTGCTCCTGTTCCCTGTCTGTGTGTCTGACCCTCCCTCCATCCCTGGTGTGTGAGTGTGCCTCCCTCTGAGCCTGGCTCCTCCCCCAGGGGTCCTGTTTGCACTGTGGAATACAGGCAGCAGGCAGGAAGCCCTCAGGATGGGGGAGGAGGTCAGGGGACCGAGGGCTGTCGAGATATGGCCTGGGGGGAGGCTGAGACTGGGGCCCCCAGGAGATAAAGGGCTGCACCGGCGATAGCCCCGCCCGTGTCTCTCACCCTATATCTTGGCCCACTCTCCTCACACTACCCTCTCACCCTATATCTTGGCCCACTCTCCTCACACTACCCTCTCCCTTTCTGACTTTTACCCCTCTCACCTCTTCTCTTTTTACCTTAAATCCTCCTAACCCAACTCATATCTCCCCTATCTTCTCCCCCTCCTCTATCCCATCTATCTCCCCCCACACTCCTTCTATCAACCTCCACACTCCTTCTCCCCCCTCTCTGCCCCTTCTCTCCCCCTCTCTTCCCCTTCTCTCCTCCCCTTCTCTCCTCCCCTTCTCTCCTCCCTTTCTCTCCCCCCCTTTTCTTCTCCTCTTCTTCTCTCTCCCTCCCCTCACTCCCCCTCCCTCTTCTTCTCTCCCCCCTCTCCTCCCCTTCTCTCCCCCTCCCTCCCCTTCTCATTCCCCCCTTCTCATTCCCCCTCCCTCCCTCCCCTTCTCATTCCCCCTCCCTCCCCTTATCTCTTCCCCTCTCACTCCCACTCCCCCCTCGCCTTCTCTCCTTCCCTTCTCTCCCACCCTCTCCTCCCCCCACCCCCCTTATTTGCCCCCTCTCCTCCCCTTCTCTGTCCCCTCTCCTCCCCTTTTCTGCCCCCTCTCCTCCACTTCTCTGCCCCTTCTCTCCCCCTCTCTTCCCCTTCTCTCCTCCCTTTCTCTCCCCCCTTTTCTTCTCCTCTCCTTCTCTCTCTCTCCCCTCACTCCCCCTTCCTCTTCTTCTCTCCCCCCCTCCTCCCCTTTTCTCCCCCCCCTCTCCTCCCCTTCTCTCCCCCTCTCCTCCCCTTCTCTCCCACCCTCTCCCCCCTTCTCTCCCCCCTCTCCTCCCCTTCTCTCCCCCCTCTCCTCCCCTTCTCTCCCCCGCTCCTCCCATTCTTTCCCCCTCCCTCCCCTTCTCTCTTTCCCTCTCCCTCCCCTTCTCTCCTTCCCTTCTCTCCCCCCCCTCTCCCCCCCCCCTCTCTCCCCCCTCTCCTCCCCTTCTCTCCCCCTCTCCTCCCCTTCTCTCCCCCTCTCCTCTCCTTCTCTCCCCCTCCCTCCCCTTCTCTCTTTCCCTCTCCCTCCCCTTCTCTCCTTCCCTTCTCTCCCCCCCTCTCCTCCCCCCCCTCTTCCCCCCTCTCCTCCCCCCCTCTCCTCCCCTTCTCTGCCCCCTCTCCTCCCCTTCTCTGCCCCCTCTCCTCCACTTCTCTGCCCCTGCTCCTCCCCTTCTTCCCTTCTCTCCACCTTCTCCCCTCTCCTCGCTCTCCCTCCCCTCTCCTTCTCGATCTGCCTCCCCTCTCCTTCTCGCTCTCCCTCCCCTCTCCTTCTCGCTCTCCCTCCCCTCTCCTTCTCGCTCTCTCTCCCCCTCCCCCGCTCCCTCCCCTCTCCTTCCCTTTCCCTCCACCTTCTCTCCTCTCCCTCCTCTCTCCTCTCCCCCTCTCCTTCTCTCCCCCTCCCCTCTCCTTCTCTCCCCCTCTCATTCTCATCCCCCTCCCCTATCATTCTCCTTCTCTCCTCGCTCCCCCGTTTTCTCTCCTCTCTCCCCCCCCCCTCCCCTCTCTCCTCTTTTTTTTTACAGATACATGATTTTCTATGAAAACACTGCATTGATACAAATACACACTCTTTGTATAATAAAACTATCACATATATAGTTGTGAGCAGGCGAGCCAGCCAGAGCCGTTGCTCATGCTTGGGCTGCGGGTGAGGGCCTCAGATGCTGGCATGGAGCGCCGAAGGCGATCCATGTCAGCAACTGAGGCCCTCGCCCGCGGCCCTCGCAAAGTGAGCCGCGGACCTCGCGTAGCGAGGGCCTCAGTTGCTGGCATGGAGCGACGAAGGCGCTCCTTGCCAGCAACTGCGACCCTCGCAAACTTAACGTCGCAACGCAAACAACACGCCACACCAACTACGACCCTCGCAAACTTTACCTCGCAACGCAAACAACATACGAGACAGTTTGAACACTACAAAATTCGCTAAGCGAGAGAAAAAATGGCTGCAGAGCAAAACGAAAAAGAGGATACATCACTCTAAACACGCAAAACACCACAAGAAACCCGCAAAACACCACAAACGACCTATGGATATTCCGCTAAGACGCATACCACACATTACCCGCCATTTTACGCCAATGCGGAAGTACACAACTACGCTAACGGTTTGTTCTCTCGCACGCACACTATTACACTGCACACATTCACCACGCTTACACAGCAGCTCCACACCACTAATGCTGCAGCAACATCAAAACAGATTGAAGCTCTTCAACACATTGCTTCAAAATAGGTAAAGTATATTAATTTATTAATGTATTAGATATTTCAGTACTACACACCAAACAGCATTAGCTAACTTACAATTTCATTGCCGTCATTTTTTGACGGGCAATTCGCTATTATATATATAATTATTAGACTTGACTCCTCAAATTAAATATAACACATTTCTATATTATATTATATTATATATAATTATAATTGACTTATAACCACACTGGAGGATCAATATGGCGCACTGGAATTTATGACTGGAGAGCTAATGCCTCTGCAGCAGCGACAAGCAACAGGTGCCACACAAGTGATGTTGTTTACCACTGTATGAAAGGTGAGTTGAATGCAGAGTCACCATCTTTAAACTATGACTGATAATATGAGCACTTATTGTATATATACAAAAAATTACCAGAACTCCAAATGAAATGTAACACATTTCTATATTATATTGTATCATTGGCACATAATCACACTGGGGATCAATGCGCTAGTATTTATGACTGGAGAGTTGATGCCACTGCAGCAGCTACTAGCAACAGGCGCCACACAAGTGATGCTTTTTTCACTGGAGAGTTGTATCAAATAGTGATATAAATAGATAAATATTTGAACGTGTTTTCATTTTGATCAATGATCCAGACACCATCCACATGTTAATTACCACTGAGCCATATTGAGACAACCAATAAGCTAACACTGATGTCATGATGAACAAGGCTTAAAAGCTTGCCAGGCACCACCTAGCTGCCACTAGGAAGAGCCTTTGAGCAAACTGAAGCCACAGGGAAACGGTCCATCAGGCCTGGAAGCAGACACCTGTGATTGTATTTGGCAAGTACAAAGTATCCTGTATATATATATATGATGTTCCTAATATAGCTATGAGGTTCCCTAATGGGCAACCATCCATGTTATCTTTTGTGGACACATCGAAGTGTTGTTACAGCCTATAGCAGTAATATAGGACTATTCAGAGGTATTGCTTATATTGTGTTATAATCCAAACTGGGGTTAGCTTTTTTATTTTTAAATGTGCCTTTAATATATTACTAAATTTTAGAGGCAATCCCATGATTATTCCAACAGATATGAGGATTACCCTTGATCTCATTGTCAATGTGTGTCCTATCTTAAATTAATGGTATATCTACTGTACAAATGTGTATAGCTTGATATTCACCATATACATTTCCCTGTACTTTATTATGGGATGGGTAACTTAAAGCAAAAGTATTTATTTTGGATTTATGCTCATTACGGCTTAATTTGCTATGGTGAGATATGATCCTATACTCCATAGATAGTATGTAATTAGAAAATAGGATTTTTTCAACTTGGATGCTCTTGTTGTATTTAAATATGGCGTGCTTATTATTTAAACTGCAAATAAAATGTACTCCTTTTTTTTATTATTAGCTCTGCATGGGGCATCACATTGTATATGCCGGTTCTCGAGTTCAGTGCAAGTCTCTTCAAGATAAACATCCCTCTGAGCCAACAGTGCCTTCAGATCAGAGAAATCAGCCACCCTCTGGTCAAGTATGTAACAGCAGCTCCTTCTCTTTCAAGGCTGCTTCAGGGAATTATCTGTCTCTTGAAGCTCGGAGGAAGGACTAGTGATCTCTGTTTCACTCTCTCTTCGCTTCACACCTTGGCCACTGTGCTACTTGTTCTTTCAGCTTAAAAATAGTAAGACTCCCTGTGCTCCAAGATAGACAATTGTGCCTTCTTCCCATAATAAACTGTGTTGCCCCCACACACATGCTTCTTCCACTCAGGAATATAATCTGGCATAATACTGATACCACTCCTATTTGTCTGCTGTCAATATCAAGTAGTGGGTCCACCCAGTACTTGTTTAGTCCCATTAGGATAGAGTCCATCTCCACTTCTCACTGTGCTTGTTTTCCTTCTTGCCTCTTCTTAGCCATTTTGCTATTTAATATTGCCACTTGAGACAGAGAGCCATCAGCCTTCTTCATGATTTTAATTGGCCTCCTGTTCATGCTCTGCTTCATATGTTCTCTGAGGGATGATGGTTCCTCTACCAACCAAATCAATCTCCAGAAACGTATCTTCCTTATCATCAGATTTAGGAATAATTCCTTTTTCCTCATCAAAATCAGGGCATTCTTCTTTTCAAAGAACATTGGCTGCAATCATCTGTTTGATCTCCCTTTTCTATGGGTCATAGCCAGAGGGGTCATAAACCCCCTGGATTAGTTTCTATTATTATTTATCTCCTTCCATGATATATTCGGATCAATAGGGATATGCTAGCGTATGGTGTTCACTTTTGTGGTTACCATTCTTTAGTGTTGCTTTGGAGACTTCTAAAATTCAGACTCAAAGTGTCCTGACGGTATTCTTTAAGTAGGCTGGGAGCCTATGTTAGTGCTAGAGAGTTACAGGTAAACCCTCCTGGGTGCGAGTCTATACATTTTATTGGGTTCTTTTTTGCAGGAAACATGGAATAGCTCCATAAATTTGCTTTAAACAACTTCAGTAGCAACAAGTCAGCCTTAAGGAATTATTACTGGAGCGATGGAACAGATGCCTTTTAGAGTCCTTCGTATGCTTGTGGATTTAATGTGGGCTAGATACACAAGTGTCACTAAGTTGTATACATTTTGAAGAATATGTATCCCTTTGAATGATACACGGTATCAAACACATCCTGATACAAATTAGATACTGAGGCCCTCATTCAATTGCGATTTGGTCAATTGAATAGGGGCCTCATTCAATTGTGATATGGCCAATTGAATAGGGGTCTAAATAAGCACATAACATATTTTTTTTAAGAAGTTTTTACTTAGTAAGCATCTATCTAAAAGCAAGGTTTTCACTAACTAAAAACTTATTTAAAAAATATATGTTATGTGCTTATTTAGACCACTATTGAATTGGCCAAATCGCAATTGAATGAGACCCTAGGACTCTAAATAAGCACATAACATTTTTTTTTACAGAGGTTTTTAGTTAGTGAACATCTATGCAAAAGCAAGGGTTTCACTAACTAAAAACTTCTTTCAAAAAAATATGCTATGTGCTTATTTAGAGCCCTATTCAATTGGCCACATCGCAATTGAATGAGGCCCTGAATGTCTTGTGTACACTTAACTTAGGATAATTAAGACAGTTTAATGGAGTTTATTAACCAAATTATTAAATTTTAGATGCTCACAGATTTATCTTGGTTTTGAGAAACATTATCAGTTTTATTCATTGTTTTTTCTTTTTTCACTTTTTATTATTTTTAATTAAGATGTATAATATATTTAAGTATAATGTTCCCTGCTTTTTTTTAGTCTGGAACATATTATGTCTTGAAACAATATATATATATATATATATTTTTTATATATATATATATATATATATATATATATATATATTTATTCATTTATTTATTTATTTAACCGTTTCTGTTGGCAAGCATTCTCTGCTTATTTTCATACTTATTTTTGTATTTACAACAAATGACCCTTTCTGCATCCTAATCATACAATTAACGTTACATATATGCACTTCATGGTAGACCAAAGGGAGAGACATATACCCACATCTACTATATTAGTAGCATGGGTCCATGTATGAATTTGTCAAACTGGTATAAATAATATGATGTATAGGGTATTTAAAATAAAACTTTCATTATATTTTAAAAATATAAATAAAATGGAGAAGGGAGTGATGACTAAAAAGGTTAATATTACTCAAGCATCTCTATCCCACATACAATGTGAACTGTTTAGTAGAATTTTGAATCAAGTATCAATACTCAGGAATACTGGTCTATATGCCTATTTAAAGGTTTATATGCTGGCAGGAGTAGTACTACTGTTTGCAAACATAAATCAATATATTGAAGGTTTAAGGTAATGGGTAATATAATAATGAAAATAGACCTCCCTGGAGTTTCTTTCTGAGTATGGTCTAGCAAGTTTAAACGTTCAACCAATACACCATATCATATGTAAACCCCCCTCTCACACACAAAACTTCCACCTAAGTATCATGGATCTCTCCAGCTTTTTTTGACAAAGGCACTCATATCAGTGAAATGGCCTTCAAGCTAAATGAACATATCTTTTTGTGGTTTCTATCGATAATACTTTTTGAAATTCATGAAATATCCACAGGTAAAGCGATAATTCATCTATTTAGTTTTGTTTTTCGCCATTTATATTTTTAATTATCATAAATCCTACTGAATTTACAGTGAGGGAAAAAAGTATTTGATCCCATGCTGATTTTGAATGTTTGTCCACTGACAAATAAATGATCAGTCTATAATTTTAATGGTAGGTGTATTTTAACAGTGAGAGACAGAATAACAAAAACAAAAAAACCCAAGAAAAATGCATGTCAAAAATGTTATACATTGATTTGCAGGTCAGTGAGGGAAATAAGTATTTGATCCCCTATCAATCAGAAAGAATTTTGGCTCCCAGGTGTCTTTTATATAGATAATGAGCTTGAGATTAGGAGCACCCTCTCAAAGGGAGTGCTCCTAATCTCAGCTCATTGCGTGTATAAAAGACACCTGTCCACAGAGGACATCAATCTATCAGATTCCAGACTCCACCATGGCCAAGACCAAACCGCTGTCCAAGGATGTCAGGGACAAGATTGTAGACCTACACAAGGCTGGAATGGGCTATAAGACCATCGCCAAAAAGCTTGGTGAGAAGGTGACAACAGTTGGTGCGATTGTTCGCAAATGGAAGAAATAACTATCAGTCTTCCTCGGTCTTGTGGTCCATGCAAGATCTCACCTCATAGAGTTTCAATGATCATAAGAATGGTGAGGAATCAGCCCAGAACTACACAGGAGGATATGCCGTGAAGGACTGAAATCCCCCTGTTCAAGAAAGCACATGTACAGGCCCGTCTGAAGTCTGCCAATGAACATCTGGATAAAAGTGTTGTGGTCAGATGAGACAAAAATCAAGTTCTTTGGCATCAAGTCAACTCACCGTGTTTGGAGGAGGAGGAATGCTGCCTATAACCCCAAGAACACCATTCCCACCGTCAAACAGGGAGGTGGAAACATTATCCATTGTTGGTGTTTTTCTGTTAAGGGGACAGGACAGCTGCACCGCATCAAAGGGATGTTGGACAGGGCCATTTACCATCAAATCCTGGGTGAAAACCTCCTTCCCTCAGCCAGGGCATTGAAATGGGTCATAGATGGTATTTAAGAAGAAGCACATTAAGGTCCTGTAGTGTCCCAGCCAGTCTCCAGACCTTAATCCCATAGACAATCTGTGGAGGGAGCTGAAGGTTCGAGTTGCTAAACAGCCTCAAAACCTTAATGACTTGGAGAGGATCTACATACAGGAGTGGGACAAAATCCCTCCTGAGATGTGTGCAAACCTGGTGGCAAACTACAAGACATCTGTTATTGCCAACAGGAATTTTGCCACAAAGTACTAAGTTGAAGGGGTCAAATACTTATTTCCCTGATTGACCTGCAAATCAATTTATAACTTTTTTTTGTTTTTATATTTTAATTTTTTTATTGTTTTTAGAAATAGACAACCAAAATAAAATACATACAGTAAAACAATACTTACATCTAAATCATACACAATCACCCACCTACAAACCCCCCACCCACCCCTTGGCAATATTCTCATTATTCACAGAAGGAGGCAATACCCGAAACCTATTATATAATTAAAGTAACTTCGCTAAAGGCAACAAATACAACAACAACAAAAAATATATCTATTAACAGAAAGGCCCGGCAAACCGTTCTTCGTCCCATCTTGCCCATTTCTTAACCACTGATAATCTTAACTTGGAATCAAAACTTAAATATTCCATTTCATACTGTTTATTCCTTTCCATAGTACTTCAAATCTCATTCCATTTAGGCAATTCCCCACTTCTCCATCTCCGTACAATCCACCATTTCATTGCCATGGGAACCTGCACCAATTTATAACTTTTTTGACATGCAATTTTCTTTTTTTTTTTTCTGTCTCCAACTGTTAAAATACACCTACCATTAAAATTATAGACTAATCATTTCTTTGTCAGTGGACAAACATTCAAAATCAGCAGGGGATCAAATACTTTTTCCCCCACTGTAAACACGTACTTTTTTTATTTTATCATTATATTATTTTTGGTATGATGATGGAGGGTGGAGAGGAGGGGAGAAGTGAGGAGGAGAAGAGAATGAAGAGAGGAGAGTGAGGGGTCCCTAGGCAGTGGAGTGGAGTGGGGGAGGGACGGATGTAGATGGGAAGTAGGGAGGGAGGCAGGCAGGTGGGAGGGAAGGAGAGAGGCATAGTGGAGTGGAGGGAGGGACAGTGGAGTGGAGGGAGGGAATAGCCCATTGGCACATCTAGCACAGGGTCAGAGGGGGATGGGCCTGATCCTAGGTGGGGTAGTGGGTGAAATGGTCAGGCATCAAGGTCAGAGCAGGGAGGACAGGATCCAAATCCACAGTCAGGAAGGCAAGAGGCTGTGACCAAGGACAGGGCCCCCAACTACAAGCACGAGGAGCTGCTGGCCCTCTTCAGTTCCATATGTGCCCACACAATTATCCTATAAGGGAAAAGGGAGGATAGGTCTGGGAAGGAGATAGCAGCCGCAGTCACAGCAGTTGGCCTAGCTGATAGGGATGTGATGTCCGTCAAGCATCGCTTTGACAATAGCTGGGCAAAGGTGAGGAGGATGATGTAGCAGTAGGAGAGAGCAGCTACCAGTGTTGCCCCCCAAATGACTGTGAATTATACAATTTGAGCTCAAGGACATGCTGAGCCAGGTGCCCATCGCTGAAGCTCCAGGCCTGCTGTCACCGGAGGACCCAGCTTCACTGTCAGGTGAATATCCTGTGCCCCAACATGCGCCCACATGTACACCACACAGACATAGTTAATGCTAAATTCATGTCAATTTGGCCACTATAAAGAGTGTTATGCCAGCTCCCAGGATTCAGATAGCGGTAGATGGATGATTCATCTGCCGCCACTTCCATAAAGATGACAGATCACTTCCATCATTGTGCACAACACGAGTTACCATCCAATACAAGGTCAATGTATGGGTGTGTACACTGCAGCATATGCAGATACAGTTTGTTTAGGGATGGATGTGCATTGTAGTGTACTATCCTATCAGGGAACACATCTCTGAAGTATCTCAATAACAATTGCTGAGATATGGTCAATGATTGGTTAGCATGGAGCCGGGACCAAAGCTATCTGCACAGTATGAATATGCATCAGAAATCCAAGGATTGGTATGAGCCAATAACAGCCAAACTCATGATCACATCTAGCAAATGATAGCTTCCCATTGTCGAAACTAAGTGAACCATCCAGGTTCAATACAGCAAGATGTCCGATAGCTAGGAACACACAGAAATCAATGACTCAATCAATGCTATTAACTCATATACCTTTCTTCTCTCATTTGCAGCTTGCAGAAGGTCTGGGTCTGATGGTGAGCCAGAGGCGGGGGTGCCGGCTCCATCAGAGCCAGATGTCATGGACCAACAGGGAGGAAATGTTGGACCAGCTTTGTCAGAAGGTGGAGGCTAAGAGGGCTCTCCAGGCCAGTGTCTCCTCCAACCAGGCCTCCCAGGACAGCAGCAACTGGAGGCACTACAAGGAGGTGAGAAGGTATCACCTGATGGTGAAATCCTATCTGTCCAGGCTTCTACTATCATTGGACTACCTGAGCATACTCATCCAGATGAACACTGTCTTTACACAGCGCGCTCTGGTGCCAAGTACCTCCTCCTCCACCCCGATGGCCTCCCCTGCACACCCACCGCCTTGCTTCACTCCTTGCTTGCCTCTCTTGCCTACCTTTATGTGCTGCTGCCTCCTAGGGGGATGACCCCCTAGAATACCCCCTCCACTGTCGAGAAGGTGTGCTTACAAGTAGTATGGAGGCCCTGTGTCCAGACAGAGGAGGATTTAGGGTCTGCAGCTATGTTTGTACCTTCTCAACAGCACTTCTCAGTGACAATCTATTGGTCCAAGTGTTGACATAATCTAGCCTAGCTACAAAGTGTAGGATCATGGCCTATGTGATGGTGATATTTTGAAAGCAGATAGCTATCCCCATTACATGGTCCATGATCCTCTCCTCTGTGGACACATAGGGTTATGTTTAACATTTCATCAATGGATGGTCACTGAGGAATGACGTTAAGAAGAGATGCTGCAGTCCCTATATTTTTTTAAGGCCTTATTCATTTTTAACTTTATTTTATGTTTTGATTTTAGGCTCAGTTGTGGTCCATGAAGGCAGCTTCATAATCTGCAAGCATTGCTCAACAATAGTGTGATTGAAAATTATTCACAGATAGACATTCCACCACTGACAACCCCTCTGAAGCATTTAGCTTACATGCCCTGAATATGATTATGTATCATGTTTTTGAACAAACAAAAGTGACATCCTCTCAGGTATCTGAATATGAGAACACATACTCTTGTCTGATGTAATAAACAGCCATTACGGCCACTGACCCTTGTGTCATAACCTTCCTTTCAAATAATATGTGATAACACCAGTAGCCCAGATGAATGTGATTACAATGTGGCTAAACAACATCATATAGAGATGGTGATAGTACTCTTGGACCACTGACTGTGGTAACAGCTCAGCGTTCCTTGTGAGATTACACATCATTTTCAATGGTTGTGTCTAGGTTTAGATTTGTACCCCTTTTTTTTCTTTCTTTTTTTGGAACACACTGTATGTGTGTAGCTGACCTGGATTACATAGTCCGCGTATTTATGCATCTGTTCAATCGAGCAGATGAAGACCATATGTAAGTGCAAGTGCTATGCACATTACTGGTTACTTCTGTTAAAAGGAGTGATGTCTGATGAGACTAGTGTTCATCAGATTGTTGTTGCAGTGGTGTAGTGATCCTAGTTGATGCTATGCATCCTAATTATTATTCAATATTACATTTAACCCTTTAGGTGTCCCCTTTTTCCAAAACAGGCTCTTGCTTTACCGGGATCTGATCACACCACACCCATGATAATATTGCATAGTCTGATACATTTCTGAGTATGTTCTGTGTAAGGTTATAGTGTTATCACTGTTTATGTGTCTTTTCAATGGTTAAGGTTTTGGGACATCAAAATACATTACATGTGTTTCACAATCATATATATGTACAGAGATCCTCTTCCTGTATGCCCAAGTGGGCCACCTGTCCTTTAACTGATGTCAGACCTGTATTCTACCCCTGTGGAGCAGTAACCTAATCATCAGGGGAAGTTATCTTATTCTGGGTTGTTAACCTCACAGTACGTCAAGTAGGAAAATACTGCAGACTCTATATCTTATTTGCTCACATGACCTGCTTATGTTCATTAGGCTCCTGATCCTATAATCTGGTCTCCTATGGGTATATTCATGTCTAGCAATGTCTTTCTGTGCAGAATGAAGCCCTTATATTGAGTATCTCTCAATCGAGTTCCCCCTGTCCCTGGGACCCCACCCCTATACATTTTTTAGCTTAGGGACAGACCAGCGGTTTCATAGCAAACATCAACATAATATTACAACAGCCTACCTGTAATACATGTCATTATCAGCATACATTGGAACAATGATACATTAAAGGAACCTAGCCATGGAACAACATATGTCACCATACACCCACCATGAGGACCCAAACCGGGGTCATATGGCTGAGCATAGTCCATCCCTTCACATACTGTTGCACATAACACAGAACATTTGCTTGCAGCGTGCCATCCATATCAAATAATGATACATATTTACTGTCCAACCTATTTTCATTAATATATTTTTTATGTTATATGTTCATTGGAGAATGTTGTGGAATCAATTCTGATGACCTTCCCTGCCTTTGTATAGTTTTAAAGAGGTTTACTGCCTTTTTAATGGCTGCTCTTAAGTCTTTAAAAAAGCCTTTAAGAGCCTTTGAGGGCCTTTTTGAAACAAGTTTGATACATTTACGATTTATGGGTTAGAAGGCAATTGCAGGCTTGTTAAGTTGGTGTAATTGAATATAAATGTTGCATCTTTAGCAATGGTGACATTTGCAGCTATGAAACATCAAAGGAGGAGATAGGATGAAGTTACGTTTCTAACAACCGCAGTGATTTTGAGCCTGTAACTTGCAAATCACATGCAAGTAGCAAAATGTAGCAAATAGTAAATATTAGTAACATTTACGGGCTCCATTATGGGCTTATGTAATTGCGATTTGTACAATTAAATGGGGGCATATGTTTTCACTTTAATTCCTTCACAACCTGATATATTGAATCTATGTGGCATCAAATGGGATAAATTCTACTTCTCTAATGAAATTACATTTGACTCCAGAAGTAGCCCAAAGTGTTGTTGATATTTTTGCTGAATCAATAATTGATTGATTGAATGTTACTAAATATTGCTAGACATCCAATAGCCCCACATTATCCACATTAAGCCATTTCAAACTAGTGTTTCTAGGTATATTTCAGGACTATCATAATATGGGAGCCAGTACACCTCAAGATAAACTAGAAATAATTACTGACTTTGTTAAAAAGTATATTAAAGGAAAACTTTTGTTTCAAATTTGGACTTTAGTCTGTGTTAGGCCATCACAACTTTTCAGGCAGAATTCGACTTCTACCATCAACAGGTACAAATTAAGATCCAAAATAAAGCATTAATCAGCTGATAAAAGATGATCTCAGTATGTTGCAATACTTTTTACACAAATTCTATGGTAACTCATTCTCCTTTCAAAAATTGCCAGCATTATTTACAAGATTTAAAAAAGATTTTTTTCATGAAATTATACTACATATTAAATTGCTCTTTTGGCCAAAAGAAAATCACTAATATGAAAACATTGTCAGCATTTAAGCAAATTTGTGAAGTGTATCAGCCATTCATCATTGGGGTTACATTTGATCAAACATGAAAATTAAAATTGTTACTCAGAATCCAAATACAGAGCCCTATTAAATTCGCAAAATCGCAGTTCCAGAAGCGTGTAAAGGAGCTTGCAACAGTTACGGCTGTTAAATAAAATCTTTTAACTAGCCGCAACTAATCTACGGGTTACAGGCGGAAAAACCCTATGGGCTGTTAAAAGCTGAACTCCGACCAAGCTAAGCTTTTGATCTTTCAATAACATACAGTAAATGTTATTATATTGCTACATGTCCTCAAGCCCAAAACTGTTTTTACACCCATAAATGGCAAATGTAGCCAAAAATCCTACGCGTACTAGAGGACCCGCAAAGGGGTTAAACTCCTATCCGTAGCACTGTAAAAGCAAATCTAAACTAACTACTGTATTTTAAATTACAGGGAAAGCGATGAAAGGTATTAAAATTAATAGCACAACATTCTCCAGGTCACAAATCTGCAATAAAACATCTTTTTATGTTTCATTTCCATGTTATATCGCTCCCTGCAATCAATGTGTTAATACATATAATAGAACTCGCATGGACTAGAATATTATATTTATTGATTTTTTTCATATTGCATTATTTCTGGAATGCGGGTCTGATCGCAACTCGGACGGTCTCTTTTACTATTGGCCTAACTACGGGTTTGATTAATTTGCACCGTGACGAAGCATGGTTTATGGATTTGGATTCTGGCCATTTCCTTGCAGACTTTCCTAATTTAACTCTGTAATTACAGCAAATTTCAAGCCCGGCTTTAAAATGGCCACTGCGGGCTTGGAATTTAATAGGGCACGCAGTTTTCAGCATTTTCAAAGCAAGATCAAAATCTAATGCCAGAAACCCTGGTTTCATTTTCAAAAAGCTGCCTAATTGTATCAATCAAGTGCATTTAATTGTATGAAATCTTTCAGAATTTCATCAAAGGAATTCACGACTTTATGTCATTGAGCAATTGAGCTAAACCATTACTGAAAACCACGAGTTATCAAAAATTTTAATACTTCAAATTCACAACAAATTATACATGGCCAGATGCATCAACTAGAATTTTTTTTCTGGAAGACTAAAGGCAATATGCTGCTGCAAGTTAAGTTGACTGTGTGGTATGCTGTAAATTATATTATGCTGTAAGTCAGATTGGAGATTTTAATTATCCCCGCATTAATTGGTTAAAAGTCTAACCAATCATAATTCATGGATTGAAATGCCATTGGTCACCATTAAGAGTCATATATTATTTGTTGTTATTGTACCCCTGCTCTACACTATAACCATGATAATCCTGATGAATCATATAACTAATGTACTTTTTTTTCGGAACTAACATTAAGAGTGTTGACACTCTGGCCACATACAGTTCTTGGATTTTTCCATGCAGTCCCAGACATGCCCCTCTTCCAAAGCACCCAGACCATTGCAACAACTTGAATATCGCTCTTTCTGTTCTGTAGAAGGAAACTTCATAATGATTGCTTATGATAATAAAATAAACACTGTGGTCAGGTGGGGTATAGTGTTCAGGCAGAAGAGGAGATAGGGGCTGCATCTATGTTTTGACCTTCTTAAACGCACTCTTTAGTGAAAATGTATTGATCAAAATGTTAACATACTCATGGCCTATGTGATGGTGATATCTTATAACCAGGTGGCTACTTGCCATCACGTTTTTCATAATCCTCTTCTTTGTGGACACATATGGTTATGATTCACATTTCACCAACTGATGACTATATATATTTATATATATATATATATATATATATATATATATATATATATATCCTTTATCCTTTATTTATAATGCACAAACATATTCCGCAGCGCAATACATGGGTAAGGTACAAGTATAAGCAATAACCCCACAATGAAAAATAATGGAAGACCCTGTTATTGAGCTTTCAATCAGATATATAAAGTGCTTTCCCACCTCACAAGATTGAAACTCGCAAACTTACATTCTAAAGGGTGTGGGTGAGGTACAGGAGAGTGATAGATGCATAGTGAGGGAAGAGGCTAAAGATAATAGGCTTTTTTGAATAAATTTGTTTTTAAAGAGGTTTTGAAGGATTTGAGGTAGGAAGATAGTCTGGTGGAGTGAGTTAAGGAGTTCCAAAGAATAGGGGCAGCACGAGAAAAGTCTTGAAGACGGGAGTGAGAGGAGGTGATGAGAGAGGAGGAGAGAAGAAAGTCATTAGCAGAGTGAAGAGGGTGGGTGGGAGTGTATTTTGGGATGAGAGCAGAGATGTAGGAGGGTGCACTATTATGGAGGGCTTTATATGTTAGGGTCATGGTGTTGAATTGTATTCAAGTGGGCATGGGAAGCCAGTGGAGTGCCTCACAGAGAGGTGCGGCGGACACTGGTTGTTTAGTAAGGTAGATGAGTCTAGCGGATGCATTCAAAATGGATTGGAGTGGAGACAGACGGGTGATAGGAAGGCCAGCAAGGAGAGAGTTGCTGTAATCGAGGTGGTGTATGTTGAGAGAGTGAATGAGAATTTTAGTTGTGTCCTGTGTAAGATAGTGGCATATTTTGGATATGTTTTTTAGGTGAAAGAGAGTGATTGAATGGGAGGAATGAAAGCGAGGGAAGGGTCCAGTAGGACCCCAAGACAGAGTATTGCAGTATATAGTGATACATTTTTGATTTGACAAACATATTCATAACATAGCGACAAGCTTTCAAGAGATAATGCCTCACTTTATCAAGTCAAACAGCAATACTGATACAAATATGAACTAAAAACAGTAAACAGAAAGAGATGAAAAAAAAATGGAAAAACACTATATTTGTTATCTGATGTTATTGATTTGTTATTTGCATCGTTATCCATGTTTGATAAGATTTTCTACACTTCTTATTGATTTTTATATTGAGCTAACAGAATATAGAATGTTTTGGTGGAGAATATTTCTAAAAACTCCAGTATCCCCCCCAACCGAGACAATCTGTTACAACTTACCTTGTCTGTGTGCCATAATTTCTGTCTCCCGAACCTGTGCCTAGAGAAGAGAGACACAGATTGGAGGAAGGTGGATAAAGGTGTTCACGCATGGGTGTGCACTGTCCCTAGCAGTAGAGAATATCCTGCTGTAACAGGGGGGATCAAGACAGGCAGAGGGGGCAAAAGATGCCCGGGGGGTCAAGAGGGCCCTCTCCAGTAGCAGGGCCCCGGTGCATTGCACCGGATGTACCAGTGGTAGCTCCGGCCCTGTGTGCTACACACTTCACTGAACATACAGCTTCCTCAGACATGAGCTTTCAATATTTTCTTCATTTTATACACCTGTTTTAAAAACTTAAATTTAAATACAGAACTGGCAAAAAAATACACACAGACGGTTTTGAAACTCTAATAGTATTCATCAGACATTCCTTGTAAGTACTGAGGCATAAAAGATAACAACATTAAACTTTCTAATTTGATGAATGCTTTTATTAATTTTCAGGTGGCGTGGAGAGCTTTTCTGAGAGTGATTTGCCTTCCTGGGTTTTAATACAAGTTAAGCTTAAGGGCTTTGGCCATGCTTTATTTTTCAGTACATAGATGTATTGATTTTTCTAGTAAGGCTGCATTATTTGTATTGCATTTAAAATGTTTATGCAATTATAATAAACATGACATATATCATTTAAATATAAAATCCTACATTTAAAGCAAAATTGCAAAAGTCTCAAAACATTTTCTAATATTATATACCATAATGATTCAACATTTCAGTGACACTTTAAGAAGATGGTATTAAAATAGTACAGGGTATAAAAGGATGAAGGTTATGCCTGTGGAAGCTGTTCAATCAGTGAAACAAGAAATAGAGACATGTTTTTTGTTAGTTTTATGCAAAATACAAATACAATATTGCTTAACAGAGTTTGGTGTAAAATGTGGTGTAGAAGAATAAGAAGGCAGAACTTATACCACTAACTCCCTGTTGCAGACACAAGAGGGAGCAGGTTGTGCACATTAACTTTTTATTTATTTTTTCCAGTCTAAAGGTATGGCTACATGACTTCCTATTGAAATTCCCATAAGGCAACCTTTTCTCAGGAGTTTTAACAAGCACATTTGTGGAGCTACTACTTGATTTAAACAAAGGGACTCCTGTAAAATCTTATCAATCACAAAAGGATTGAACATTGAGCATTTAAATACTAGATGCCGATTGGCTGCAATAAGATTGACACATTTTTTCCGTCAATCAGAAGCTTTCAAAAACCATACATAAGGCAAGGGTGCAGTGACAAGCTATTATTTAGAGTTTTTCCTAATAGTTTATTTTTTTTTTATAGAGCACCAAGATTTATGTTTGGTTGTCCTTTATCACATGCTGAACAGAGGAGGAAGAGAAGAGGCCCATGTCCAAGCGGGTCAGAGGATTGTTATGGATGATAATTAGGAAAATGTCTTTTTACATGTTATTATCCTTGTCTGCATTCCTTACTCACTTATAATGACAAGAAGGTTACCTAAAATGGAGAATGAAACTACAAACAAGATGGAAGACAGAACTACAAATGGGAGTGGCCTGATGATGCATACATCCGTGACCAAATAAGGACAAATGGACGGCTCCTCCCTAAACTGACCAGTATGATGACGACACACTGCAGCAATTTTGAACCAATCAATAAAGCTATTAATTCCTAGACAAAGGAATCATGTGACGCTTGATCAGATAACGTTTTCTACATATAAACGTGTAAACTGCCATTTTTAATACAGAGCGCTTTGAGAACTACTATACAGAAACACCGTGTCTGTGTCTTATTTCTCTGGAATGTGCACATTCCACAATAATTGGAAAAGCAACAGATATTTAATACAGACGTTACAGTCTTATCTAAATCAGTTGGCGCTCAACGTGGGGCCTTGAGTTTATGACCTGACAATAGCCGAGAAGGAGCGAAGTGGTGACTTTCAACAGCAGAAGGAACCTTCAGAAAATATGTCTGGTAAGGTCATTATTTAGTACTTTGCAAGTCGCTATTTCTTTCTCGGCTATTGGCAGGCATTCAAAGCAGGTTGTTTAGCTTGCTCAAGGTCCGTTTTAAAAAAACCTGTGATAATAGATATCTGTTGCCGGTGTGTGTGTGTGTGTGTGTGTGTGTGTGGACTGTTGGTATTGTGAATTTGAATTCTTTAGACATATGGTTCAGGACCCACACACATGTGTGTTTGTGACTATCTGGAAGACGGATAATTTGTGCACCCAGAGACGTGCATATATATAACCAGAGGTCTCAAATACGAACTTGCATATGTGTGCCCTGGGGAAATATATATATATATGTTTTTCCCTGGGAAATGTCTATGCATGTTGGATAGACGATATCCGTTGAAGGTCATGATGTTCGGGCCGGAAGAAGTAGCCTGAAAACTTTAAGGGACGTCTGTCATTCACTACGGGTGGTTACATGTGTGTGTCGTATATGCGCATGATCTTGAAATCATATGTCTTTTGAATCTTAAGTTTTCTGCAGAAAAGGTTTGATGATTATAACGTTATATGCTAGGTTGTATTTGGAGGTGTTAACATATTTTACTGTATTGCTATGCTGTTTAAGGTATGAACACAGAAATATTAAGGAACTTTTCCTTACATACATTTATATAATATTCTGATTGCTTTTGTTTATAAAGTAGATGGATTGTCTTGTGTTTAACTGCAAGTAAATGTGTGAGTATTTGCTGTAATTCCTTTTCTTTGCAATACAATTGAGGAATGCAGGTTAGAGAATTTGTGTCCACCACTGAAATCAGTGGAGGATTTATAGTTTATCTTGTTTGTAAGTGTAAGACAGATGTGTTTGTGAAATACATACATATGCGTGTATTCTTTTGAAATATTTTGTCTGAAGTTTCTGTGTGTTCGATACTGTACTCTTTGAAGAGGGAGGTGACCGGTTTGCATTGTATGAGAGGGATTGGCCACCCCATCTTATGACAAAGCAAAGCAAACCACTCCCCTTCCCTCCTCCCATCTTCTCTGTGTGCGTATTAGAGTTTTATGTGAAAATATGTCTGTCTGTATTATTGAGAGAAGAATGGTGTTTGCTACATTTTAGTGGATTGTGGAACAAAGAAACCATGAAATTCTTAACACACAGCCACCGCCCCATCATGGCTCCCAACTTAAAAAAATGGGAGTTGACTAACTTTAGGACCAACCCCTTTTAAAACCTATGACGAAGCATTTAATATGCTATCTTCCCTGGAGTTGGTGCCCTGTATCCACTACTCCTTGGGAATAGTAATCTTTCTTAAAAGGAAGGTATAGGAGACATTCAATGTTTTATTAAGCTTCTTAAGCTTTTATTAGCAATCTCTGCTCATGTAAATCAACTCCTACACGCCTGTCTGCAACGCTGATACAGAATTCTGTGAGTTATTAATAGAATGCGCTCCGGATGAAATAGTAAATCAGGCCACTCCACAAGATAAAACAGCCAGTGGTAATATATCATTCCTGCTGGGAGCAGTCTTAGTGGAAGGATTGAAGAGAAGGGAAGTTTTTCTCTGTCCCCTCAAGAGATCCTTCTTATCCTCAGCAATTGAAGTTTAAATCTGATGTATTTATTGATTATGTGATTGTTTTATCTCAAGCACTGACTAAAATACATGCACAAGTGTTTTCTCCTATTCCAGATCCAGAAGTAGACACTGGTACTCATCAACTACTTCCTGGAGCTTGGGTCCTGGTCAAGAGATTTGTAAAAAAAAAAAAAAAAAAAAAAAAAAAAGAAGAATCCTCTGGAATCCAGATCATGCATCTTATTGCAAGCAGCACCAGACCCACAGCAGCCAACATCATGATGATCATAACACATATCCTTTTCTGTCTGTTCTTAACTAAAGTAGAACCTTCTGCATTCATTAGTGAGAAGAAAGATGGTATTACATTTTGGTACAATCCATCTAAACCACATATGATCACATTGTCTTTTGATTATTGTCATGTTGTATGTTGCCAACAGCTAAGCGTGACTCAACAATGTAACTTGTACAAAGACACTCACAGCACATGTATATACATATGTGTTACAGATCAGACTTGGGGAAAAGATTGTAGTCATTGGGAAGCTGTAGGATAGAACACTGGGACAGCTTGGGGCTACAGACTACAGAGTGCCTTAGATAGAACAGATTTGAGTGGAAGCCCTTTACTTGAACGTATGACTCTAATAAAGCCAGGCAAATGCTCGCCAAATGGCAAGACTGGAGCTAACATGCGACTCACCCCCAGACCCACAGACGCAGGTACATACCTAATAGGTGGCTGGGTTAGAGGAGAAGCAAAAGGACGGATTGGTAAATTTATGCTCAGAGATCTAAATGCACCACTCATATCAGAAGGACTAATGCAAGTACAACACACTCAGGCATTACCCCAGATGACTGATATCAGTGAACCTACGTACGAAGGAACCCTAGCAAATGAGACTGGGTTCAAAGACCTCAATTTATGACTGGAATGGACGACATATAACGTAGAATCACATAATAAGACTAATTGTTATGTTTGTGTAAGTGCCAGACCTCACCTAGGCACTGTTCCACTTATGGTAACTATGAAGGAAGAAGTGGAGTGTTAGTTGGGAATTATTGTAAGTTAAGTACGGGACTGAAGTGAATAGTTCCTAGAATGTTATAGTAAGTGATTTGGAAGAAAGATTTTGCATGTGAATTTGATCTAAAGTGGAGTCTGTATTTGAATAGTTTGCAAACATTAAATACAGGAAAAGAAAACAGGCAGCCCTTAACCCCCGAATTAATCCTTCTACACATATGATGTATATAGCCCGTGGCTATCCTCTGACAGTTCTGGCACCACATAATATTGCAGCCATCATACAGCAGACTACCTAAGCACATGACTACAGCCAGACACCTCCGTCTGCAATGTTCCCTTCTTCTACCAGACAATGTTACTTTACAGAGATGTTATGTTCTCAATCCAGCCACTCTCTTACCATTTCCAGAGGGGGGAGAAAGGAAGATGGGTACTTTTGTACAGCCTGATTGTACAACCTGATTTTGAACCCAAACTCAGGAATAACCAATCTATATGTAAAAAGACGTCTACTAGAAGGTGGTGGAAACGGCCAGACGCTCACAGATGTGACACAAGACCCTCTATATTGCACGCTGTGGAATAAACATTTCCAGGCCGAGGTTTCCAATATGAAGCAAGTCTCACTAAATTGAAGCAGGTCACCTTAAACCTAAGGACATTGTACAACAATGCAGCAGGAGATAGTGCATTTACGGTGGAGCCCCCACAAGAAGCAGAAGCGCTCTACAAGCATTGGGATACAGAAATCCCACATGTTGCAATATCCAAGTTCGCACCGGATGGATGGAAGACATTAGGAGCTGCATTAAAATGGTGGGAATCTGCAGAGGAAGAGGAGTTGGAAGAGGAAGGAGTGGAAAAGAAAACCCTCCACTGGCAAGCAGACAGCACTCCCAGTATACAAGCCAGAGACCCATATGCAGTCCCAGGACTCACAAATCCACCTCATGACTGCCTTCAACAAATGGAAATGGAGACCTCACACCTTGCGAATGTAAAAGACCTTGCCCTGACAGACCCAGACATCACTCTGTATGTGGATGGATCAAGGTATGCTGATGAGAATGGGAAAGATCACACAGGATATGCTGTGACTACAGAAAAAGATGTGATGCAAGCCTTCTCACTACCTCCCTCCATGTCAGCACAAGAAGCAGAGTTGATTGCATTGACCAAGGCCTGTGAGGTTGCGACAGGAGTCCGAGCCAACATCTACACAGACTCAAGATATGCTCTGGGAATGACTCAAGACTTTGGAGTAATCTGGAGAGCTAGAGGATTCATGACAGCCGCAGGCACTCCAGTGAAGCATGACAAAGCCATCCGTGAACTACTAGATGCTTTAGCACTCCCAAAGGAAGTAGCCATACTGAAAGTAAAGGCACATGGGAAGCTAAATTCAGACGAAGCACGAGGAAACCATCTAGCAGACCAGATGGCTAAAAAGGCAGCAATGACAACACAGGAAATGGAAAGGAGAGAGGTGGATGGAGAAATAAACATTTATACAATGCAGACTCTGCCAACAGATTTAAGATTGCTCAAAGAATTGCAAAAGACGGCAGGTCCAGAAGAAGTGAACAATGGAGGAAAACGTACCCCATGATGACTAGTAATCCCCACCCAGGGAAAGGTATAACTGTGTACCCTGGAAATTATACGTGTTACAGGAGAAACGTTTCTCAGGGGTTCAACTTACAGAGGTCCCCAAGTGGGTTTTGACACTTCAGCCACCATGCTAGTCAATCAGATACAATCTTTGGGGGACATATATTGGTTGTGTGGAAATATGAAACTCAGGGTAAGACTGTCAGGAGTATGGCGTGGGGAACATACCATGACTAAAGCCATAATGCCGTTACACATTGTTCCAACCTATTATGGTGATCTAGATAATGTTCCTCAGACACAGCCCAGAAGGAAGAGACATACATCATCATCTGAACCTAAAGAAAGTTTTAATTCCCATGTGTACATAGATTCTAGTGGAGTCCCAAGGGGGGTGCTTGATGAGTTCAAAGGCCGAAACCGGATAGCCGCAGGATTTGAATCACTGATACCAATGATTGGTGTAAAATGCTCCCCGACACCGACACTGACAACTGTTGCACCTACATACCTGATAATATGGGTCCAAACGGTAAGATTACTTTAGCCATTAAAGAACTAAACAACTTGGCACAAGAATTGAAGGAGAATTCTGGAAACACAGACTATTGGGATAAATGGTTTGGGTGGCAGAGAGTATTGTTGCAGGTTGACATTGTCTTTCTTTCAATACTGATAATTCTTGCATTTGTTACCTGCTGTATTACCCCATGTGTCCGAACATATTTTTATGAAGTCAGTTACTGGAGTCACATCAACCTTTGTGCACCGAGAATTTTGTGATGATGACAACTGTGAGGAGTCACATAGAGTGTTATGGTCTATTGTATCTAGGAGTGAGGTTTCCACATAAACCCCTTGTCCCACATGTTCCTGATACAAGGGGCTAGGGAAAGGCATCTGACTTGTCTGTGACAGTGGCAGGAGGGGCCATGGGTAAGCCATGGCTACTCAAATGTACAAAGAAGAACGGGCGTTCACAGCACAGATGTTTAGGGCTTTCTAGCAGTCATGCACCTCATCCTCAGGGACAGATATACACCTAGTGTTTAGGGGGGAGTTTACCCCTCATCACGCACTAACATAAGCCCAGCTGCTTTTCTTAGGTTGCACATTCATTAATAACATAAAAACAGTACATTTTAGGGGGGACTGTTATGGATGATAATTAGGAAAATGTCTTTTTACATGTTATTATCCTTGTCTGCATTCCTTACTCACTTATAATGACAAGAAGGTTACCTAAAATGGAGAATGAAACTACAAACAAGATGGAAGACAGAACTACAAATGGGAGTGGCCTGATGATGCATACATCCGTGACCAAATAAGGACAAATGGACGGCTCCTCCCTAAACTGACCAGTATGATGACGACACACTGCAGCAATTTTGAACCAATCAATAAAGCTATTAATTCCTAGACAAAGGAATCATGTGACGCTTGATCAGATAACGTTTTCTACATATAAACGTGTAAACTGCCATTTTTAATACAGAGCGCTTTGAGAACTACTATACAGAAACACCGTGTCTGTGTCTTATTTCTCTGGAATGTGCACATTCCACAATAATTGGAAAAGCAACAGATATTTAATACAGACGTTACAGTCTTATCTAAATCAGGATGAAGACTAATGACTTCAACCAAGATGGTAGTGTCTGCTTCTCCATAGCCCTTCTCTCCTTATGTTAGAAGATGCTTTGTGAATTCCCCCATCATGCAAACATATATGAAAAAATACCGTAATAATACAAAGATATTGCAATTTTGACAAAAAAATGTAATATCTATTAACTTTATAAATCAGATCTAATAAATCTCTGTGCAAGTGATCAAATCTAATTTTGATTAGTTTCCACAAGCTCAGAAAAAAATATTGGCATAACCATTGTGAATAACATTAGAAAATGTTAGTTTCCTAAAGATTTTGATGCAGAATAACTAACAATACCTATTTGATGTACCTAATGTTGAACAATTGATAGAAACATATTTTAAAATGTAATTTAAAAATTTTGAGGCATCATAATAAAAGACCCTGGGCTGCAATTTTTTACAATTTAAAAAAATATATTATTTAAATTGTCTATTTGTATTTTACTATTAGTACACAAATCATAGCTATGTAATATTAAGCTTGGATTTCACATAATTGATAACAAGACAATGAGGGATAGTACAATTCTGACACAAAAGTCATTACTAATTTCATTCTGCTTAATTGATAGAATTTATATTTGAGCATTAGGGAAAATCTCCTTTACATAACCCTGGTAAATGGAGTTTTACATTTCTAAAAAAACAATATGAAACATATTCATATTTTAAAAATGAAAACCTAACCTACTAATTTTTAGGTTCCAGAAAATGAAAAATGGTAAAAAAATCAAGCTTGATTTTAGAGTTCTAAAACAATATTAAAACATTTACTTTCAAAGTTCAAGATTAATTTCGATCTTTTGAGAAAAATATATTTTAGGTTATCAAAGTGAAAGTCATTTTTGACATAAAATCTTAATATTTTTCAATATTTGAAAACCTTATTAAACCCATTTAATTTCACCCCGGTACAAAAATAGGTTCTATCAATTATATGTGAGTCCAACACCAAATCTGATCTAATTTCACGACCCTTGTAAATGAGGAATGTTACTCTGGGTTACCTTTCCTAATTTATTATGCTATCCATCAAAATTGTACAAACTCTCAAATCACAGCATACAGTATCTGTTCTCCTCTCTGCCCAATTTGCATTTTCCTGATACCATGCAGATTGTTCAAGGGTGAGGTCAGGTATGTTGCTTCCTTTGATGCCATGAGGACCCACCTCCTTAACTATTAATGATCCAGTAGCACTCACTGAGACTGGGCAAATATCTCAAAACTTGTATGTAATTAAGTCAAATAAATAGTGAAATTAATTATATTTATTCATTCATTCATTATTGCAGTGCTTATGGTACAAATTAAATCATTATATTTATACCATCAAGCATGATTGCTGCTACATTTATCACCTATTGCAACATTTTCCTCTATCCCTAATGTCCATGAGGATAGGGTACATCCCACAGGTCAACGTAGCAAGAGTGTCACCCAAAATTCTAGTAAAAATGTGTATCAAGTGTTAATACCATTTGTTACCTCCTTATCATCATATGTAAGGGATACAAATATTACTTTACAATGGTTGTAAGATATCCAGCTCTCTATGGATCCCATGCTGGCCAGTTCTTACGTGTACTCACTTTATACTAGCATTGTGCATCAGGCTTTATGCTAGCATTATGCATCAGGCTAGGTTACAGGCTTGTAGTTTTTTTCTGTCTGCAAGGGATAATCAATATAAGGATCATATTGTTTTCTTTTTGGAGTTGTTGAATTATGTGCTGGCACATAATAATTTTCTTTTTGATGGAATATACTATCATCAGATAAGAGGAACAGCTATTGGGACACCATGTGCCCTCACCTATGCAAATGTATTTTTGGGCTGGTAGGAAGAGACCATTGTGTTCCAAGAGTAATTATTAAGGTATACAGAGCCTTGCAAAATTATTCACCCCTCTTGACTTTTTACCTATTTGTTACATTACAGCCTTAAGTTCAATGTTTTGTTAATCTAAATTTTATGTGATGGAACAGAACACAATAGTCTAAGTTGGTGAAGTGAAATGAGAAAAATATATACATAAAACTATTTTTTTAGAAATAGAAAACAGAAAATTGACATGAAGAATCATTCACCCCATTTGTTATGAAGCCCATAAAAAGCTCTGGTGCAACCAATTACTTTCAGAAGTCACATAATTAGTGAAATGATGTACACCTGTGTGCAATCTAAGTCATGTGCAGTCACATGATTTGTCATTACATATAGACACCTTTTTTAAAAGGCCCCAGAGGCTGCAACTCCTAAGCAAGATGCACCACTAACCAAACACTGCCATGAAGACCAAGGAACTCTCCAGACAAGTAAGCGACAATGTTGTTGAGAAGTACAAGTCAGGGTTAGGTTATAAAAAAATATCCAAATCTTTGATGATCCCCAGGAGCACCAGCAAATCTATCATAACCAAATGGAAAGAACATGGCACAACAGCAAACCTGCCTAGAGATGTCCTCCCACCAAAACTCACGGACCAGGCAAGGAGGGCATTATTAAGAGAGGCAGCACAGAGACCTAAGGTAACCATGGAGGAGCTGCAGAGTTCCATAGCAGAGACTGGAGTATCTGTACAAAGGGCAACAATAAGCAGTATGCTCCATAGAGTTGGGCTTTATGGCAGAGTGGCCAGAAGAAAGCTGTTACTTTCAGCAAAAAACAAATTGGCACGTTTTGCGTTTGCGAAAAGGCATGTGGGAGACTCCCAAAATGTATGGAAGAAGGTGCTCTGGTCTGATGAGACTAAAATTGAACTGGGAAAGGGTCACAGTTGGGGGAAAGATGGATACTGCTAAATACAGAGATATTCTTAAGCAAAACCTGTACCAATCTGTGCGTGATTTGAGGCTAGGATGGAGGTTCACCTTTCAGCAGGACAATGACCCCCAAATACACTGCTAAAGCAACACTTGAGTGGTTTAAGGGGAAACATGTAAATGTGTTGGAATGGCCTAGTCACAGCCCAGACCTAAATCCAATAGAAAATCTGTGGTCAGACTGAAGGATTGCTGTTCACAAGTGCAAACCATCCAAATTGAAGGAGCTGGAGAAGTGTTGCAAGGGGGCATGGGCAAAAATCCCAGTGTTAAGATGTGGAAGCTCATAGAGACTTATCCAAAGTGACTTGAAGCTGTGATTGCCGCAAAAGGTGGCTCTACAGAGTATTGACTTTAGGGGGGTGAAAAGTTATGCACATTGACTTTTTCTGTTATTTTGTCCTATTTGTTGTTCGCTTCACAATAAAAAAAAATATCTTCAAAGGTGTGGGCATGTTCTGTAAATTAAATTCTGCAAATCCTCAAACAATCCATGTTAAATCCAGGTTGTGAGACAACAAAACATGAAAAATGCCAACAGGGGTGAATACTTTTGCAAGGCACTGTAAATCCAAGATAGATACATGGCTCAGATATATTGATGATATCTTTATAATTTGGAATATAACCACTGGAGTGTTCAAACATGTTGTCAATGAACTCAATGCTAACCCAATTGGTCTAAAGCATTTGTAATCAGCAGTGAGAGATTGGTGTTTCTGGATTTATGAATTTTGATTAACAGTACCAATAAATTAATTACCAAGGTGTTTTGCAGCTATGAATAGCTATCATCCTATTTCACTTATACAACGCATACCCTATGAGCAATAGTTATTGGTGAAATGTAACTGCAATAAAGATAAGTACTTCCACAAACAAGCAAAGGATTTTTATGACAGATTTTATGAAAGGGATTGTTCCCATAACTGCTAAACTGTTTGACGATTGATCCAATAACAGTGTGAAATAACCAATTGTTGTTATTTAGTCATTCAGTCTGAATATTATGGACCACAGCATAATAGGCCCATCTGCCAGCCAGTGCCCATTTGGATCTCCATCAAGCTCATTCTCATTGCTGCAATTACCTCATCCATCCAACTTCTCCTCTGTCATTCCATTCTTTTTGTGCCTTCAATCTTACTCAGCATCAAAGTCTTCTCTAAGGAATCTGGTATTCTCATGATATTGCCAAAAATTTGATTTGGCCTCGTGATTATACATTCCAGTGAACAGTTTGGCTTTGTTTCCTGTAATATTGATCCTTGGAGCCTCTTGCTGTCCAAGAGACTCTAAGCAGTTTTCGTGAACACAACAATTAAAGGAAATGATTCTACCAGGTTCAGCCTTCTTTATGACCCAGCTCCTTGTTGCAGATCTTTCTCTTTCTTGAACCATTGAGTTGTTCCATGTTTGTTCTGACTGTGGCTTCTTGGTCCACATATAGATTTTTCAGGAGGCAGATGAGATGGTCTGGTATTCCCATTTTTTTAAGAACTTGCCACATGTTATTTTTATCCACACAGTCAAAGGCTTTAGAATAGTCTATGAAATATTTTTATAATTTTTATTTTCTTCTATTTGTAATGTGCCAACATAGGGCCCTGAAATTTGCAGGAGTTACAGAGCGATTCAATTAGAAAAAGCCGCAACGTCATGGCCGAAATCCAAATCTGTAAACCATGCTTCAGCACGTAGCATTTCTGGAAGTGAACATGATAAATAATTCAAAATCGTAGTTATGGGTTTAGACAGAACAAATAGTAAAAGAGACCGTCATCATTACATTACTAAAACATGGATGTTAAATTTCAATCACTTATGGTTTTGAAGTGCAAGTTGCGATAGGGGCAGGCATTCCAGAAATATTGCATTATGCAAAAATCAATAAATATTATATTCTACTCCCTGCGAGTTCTATCATATGTATTAACATATTACATGCCGGGATCCATATAACACAGAAATTAAACATAAAAAAATATTTTTAGCTTGAGAAAGTTTCCCTGTAATTTAAAATACAGTGGTGTGTTTATATTTGCGTTTACAGTGCTACAGACAGGGGTTTTAACTCCCTTACGGGTCCTCTCTCTTGTATCTGTAGGATTTTTGGCTACATTTGCCACTTACAGGTGTGAAAACAATTGCGGGCTTGAGGACTTGTAGCAATTTAATAGCAAACTGTGACTGTAACATTTACGGGCTTGAAAGATTAAAGGCTTAGCTGGGTCGGAGTTACGATTTTGGCAACTGCTGTTGTTTTTCGTCCTGTAACCTGCAGATTGTTTTGGGTAGCTAAAAGAGCTAACATTTATTAACTGTAACTTTTGCGGGCTCCTTTACGGGCTTCAGGAACTACAATTTGGCGAATTTAATAGGGTCCATATTTTGTAGCTCTATACAGGGGTTCAGTACAAAGAAAAAAATAAAGGAAGAGGGAGACACAGAAACCTCTGTAAGAAGCACAGATAATAATTTGGATTGACCAGGAAGAGAGATAAAGTTGAGAGTAAAAGAGAAGAAAATATTGTTGCTGTAAGACAACTGGGTAGAAGATGTAAGGAATGGGAAAATTTTTCCATTTAGTAGGAAACAGTTGAAATCTGATAGGGAGGCATTACAGGTTTTGCAGTGTTTAAGCAACAATAAAATGACTTTTTTTTAAAGCGTAACAGCCGTTTTGACCCATCTGAGAGGCTTTAACAAAGGCAAAAGAATAATCTATGAAGGCAAGTTTAGGCAATATCTTTAAGAGTGAGATGAATATACCAAAGAAAAAATTGGAGCACTGTCTGCAATTGGAAAAAGGGAATTTAAATTGTTGATAAGTATAGTGTATATGCCAGGAATTGGCATCAAAACAATACATAAGTAATTATTGTCTATCAATACTAGGGCATTGGGGGCTTTAGGACAGTTGATGCTCCTAGGTTGGAGGCATCCCTGTTAGAATAAGGTATATATTGTAGGGTTTTTTAATGTGGCGTTGTTATCACAAAATAATAATAAAGAGAAATTCCCATTTATTTTTTTATATTAATTGATGTTAGAGTAACAGTATTATTTTTTTGATATTATTTGAAGTTAGAGATACAGATATTGGTATTTGTCTTTTTTTTTTTTTAATCTTTGATTTTTTTTCTTAGCAGACTGTATGTGTGTAATTAGTGCCTGTGGGACTGTTAAACATTCAATTATAATGCATTTGCATGTTTTTTTTGTACTTTAATGTTTCTTTAAGTACTGTTGTAGGTCTCAAAAATGCTTTTAAAACTTTAAAATAAAATGTGTGGCTGGTCTTGTGCATGTAGAATTTTTTACAAATTTTGCAAGTGCTCAGTAAAGTCCCAATTAAATAGCGACTTGTTGTATTATGTAACCCATGAAATTACGGATGTCTGAAAATCTTGCTGTAATTTGCAAATCTGGCTTGGTCTACAAGGCCCATTTTTATCAAATACTGAAATATTCTTTAATTCGATCCAGATTTATCTGAAGTATTGACAGAAACAGCTTCAGTTTGAAGTAGGATGGCACCAAATTTGAAGGATATGATAGTATTCTTTTATTAAAAAAAGAAACAAAACTGGCTTGAGCAGAGTTTAGTGGGATCAAGACCATGTGATAGTTTCAATGACTGTATACATAGATTTAAGCACATTTTAAAGTGTTATCTAACAAAGAACAATCAGAGATAATATTAACTGTAGAAATTCTGAGGTTATATATTTTATTTAATGCAAATTTGGACTTCTCTATGTTGGAAAAAGTTGACACCAATTAAGAGCAGAATTTTATAACGTCAATTCAGTATTAAAAAAAGAGGGTGGTTCTGTTTAACATCATATAAATAACACTCATGATGTGAATGTTATGTGTTTATAATTTTTTGAAGCAGAGAGAATCTTTTTAATCTAACGCAAGGGAGACATAAATCAGAAAATGTTATAAAGAGAAGACAAATGCATTTTTTATCTACCTTATCTACCTTTATCTGACTTTATCTCCACAAGGTTTAAATGATTTTAACCCCTTTTATTTGATTCTCTCACAGATCAATTGTATTGCAACAAAGCATTTGAGTCATAAAATAAATAATATAATATTTTTTGGCTTTACTGAATACCATCATATTGATGAAGTATGAGGAATTTTGGTCTCCTTGACGACAAATTTGTTTATTAACTAGGTTTGGATACTACACAATAGAAATGTACTTTTATAATGAATGAATAAATATTATTTATTTCACTATTTCATTGATTTAATTTTTTCTAAGTCTTTACATATCTACCCAGTTATAGTGAGATCTTACAACTTGTTAAACCTTAAAGAGGCAGGGCTCATGACATCATAGGAAGCAATGTCATACCGGCAGTAACACATGTAACTCAACGTCATGAAAACTCCACATAGTATCGGGGAAACGCACCTCGTGCAGGGAGGAGATTGGATATGCTGTTTTTTTAGAGTTTGAACAATTTTGATGAATTGCATTTCTGCTCTACTAATAGATAGCACCCTTTAATAGATTAAGAAGGGCAAGATGAATGGGAACCAATCAAATTGTTATCTCATGAAAGACATTATTAACAGATCTTCGTATATCTGTGTATGAGAGGCTGTGATCTGGCCTCACTATTGAATTATACTGATTAAAACTGAGTCTAGCATGTTTTTAAGAGTTTGAAATTTTGCTGCCTATTAAAGTGAATTTGTGGTAATGTTATGTCTGTGCCTTGGGACTCACTCACTGGGGCCCTCAATCAATTGTGATTTGGCCAATTGAATAGGGTTCTAAATAAGCACATAGCATTTTTTTTTAAAGATGTTTTTAGTAAGTGAAAACCTTGCTTTTGGATAGATGCTTACTAACTAAAAACTTCTTTAAAAAATATGTTATGTTCTTATTTAGAGCCCTATTCAATTGGCCAAATTGCAATTGAATGAGGGCCTATGTATCTAAATGACTGGCTGTCGTATAGTAGCCAGATAGCCTGTATGGGTTTCTCTGTGAGTAGTTCATTGAGAAAAGTCTAACTCTGCAGCAAGAGAAACACTTTGATTATGAGTGGATACATCTAGTATTCCATACAGTAAAATCTTATTTGGGAATTAATTAAAGGTATATCTAAGTTTCCTGGATTATGAATGCATCTGATATAGGAAAATCAGTAAAGTATGCAAGCATCTTTTGCATGAAAAAATACAAAAATAAGCATTTAAAAACGTACCTTGAAGTTTTCATTATTAAAATTAGAGTAAACAACCCATTGAAACCCAGGCTAAATTAGCATTACATGCATAATTCATTTTGGTCAAGCAGGAGGAGGCTTAAGCAACTAATACATTTGAGTTTTCTCTGGACTTCCTGTTTGTGTGACCTAGCTCTATGTGTCTCTATGTTCGTTCTTTAAATTATGTGTGTTGCAATTATGTGTAATCTATAAATATGTGTAATCAAGGATTAAGTGTAAATAGTATAATAGAAATAAACAAAACAAATTACTGCTCGCAATATACTCCTACTCTCTCTCTCACTGAAAAACCTCCAACTCCGGGACCTGCGTGCTACTTCATCCGAAAATACAACACAGTCAACGCTTGGGCTAGTGGAATTCAAATTTGTAATCTCCCTCTGTCAATCACCTGCGGCTAGATCGCTTTCTATAGGCTGAGAGGCCTGTGTCACACTACGTTATACCACGATTGGATCGTAACGGCCGATCGCATCACAGCTAGCCCCTTGACAGCTTGTGTGCGCAGAAAGGGTTTATGGGCTTGCGTCTACGGCCCGTTGGTCGCAGCATGTTTGAATGTAATAGCTCTGTAACTCTGCAGAATTTCAAGCATGCAGGCTTTGCGGGTTTACCGCTGCTGCTACGGGCTTGGAATTTAATATGGCCCCTGGTGCTGCATTGGACAAATTGCTCCTGTAAGTCAAGCGTTGGCAACTATTTGTTTTACACATCACTGTTTTACTATTCAATTTGGATTATTGGAGTCTGTATTATGAGGGGAAGGGTGTGGTATACAAGATGGCTCCACTCTGGTTATCTTATCTGAGGGAATTGCATGGAGCAGTGTCGGGTCAGTACCTCGTGCTCAGTGACATTATGCATGAGGTGTCTGTATGTCACATCTCCCTGATCTGCTCCTCCAAATCATGTCCACCACAGCACAGAGCTTCTCTGTCTCAGTACTCTGGATAACAGATAACTGGATAAAGCAGGCATGTCTGCCAGCCATCTTGTCATGCTTTTATTATTCACTTGTTTGTGCATCTATTGCGTTTAATGTGTGTGTCTGTGTGCCTGTGTATGTGGATTAAGTGATCATGATGTGTGTCTGGCTTACTGCCCACCTTCAGAAATATAGTACACACACCTTATTATTATTATTATTATTATAGTTCATTTGTAACGCACCGACATATTCCGTAGCGCTGTACATAAATTAGATTCAGACAATGATAAATACAGATTAACATTTAGCAAAGGAAGGGGGGCCCTGTCTTTGAGCTAGAAATCCAATGTCCATGGTGAATTCCCAGGGTACTTAGACTTGAAACTCGCAGACTTACAATCTAAGGTATAGTGAATGGTAAAAGAGGGAGAGAGAGGTGATAAGTGTGTTAGGGTGGAAGGTGATACGCTGCTTTAAAGAGATGTGTTTTAAGTGAGGTTTTAAATGTTTTAAAGCAAGAGGATAATCTGGTGGAGCGAGGCAAGGAGAAAAGTCCTGGAGGCGGGAGTGAGAGGAGGTGACAAGAGTTGTAGAAAGAAGAAGGTCATTAGCAGAACGAAGAGGGCGGGTGGGGGAGTATTTGGAGATGAGAGCAGAGATTTAAGGGGGAGCATTATTGTTGAGGGCTTTGTGAGTTAGGGTCATGATTTTAAATGTTATTCTTGAGGCTAAGGGAAGCCATTAAAGTGATTGACAGAGAGGTGATGCAGACACTGAACATTGTGAACGAAAGATGAGTCTAGCAGAGGCATTCAGAATGGATTGAAGTGGAGACAGTCGGGTGGTAGGTAGGCCAAAAATAATTGCAGTAGTCCAGTCGAGAGATGATGAGAGAGTATATAAGGATTTTAGTTGTGTAAGATAGTAACGAATTCTGGAGATGTTTTTTAGATTTAGTTAGTGATTGTATGTGAGGGATGAAAGACAGAGCGGGGTCCAGTAGAACTCCAAGACAACAGAGCTTGGGAGGAGGGGATGATGATGTCTTTGTTGACAGTGAGAGAGATGTGAGGAATTGACGCTGTGGGGGAGGGAGTTCAGTTTTAGACATGTTGCGTTTGAGATGGTGGGTGGATATCCAAGAGGATACACTAGAGAGGCAGTTGGAGACGTGTGTTAGAAGAGAGGGGGATAGATCTAGTGCGGAGAGGTAGATTTGGGTGTCATCTGCATAGAGATGATAATGAAGCCCAAAAGAGTTTATGAGGGTACCAAGTGAGGAAGAGTAGATGGAGAAGAGGAGGGGGCCAAGGACAGATCCTTGGGGTACACCAATAGAGAGGGGGTGAGGAAAAGAAGAGGTGTCAGAGAAGGAGATACTGAATGATCGATTTTGTAGGTATGATGAGAACCAAGAGAGAGCAGTGTCTCGAATACCGAGGGAGAAGAGGGTATGGAGTAGAAGTGGATGGTCGACAGCGTCAAAGGCAGCAGAGAGATCTAGAAGAAGAAGAATTGAGAAGTGACCTTTTGACCTGGCGGTAAGCAGGTCATTAGTGACTTTAGTGAAAGCTGTCTCAGTGGAGTGTTGGGGTCGAAAGCCGGATTGGAAGGTGTCAAGAAGGGAGTTAGAGGAAATAAAGCTGGTAAGGCGGTTATAGACGAGCTGTGCCAGCAGTTTGGAAGCCATAGCAAGCAGAGAGATAGGGCGGTAGTTAGATGCAATGTCAGTGTCAGATGAGGATTTTTTGAGGGTGGGTATAACTATGGCATGTTTTAGAGAAGACGGAAACATGCCAGTAGTAAGGAAGAGGATGAAAATATGTGTGAGAGCTGGGATTAGTGTGGTAGAGAGGGGAGATATGAGCTGAGATGGAATAGGATCCTGAGGACAGGTAGTGAGGCGGGTGGATGATAATAAATGTAAACTACTAACATTCTTCTATGATGTATTGCATGGAAGAGCAGGCAGCTGGTGAGACACATCCTGATCACACACTCACTGATCACTTACATTACAATAGCGTTCAGTTTTATCATTAAAGGTCCACTGCAGTTCCAGAAAAAAGACACTTGTTTGTCAAGTATGTGTAAGACATGGACATAAACATTTTTTGGGAAAATCTGAATTTTTCTGTTTATGATTGTAGGAATCCATTTTGTGTTACATACTTCATGAGAGCTTGATCATGTATTTTCAGTGGAGATAGGATTGAGGAAGGAGGGAATAGAAAGCATTTCTTAATTGTTGCAGATTGAAATTGATATCACACTCCTACCCCCTCATTGGCCCAGAAGCAGGCTCCTTGCTTCAGGAAATGCAACCATATCTCTCCAGAAATATAAACACCCCTCAAACACACATAACTTCCACTATGTTTCATGGATTTCCACAGGGCCCAGCAGAGGCATCAAAACATATGTTTTCTAACTAAAAAAAAAGCTGTATGACATTTTTCTGATTACTTATGCACTTAGACTCAACCTTTTCAAACTATTTCTGTTTTCATTGTGCAGTGGTTCTCATAATTACCGATACAAGTGATCATGATATGTGTTTGTGTAACATGTGTGTTTGCTGCCCGCCCATAATAAAATATAAATAATATGGCCCACCATAATATGCATTTAATAAAAAAGTAATACCTCAGCATGTGTAGCTATGCTGTAAATAATGGGAATGTTTGTGATTTGTTTACAGAGCAAGAGAGCGATATACACGCACAGAAAAGGGAAAATGGGTGCGTGCATACTTTATGCGTGCACTCGCAGGGGCTCCTCCACTTTACTGCCCAGGGGCTGCAAAAATGTAGCCAAGTAGTAGAAGAAGTGAGATCAAAAGGAGATATAAGTGAAGTTTGTAGACTGCTCTTATTTTAGCTTGAAAGGCAGGGGTAGTAAATGGCCGTGAGAAGGTGAGGCATTCAGGGGAACTAAGCAGAGGTGAAGAGAGTAGTGAGGATGAGACGAAGATGTCAAATTTTTTGCTGTGAGTTTCGGGAGATTTGGTGTTTTTAAGGTTCAAAGCAGAATAGAAGTACTAGCTATATTGTTGTGAAATACAACCTTGGTTCAAAAGTGGTCTGGTATAAGTGGGTCAGGATGTCCATCCAGGTGATAAGTGGGATTTTCAGCAATGCTACAGTTTGCATGCACAGCTCTGCTGTATGAGCAGTGTTACCTCGCGGTAGGAGAAACTTATTTTTAACTTTCTTTTCTACATAATGAGGATAGGTCAATATCTGATTGTGCATGAGGGAAAACACATGGGGTAGTACAATTCTGACAAAAAATGAAAGTATTTAAGTCTAATTGTATGCTGCCATCTTGATAGAATCCAATTTTGAAAATTAGCATCAACAATATGTTGGTTGTGCATCTCTCTAGGCCTTACTCAATGTCTAAATCAGTGAATCAAGTTTCTTGCAATCCTGGAGAGCACCGTCTCACAGGAGAAAATATGCAGCGATCCATGCATATGTCACTACATTATCCTATATTTTTCTAAGGAGTTGGAAAATACCATACAAAGAGAAATTAGCAATTACTAGAAACTGGTGACAACACAGGTTCTTGTAAACAGGTAGACAGATAGATTTTGATTGCTTGAACTTGCATCTGCCAAAGTATTAAGGACATTTAGACATTAGACTATATGCAAATTACAAAAGAAAACTTTTTATACAATATATTTTTTTAATGCTTTGTGACATCAATGCTTAGTCCTGCCAAAATTATATCAAGTCTTTATAATAGGACTTTCCCTCCTACAATCATGAGCTCTGTAAATCTCTTTCACAAACAAGTATGATTTTAGTTCTATTTTCTGGATATTCTAGACATATGACTATACAGGGAGTGCAGAATTATTAGGCAAGTTGTATTTTTGAGGATTAATTTTATTATTGAACAACAACCATGTTCTCAATGAACCCAAAAAACTCATTAATATCAAAGCTGAATATTTTTGGAAGTAGTTTTAGTTTGTTTTTAGTTTTAGCTATTTTAGGGGGATATCTGTGTGTGCAGGTGACTATTACTGTGCATAATTATTAGGCAACTTAACAAAAAACAAATATATACCCATTTCAATTATTTATTTTTACCAGTGAAACCAATATAACATCTCAACATTCACAAATATACATTTCTGACATTCAAAAACAAAACAAAAACAAATCAGTGACCAATATAGCCACCTTTCTTTGCAAGGACACTCAAAAGCCTGCCATCCATGGATTCTGTCAGTGTTTTGATCTGTTCACCATCAACATTGCGTGCAGCAGCAACCACAGCCTCCCAGACACTGTTCAGAGAGGTGTACTGTTTTCCCTCCTTGTAAATCTCACATTTGATGATGGACTACAGGTTCTCAATGGGGTTCAGATCAGGTGAACAAGTAGGCCATGTCATTAGATTTTCTTCTTTTATACCCTTCCTTGCCAGCCACGCTGTGGAGTACTTGGACGCGTGTGATGGAGCATTGTCCTGCATGAAAATCATGTTTTTCTTGAAGGATGCAGACTTCTTCCTGTACCACTGCTTGAAGAAGGTGTCTTCCAGGAACTGGCAGTATGGCTGGGAGCTGAGCTTGACTCAATCCTCAACCCGAAAAGGCCCCACAAGCTCATCTTTGATGATACCAGCCCAAACCAGTACTCCACCTTGCTGGCGTCTGAGTCGGACTGGAGCTCTCTGCCCTTTACCAATTTAGCCACGGGCCCATCCATCTGGCCCATCAAGACTCACTCTCATTTCATCAGTCCATAAAACCTTAGAAAAATCAGTCTTGAGATATTTCTTGGCCCAGTCTTGACGTTTCAGCTTGTGTGTCTTGATCAGTGGTGGTCGTCTTTCAGCCTTTCTTACCTTGGCCATGTCTCTGAGTATTGCACACCTTGTGCTTTTGTGTGTTGCAGCTCTGAAATATGGCCAAACTGGTGGCAAGTGGCATCGTGGCAGCTGCACGCTTGACTTTTCTCAGTTCATGGGCAGTTATTTTGCGCCTTGGTTTTTCCACACGCTTCTTGCGACCCTGTTGACTATTTTGAATGAAACGCTTGATTGTTCGATGATCACGCTTCAGAAGCTTTGCAATTTTAAGAGTGCTGCATCCCTCTGCAAGATATCTCACTATTTTTGACTTTTCTGAGCCTGTCAAGTCCTTCTTTGGACCCATTTTGCCAAAGGAAAGGAAGTTGCCTAATAATTATGCACACCTGATATAGGGTGTTGATGTCATTAGACCACACCCCTTCTCATTACAGAGATGCACATCACCTAATATGCTTAATTGGTAGTAGGCTTTCGAGCGTATACAGCTTGGAGTAAGATAACATGCATAAAGAGGATGATGTGGTCAAAATACTCATTTGCTTAATAATTCTGCACTCCCTGTAAAGGATCTTAAAAAATATTTTTCAAAATATAATGAAACTTAATAATCTTTTTTATTTTTAATATCCATGTTTACCAAGTAATTTAGAGCATGAAGGGCAGTCTGCAGAGCTTTGATAAATTGTAAGGGGAACACTGACATGCACATTATAGAAAAAAAGGCATATTAGTAAGGTGATAATTTAATATTTAATTAGTGAAATAAATATATTTGTCAAATGTTAGCGTTTCTATATATACTGGGCTAGAAATAGTTGCTCAATAGAAGCATGTCAGTAGGGTAATCAAGTAACCTGGTACAGGAATGTTCTAATACAGATATTATGATTTTGTAACTTACATAGCTTTGTATAAAATTATTATGCTATTCAGATTTAATTATGTTTACCAACCTATTCAATCAGGAAACAGGAAAAAATATGTGCTGCGTGTGTAAGTGTTCAAAGTTCTCCAGACCAGAAGTCAAGGCTTAACTTTCCTTGTTAATGCACAGACAAAATCCACATTCACTGGACTCTACTGCAGTTAAGTTAGAAAGAGATGTATATAACTGCTCGGAAGACAGAATAGGCAAATTTATATTAGCTAAAAACGTATCTGCATCTGGTCTGAGACTAGCTAGCTTTTTGTAACTTAAGTTCTTAAACTAAAAATATTTTTTTCCATGTTATCTGCTTTCGTTGATTAATTATCTTTTGTATGCCAATGGTGTTTGTTGGGAATATTTGTAGGCACTTGTTTTTCCATGCTTTAATGCATACTGTATGTTCAGTGGCATTATTTATTTTTATTTATGTAAATTAAAATTTTTGTTTCATGATGTAAGTTTGTCTGTTCTGCAGTGCTCAGCAATTCACAATGTTGTAATATTGTTATTACATGTGTAAACATGTAATCTCCAAAAGCAAACATGCAGCAATATACGTTACAGCTTACTTAGGAATATGACATATGGTACTTCTGAATATTGCAATGGAGTTTACAAATGTTATCCCAGGTATAGATTGCTTTACCAGACCTTGCTTGAAAACTTGAAAATATATAATTAATTTAATTGTGCTTGTACTAAAATATATCTTTACACACAACCAGATTATAAACCAGATTTACTGCAGAGTGAACCAGTAAAACAAATGTATGGCCTGAACATGGTTACATTACATGTATAAGACTCTCTATGAGAAACTCTTCCCACAAATCTCAAGATTAACAAGCTGGTAAAGATCTGAAAATAAAACCAGGTAAAATTAATTCTAATCTGATTACCAATACTCAATCACACTCTCATCAACATTCAAAATATCAATGAAACGTCAACTGTATTCAAAACCAGTAAAATGCAAGCATTTTTTATGTGCCCTCCTCTGCATCAATTAAAAAAATATTCACATATTACAAGGACCAGAGGAGGTCTAAAAAGGTTGAACGTTAATCTCAGTTACTGTGTTATTATTTTACATACTTGATGTCTCCAAGATGAAAATTGCAGTTCTACAGAAGATGCAACTTGTACCAGGGGGAAAAAAATAAATGTAAAGAGACTGGATGGGAATGCAGGTGGGAGATAACTTCTTGTCTAACCAAAGGGGGGTTATTACATTGTTTCATAAATAACTAAATGTTAAAATTATACAAACTATTAATGACCCATAGGTATGTGTTAGTACAGGCCAGTATAGATGACAAAGGGTTTATTTAAACCAACCAACAGGTTAATTAACTTTGCAAATAAATGTATAACCCAAACAAATAGTGGAAGCATTAAACACAGTATTACAAGGACTTGTATAGTAAGCCAGTCTAAGACCAGATGCACATAGATAAGTATTTAGCTAATATAAATTTGCCTATTCTGTCTTCCAAGCAGTGTCAAAGGATTGATGGTCTTATTACAGTCGAAGAAATAGTAAATATTCTCAAATTGCAAAAACAAAAAAACAGCAAGGCAACTGTGCTAGATGGCCCTCTAATTGAGTTTAATAACTATTTGGGTCGATTAGCCAAACTATTTATACTACTAAACTATTTAAACTATTGACAAAACATAGGGGAGAAAGATATAAACAGATTCCTCCAAGTTAGATCATATTGAAAACACCCCCTAAATATCAGGGTCCTGACTAGAAATGTCAGCCTCCATATATATGAGGTATGTATGCATCACTGGTATTGATGAATAAACATATTGCTATCTCAAATGGATACAAAAAATGTTTTATTAATAATGCATATATATGACTGCCTTTTTTCATGCTCACAAATACAATCATACTGGTCAGATCTTGTTGTATATACAAAGCACTCTAGACATATATGAATTCGAAAAGGATACAGGCCCCCATGCTAATTGAGTGGTGTCCTTTATGGTATACATGTTGCTGGAGCTTTTTTTCTCTATGTTACATGTCTATGTTAATCTTTTTACTCTCAAAATTATGGCACTCAGCCCACATCTGTAAATCCAGCCTTGATAGCAAGAGAGTTCATTGTAGAAGTATGTGTTCACTCATAATATTAGACCAAACTAAGCATTACAAACGGCTGTAGGAACCAATAGAAAATGAGAACGGCTTGATTATTATAATGAGTCAGAATAAGTGACGTTGTAACTGTGGCAAGAAACTATATATATTTATGTAAATTAAATATATGGGACAATTTATAGATTTAATAAATATTATTGTGTTTTTTTTGTGTATATATATATGCATATGCATTTGCTCCTAGGCAATGTGGTTTCCTGATACCCCTTGAGTACTGCATTGTATAATGAAATGGACATAATAATTACATATTTTTACATACAGAATTACATAATTAGATATAGACATATTTTTAAATTACAAATATGTTTATATTGGGTGTGGTGAGGGTGGATCCCGGGAGAGCAAGAGGCTTGTGGGAAAAAGGAAGTATCTAACGGGGGTAATGTCATAGTATCGAATAAGCATGATGCATAGCACCTACCAGGATCACATAGTAAGGCTAAAACGTTTTTGTTTTTAGCTGTATGTATGTTTTAATTTTAACTGCCGCTATCCGTTGGTACTCTGGGATTAGACACACTCTTTTTTTGATTTGCCTAGCAAGTTATTAGCTTATTACAGAGATTTCAGCCATCTTGTGGGGCACACCATAGCCCTTCAGATAGGAGGTCCCTGAAATGGGACATAGCGCTGTACTATAGGTTTTCCTGTCTCATGCTTTGATGCAGTTACTGACATCTATAGGACTGCTGGTGTGTTAACAGCTTTCCAATGATTGCTTAAATTGTTGTTGTGGCATAGTAAAGTAAGTGGTTTCTGTAAAGTGGTAATTCTTACCAAGTGTATTAAGTCAGTCCAGCTGAGACTAGGATTTTGTGGCTTATTGCGGCGTAGTTGTTATTTTAATAATTGTAAATAAAGTTGAATTTTAATTTGAATTAGTATCCTAATAATGTCAAGCACTAGAACATCAGTAAGACTAAGTATATCCATTTTTTTGTTGTTGAGGTTTGCTTAAATATTGCCAGATCATATGATCACTCCCCATGAAATCCTACTTAAGAGGGCATGGTTTCCTTATGGAGGATGTGAAAGGACAGTTGCAAGCTAGAGACAATTGAATGTGTCTAAATGTTTATAAAAAATTTAGCCTGCAGCCAAAATGATGGGCTAGAGGAAATTGTGGGATTGCAATTGAATGGGGCCCCAAGTTCTTTCATTAAAAAGCTGGAAAAATAGACTTTCGCATATTATGCATATAGAGTGAACTCTGCTATTCAGTTGGCTTCTTTTAGCTACCCGCAAACTACAGTATTTGCGTGTTACAGGTTGAAAATTCATGCGGTTGTTAAAATCCTAACTCCGACCCAGCTAAGCCTTTGATCTTTCAAGCCCGTAAATGTTATAATCGCTATTCAATTGCTACAATTCCTCAAGCCAGCAAATGTTTTCAAACCTGTAAATGGCAAATGTAGAAGAAAATCCTACGAGTACCAGATAGGACTCGCAAGGGGGTTAAACACCTGTAAGTAGCACTTGAAATGCAAAACAAAAATTAACACTGCAATTTAAAAGATGGGGAAAGCGATAAAAGGCATTAGAATTAATTGCACAACAGTTTCTAGCAAATTTGTAATCAAAAATTATTATTTTTATGTTTTATTTTCATGTTATATTGATCCCACTAATCAATGAGTTAATACATATCAGGCCACCCACATGGACTAAAACATTATCGCCATTCGTTTTTATTATTTTGTACATTGTCGGATTGCGAGTCTGTTCGAATTTTGGACCTATTAACGCTAATTAATTGACACTTAGCCTCCATGTTTTATTGACGTAATGATGACAGGCTCATTTACTATTGGCTGTTTCTAAATCGGTAGTGAAGGCCTTGCTTAATTGATCATGATTACGTTCTGAAATGCTACATACGAGTGCATGGTTTACGGTTTCGGCTTCTGTCTTGTTCAAATGAATCGCTCTGTAACTGTAGCAAATTTCAAGCCTGCAGACTTATGGCTTGTATACGTAATTGAATAAGGTCGTATGTTTTGTATGGTTAATTGTTAATGGGTAACTCTCAAAACCCAGGTACCACTAATACAAACTAGAATCATGGGAAACAGAATTGTAATCACAGATCTCTAGACATTAAATATAAACAATTTGATCATGAGCACAATATAAAGTGTCACGAGACAATAGTGATCAATGTAATAATTTTTAAATAAGTTATCCTCTTGTTCATAATGATAATGGTTTAGAGAAATCTATCAATAAAAGGTGACAATTGATCTTTAGGTTTTTATCAAATAGATTAAACATTATTTTACAATATGTATGTTTACTGGTCAGGAGGAATCTGACTGATTTATCTTATGTAAAATGCAGTTTTTTTTTGTGATTACCCAGAGGTAAGTTCAATATGCCCAAAATATTATTTTACGTATATGAAACTAAATAAAATTATTATAAAATACAAAATGTGACACTGTAACTGGATCTGAGATGGATTCTATTCTAGATTACTTTAGGGGATTTGTTTGCTTTTTATTTTCTGCCATATTGGAGAATATAGCCAAGCAAGTAAGTTAATCAATCCTTGCATGAACCTTTCTAATGACTCTATTTTACGTCTTTAATGTTCTTCAAGCAGTAAAAACATTGATCCTACATCTTTATTGGCATATAATTTGAATGTTACAGCACCTGTTTGAACTATTGATCTTGGTACTACTTCTAGTATTATAATAAATACAGATAGATGCACATTCAATTGTAGTTTTCTTTCTGTAATAACATTTATAGCAGCATTTATCACTGGAACACTTGCAGCCTACTTTCTCTTTACAGGTAGTAACAAAACAAGTTTAAACTTGTTACTCTACATTTTGTGTGATTTTTTTTTTTACATAAGGACACATTGGAGAACTTTTTAGTTATGTTGTTTAGTGTGTTCATCACCCCTGATAAAAATGCTTAAAATATAATACAAGTTACAACTAAAATAAAATGTTAACTGTTATTTTGCAATAGCTACTATGTATTGGGATAAATATTTGTATAGCCTTTTGTGTTTTGGTGAATTGATTATAAAATAAAAATTATATCATGTTTAATGGTGGTATTTATTGAGGACACAATGGAGAACTTTTTAGTTGTGTTGTTTAGTGTGTTCATCACCCCTGATAAAAATGCTTAAAATATAATACAAGTTACAACTAAAATAACATTTTAACTGTTATTTTGCAATAGCAACTATGTATTGGGATAAAGATTTGTATAGCCTTTTGTGTTTTGGTGAATTGATTATAAAATAAAAATTATATCATGTTTAATGGTGGTATTTATAAAACAAAGTGCACTTTCTTAGAATTTCATTATTTATGTGCCCTCCTCTGCATCAATTAAAAAAATATTCACATATTACAAGGACCAGAGGAGGTCTAAAAAGGTTGAACGTTAATCTCAGTTACTGTGTTATTATTTTACATACTTGATGTCTCCAAGATGAAAATTGCAGTTCTACAGAAGATGCAACTTGTGCCAGGGGGAAAAAAAATAAATGTAAAGAGACTGGATGGGAATGCAGGTGGGAGATAACTTCTTGTCTAACCAAAGGGGGGTTATTACATTGTTTCATAAATAACTAAATGTTAAAATTATACAAACTATTAATGACCCATAGGTATGTGTTAGTACAGGCCAGTATAGATGACAAAAGGTTTATTTAAACCAACCAACAGGTTAATTAACTTTGCAAATAAATGTATAACCCAAACAAATAGTGGAAGCATTAAACACAGTATTACAAGGACTTGTATAGTAAGCCTGTCTAAGACCAGATGCACATAGATAAGTATTTAGCTAATATAAATTTGCCTATTCTGTCTTCCAAGCAGTGTCAAAGGATTGATGGTCTTATTACAGTCGAAGAAATAGTAAATATTCTCAAATTGCAAAAACAAAAAAACAGCAAGGCAACTGTGCTAGATGGCCCTCTAATTGAGTTTAATAACTATTTGGGTCGATTAGCCAAACTATTTATACTACTAAACTATTTAAACTATTGACAAAACATAGGGGAAAAAGATATAAACAGATTCCTCCAAGTTAGATCATATTGAAAACACCCCCTAAATATCAGGGTCCTGACTAGAAATGTCAGCCTCCATATATATGAGGTATGTATGCATCACTGGTATTGATGAATAAACATATTGCTATCTCAAATGGATACAAAAAATGTTTTATTAATAATGCATATATATGACTGCCTTTTTTCATGCTCACAAATACAATCATACTGGTCAGATCTTGTTGTATATACAAAGCACTCTAGACATATATGAATTCGAAAAGGATACAGGCCCCCATGCTAATTGAGTGGTGTCCTTTATGGTATACATGTTGCTGGAGCTTTTTTTCTCTATGTTACATGTCTATGTTAATCTTTTTACTCTCAAAATTATGGCACTCAGCCCACATCTGTAAATCCAGCCTTGATAGCAAGAGAGTTCATTGTAGAAATATGTGTTCACTCATAATATTAGACCAAACTAAGCATTACAAACGGCTGTAGGAACCAATAGAAAATGAGAACGGCTTGATTATTATAATGAGTGAGAATAAGTGACGTTGTAACTGTGGCAAGAAACTATATATATTTATGTAAATTAAATATATGGGACAATTTATAGATTTAATAAATATAATTGTGTTTTTTTTGTGTATATGTATGCATATGCATTTGCTCCTAGGCAATGTGGTTTCCTGATACCCCTTGAGTACTGCATTGTATAATGAAATGGACATAATAATTACATATTTTTACATACAGAATTACATAATTAGATATAGACATATTTTTAAATTACAAATATGTTTATATTGGGTGTGGTGAGGGTGGATCCCGGGAGAGCAAGAGGCTTGTGGGAAAAAGGAAGTATCTAACGGGGGTAATGTCATAGTATCGAATAAGCATGATGCATAGCACCTACCAGGATCACATAGTAAGGCTAAAACGCTTTTTTTTTAAGTTGTATGTATGTTTTAATTTTAACTGCCGCTAGCCGTTGGTACTCTGGGATTAGACACACTCTTTTTTTGATTTGCCTAGCAAGTTATTAGCTTATTACAGAGATTTCAGCCAGCTTGTGGGGCACACCATAGCCCTTCAGATAGGAGGTCCCTGAAATGGGACATAGCGCTGTACTATAGGTTTCCTGTCTCATGCTTTGATGCAGTTACTGACATCTATAGGACTGCTGGTGTGTTAACAGCTTTCCAATGATTGCCTAAATTGTTGTTGTGGCATAGTAAAGTAAGTGGTTTCTGTAAAGTGGTAATTCTTACCAAGTGTATTAAGTCAGTCCAGCTGAGACTAGGATTTTGTGGCTTATTGCGGCGTAGTTGTTATTTTAATAATTGTAAATAAAGTTGAATTTGAATTTGAATTAGTATCCTAATAATGTCAAGCACTAGAACATCAGTAAGACTAAGTATATCCATTTTTTTGTTGTTGAGGTTTGCTTAAATATTGCCAGATCATATGATCACTCCCCCTGAAATCCTACTTAAGAGGGCATGGTTTCCTTATGGAGGATGTGAAAGGACAGTTGCAAGCTAGAGACAATTGAATGTGTCTAAATGTTTATAAAAAATTTAGCCTGCAGCCAAAATGACGGGCTAGAGGAAATTGTGGGATTGCAATTGAATGGGGCCCCAAGTTCTTTCATTAAAAAGCTGGAAAAATAGACTTTCACATATTATGCATATAGAGTGAACTCTGCTATTCAGTTGGCTTCTTTTAGCTACCCGCAAACTACAGTATTTGCGTGTTACAGGTTGAAAATTCATGCGGTTGTTAAAATCCTAACTCCGACCCAGCTAAGCCTTTGATCTTTCAAGCCCGTAAATGTTATAATCGCTATTCAATTGCTACAATTCCTCAAGCCAGCAAATGTTTTCAAACCTGTAAATGGCAAATGTAGAAGAAAATCCTACGAGTACCAGATAGGACTCGCAAGGGGGTTAAACACCTGTACGTAGCACTTGAAATGCAAAACAAAAATTAACACTGCAATTTAAAAGATGGGGAAAGCGATAAAAGGCATTAGAATTAATTGCACAACAGTTTCTAGCAAATTTGTAATCACAAATTATTATTTTTATGTTTTATTTTCATGTTATATTGATCCCACTAATCAATGAGTTAATACATATCAGGCCACCCACATGGACTAAAACATTATCGCCATTAGTTTTTATTATTTTGTACATTGTCGGATTGCGAGTCTGTTAGAATTTTGGACCTATTAACGCTAATTAATTGACACTTAGCCTACATGTTTTATTGACGTAATGATGACAGGCTCATTTACTATTGGCTGTTTCTAAATCGGTAGTGAAGGCCTTGCTTAATTGATCATGATTACTTCTGAAATGCTACATACGAGTGCATGGTTTACGGTTTCGGCTTCTGTCTTGTTCAAATGAATCGCTCTGTAACTGCAGCAAATTTCAAGCCTGCAGACTTATGGCTTGTATACGTAATTTAATAAGGTCCTATGTTTTGTATGGTTAATTGTTAATGGGTAACTCTCAAAACCCAGGTACCACTAATACATACTAGAATCATGGGAAACAGAATTGTAATCACAGATCTCTAGACATTAAATATAAACAATTTGATCATGAGCACAAAATAAAGTGTCACGAGACAATAGTGATCCATGTAATAATTTTTAAATAAGTTATCCTCTTGTTCATAATGATAATGGTTTAGAGAAATCTATCAATAAAAGGTGACAATTGATCTTTAGGTTTTTATCAAATAGATTAAACATTATTTTACAACATGTATGTTTACTGGTCAGGAGGAATCTGACTGATTTATCTTATGTAAAATGCAGTTTTTTTTTGTGATTACCCAGAGGTAAGTTCAATATGCCCAAAATATTATTTTACGTATATGAAACTCAATAAAATTATTATAAAATACAAAATGTGACACTGTAACTGGATCTGAGATGGATTCTATTCTAGATTACTTTAGGGAATTTGTTTGCTTTTTATTTTCTGGCATATTGGAGAATATAGCCAAGCAAGTAAGTTAATCAGTCCTTGCATGAACCTTTCTAATGACTCTATTTTACGTCTTTAATGTTCTTCAAGCAGTAAAAACATTGATCCTACATCTTTATTGGCATATAATTTGAATGTTACAGCACCTGCTTGAACTATTGATCTTGGTACTACTTCTAGTATTATAATGAATACAGATAGACGCACATTCAATTGTAGTTTTCTTTCTGTAATAACATTTATAGCAGCATTTATCACTGGAACACTTGCAGCCTACTTTCTCTTTACAGGTAGTAACAAAACAAGTTTAAACTTGTTACTCTACATTTTGTGTGAATTTTTTTTTTTTTTATGTATTGGGATAAATATTTGTATAGCCTTTTGTGTTTTGGTGAATTGATTATAAAATAAAAATTATATCATGTTTAATGGTGGTATTTATAAAACAAAGTGCACTTTCTTAGAATTTCATTAGATTGTATTAATGGTTATACTCTCTATACTGCCTGTTGTCACTAAGAACAGTTATACCCACCCGATACTAGGATCCAACCAGTAGAAGTTCAGGAGCATGCCAGTCTGATTGGTCCCATATCATGATGCTGACATTATAATGTTTTTTTTTACTGAACTCTTAGTAGCTAATATTACTTTTTTAATTTTAAGCAATGCCATTTTCACATATTTTAAAATGACAAATGTCATTTCTTTTGTGTATATTCTCAAATAATTAATTTAAGTTGAATGTTGAAGGTCTGACAAAAACATCATATCAACTGAGTTGTTACCCCACTGAACAATCAGTGAAATTAATTCTTAAGACTGATTTAAAGAACTTGTAAAACAATTTATTTAGGACATGTATAAAGGAGGCAGTTATTCTTTATTTAAAAATTGCAAACATATTTCACTTATTACAGGCGATACAGTGAATAGATGTTTTTTGGGGGAAATTCCTGGAGAAAACCTTTGACCCTAAGGAGGTAAACTGAACTATGTTATAAAACAATAAAAAAACAAGAAATAGACAAAACTCACTTTTGCAGTTTTGCATGAACTATGCCTACTTGTACAAAGACAGAAATACAAATGACACAGTGGTTTTCAGCACATAGTCCAACTTTAAATAATCCTAGTTAATATTTTACCATATTATTTAGGTATTAAAGGACCATTGTAGCACATATACAAGTAACATGCTATTACAGGCACGGGGACATGGGGATTCAGTGACAAATCAGTACAAGAGGGATTGAGCTAATCTGTTCTTCAGGAACGCTTACAAACACACATGGAGGCTGTGGAGAGGCACATGAAGCAACAGCAAACTTAGCTCCATCAAGGCCAATCTTGGGTACACCCATCCTGTAAAGTCCCATGTCACTGCTGCCGGGCATGTGGCAAGATGTATAACAATAATAATTATATGAAATTATAGCAAGTGTTAGTGGGTAATTTTACCTGTCATTTGGTTAACAACACTTCAGGGGAATGCTGATACTGAACAGTACTACAATTCATACTGTTTTTACTTTTGAGTATTAACTCAAAACATCACCAATAATGTTGTACAAGCATGATATACAGAATGGTGAGAATAACATGTAAAATTGTGTTTTGCAAAGATTAATACATGTGATCACTTGGAAACCAAGTCTGTGTCACTGTAATGGTCTGGAATGATCACTTAACAATGTATTGGACTCTAAATAGGGATAATTATTTCATAAGGATGGTACACTCCATGCAGATTTTAGGTGTTTTATGTGCACCAGTATATGAAATGGCGTTAAAAATTATGATATAAACATCACATCGCAATTAACTGAAGATTAGTGACATGCAAACATATGATTACAGTACTCAAATTCATGAAGGGATGGGTGTACAAGAAGATCATCTACCTATAAATATATTATTGTTACATAAATGTTATGTATGTTGATGTTCCAAAACCTTAACCATTGAAAACACATGGAAACTGTGATAACGGTATAACACAACTTTATTATATATACACAGAGCACACTCAGAAATGTATACAACTGTGCATTAATATAATGTGTCATGGGGGTGAATCCCGGAAAGGCAAGGGTCTGTTTTGGAAAAAGGGGAAACCTAAAGGGTTAACGGTAATAGTGTATAATAATAAAGATGCATAGCATAGCACTACACCACCGTAATCATATTCTGATTAATACAAATCTCATCATACATAAGTAATGCACATTGCACTTACGTATGGTCTTCATCTACTCAATTAAACAGATGCATAAACATCTGGACTATGAAATAAAATCCAGTTACACACATACAGTGTGTTTCAAAAAACAAAAATTGGAAAAAAAGGTGGTCAAAACCAAAAAAAGGCAGAGAAGGATAAAAAAAAAAAATGTGTACACTACAGAGCTAAATACCATAACTGTAACAATATACCAGCTTACCTGATCTTCATCTGCAAGCTTTACTAACCATTAGGTGGGTGCCATGATACATCAGTAGCCATGGCCATTAATGATGATGTGTCATCTCACAATGAATGCTTAGCTGTGACCACAGTAAGTGATCCAAGAGTACTATCGTCATCTCCATCTGATATTTTTTAGCAACATTGATATAACATTCATCTGATATCCAGCTGTTATCACAATGTAAAGGATTCTTATGATACCATAAGTTTGGAACATCTACAAATTAATATGCAGAGGACACAAAGGTCAGCAGACATAATCTCTGTTATTTACATCAGACAAAAAAAATCTGTTCTCATTTTAAAATTGCAGAGAGGATGACATGTTTCATTAATGCATGTATAAATGCTGGCTTTGATTAACATGCCATTGTGGGACTGTGCAAGAATAAGCCATTAACAAAATATAGGGCTACAGAATATCTTCCCATAGGCATTCCCTAGTGACCATCAATTGGTGAAATGTTAAACATAACCCTACTTGTCCACAGAGAAGATGATCATGGACCATGTGATAAGAGGTAGCCATCTGCTTACAAAATATCACCACCACATAGGCCATGATCCTCTACTGTGTAGCTAGGCTAGATTATATTAACATTTGCACAATACATTTTCCTTTGCCTTGTCACAGGGGCCCAACTCCACTTGGCTGCCTGCCTTCTTCCTAGTTCAGGGTGTGTTGCATTGTTAGTCATCCCCCCAGAAGGCAGCAGCACTGGAGATGGTGGGGGCATTGAGCTAAGTGAGGAATGGTCAGGCTGTGAGTGTGTGGTGGAAACCTTTGGGCTGGAGGATGCAGTACTTGGAACCAGAGTGCCCTGGGTGGAAACACTGGTATGGAGCCCCAGAGTGGCCTCCACTTGCTTCTGCATTAGGATCAACATCTCCCCAATGTCAGCATCCAATGGTGGACCTTGGGATGGAGGTATGCTCTGGGTGGGCATGGCTGGTTGAGAAAGCAGCAGTGGTGGTGGGCAAGTGGAGAAAGGCTGGGGCCTGGGTGGAACCTGGGTTGGTTTGTGTAGTGGGCCCGGTGGTGGTGGGAGCCAGGTTGTGATACTGCTGCTTCTGCTGGGAGGAGGAAGAGGTGGTCCGTCCAGTAGTAGGGCTCAGGTGGTGATTCAAGTTGTTGGAGGAGGGAGACAGTGAGGTCTAATGCCACGAATGTGGCAGGAGGTCCAGTAGGTGCCCCCACTGCCCAGATGAAGTGTTCCTCCTCCTCTTCATATCCCAGGCCCTCTGATCTTCTCCTTGCCTCCTCCTCCTGTGCCAGTTCCTGTTGGGCGGAGGCACGGTCCTGCACATCCTGTTCTGATGGAGCCCATGGACTGAGTCAGTGTCAGCTGGAAAAGAGAGAATAATTGTATATGTGTCAATTATGTTGAATGATTCATTGGTTGCTGTGTTTTGAGCTTGGTTATTATTGGCTCAAAATGATTTATTGATTCCTGCTGCAGTCTGTATATGCACACACATACTCTTTAGAACTTATTGGGCAGTGTGTCATACTAACCAATCAGTGAGCATGTCTCAGCAATAGTTGTTAGCATCCTTCTGAGAGATGTTCCCTGATAGGCTAGTACATGACACTGCACATCCATCCCTACAGAGTCTGTAAATACATATGCTGCATTGGGCACACCCATAGGTCTATCTATCCCTTGATAAATCCTGGGAGATGACATGTCAATGTCATCGGTGTTCATCATTTACATGTGTTTTGTGTTTTCTGTGTGTGCATGTGGTAGCGAGTTGATGTATCTGATATTCACCTGTCAAGGAGACTGGATCCTGTTGGGCCACCGAGTCTAGAGCTCCAGAAGCAGGCACCTGGCTCAACATCTCTTTGAGCACAAAAACCCACTTGACAGTCACTTAGGGGCCACCACTTGGTGCTCTCGCTGCTCTCTGTTCCTCTGCCAACATCCTCCTCACCTTGGCTCGGCAGTCATCGAATTGATGCTTAACAGACCTCACATCTCTATCTACCAAGCCCACTGCTGTCACTGTGACTGCCACTTCCTTTCAGACCTAGACCCTGGACATGGGCCTAACTTCCCTCCCACCGTGCAAGAATAGCGGGGCAGTCACGGATGGCACTGAGGAGGACCATCATCTCCTCATGCCTATAGTTCAGAGGCCTGTGCCTGCCCCCAACTGTGGATAGGGATCCTGTACTCCCTCCTCTGACCTTGTGTTTGGAGTGCCTATAACTATGGGTGATTCCCTAACTCACCTCCACTTTCCTAACCTCCACTTCCCTCACCTCCACTCCCTCCATCCTCACCTCCACTCCCTCTCTCTACCCTCACCTTCACTCCCCAGGGCCACCTCTACTCCTCTCACCTCCATTCCCCTCACCTCCACTCCTCTATCCTCCACTCCCCTCACCTCCCCTCACCTTCACTCTTTCCATCCTCACCTTCACTCCCTCTCTCTCCACCCTCCACTCCCCAGGATCACCTCTCTCTCCTCTATCTCCTCCTCTACTCTCATCCTCTACTCTCATTCTCTTCTAATCCCCTCTTCTCCTTACCTCTCTCCACCCTACATCACCAAAACATAATATAATGAATATAAGTGTATATGTATATATTTATGCTGAAAAAAAAGAACGTATGTTTTATGTGTCTTGTTTATATGTTAGGGTATAGGTTGGGGTGGGTGAGTTTAGATGTTGTGACCTATCTATATAAGTAGCTATGTGTCTGATTACTCTATGTGCATCTATACTATGTGCGATTAGTTACTTTGTGTTTCGATGGAATAAGTGTAAAATAAGTTGTTTATAAATAGAAAAAATTATAAAACCGCAATATCCTATTTTCCATAATCACCTCCTCTCACTCTCCAAGACCAAAACTTTCAGCTCTGGGACCTGCGTGCTGATGTGTCAAAATCTATGACACTGTCAATGAATGGGCATGAAGCTCACAGCTTTATTATCTCTCCCTGTCAATCACTTATCTCTTAGGCCATTTTTATTTGTTCCAAGGGCTGTGGAGCAGGCTTAAATTGTGGGATTGGCCTAATTTGAGCGTTACGTATTCATGCCCCCAAAAAGATTGCGGGGGGGGGGGGGGGCAGGGTTTATGAGTTCAGACTTAAGGTTGGAATTTGCGGGCTTGAGTTAATAGAATACATCTAAAAATTTAGAGAAAAAAAAACACCCAAAGCCAAAATTATGGGGTTCAGACATTTGGGAGCAGCTCAAAGAACTCCCTTCCGTTTGCAAGGCTATTCAATTGCTCCAGCTTGCAAGTGGCTTAAACCCAAGCTCGTAAACCATGCACTAGTTCAGAGCAGATGAGGGCGGGAACATGATCAGTTAAGCAAGCCTGTAACTGCGGGGTTGTGTACTGTCATTGTAATATATGTGGCTTTGAGTGAAGTTTTCTGCTGGAAGGGCAAATAGAGGCATACCCATTTCCCCATGTGTAGAAACGTGCGCACTTACCCAGCAATTGGAAAGGTTAAAAGAGTGAGAATATCCTTGTAACATTATGGAAAATGTATTGCGTTCCTAGGGATGATTTTTTTTATAATTGTGTTATCACGTGTGGATCTCTTGGGCCTATGAGGTGAACTTAGTATTGGGGTGAGTGTTATTGTGTTTACCACAAACAGACTTTAATGATCCCAGTTCGTCTGGGTCATAATGGCAATTAAGAAATGTCCATAAGGGCAAATAAATCAGGAGCATAATGCCCATCAAAAGAAGAAAGTTCTTCCATGCATTCTGTGGATGCAGGAGTAGATTTGACATTTTTATTATCGCTGTCTTCAATCGCTTTTACAGGGACTTTGTCACCTGCTTCACCCCTCTTTGGACACAGCTTCAGACGTGATGCGTGGATCCAGATGTCCTGTGATTCAGTGAGGACGACTGTCCTAGTTACTGCTACAACGGTAGTCGGTGGTCCGAATGAGAAGCCTCCCTTCTTTGCTTTGTTCAGTTGTTGGACACAGACGAGGTCACCTGTCTGTAACAGATGTGTTGGTTCCTGTGAGGGTAAAGGCAAGCGAGAAGACACATCACCAAAGATGCCATTCAATTTATCAATCAAATGTTGCACATATTTTTCTCTTATAAGATCAAGATCACCAGACATACTTACAAGTGGGCCTTTTACCCAAGGAGTTGGAAATGGTCTTCTCATTAGAATCTCAAAAGGGGACAATTTAGTAGACTTATAAGGAGTCATCCTAATTTCTGCTAGAATGGCAGATAAGTATTTCTGCCAATTCACCCATGTACCTGCAGTGGCCTTTGTAAGTTTCTCCTTAATAGTGCGGTTCATTCTTTCCACTATGCCTGAACTCTGAGGATGGTAAGGGATATGGAATTTCCAGGTTATCTGTAGCCATTGTACCAGTTCCTTAATTACCGCACTAATAGATTCTGGTCCATTATCAGAATTAATTTGCAATGGGCATCCATATCTCAGTATTATCTTGGTAGTTAATATTTTAGCTACCGTCTTAGCATCCTCTCTTTGTGTTAAAAAAGGCCTCAGGCCAACGTGAGAACTGGTCTACTATCAGCAACAGGTACAATTGCTTTGATCCTGTCAATTTTTAAATGGGTGAATGGAGCTGTGGGTGGAGGCAAATGATCATGTAATGCTTTGTTAGGTACTGTAGAGTTATTCTGTAGACATTGTATACATCTTTGTATGTATGTCTGGCAGTGTGATTTTAAATTTCTGATGCAAAATGACAGTTGCAGCTGTTTGCTACCGGTCAGCTAAAGCATTACCTCTAGATATAAAATCATTGTGATTCTTTGTACTTGCTATGTGTTATCAGTTTTTACTAGTTTCAGTGTGTACTACTGGTTGGTGCTGCAGGGGAAATAAAAGGGGGGGGGGGGTCTCAGGCTGAACTGTGGGTGAATGTCGGTGCATGCCTATTATAACTACCATATCTGTGTCCAGGCTAGGGTATAGGGCTGTGGGAAGACTACAAGTAGGGGGTGCTGTCTGTACGGCCACAGCACAAGCAGCCAATGCTCGGAGACACGCCGGCATCCCCTGGACCGGAGTAGGGACTACTTTGGAAAAGAATGCAACAGGACACATACTACCTCTGTGATCTTGGGCACAGACCACGGCCATGGTTTTACAATTGTCCCTCACATACAGGTGGAATGGTTTACAATAATCAGGTAGTCCTAAAGTGGGGGCCTGCATAATGCTAACTTTTAAGATCACATAAGCTTTAGTCATTTCTGGAGTCCACTGAATATGTTCTGGGCTGTTCCCCTGTGTTGCCCCCATTTGTATTTTGTTTTTAGTTACCTTGTGACCTTCAGCTGCTAGGTGCTGTAGCAAACTGAGTGAATCCTGTCTATTGGCTTCCCCGTTAGGAGTACACAACAACAGTAGGTCATTGACATACTGAAGTAGGACAGAACCATGACACAGGTCCATGACCACAAGGTATGTTGGAGCACCAGTGAATAAGCAGCTGGTGAATCCACGTAGCCTTAGGGGAAGACTGGTCCCTGTTAATTGGCGCCCATCAAAAGTAAAAGCCATAAGTAGTTGTGTCTCAAAGTCCAATGGGACCGAAAATAATACGTTTGATAAATCAATAACAGTAAATAGAGTGGCATCATGGGGAATGGCCGTAATGAGAGCGGTGATATCATGGACAAATTGGGGCAATTGGGATTACTAAGTAATTAATTGCCCTTAAATCCTGGAAAAATCTAAAGTCATTGTCACGTAATGGAAGGGATGTTAGCCCAATTCCATCCTGACTCTGTATCAGAGTCTAAAAGTCTGTATAACAAGTCTGATATCAGTCTGAGTCATGGTGTCCTTGACACATTCACTTCAGATACATCATATGTGTAGAAGGATTCATTCGGGGGTTAAGGGCTTTCATAACAAGTTGGTCACCTACGGTTAAAAAAAATAAGTTCCTTTCTACAAACCTAAATTGTAATCACAGGGATGAACCACAATTTCTCTATAATAAGGAGGGATGCCTGTTTTCTCTGTCCTTATTTACTATTTGCAATCTATTCAAAAACAAACTATTATGATCCCATTTTGGATCAAATCACATGCAAAATGTCCCTTTTAAATCACTTACTAAAACATTTCTAGGAACTATTTCCCTTCAGTTCCGTACTTAACTTACAATAATTCCCAACTAACACTCCGCTTCCCGAGATCTCTCCACAAACATTTAACTACAAATACTGGATTCCACCTTAAAAAGTTCAACAACAACATTCCATACACATGACAGCTTTCTTATCCAAACTAAATATGACCTTAAGAATTTTCTGCCGGGAGGGGGAATCCTGTCAAAAAAACTCACAGACATTGTCTTACACTTACAAACAAGATAGACCATAAATCCTCCACAGTTACATATTTCTGGAAAAAGATTTCCGTTTTTTTATATTTATGCTGGCTTTAGAAATATAACTCAGTGGTGGACACGATCTCTACAGCCTTAAAGACACAGAGGAACATTCTCTAACCTGCATTTCTTAGTTGTATTGCAAAGAAAAGAAAGTACAGCAAACACAAGACAATCAATCTACTTTATAAACAAAAGCAATCAGAATATTATATAAATGTATGTAAAGAAAAAGTTCCTTTATATTTTTGTGTTCCTGTTTCTTTTATTATCCCTTATCTCGTTTGCTCTTTCACGGGACCTGATGTTGCTCTGTGTATATAATTGTATATGACAGCTTTTCATGATTCTCCCGGGTTGGGAGGTGGGTATTGTTTAGACTGGGAAGTACCTATTTCCAACTATCCTTCTATTCTTAAAAAACTTTAGGTGGTTGTCTCAATAGGCAACGTAACCTTATTTGCTATCACGGTTGTCAATCAGAGAATAGGAGCGGCTGTACTGAGCTGAAATAGCTCCGACAATTCCGACAGATATTCTCGAGTTAACGGGTTGCCCCTAGACACAGAGACGGTGAGTCTTACAGTCTCCATAGACCTTACTTCCTGATTTTTACACAGAATAACAAACCTTTCTTATCTTAAACAGCACACCAATACAGCAAAATTCATGAGCAAGCAAAAGCGGATTTGGGGCACTGTCAACCAAGCCGTCAAGTATTATCCTTTCTATTCCCACCTTAGGAATAATATATATTTATATATATATATATATATATATATATATATATATATATATATATATATATATATCTCCTTGATATATATATGGCCTTCCAAGCCTTCCAAGGCTTTACCCTCTCTACCTTAGAGAGTCTCCCTACCTCAGGGAATGTCCCTACCTCAGGGACTATACCTGCAGTCTACTAAATACTTAATTCTCCCTACCTCAGGGAGTGTGCCCAGCTTATTTACTTGTATACAGTTTACAAAGGACGACGAGAGTGGGAGCAAAGGAAGGTGTAAATAAACACAATTCACTCTACTCAAAACTCCGTCATCGTACTTTGATGATCTGTATCCCACTTCTTTTTTTTTTTTTTTTACTTTTTTTTTTCTCGTTTTTATTTAACAAACATCAAAAACATAACAAAACAAAACAATCATACATTCCAGAGGTATCAGTAATTCAACAGTTTAGCAATTGCATATGTATAAATACACTGTTAAAATCTCCTCCCTCCCATCTCTTCGAATACCAATTTTTAAGTACTATATTGTACTCCTGATGGGAAGGCAGTTCCCTAATAGCAAGTTCACTTAACTTGATATTTCCACCAAGCATACAAAGGAACCGGCACTACTCTCAATATAGTTAATATAATTAATAGTTTAGCACAGAAATCATGTGCTTCTGGGGAGACTCGGGTGAAGAAGGAAAATAGAAAACAGTAAAACAAAATCTCTTTCCTCCTCCCTTACCCTCCCCCTCCCTCCCCCTCCCCTCCCTCCCCCCACTCCAATAGGAGCAGAGAAGAGAAAAGAAAAGGAAGGGAGAAAGAGAGACGGAGAAAAGCAAAGGGAAAGAGAAAATCTGATTTAACAGCAAAAGCATATAACACCAATGTTAACCAATTATCAAACATAATTTCTCATATATTAACCTTTCTATTACAATAACTATCCCAAACAGACCATCTGTCTAGTCCTTTTCTTCCAGTTCGCTTGACTAAGCTCTCTCCTTGGACTTCAAACTTTCTATTTCTTATAACACAATTTATAATTTCTTGAAGAGATGGGGAGGACTCTGATTTCCAATATTTCACAATATACATTTTAATAACCAAAAGAATATGAGAGACCAGGAGGTAGACTTTTGGAAAAGTCTCCCTTATGTTTATATGTAATAGGAGCAGCTCTGGAACAAAAGGAACCTCTACCTCACATATCTCCTCAATCAGATATGTACAAGCTCTCCAAAAAGGCTTTATTTTTTTACAGTTCCACCAAGCATGGAGTGAATCATTGTTTATACCACAGCCCTTCCAACATGTATTCGCTTTGTTCTGTGCAAATTTATTAATCGCATCTGGTGTCCAATACCATCTATTGATCAACTTGAAATATAATTCAATATAGTTACTAGAACAGGAAGAGATTTTTACGATTTTTAGAGCCTCCTCCCATTTATCTCCGTCCATTAATATATGTAGATCTTTCTGCCACTCTAACATACCTTTCGTTGGATTTACTTTATCCTGTGGCGTTAGAATCTTAGGACATCTTGAAATTCTATGCGGTAACGCCTTCTGATATAGCATACTTTCAAAGTCAGTAATCGAATAGCTAATCTTTTTACCATATCCCTTTGCTTTCACCAAGGATTGTAAGGATCTAAATGCCAGCCATTGGTTGTTCTTAAGTTTATATTTTTGTTTCAAGTTAGACCAGGATAGTTGGACACCAGATGCGTAGAGATCATCTATAAGGGATATTCCCTGCAATTTCCATCCACCTATTAAGTCAACATTGAATGGTGATAAGAGACACTCTATAGGGGCACCTAACGAAGGATATCTCGAAAGGTTCAATTTATCTCTATTTGTCACCCAGAATTTTAACAATGTTCTTACTCCGCTGGGTAGCCGTTCGCTCTTGACATCATTTAACCCATCAATCCACAGCAATGTATCAGGAGTGTCTGTTTTTAATATATCGTATTCTAAGGACTTCCAACCTGGATTAATGGCAGGAGTACTCCATATCATAATTTGAGAGGGCGATATCATTATATAATTCTCTTATAGAGGGTGATGCCAATCCACCCTTAAGCAGGGGTCTTTTGGTAATTGAAAGAGGGATTCTAGTTCTTTTACCACCCAAAATAAATGCATCTATACCTCTTTGCAGTTTAACAATCCAATATTTTGGCGGAACTTCCGGAATTGTTCTAAGGATATAAGTGAATTTAGGGATCAATATCATCTTACTAATTGCGATTCTAGCTGACCATGCAAATTTTACATCTTTCCACTCTAAGAGGATTTTCTGAATCTGTTTCCATATCTTTTCTAGATTAGGGGCCCTATTAAATTCTCCCTCGTAATTCTCTCGGTGCTCGCAAAAGGCAGTTTTCCTGCTGTTTGCGAGAACCGAATCTCTCGCAGCCTGCTTTGCAATATGACTGCGAGAAAATGGCCGAGAATGGGCTCCGAGAGAGCTACGTAGCCTTAAATCTATGCACGAGTCTTCCATATCGTAAGAATCCCTACGTGGACAAAAAGTCCACGCAAGGGATCCGAAAGCCTCTACGTGCTGCCTCGGAACAGCCCGAGACAGCAATGTGAGGCTCCCCCCTGCACCCTATACACATCCCCATGCTGCAGGGGTCTCTATCAGGACCCCTGCAGCACCCCCACATTAACCCCTTGCAGCGGGGGTCCCCGAACTGCATAGATCAGGCCCCCCGCTGCATTTAAAACTTTTAAATTCCCCGCCGCGGCTCCTTAAAGGGGCCGCGGCACACTATTACCCAATCCCGGCCGCGGCACTTAAAATTAACCCCCCTCTATGCTGGGGGTCCCCATCGGGACCCCCGAAGTGTCCCCACATAAACCCCCTGCAGCGGGGGGCCCCGATCGGCACCGATCGTGACCCTGCTGCAATTCATTTTTAAATTTCCCGCCTCGCGGGTCCTCAAAGTACTGTAAAGGTCCTGAAAGGACTCGCACTAAAAATATTAACCCCAGGCAACTATAATTACCCCATTAACTCATGATGGTCAATACAGACCACCATAAGGCCTAAATTAACCCATTAACTCATGATGGTCAATACAGACCACCATAAGGCCTAAATTAACCCATTAAGTCATGATGGTCAATACAGACCACCATAAGGCCTAAATTACCCCATTAACTCATGATGGTCAATACAGACCACCATAAGGCTCTATTTAACCCCATCAGTCCCATAAGGGTATATTATTACCATTATGGGCCTGTTATAACCCAACATTAACCACATAAGTGCCATGATGGTCCTCAAGGACCATCATGACACTAACTACAAACACTACACTATAACCCCCAATAAACCATTTAATCTAAACTAACTACCCTCTACACTAATCTATTAACACTTACACTACCTACCTACACTACCTACCCCCTAATAAACCTCCCCAACACTCTAATTACAAAAAACAAAAAACCTACAGTACAGAAAACAAAAAACCTACAGTACAAAAAACAATAAAACCTACAGTACAGAAAAAAAAAAATTACAACCCCACCCCCCACTACAGAAAACAAAAAAATTACACACCTGAAAAGGAAAGACAGATAAACACAATACAATACATACATATAATACATATAATACATTGCATACAATACATGACATTACATATAATATATTACATATAATATATTAAATATAATATATTACATATAATATATTACATATAATATATTAAATATAATACATTAAATATAATACATTACATATAATATATTACATATAATATGTTAAATATAATATATTACATATAATATATTAAATATAATATATTAAATATAATACATTACATATAATATATTACATATAATATATTAAATATAATATATTACATATAATATATTACATATAATACATTACATACATTACATACAATACATGACATTACATACATTACATATAATATATTACATATAATATATTAAATATAATATATTAAATATAATACATTACATATAATATATTACATATAATATGTTAAATATAATATATTACATATAATATATTACATATAATATATTACATACAATATGTTAAATATAATATATTACATATAATATATTAAATATAATATATTAAATATAATACATTACATATAATATATTACATATAATATATTAAATATAATATATTACATATAATATATTACATATAATACATTACATACAATACATGACATTACATACATTACATATAATATATTACATATAATATATTAAATATAATATATTAAATATAATACATTACATGTAATATATTACATATAATATATTAAATATAATACATTACATACATTACATACAATACATGACATTACATACATTACATATAATATATTACATATAATATATTAAATATAATATATTACATATAATATATTACATATAGTCCAAATCAAATACCCCCTATCTATCTAACATACAATCTATTTAATTTAAAATAAATCCTAACTATATCAAATACATCCCCCTATCTATCTAATATACAAAAAATCCTAACTACATACACAGACCCTTATTCTAAACTAAAATCAAATAATTACAGTCCTAACTACATACACAGACCCTTATTCTAAACTAAAATCAAATAATTACAGTCCTAACTACATACACAGACCCTTATTCTAAACTAAAATCAAATAATTACAGTCCTAACTACATACACAGACCCTTATTCTAAACTAAAATCAAATAATTACAGTCCTAACTACATACACAGACCCTTATTCTAAAATAAAATAAAATAATTACAGTCCTTACTACATACACAGACCCTTATTCTAAACTAAAATAAAATAATTACAGTCCTAACTACACAGACCCTAATTCTAAGCTAAAATCAATAAATTAAGACCACTTACCATTAAGATGTTGCTTCAGATCACTAACCTATGGGTCAAACAAACAAAAAAATTAGTACAAAACATTAACATCCAATAAATAAACATTATATACATTCTAAATATTCAACTCACCTTTACAGCATGTCCCGTCACTGTTTAGCTCTTCCAACGCGGCCCTGTTAAAAAAAAAACACAATACATGAATACATTAATACAATATATAAACAATAAATAAAATACACAAATAAACATCTAAATATACATTTAACTTACCTCGCCGCGATGTCCCCGGCCTTCTCTCCTTCAGCCCCGACTGGGCCGCGGAACCATCCGCGCTCTAAAAAAAAAAAAAAAAAAAAAAACTACCGGTGGTCTGCACGGGCAGACCTCCCCGACGCTAATGAACCTCCCGGAGTCGTTTCCGGGAGGAAATTGGCATTGGCGGCTTGTGATTGGCTGAAAAAGCTGTCTATCAATTTCAGCCAATCAAAAGTCGTCAATGTGTGAGCCAATCAGGATGGGATACACCCCAATATCCCACCCTGATTGGCTAAAACACTTGTCTATCTTTCTGGGAACCAATCACAACGCTCAGATGCCTTCAGCCAATCACTATGGGATACACCCCCACGGAGTGATTGGTAGAAGACATCTGCGCATCCTGATTGGCTCCTACATTGACGACTTTTGATTGGCTGACAGCTTTTTCAGCCAATCACAAGCCGCCAATGCCAATTTCCTCCCGGAAACGACTCCGGGAGGTTCATTCGCGTCGGGGAGGTCTGCCAGTGCAGACCTCCGTTAGTTTTTTTTTTTTTTTTTTTAGAGCGCGGATGGTTCCGCGGCCCAGCCGGGGCTGAAGGAGAGAAGGCCGGGGACATCGCGGGGAGGTAAGGTAAATGTATATTTAGATGTTTATTTGTGTATTTTATTTATTGTTTATATATTGTATTAATGTATTCATGTATTGTGGGTTTTTTTTAACAGGGCCGCGCCGGAAGAGCTAAACAGTGACAGGACATGCTGTAAAGGTGAGTTGAATATTTAGAATGTATATAATGTTTATTTATTGGATGTTAATGTTTTGTACTAATTTTTTTGTTTGTTTGACCCATAGGTTAGTGATCTGAAGCAACATCTTAAAGGTAAGTGGTCTTAATTTATTGATTTTAGCTTAGAATTAGGGTCTGTGTAGTTAGGACTGTAATTATTTTATTTTAGTTTAGAATAAGGGTCTGTGTATGTAGTTAGGACTGTAATTATTTTATTTTATTTTAGAATAAGGGTCTGTGTATGTAGTTAGGACTGTAATTATTTTATTTTATTTTAGAATTAGGGTCTGTGTATGTAGTTAGGATTTTTTGTATATTAGATAGATAGGGGGATGTATTTGATATAGTTAGGATTTATTTTAAATTAAATAGATTGTATGTTAGATAGATAGGGGGTATTTGATTTGGACTATATGTAATATATTATATGTAATATATTATATTTAATATATTATATGTAATATATTATATGTAATGTATTATATTTAATATATTATATTTAATATATTATATGTAATATATTATATGTAATGTATGTAATGTCATGTATTGTATGTAATGTATGTAATGTATTATATGTAATATATTATATGTAATATATTATATTTAATATATTATATGTAATATATTATATGTAATGTATTATATTTAATATATTATATTTAATATATTATATGTAATATATTATATGTAATATATTATATTTAATATATTATATGTAATATATTATATGTAATATATTCTATTTAATATATTATATGTAATATATTATATGTAATGTCATGTATTGTATGTAATGTATTATATGTATTATATGTATGTATTGTATTGTGTTTATCTGTCTTTCCTTTTCAGGTGTGTAATTTTTTTATTTTCTGTAGTGGGGGGTGGGGTGGTAATGTATTTTTTTGTTTTCTGTAGTGGGGGGTGGGGTTGTAATTTGTTTTTTTTTTCTGTACTGTAGTTTTTTTTGTTTTTTGTACTGTAGGTTTTTTGTTTTCTGTACTGTAGGTTTTTTGTTTTTTGTAATTAGAGTGTTGGGGAGGTTTATTAGGGGGTAGGTAGTGTAGGTAGGTAGTGTAAGTGTTAATAGATTAGTGTAGAGGGGGGTTAGTTTAGATTAAATGGTTTATTGGGGGTTATAGTGTAGTGTTTGTAGTTAGTGTCATGATTGTCCTTGAGGACCATCATGGCACTTATGTGGTTAATGTTGGGTTGTAACAGGCCCATAATGGTAATAATATACCCTTATGGGACTGATGGGGTTAAATAGAGCCTTATGGTGGTCTGTATTGACCATCATGAGTTAATGGGTTAATTTAGGCCTTATGGTGGTCTGTATTGACCACCATGAGTTAATGGGTTAATTTAGGCCTTATGGTGGTCTGTATTGACCACCATGAGTTAATGGGTTAATTTAGGCCTTATGGTGGTCTGTATTGACCACCATGAGTTAATGGGTTAATTTAGGCCTTATGGTGGTCTGTATTGACCACCATGAGTTAATGGGTTAATTTAGGCCTTATGGTGGTCTGTATTGACCATCATGAGTGAATGGGGTAATTATAGTTGCCTGGGGTTAATATTTTTAGTGCGAGTCCTTTCAGGACCTTTACGGTCCTTTGAGGACCCGCGAGGCGGGAAATTTTAAAATGAATTGCAGCAGGGTCACGATCAGTGCCAATCGGGGCCCCCCGCTGCAGGGGGTTTATGTGGGGACACTTCGGGGGTCCCGATGGGGACCCCCAGCATAGAGGGGGGTTAATTTTAAGTGCCACGGCCGGGATTGGGTAATAGTTTGCCGCGGCCCCTTTAAGGAGCCGCGGCGGGGAATTTAAAAGTTTTAAATGCAGCGGGGGGCCTGATCGGTGCCGATCGAGGACCCCCGCTGCAAGGGGTTAATGTGTGGGGTCTGCGGTAGTGCCTATGGACCCCTGCAGCAAGGTGTTCATGTGAGGACATTTCGGGGGTCCCGACCGCATTGAGGGGGGGTTAATTTTAGGTGCCGGGGGGGGGTATTCGGAGTACCCCCACGGCAGGGTTTATGTGGGGGACTGCCGCGGAGGTCCCTTTTAGGACCCCCGCAGCAAATGATGAGGAGTGGGAGCCTGCGATATCATCTCGCAGGCTGTCACTCCTCATGTACATTTACGCAGTGTAGATACGTACGGCCCTGCTGCGTAGCTCATACGTTGCTCGCAGCAGGGCTAATTTAATAGCATTGGAACTTAGAGAAACTTTGCAGTACGTAGGGCTTAAGTAGAAGCCTCTTATTTACGAGACTGGAATTTAATAGGGCCCTAGATTTCAAAATCTTGTTAACCTTGAATGATAGGTCTATACCCAGATGACTTATTTTATTAGAGTTCCATTTAAAATTAAATGAGCTTTTTAAACTTGTAATTTCTTCAAAGGAGAGATCCCTCCATATAATATCTGATTTCTCATGGTTGACCTTATAATAAGAGAGTCTTCCAAATTCTTTAAAGATGATATCAAGAGCTCCCAAAGATTGGATAGGGTTCTTCAAAATAACTATCAAATCATCTGCATATATAGCAATTTTATACTCTTTAAGACCGACTTTTACTCCCTCAATATCCTTTGCTTCCCTTATTTTCAATAGAAGAGGCTCCACATAAAGATTAAATAATATGGGAGACAAGGGACAGCCCTGCCTAGTTCCATTTTTTATGGGGAAAAAAGATGTTTCATAATTAGGCCCACTAATCTTAGCTGTAGGGTTAATATAAAGAGCCATAATTGCTTTAGAAGCAAATTCCTCTAGTCCATAACATTCCAAGGCAATCTTAAGGAATTCCCAGCTGACTCTGTCGAAGGCTTTCTCTGCATCTATCGACAGATCTGTATCCCACTTCTGACACCAGTTTGTTTGGGGCTTCCTAATTCACTAGTTGGCAGCTTGGAACACACAGGCCCCAGTCAGAATTCTGAGGATTCGTACTGTATGGTTAGGCTATATCTCATGTGAATATATCAGCAAAATATGGTAACCCCTTCATCAGCAGAATATGTTAACACCTTCAGTAACCTCCCATTTCTAAACAGCCAAAAGGGTATGAGACTGTCCGAATTATGGCAGTAAAACATGTCATTCAATTTGGTTCAGGGGTCTGGTTTGTGATCAGACTTGCAAGACATAGTAAAAAATAGAAATATGAAAATGAATGCCAATACTGTTCTAGTCCATATGTGTGGCCTGATATGTATTAACTCATTGATACCCAAGATGGATTTAACCCCGAAATGACACCTAACATAACATTTTATTTCCTGCCAATTTGCAGGCTTGATATTGTTGTGCAATTAATTCTAATGTCTGTCATCGCTTTCCACTATTGTTTACAGTGCAGTAGTGATCTTATATTTGCATTCACAGTGCTACGAATTGGCATTTAACACCTTTGTAGGTCTTCTCTAGCACTCGTTGGATTTTCTCCTTCATTTGCAATTTACAAGTTAGGATACGCTTGCGAGCTTTGGGGAATCAAGGAATTGAATAGTGATTTGCGATTTAAAGATCAAAGGCTTCTGAAGGCTGTAAGTTATGAGTTTGAAGGACGCCGTTTTCAGGCTCATAACACGTAACATGATCCGAGCCCGCAAAAAGACGCCAATTGAATAGCAGATTTGACTGGAAGCTAACTTACGGGCCTCCGGATTTAAAATTCGGCCAATTGAATGGTGCTATTTATCTTTATACTTTCTTGATTTTTCAATGTTAAAGTTTAAAAAAAAAAAGAAAAAAGAACAGGCAGGTTTCTATATTAATGTATATGTGCAAATTAGATGTTAATTATCTCTATCTTTCTATTGTTACAATAAAAATAATAATAAAAAGAAAAAAATGATTCCCACAGATATACCCCAGTTACAAAAGATGTTCTGCAAAACGATATCTGCTAGTTCAGCGATTGATGGAAGTTTGCTATGGGGTATAAAGTGAACTTGTTTAAACCAAACCACCAAGATAAGAATTGTAGTTTTTCCTCTGGTTGGAGGTAGGTCCATGACAAAATCCATGGAAATGCTGGAAAGTGTTCTGTTCTGAGCATATACTTTACAAGTGGCTACAAACTCTAAAATATCTGCTACTCCTCTGAGGAGTTTTTACTTTGTCTAAAAGGTTTTGGTACCATTTCATGCCTTAAACAGAAATTCTAAGGTTTAGTCATATTTGCACCAATCAGAATCAAATATTTGACTTGACCCTGCTCATTTTTTGATTTGTTTATGATGAGGTCCGAGTTGTAAGGGGGTTAATGTCAGATGCTATGGAGCTCTATAGGGACCCCCATGGTTATTGTTAAATATACCATAGGGGTCTATGGAGAATCCATTGTATAGAGAGTTAGTACCATGGGAAGTCTGGTTTATGTTAGGTATCGGCTTGAAAGGAGAAATCATGGAACTATTATGAGAATTGATCTCAGGAATCCCCAGGCTCATGGCGGTAGTGGTATTAACATCTTAATTGTATGTGATTTGAGTCATCAAGTCTCACATCAGACACAATTAAGGTATTAAAACGTATTGATAGCATCAGATTTTACGCATGTAAGCACTTTTAAGAACTTATGAGTAACCCAATGAGTGCTGAGGTTTCACTGGTAACACATTTGCTGTTCAATGATTTCCTAATAACCTTTACTTTTTTTTTAACTTTTTGAAAGCCTGAAGCCTCAAAACCGTAAACCCTGGTTTCGTATACAACGCTTCCGGGTATCCAATCTGATGAAGGACGCCAAACTCAAGCAAGCCTGTAATTGCTGATCCTATCACAGCCCAATTAACCAATAGGAATCCGGGGAACACCAATAAATGCTGCGGGAAAGGCCTTTAAAAGCTACTGGAAACTGTCCCTAACTGTGATGTAGCTGAGCAAGTAAACACACAGGTCTAGGTGTTGGTGGGTTTCTGAGCTTTGGAGAGACAGAGAAAGAGAGAGAGAAGAAGCTGTTTTCTGAGGTTTTTGCTATTTTGACCACTAAGATATATTAACACTTAATTTACAACACACATAATTACTGATATCACATAATTCACACATATAGATTAATGCGTACACATAGCTATACATAACGTTAGGCTACAACACATTTGCATCCTCCATTCAACCACCTACCCCCTTCCTCCCATACCCATACTATAATACACACATTCTTTTTTTTCCTCATATACATACAAGTATCACATATAATAGTTGTCAAACTGCAAGTTGTCGTCGCGCTTACGAGCCTCGCAAAGTGGAAAAAAAAATGGTGGCCAAAAAACGCAAAAAAGTCTGAAACATGATAAACGAGGCTGAGCAAAGCCAGGCACGAGGGACTTAGAAAATACACGACGGCAAAGACAGTAACACTTACACGAACAACGTCAGGCACACTGACTTAGAAAATACACAACAGCAAAGACACTAACACTATCCCCATTGAAATCCGACCCCATTGTGAGCCACGCGTTGTACGCCAAAGGTGATCATTGCGAGACACGCGATGAGCGCCAAAAGTGCTCATCGCAGGGTTCGCGATAAGTGCAGAAGGTGCTCAGCGAAGCAAAAGCCTCACATTGTGTGGCAAACAGCATTGCCTGGCTTACACTTTTATGCCCGTCATTTTTTGACGGGCAATTCGCTAGTCACATATATAGTTATCGGAATTTTAACTTATGTTAAAAGTTACATTGCGAGGCCCATAAAGTAGAGGGGGGGAGAGGCTCGCAATGAGCCCATAACTCGATTTAAACCGCCACCATTTATTTTTCAAGCCTATAACTCGGAAGCCTTTGGAAGGCTGACAAAAGATGCCAATTGAATAGCAAACTAGCTTCCAAACTCACTTACGGGCTCCCTATCTCCCCCTGAGGCAAGAGGTCCATAAGTGAGGTTAAAAGCTAATTTGCTATTCAGTTGGTTTCTTTTGGTGGCTTCCCGACGGCTTCCGAGTTACTGGCTTGAAAAAAATAGCAGCAGTTAAACCTGTAACTTTTTTTTCAAGCCTGAAAGGCTTTGAGCAATAGCAACTTCAGGCCTTGCAGACTTGAAAAAAGTTACGGGTTCAACCACCACCAAGCCCACAAATGAGAGACAGGGGAGGCCAAAGTGAGGCAGGGGAGGTTGGGGGGGGGGAGAGACACAGGGGAGGAAGTGTGGGAAAAGAGATACAGGGGAAGGAGAGAGGGGAGAAGAGACACACAGGAGGGAGAGAGGGGAAAAGAGACACATGGGAGGTATTGGGGGAAAGAGACACAGGGGTGAGAGAGTATGTCTGTAATGCTCGCAAAGTTATAGGCTTGCCAATGCGCACATCGCATGCCACAGCCTGCAATGAGCTGCAAAGCTGCTGATTGCGGGACTCGCGATGAGTGCCTCTGGCCCACAGAGTAGATGGGGGGTGACTCACAATGAGTGCCAAAGGTACAGATGAAAGAGAGCAGGAATGGGGGTGGGATGTGGCCCCAAATGTGGGGCACACAAGGAGTAGGGGTTAAGGGTCAGGGGCCTCATCTAAGGGGGTGAGGTAGTGGGGAAGAGGGACCACCCCAGAGAGAGAAAAGGGAGGCCAGGAACACCAGGCACAATTAGGAGGACAAGAGGCTGTGGCAAGGCACAGGGCTCCCAATTACAACCCAGAGGAGATGACGATCGCCCTCAGGGAAATACATGCTCCCTATAGCATCATTCATGGTGGTAGGGAAGTGGGGCCTAGACAGAAGACACATGCTTGAGGTAAGGTTGCTTCAGCTGTTGTTGCATAGGGGCAAGCCAACAGTGGGGGAAAGGCTGTCAAACACAGATATGATGACAGCCGGATGAAGGTGAAGAGGAAGATTGCAGAGGAGGCCAGAGCAGCCCGAGCAACCGGTGGTGGACCACCACCCATCATTACATACTCTTCATGAGAGCGGACCCTTAAGGAGTGGATTGAGTCAGCAGTAGTAGTGGGCCTTCAAGGACAGCTGGACTCGGGACACCCTCATATGCACACACATGAACCCCACACACATAGATAACTGAAATACAATAGCACTGTCAGCTCTCTGGTTATGATTAAAGATATATATGGCAGCAATAACCATGTAAATCCAGGAAGCAAACATATCATTATCATGACCGTTATCAATGAAATGTCTGTCCAATACCTGCAGTTAAAACTGATTCAGAGTAGCAGTCGCCAAATAGATCAAGATTGATTTAACATCCAAAAGAGAGTACATGTATGGGTGTGCACACTGTGGCATATGCCGATACAGACTCTGTAGGACTACATGTGCATGTCATGTACTAGCCTAACCTTGACCATGTCTCATCTCCATGTTAACAACCATTGCTGAGAATATGTCACAGATTGGTCAGTCTCACACACTGCACAGCAGATTCAGCAGAGCACATGTCCAAATTACATGTAGCATTACATATATTGATATGAGCCATGAATCACAATGCTCATAATGCAGGGCAATGTTTACCTGCATAAGACAATCACCACAGCCAAATACAAGTGACCATGATGTCAGGGATATGGAAATCCACAGCTCTCAAATGTGTAGAGAACCAAACTTAACACTATTGTTCTTTTATTGCAGTACACAAGAGGACAAGCCCACCAAAAGAGACACAGGCAGTGGTTTCACCAAAGGAGGAACCACATCCACCCATAAAAGCGGTGGTTGAAGGCCAAAACATTCCAGAAAACCTGGGAACCTCACAGGAAGCTGGCCCATTAGCAGCAAGACGGCTACCTATTTCAACATTGTGGAAATCACCCCCTGGGCCCTTACACGCATCAGCACGTTCTAAGCCTTGTCAGCCATCTCCACCTCCCTCTCACATGTCATGGAGCCAGAAACCACCACCACCTACACAGATGCAGCAGGCCCACCAATGCCACTTGCTCCAATACCATTGAAGCCTTGGCAGGACACCACCAATCCATTACTTCCAACATGGGGTCCCCCAACGTGGGCCCCCCCCCCAACATGGGGTCCCCCAACTTTGCCTTCACCACCGGCACCTCTGCCTTTACCACCGTCACCTGTGGCATCACCACCGGCACCTCCCACTTTGATGGAAAACATGGCCAACCTTCAGAGGGAGGATAAAATAAGTACCACCCAAAGGACTGAGCCGGCCCAACGGCTCCAAAGGCAGGTTGACCTCACTACCTTCCTCTGTGAGAGTAACAGAATGCTCTATTCTGAGATGAGGAGGCACAATCACAGGATGGAGAGGTATGAGGAGCAGGCACATAGTGACAGATGATAGAATTGGCAGAACGCCAGCTCATATCTCTCCAACCTTCAGTTCCACAGGTGCAATCATCATTGCAAACATTGCCGGCGTCCTCCTCATCTCAAACCTCACCACCAATGCAAGCTGATACCAAGCCACGCAACGTCATGGCACACCTCGCTACAACACCACCTAGACGTGCTAGAGGGAGGAGGGGTGCAGGCACGGAGGGGGGGGGGGCCAGTGCTGAGAAAGAGGAGGTAGTTGCTAACATCCCCTACGTCCTTCTCATTATCACTCCTCACTGAATATTTATTAGTATAAATGTTGACATACTATTGCCTGGCTACAGAGTGTGTACATGTATGGTTATGTTTAACATTTCCCCGATGTTCATTGTGGATTGTCGTTAAGATGGCGTTTGAGTCAATATTAATAGTGTTTTGATTGATATCCTGTTCTTGTCTCTGAAGGTCTTAATAGCCCAATCTCACCACCATGTTCTTCATCTGTGAACAGTGCAATCCTATCATGTGAGTAAACTCTCTACCGAGTGCCTATCAGGCATTAGATCAGTGACATTCCCCCCAGCAAATTGATCTGAAATGCAATATATGACTCCATATCTCATCACTAATGAACATGACTGGTGTTATTTTCAGTTACAATGAATAGAGTCCCGGCTGTAGAGTTGCACAGTCCCATTAGGATGTGCTAATCCAAACCAGTAGATATGCATGCATTTTTTTTGTATGTCATCCCATTAACATTCTGAAAGCAGGTTCATGTGTGTGATTTAATTCCCAAACAGTATGGATGATGGCCATTCTTTGACATCAGGATCAATGTGTATGTGTTTAGGGGTAATGTGTTCAGTGTAATCTGGTTGGCCTTTGTACTACCCATATACCAATGAGATGTGATATCAGTGTGGCACAACAATTCCATGTATATAGGGATAATACTCTTTGCTAAAAGATTGTGCTCAGAGTTAAGCATTCCTTATAAAATTACACATCCTCAATATATTTTGGGGAAACTGATTGTACAGGACAAAATCAGTATAGTTATCACTGTTCATAGATGACATTCATAGTTACATAGTTACATAGTTACATAGGCCCTCATTCAATTGCAGTTCGGCCAATTGAATATGGCTCTAAATAAGGACATAACATATTTTTTTAAAGAAGTTTTTAGTTAGTAAACATCTATCCAAAAGCAAGGTTTTCACTAACTAAAAACTTATTTAAAATAAATATGCTATGTGCTTATTTAGAGCACTATTCAATTGGCCAAATCGCAATTGAATGAGGGCCATAGTATTTAAGGTTGAAAAAAGACTTTCAGTCCATCAAGTTCAACCTTTTAAGATCTCCTCTGATCTGCAATATGCGGATTAACTATTAATTAATTAGTTGTATATAAAAATAAATAAATAATCAATTCCCTCCTGATCCCAGAAACCGGCAACTGGACTTCTCCCTGGATCAATACTGCCTCTCTAATTATCCATGATAACCCTGAATTCCCTTTTTAATTAGAAATAAATCCAGTCCCCTTTTAAGTTATCTATCGAATCCGCTGTCACCACCTCCTCTGGTAGAGAATCCCACAGATTAACCACCCTTACTGTGAAGAACCCTTTTCTTTCTTTAAGGTGGAATCTTTTTACTTCTAACCTCAAGGGATGTCCTCTTGTCAGTTGAAACCCTCTTGGCACAAAAAGCTCCCTTGACAAATCTTTATACTGATCCTGGATGTATTTATATAAGGTAATCATATCTGGGCTTAGACGCCTTTTTTCTAGAGAAAATAAGTTTAATTTGGTTAGCCTTTCTTCATAGCTTAGCCCCTCCATTCCCCTTATTAGTTTTGTTGCCCTCCTCTGTACCTTTTCCAGCTCTAAAATGTCCTTTTTATGAAGTGGTGCCCAAAATTGTACTCCATATTCCAAATGAGGGCGTACTAGAGATTTGTATAGTGGCAGAATTATATTTGCTTCCCTGGCTTCTATACCCTTCTTAATACATGCTAATATTTTATTTGCCTTTGCAGCTGCTGCTTGGCTTTGAGCACTGTTACCTAGGTGGTTGTCCACAAGCACTCCCAAATCCCTTTCAATATCTGATACATCTAGATTTGCTCCATTAAGATTATAAATTGCATGGCTATTTTTTCTTCCCAGATGCATAACTTTACATTTATTCGTATTAAATCTCATCTGCCATTTAGATGCCCATTCCTCAATTTTATGTAAATCCCTTTGGAGGGAAAGCACATCACTATCTGATTTAATTACCTTGCATAACTTCGTGTCATCAGTGACAATGGAGACCCCACACTCCAATCCTACCTCTAATTCATTAATAAATATGTTAAAAAGGAGAGGACCTAATAATGAACCCTGAGGAACCCCACTTACCACATTAGTCCAATCAGAGTATGTTCCATTTACAACAACCCTTTGCTTCCTGTCTTTTAGCCAGCTCTCAATCCATGAGCAGATATTTACTGCAACTCCTGTATCTCTTAGTTTGCACAATAGTCTCCTATGTGGCACTGTATCAAAAGTCTTTGCAAAATCCAAAAAGACTACATCCACTGAGTTGCCTTGATCCAGGTTCCTATTAACCTCCTCATAGTAACTAATTAGATTTGTTTGACATGACCTATCCCTCATAAATCCATGTTGACTCCTACTTATAATCCTGTTCAAATAGACATATTCTTGTATATTATCCCTTATTATCCCTTCTAAAAGCTTCCCCACTACAGAAGTGAGGCTCACTGGTCTATAATTCCCCGGATTTGCTCTTGCTCCCTTTTTAAATATAGGTAAAACATCAGCTTTTCTCCAGCCATCTGGTAGAGACTCTGTGTAGAGTGAATCTTGAAAAATTAAATATAATGGTTTGGCTATTACAAAACCCAGTTCCCTTAGTACCCTTGGATGTATTCCTTTAGGACCCGGGGCTTTATTAACTTTTATTTTTTCCAACCTCTTTTGGATTACTTCCTGTGTTAACCAGTTATTTGGCAAAGGTAGTGTAGCCCCATTATGTTGTCGTGTCCCAACCACTGGTACCTCCCTTGTGTATACCGAAGAAAAGAACCTATTTAGCTCATCTGCCTTTTCTTGGTCACTAATTATCAGATGGCCTGTGTCACATTGTAATGTTCCTATAGCTTCCTTCCTCTCCTTCTTCCCATTAATATACTTAAAAAATATTTTAGGGTTAGTCTTACTCTCTTTTGCAATTCATTTTTCCTTTTTTTATTTTAGCCAGTCTAATCACCCTTTTGCAAGCCTTGTTGATTTCCTTGTATTCCTGTAAAGCAGTCTCTGTCCCCTCTTATTTGTATAATTTAAATGCCTGTTTTTTACTCTGTATCTTGATCTTTAAATCATTGTTAAGCCACATTGGATGGGATTTACTCCTTTTACTTTTATTCCCACACGGTATATGCCAATGTGTATGTATATTTAGTAAAGATTGAAATGTTGTCCACTTGTGATCAGTGTTTTTACCTGCCAGTTCTCTCTCCTAGTCTATACTTTGTATTGCTGCCCTTAGACCGTTAAAATCTGCCCTTTTAAAATTAAGAGTCTTTGTTGGCCCCTTAAAATTTTGTTTTTTTAATTCAATCTCAAACGAGACTGTGTTGTGATCACTGTTTCCCAAAGGTTGCCCTATTCCAACATTAGTTACTATATCAATATTATTTGTGATGAGTAAATCTAAGATAGCTTCATTTCTAGTAGGCTCTTGTACAACCTGGGCCAGATAATGATCCCTGAGTGTACTCATGAACCTGCTCCCCTTAGATGAACTGCTGGTCTCATTTATCCAGTTTATTTCAGGGTAATTAAAATCTCCCATTATTAGAACTTGACCATGCCTAGCTGCATTTTCAATCTGTAACAATAATTGTATTTCCTCACTTTCAGCTATATTTGGGGGTTTATAGCATACTCCTACTAATATTCTTTTGGAATTTGCTGCCCCGCTATTTAACTCTACCCACAAACATTCAGCGTTATCACTAGGTCCACCATAAATATCTTCTCTGACTATAGGCTTAAATTCAGGCTTAACATACAGACAAATCCCTCCTCCTCATTTACCATTGCCTCTATCTTTCCTAAATAGGTTATAACCATCCAGATTAACAGTCCAGTCATGAGATTCATCCCACCATGTTTCAGTAATGCCTATTAAATCTCATTTTTCATTAATTGCTAATAATTCTAACTCTCCCATTTTTCCTGGCAAGCTTCTGGCATTAGCAAGCATACACCTTATGTTATGAGTCTGTAGTTCTGAAGTGCCTGCCACTGTACTTGAATTACTTAGTACTACCACCCTATTGACTATACTACCCCATCCCCCATCTCCTCCCCTATGAGTTGTTAATTCATCCCTTATACCCTCTACACTTTCTACCCCATTACTTATATCTAGTCCCTCCCCCTACTAGTTTAAAAACTACTCCAGCCCTTCTACCATCCTATCCCCTAGTACAAAAGCTCCCTCATCATTAAGGTGCAATCCATCCCTACTGTAGAGATTGTACCGAAGTGAGAAGTCAGCCCAGTGCTCTAAAAACACAAACCCCTTCTTAGTGCACCACATCTTTAGCATTAACCTCCCTAAGCTCCTTCTGCCTCCCTGGGCTAGCACGTGGTACTGGTAGTAATTCAGAAAATGCTTCTTTGGAGGTCCTTGCCTTCAGCTTATTACCTAGTTCTCTAAAATCCTTCTTTAGGACACTCCATCTTCCACTAATTTTGTCTTTGGTACCAATATGTACCAAGACTGCCGGTTCATTTCCAGCCCCTCCCAATAATTTGTCTACCCGATCCACAACATGACGGACCCGAGCACCTGGGAGACAGCAAACTGTTCGATTGCTGGGATTTGGGTGACAAATCACCCTGTCTACCTTCCTAATAATAGAGTCCCCCCCAACCAAAACCTGTCTGTTGCTCTGCCTATGCTGCCCTCCCACTCCTCCAGTAGAGCTGTTCTCCCGGCTGTTAGAGGGAACAGCTCTATCTGGCATTGCCATTCCTGAATGGACATCCCCAACAGTTTCTCTCAATCTGGCAAATCTGTTAGTGTTTGCCAACTCAGAACTGGCCTGCCTCCTCCTGTTCCCCCTGCTTCCCCTTGTAACTGTAAACCAGCTACCTCCCTGGACATCTTTACTAGCCCCAGCTCCACCCTCCATGCTAGGCCCAGCTAAACTTTGCTCAGTGAGCAACAACCCCCCTTCCAGTGGAGCAATATCTCCAAGTGCTGCAATTCTCCGCTCCAGATCTCCAATTTGAGCTTCCAGAGAGGCAACATGCTCACACCTGTCACAGAGGTATGGACCCTGGATCATCTGTTCCAGTATTGCAAACATATGACAGGATGTACACTGAGTGAGGTTGCCACTGGACTGACTCATAATTATTATTATTGTCTACAAAATTTCAGAGGGAAAAATAAAGAATATAAAATATATTTGTATAAAGTTTTCCTCCTTTGTACTATAAATCTGCTCTCCCTTTTCTTTGAAGTCCCTACCCCTATTTAAACTCCTACACTTCACTAGAACTGCACCTGATACTGAAAATGTTTGCAAGCTCACATGTTCGCCCCTTCCCCGTTTATACTAACTTCTGCCTTCTCACCTGGGCACAATTAGTGCACTCTGCAATTTATCAGCCTTTATCTGTAAAGGAAAATCCACTTGTAAACAGGCCCCAAAACAGCTCACAAACCTTTTATACTGGTTAAACAGTCAAGCCACACCCCTCTCACCTGGGCACAATTAGTGCACTCTGTAATTTATCAGCCTTTATCTGTAAAGGAAAATCCACTTGTGAACAGCCACAAAACAGCTCACAAACCTTTTATACTGGTTAAACAGTCAAGCCACACCCCTCTCACCTGGGCACAATTAGTGCCCTCTGCAATTTATCAGCCTTTGTCTGTAAAGGAAAATCCACTTGTAAACAGGCCCCAAAACAGCTCACAAACCTTTTATATTAGTTACACAGTCAAGCCACACCCCTCTCACCTGGACACAATTAGTGCACTCTGCAATTTATCAGCCTTTATCTGTAAAGGAAAATCCACTTGTAAACAGGCCCCAAAACAGCTCACAAACCTTTTATATTAGTTACACAGTCAAGCTGCACTCCTCTCACCTGGGCACAATTAGTGCACTCTGCAATTTATCAGCCTTTATCTGTAAAGGAAAATCCACTTGTAAATAGGCCCCAAAACAGCTCACAAACCTTTTATATTAGTTACACAGTCAAGCCACATCCCTCTCACCTGGACACAATTAGTGCACTCTGCAATTTATCAGCCTTTATCTGTAAAGGAAAATCCACTTGTAAACAGGCCCCAAAACAGCTCACAAACCTTTTATATTAGTTACACAGTTAAGCTGCACCCCTCTCACCTGGGCACAATTAGTGCACTCTGCAATTTATCAACATTTTGTCTGTAAAGGAAAATCCACTTGTAAACATGCCCCAAAACAGCTCACAAACCTTTTATATTAGTTACACAGTCAAGCCGCACCCCTCTCACCTGGGCACAATTAGTGGACTCTGCAATTTATCAGCCTTTGTCTGTAAAGGAAAATCCACTTGTAAACAGGCCCCAAAACAGCTCACAAACCTTTTATATTAGTTACACAGTCAAGCCACACCCCTCTCACCTGGGCACAATTAGTGCACTCTGCAATTTATCAGCCTTTATTTGTAAAGGAAAATCCACTTGTAAACAGCAACATGTTATTTGGTTTATTATTGTGTTCAGAGCAAGAAACACTGTACTGTAATAACAGCTTTCGCTTGTTCCTCAACCTCATCTTTCTGTTTTCTAGATTCTGATAATCTATTTGGGATTATTCCTTAGTATAGGAAAACACACTGTGTGTGGAATTAACTTGTATGACAGTATTCATGATTTATTGCATCTGTTTAATTGAGCAGATGGAGACCATATGGAAGCGATCTGCGCATTAATATGAACTTCTATGAAATGAAGTGATATATGATGATCCTTTTTGCCATCACACTATAGTTACTGTAGTTTTATGAACACATGTGACCCTAATATATACTATGCATCATCTTTATTATGCAGTATTACATTTAACCCTTTTGGTGTCCTTTTTTGTCAAAAAGCCTCTTGCCCTTCTGGGATCCTCCCACACCACACCCATGATATGAATGCACAGTTGTATAATATTGTTATACTGTGTATTTGTACTTTATTATGATTGTTAATCTCCAGATTCATGAATTAAATAAAATATCTGTCTTTTCTACATACATCATCCTTCAATATACCCATCCTGTGTTAATGTGTCGTTCAGGTGTTCATTATTTGGATTCAGGGTTCAGATGTATGGATCAGAGACTTATGGATTAAAGTATAATATATCAATTTATCAGGATGATTGATTGTGGCAATCTGTGATTGCTAAGTGATGATATCTCCCATTGTTAACTGATTTTACATCCTTCTATCTATGTGGGCTATCTCTTTAAATGCTTTGTCAACTATTTTTGGCAATGTATATTACAGTGTTTCCCAAAGTAATCCTCAAGGCTCCCCAGACAGGTCAGGTTTTCAGTTTAACAGTTTGAATACAGGTGAGGCAATTAGTATTCACCAGGAGCCTCTGATTTTGTCACCTGTGTTCACATGGTTAAATATTTCATCTGGCCCGTCTTTGAAGTCTGGAGGAAATGTTTGTGATCCACTGGTGTATGAGGTTTATTTGATAATTGAGTGAGGCAGATATTTTATTTTGGCTCAAATATGGCAATGGGAATGTTGAGCATGACAATCTGATGAACTTCTCGGCTTTTGTATAGTTCAGAAGAGGTTCACTGTCTTAATGGCTGCTAGGGCACTCTTACATCTCTTACACCTTTGTAAAAGCCTTTGCAAGTCCTATTTGGAACCTGCAATTTATTGGGCTACATTTGCCATTTGTGGGTTTGGAAGCAATTGCGTCCTTGGTGAATTGTATCAATTTAATAATGATGTGCGATTTTAGCGATTGTAACATTTGTGGGCTTGAAAGATCAAATGCTTAAAAGGCTCGGAGTTACGATTTTGACAGCCTGTAACCCGCAAATAGATTGCGGGTAGCTAACAGAGGCAATTTAATAGCAGTAACTTTTGTGGGCTACATTAGGGGCTTCAGTAACTACAATATGGACAATTTAATGAGGCCCTAGGTGTCAGAAATATCTGTCCTGCTGCACATATGTGTATAGAAAGATGCCAGCAGTTTCTTTCCTGTACTAAATGTATTTATATAAAGAGCCCAGCAGTATCTTTGCACTGTTCTATATATCCATAAAGAAAGGTTGGGAGAATTTGCCTTGCTATTTATGTGTATAGAAATTAGAGTGAGGCCAGGTGTAGAGTGAGGCCAGGATTGTGCCCATTCTGTTTATGAATATAGGGGTCACTACTTGTCACATCATTATTGACATGCTGCAGTGTTGCAAGTAAGGGATATAATGATATTATCACCATATTATATATATTACTTTAATTATTGCAGTAATGTTTACTTGACTCTCATTGATTTGTTTACTTGTTGTGAAACCATATACGGCCCAGATTCATCTGTGGTAGAAGACTTTCTGGTTACTCACTCCGATACAAATGTGTTAACTGATCATTAGCAGTGGTTAAGAATATATATTTGGTGAGTGCTATTTTTATTTATTTTGCTGCTAGTAGTTGGTAGCTGACAACTTTTGAAAGCTGGTAACTATTTCAAAGCAGTAGCAAACATATATCTGAATAACCTGCAATAGTTGTATTAATTATTAATTAGTTGGCACTCGTACTATTCGAGCTTTGCTAAAATCCATATAGTTCTAAGGCCGATTATGCAGATTTGGCTGGCCCGTAGTGATTGTGGGTGGGTAACTCATAATTAGATTGAAATTAGCTAATAACATTTTTGGCAATTTTAAGGTAAATAATTCTGATAGCATTTGATAACATACACAGAGAAAGATCCTATGTGGCCTTGAAATCTTGCACTCTAATCCTACATAGTTACTGATTGACATTATCACATTTACAAGTGGCAGGATATAACTCTTTATCTGTCTTAAAGTACTTATCTTAGAGGAAATGTCAGTTTACACACAGTGTCATTCCTTTAAAGTAATAATGCTAGTAATGCAATGCTTTATTTCTCGTATGTGCTGCCCGCTTATCTTCAGAACAATAACTATGTCCCTCTCTCTCTCTTGTACCTATTGTGTTTCTGGTCTCTGTGATTTAATATTTATTTTTCTGCTGCTTAGATATATTTTCTGTATAAACCTTTTTCTGTATAAATCTGTTTGCAGATTGTTAAAATCTTTCTGATACTTTGCCTCCATTCCCTGACCTCAGACCAACTGACTCTAGCCCTTCTATTCTGACATATTTGTTGTTGCTCCTTAAATGGAGAAACCATCAGCCTTATTACATTGCAATTCAGCCAAATGAAAAGGGCTCTATATAAGCACAGAGCATATTTTTTTTACAGAAGTTTTTAATTAGGCAGACCCTGCTTTTAGATAGAAGTTCACTAACTAAAAACTTCTGTAAAAAAATATGCTCTGTGCTTATATAGAGCCCTATTCAATCGGCAGAATCACAATTGAATAAGGATGTATATCCCTTGTGATATATAATAGCTGAGGAGAATGTGTTACCTAATTACTCAATTCTCCTAATCTCTGTTTGCCTGGCATCCAAAAAAGAATGTTATAAAAAAATTAAATGTGTTACAATTCCGGCTATATTCAATTGACTCAAGCCCACAATTACAGAGCTAAAGCCTAAAACCGTAAACCATGAACAAGTACGTAGCATTTCAGGGCAAGATCATGATCAATTAAGCAAGCCCGTTAGTTACAATTTAAACAGAGCCAATAGTAAATGAGATAGTCATCATGACGTCAGTAAACCATGAAGTTTAAACTACAATCAATTAGTGTTTAGAAGTCCAATTTGAGATCGACTCGGAATCCAGCAATGAAGAAATCAATAAAAATAAATGAAGAAACTGTTCTACTCCATGTGGGTGGCCTGATATTTATTAACTTTGATTCCTGTGATCAATATAACACGGAAATAAAATGTGAAATAATTATTTTTTTTATGGCAGATTTGCGAGCTTGAGACTGTTGTGCAATTAATTTCAATGTCTTTCATTGCTTTCCCAGTATTTCAAAGTACAGTAGTGTGTTTATATTTGCATTAACCGTATTAGGAACAGGTTTTAACCCCCTTGTGAGTTCCATCTTGTACTCGTAGAAATATTTGCTACATTTGCAATTTATGGGTTTGAAGGCAATTCCGGACTTGTGGAATTGTTGCAATTGGATCACGATTTGCGAATTTAGCGATTGTAACTTTTGCGGTAGCTAGAAGAGGCCAATTGAATATCAAAAAATTTGACGGGCTACGTTACGGGCTCCAATAATTACAATCTGCTCAACTTAATGGGGGGCCATGTCTACTTTCCCCTCAGTTTCATTTAACAGTTCAGGACAGAGAAGGAGTAAACAATTCTGTCCATTTATCCCTTTAATGTAATTATCCCTACTGCAAAGTCTGTAGACCACTCAAGGCCATATTTTTTTAGTTGCTCTCAAATACCTCAAACCCATAACCTTGGCTGCGGGTGTTTTTAAAAAAAAATAAATGTTTAGATGTATTTTATTGATTCCAGCTTGCAAATTCCAACCTTAATGCTGGACTCAGAACCCCTGCCTTTTTAAGTCAGATTTCAGGGGACATGATCATATGATCTGATATTTAATATTTAAGCAAGCTTGTAATTTACTTCTAAGAATTAGTGCCAAAAAGTAATATTTGCCAATCGGGCTCGCAGTCAAGCAATTTAGCCCTCTATAAAATGCATTAGATCTTCTGTTTTAGCCCATGTTGGTTTCATGATATGTATTAAACCCTTGAGTCCGGGATCAAGATAACTCCAAAATAACAGTTACAAATAATATTTATTAATTGCATATTTGTGGGTTTAAGGATGTTGTGCAATTAATTCTGTGTTTCCATGCATTCACATGCTTTTAAAGTACAGTGTTGTGTTTTTAATTGCTGTTACAGCTCTAATAAGTGATATATGCCTTGCCAGTCCTGTTTAGTACTCATAACATTTTTGACAGAAACGTGAGACTTTTTTTAATTGCGGGTCAGACTTTATTTGCTATGTAGAGCTTCGGGTCTAATAGAATATTGATTTTGTGGAAGTTTAGTTATTTAGAGCTAAGCTAAAACCAATGGAGTTCTAAGGTCGGGTTGGCTTCTTTGGCTGGCTCATAGTGCTTGTCGGTGGGTAACTCATAATCGGATTGAGAGTAGCTAATAGAATCTGTGACAATTTTAAGTGTGTATATTTTTATGAACTGGCCAATAGAATTGGGCCCTAAGTTAGCATACAAAAAGCCATTGTAGTGTATAAAACTAAATCTATTATATAAATAATATACGGTGGAGAAAACATCAACATCAAAAATGTATTTCAGTAGACCTTTAAAGGAAATAATTCTGATTGTATTTGATAACATACAAAGAGAAAGATCCTATGTGGTCTTGAAAGCTTGCACTCTAATCCTGATTGACATTATCTCATTCATAAGTGGCCGGATATGATTCTTAATCTGTCTTAAAGTATGTATCTCAGAGGAAATGACAATTTACACACACTGTCATTCCTTGAAGTTAATAAATTACAATATATGTACATTCTGAACTGTATTTATGATCTGATTTATGCAACAGTAATATCCTCATTTATGTTTGCGTGGTAACTGATATATACTGAATATGAACTTTCAATTGTACATTAAATATATTTTTTAATGTAATTTATACAAACTTGTGAGATCTATTTACAATAATGTATTACATGGCTATTATTAACTTAGCTTTGGAAGCTGGTGTGCACAACATTATTTTTTGTCTATTATATTGGATGAGTTTTCGTCATCGCAGACTGAGTTCCGCTTCATCTAAAAAAATACGTACAATGTATAAAATATGTTTTACTGGCCTGTTTTATGTCCTGTAAGATTTGTATTGTTCAGCGTAAAACTGTTATAAAACCTAAAAAAATAGATAGGTGAATATGTGTTTTAATAGAAACCATATTTTCATGTCATTATACTCTAGGAGTGAATGCAAGGACTACAGAACACAGCTAACATTATGTCAAATAGTAATATTATTGAAACAGTTGAATAAACAGTCATGCACTTGAAAAATCAGTATATATATATATATATATATATATATATATATATATATATATATATATATATATATGGTATTATGTTAAAACTCTCTATACCCAGATATGATTAGTTATTTGTGTTTAAGTATAAAATATAGCCTGTAGATAGTCTATAGGAGAAGCACGTCAGTCACTTAATTATATTTTTGGTTTTCTGAAGATTATGTATTCTTTTATATTGCAGATTTGTCTTCATAAATTGAATGATCAGCATTGAAGCAAATTATGGAATTTGTTGAGTTCATAGTATTGAGTTTGCTTCAGAAATATCATCATTGTAAGTGAAGAGCTAATATGGGGCAAACTTTTAATGATCACAAAGTATTGGACACATCCAAAACCTGGAACACAGACATAGATGGAAAACAAGAAAGCAATTAATGTATATCTTTATTTGTACAACAGAGTATAGTGTGTTTCCACTGGCAAAGTCTTATATTGCCTCTGGCCTTATTTATATAAGGTACTCATATCCACTGTTAGGCACCTTTTTTCTAGATAAAATATGTTTTTTTTTTTTAGCAAGTCATTCTTCAAAGCTTAGTTCCTCCATTCCCCCTATTCATTTTGTTGCCTTTCTCTGTACCTTTTTCGGCTCTCCAATGCTGTTTTTTGAAGTGTACTATATATTCCAAATGATGGTGTACTGGAGATTTATATAATGGAAACAATTATATATGATTCCCTTGCTTATATATCTCAATTATTTACTTGCCTTTGCAGATGCTACTTGGCATTGAGCACTGTTAGGCAGGTGATTCTCCACAAGCCTCCTAAATCTCTTATGCCCATAGATTTGTTCCATTCAGATTATTAATATCGTGCTTATTTTTTTATAATATTTTTATATAATTACACTTAACTTACTTCTAAGAAGCAAGCAGAATAACAGATTCTTAGTTTCTGGAGCATTCACATTCTTCCCTTTCTTCCCCAGTAAAAATGAATGTTGCACAGCTGTGACCTAAATCCACAAATATTCACATGCGCTGTGTCCCACACTGCTAATAAGTAGACAGTGACATGCTGTGTGTGTTGGCATGGACTAAGTTTACAACTGTGCAAGATGGCAGCTATCATGGTGGAGAACAGGAATAAAAGGAGAGATCCTAGAAGGTGAACATTTGCTACTTCATTTTTAGAAGTATTTTATGTGTTCATTTTATATCATAATGACATAGAAATAAAAAAAATGTCTAAAGAGTGGCGTTAATTGTATAGCTGAATAGAAAAATATGTAGGAAAGTTTTATTCACTGGCAGATGTTGTTTGACTTTTTGCGGTGTGCATAACATGAATACAAATCAAAATGCAAACATATTGGCATGTCTCTACTAAAGTCCAATCACATAAATAGTTGTGGATCTGCATGGTTGTGCGTAACGCTTTGTTGGTAATGCAGTTGCAGCCCATAGGGCCACAACTGGGAGCCTTGCAAATCGACAAGGGAGGGAGAGGAGGGGAAACTGAGAGACAAGGGAGGGAGAGGAGGGGGAACAGAAACACAAAGGAGGGAGAGGAGGGGGAACGGAGACAGAAGAGACGGAGGGGTGGAAAGGAGACATGGGGGAGGAGGGGAAAGGAGTAACGAGGGGGGAGGAGATACGAGGCAGGAGGCGGGAAAGAAGACACTAAGGGCGGGGGAACGCAGACAGAAGAGAGGGAGAGGGGGAAAGGGAGAGAGGGTAAGCAGGGAGAGAGGGGGAAAGGAGACACAGGGGAGGAAGATGGGGAGAAAGGTGACACAGGGGAGGAAAAGTGAGAGGGGGAAAGAGGTGCAAGAGAGGGAGAGAAGTAAAAAAAAAACACAAGGGAGGGAGATGAGGCAGAAAAGGAGACACAAGGGAACGAGAGGAGGTGTAAAAGGAGACACAAGGAAGGGAGAGGAGGCAGAAAAGGAGAGACAAGGGAGCGAGAGGAGAGGGCAAAGGAGACACAAGGGAGGGAGAGGAGGGGAACAAAGAAAACACAAGGGAGGGAGAGGAGGGGGAATGGAGACACAAGGGAGGGAGAGGAGGCGGAAAAGGAGACACAAGGGAGGGAGAGAAGGGGGAAAAGGAGATACAAGGTGGCAACCAGCTTTGTCAGCCTTAACGTTTTATTCCCGTCAATTTTGACGGGCAATTTCCTAATTAGAAAATAATAACTGATCGGGTTCAGCAAATGTCCTATATACAGTCTGTTGTTATCAATACAATTTAGCATCTTACATATCTTGATGTAATACTATCTCTATGTCTGACTCACATTTACTGCATTACATGTCTTAAGGAAGTCCACTTTATAGACAGCATGTATGTCATTGCTAGTGATTCACAGGAAGTTCAGCAATATTCCATTTATTGGTAATCACTATGCTTATGGAAGAGCAAGTAGAAGGAGGAATGTATAGGGTTCAATATAGATGGAAATTAATTAGAAACTGTTATTTAACTGTATGTAAAAGAATGTAAAAGTACACAAGTACTAAACAGTTTTGCTGTATTAACATGTCTCACTCACTCAGAAATTGCCGATCCCTGATCTGGATCAGGGATAGGCAACTTAGGTCCTGGAGTGCCAAACACCATACTGATGTCAGTATGTTCCTACTGTGCACAGGTGAAGCAATAATTGCCTCACGTATTCTGACTGATACACTCCTGCACAGCAGGGAAATTTTGAAATCACAAACTGTGCATGGCTCTCTAGGACCAAACTGCCAATACCTTATCTAAAATGTGAAATAAAGAAAACAGTTACAATTAATTTTGGTGTCTTCCTTGATCTTGGCTTAGCTATGCAATAAAGCTTCTTAATACATCTGGCAAAACATACTGTATGGTTCTGTATATAAAAGAAACAGGGATCACCAATACCAGTTGGAAATTAATTGTTATTAAATACTGATGAAGGGTTCCCTAGTGGTCAAGTTGTTAGGATTTGGTGCTTTCACAATGCTGCAACCTGGGTTTGATTTCAGTCAGGGAACCAAGAGGTCACACCACCCTGAAGCCTTGCAGGGTTAGGTCTGGCCAGCATCTGGATGCGAGATCCTCTAGGATTACCAGGAACTTTATTATGTGGCCCACTGTAGAAGGAACTGGTAACCCACTCCAGTATCTCTGCCATGAATACCAAGTGGATCAGCATGGTGTCTATGAGGTCACGGAGACTTGGACATGACTGAACAACGCAAACACACACACACAATAATGAGGAAGTCAGTCAAAATACCCATGTTTGTTCACCATGGGTTACCCTACGTCATTTGATATTATATCATTTGTGATAACTAGATCTAAGACAGCTTAATTTCTAGAAGGTTCTTGTATGACTTGGGGCAGATAATGATCTCTGAGTGTACTCAAGAACTTGCCCCTTATAACTGAACTGTTGGTCTCATTCATCCAGTTCATTTCAGGTTTGTTACAATCTCCCATTATTAGAACTTGGCCATGGTTAGCAGCAATAATTGCAATACAGTAGCAGTAAACAAATGTATTATGTTTAGTCGTGTCCAACTCTCCATGACCCCATGGACCGCAGCACACCAAGCACACCTTGTGTGTGGTTGTGCATAACCATAAAGTTACATTGGCAAAGAAACTGAAGTGGGTTGCCAGTTCCTTCTCCAGTGGACTGCAATTTGTCTGACCTCTTTGCAACGACAAGCCCATCTTGGGTGACTGTACATGGTATAGCTCACAGCTTCATTGAAGCCCCTTCACCACGACAATGTAGTGATCCAGAAGGGGAAACAAAGGTATTAGTAGATTATTATACTTTACAAGTGAATTGCCCGTCAAAAAATTCCGGCAATGAAATTGTAAGTGAGCTAATGGTATTTGGTGCAAGGTCGTAATGAGTGGTAACGTGTCTCATATGTTGTTTGCGTTGCGACGTAAAGTTTGTGAGGGTCGCAGTTGCTGTGTTGTATGTTGTTTGCGTTACGACGTAAAGTTTGCGAGGGTCGCAGGTGCTGGCAAGGCGCTCCTTGCCAGCAACTGCGACCCTCGCTTCGCGAGGGCCGGGGCTCGCTACGCAAGCATTAGCAACAACTCGTATGCTCACAACTATATTTGTGATTATATTAAAGATGTAAGCAATTTTCAAATTTCAGCTTAATCAAGAAATGAGGAACATTTTTTTACTAAACATGTATATGTTAAAGTTTGAAGATGCAAATATGAGTTGTGATGTGAACAAGACCTCAAACGTAGGCTTCCCTTTCCTCTTTATTTATTATGGTGGGCACGATTCAGGGGCGTAGTAAGTGGGGGGATAAACCCCCTCCCACACCAGATTACAGTATATCCCCCTGTTACTTCCTGTCCCTTTAGCTGTCCAGATAATGCTGATAACCAGGCCTCACAAGATCATGCAAGATAATCTTACATGATCTCATGAGACCTGACTTTCAGAGTGATCCTGGCAGCCAAAGGGAAATTAGGTGATGAAGAGCTACTGGGCTATGCTAGGGAGGGAGAGGAAGACTACTAGACACTGGACACACCGTCCTTTGGGCACACCAGATGTGCGCGCCCTCATCTGTGCGCCGTCAAAAGCGCAGACCAACAGCAGAGTGCTTGACAAAAGGAAGCAGCGACACCAGCTCGTCCCACAGATCAGTGACAGGTAAAGAGTTTGTATGGGGATGTGTGGATGGGCAGGGGAGAGATGTGTGGATGGGCAGGGGGGATGGATGTGGGGATAGTTATGGGATGGATGTGTATGTTATTTCTATATGAAAAACTTTATGTGTTACACCTACCTCCGCAGCCACTAATGGCTTGTAGATATATTTGGCTTGTCATACACATCCATCCACACATCCATCTCCCTGCCCATCCACACATCTATCCCCTGGCCATCCACAAACCTATCCACACATCCCCACACAAGCTCTTTACCTGTCAGTGATCTGTGACTGTCACTGATCTGTGGGATGCGGTGATGTCGCTGCTTCCTTTTGACAAGCGCACTGCTGTTGATGTGCGCTTTTGACGGTGCGCAGATGACGGCACACACATGTGGTGCGCCCAAAGGTTGTGCCACCACTAGACACCACAGATAAGGTAGCTACCTCCCCTATAATGTAGGGGAGGTAGGTGTTCTTGTAAATATATATATATATATATATATATATATATATATATATATATATAGCAGCATGCAAGTCACATCTGTATATCTATATTTGTATAAATCCCCATAATAACAAGACCAAAACCACTTTTTGGATGAAAACAGGCCACAGCGTTTAGTTGTGAACACAATGACAGATGACTATAAACGACAACCAGAAATAAATAACTAAACAAATGGAAGGAATCAGGTCAGAGACATTCCACCAAATGCCCTGAACTTTCTTCAGGAACGGGTGGATATCTCACTCGTGGCTTGCTGGGGCAGACTGGGGCAAAGGCATGAAAAGAACCTATAAAAGACTCCACCCCAAACAAGGCACTTCTTTTTCCGCCTTCGCAGGCCAGGTGAAGGGCTCCTACTCCGAACCAAGGGGATCAGAAAGGTGTATGTAGCTCTCCTCTAAACATGTCACTAATGCACCAAGAATAAATACACAGCTCTATTAATTCAAACATTTGCTGTCATGATTTACAGAAGCACTGCGGATTGTCAAAAATGTAACTTTGCCCTATATCTTTCTTTGATGTTAAAAGCCCGCAAATGTTAACAGTGATGAAAGAAATCGTTATTGAATTACAAACGTTCATGTAGCCCGCAATTGTGTTTTACTCTGTAAAAGTACTAGATGGGACCAGCAAGTGGGTTGAATACCTTTTCATAACACTGCAAAAGCAAAAAACACACACTACTATAGTTAAAAATACTACTACGGCCCTTATTCAATTGCAATTTGGCCAATTGAATAGGGCTCTAAATAAGCACATAACATATTTTTTTAAAATAAGTTTTTAGTTAGTAAACATCTATCCACAAACAAGGTTTTCAATAACTAAAAACTTATTTAAAAAAAATATGTTATGTGCTTATTTAGAGCACTGTTGAATTGGCCAAATCGCAATTGAATGAGGGCCTAGGAAAGCAATGAAAGACATTAAAATTAATTGCAGAATAGTCTCAAGCTCACAAATCTGCAATAAAAAAATATTTATTTTACGTTTTATTTCCATGTTATATTGATCCTGGGAATCAAGAAGTTAATACATATCATGGAACCCGCATGGACTAGAACAGCTGCTTTATTGATTTTTATTTATTTATGTATTTCTGGATTGAGAAACCGATCGCAAATCATATTTCTTAACATGAATTAATTGTAGTTTAAACTCTATATTTGACAGACGTCATAATGACGGTCTCATATACTATTGGCTCTGTCTAAAAAGTAACTTACGCCATGTTTAAATATTGTAAGATCCTATGATCACACCCCCTGAATGCTTACGAATGGAGGCATGGTTTGCTTGTGGAGGCTGTGAGCCTGTAATTGCAAGCTTGAGTCAATTGAATATATCTAGATCTATAGAAACATTTTAACCCACAGCCAAAACAATTGAATAGGGCCCTATGTTTTTGCCCCCTGGACACTGATATATAATAAGTATGTTAATATGCCTGACAAGTTGCCAAGCTATATAAATATTGAAGTAAATTAATGCGCATCCATCTGATTGTTGGAGGGAGAAATTTAATTGGCAATCACTTCAATATTAAAATATAGTTATTTTGGATTGGATATATTTTCTCTTTTCTCTAAATCAAGTGCTTAACATCTTAAATATCATACAGTGTTTCATCTGGCTGTGCTCGCCAGGCTATTAAGTGATGGCAGTATTGGGGCATCAATCAATTGAGAAATTGTAAGTAACTGGAGCCCGTAAAGGAGCCTGTAAACTAATTTGCTATGCGATTGACGTCTTTTTGCGAGCCGTAAACGGTCTACGGGTTACGGGCTGAAAATCCCTGCAGTTGTAACAACCGGAACTTTCACCCCATCTAAGCCTTTGATCTTTCACGTCCGCAACATTTTCCTAGCAGAATCAGGTTTTTTAATTCAATTCCAGCTGCAGGTCTTCCAGTTTGTCAGTTGCTACTGAATCAGTTACTATCTTCATGATGGACCCTCCATTTTTTCCTTCTAAGGGTATACCAAAAAGTGTACATGTCCGAGTTAAAATCGATAAAATCGCAAATTGCTATTCAATTGCTACAATTCTGCAAACCCACAAATGGTTTCACACCCGTAAACGGCAAATGTAGAAGAAAATCCTACGGCTACCAGATGGGACCCGCAAATGGGTTAAAGATATGTCAGTAGCACAGTAAATGCAAATAAAAATTCACGGTCTCAAGTTTGCAAATCGGCCATCAAAAATTCTTTATTTTTATGTTTCATTTCGAGGTTATATCGATCTCGGGAATCAATAAGTTAATACATATCAGGCCACCCACATGGACTAGAACAGTATTAATTTGTATTATTTTGTATTTTGCAGTTGTGTGAGTCTGATTGCATATCGGACCTCTAAACACTAATTGATTGACATGTAACCTCCATCTTCTACTGCCGTAATGATGACGGCCTCATTTTCTATTGGCTGTTTCTAAATGGGTAGTTAAGGCCTTTCTTAATTGGTCATGTTCACGCTCTGAAATGCTACGTACTATTGCATGGTTTACGGTTTCGGCTTTCGGCCTGTAACTTGCGTGCTTGTTCAATTGAATCGTTCCATAATTGTAGCAGAGTTCAAGCCCGCAGCAAGCCCGCAGACATGTTGCCTGTATACCGTGAGTTGCGGCCTTGCTCATTTGAATGAGACTCTTGGTTTGTGCCGTATATGAGACTTGCTCTCAAAAATAGACTGTAATGAATACAGTGCCACTATCAGGAATAGTTTTTTTGCAATTAATTTACAGTTTTTTTTGTTACACTGTCTTTGAGTGCAAGTCTCGAACTATAAAAAAAACAGTTATAATAGAAAGAGAATCCAAAAATATTAAAGGGCCAGTGTACTCACTTTTCGTGATAAAACTATTTTTTAGTTATTTGTTAATTACCCTTAAAATGTATTTGCAAACAGCAATATAACAAATCTTTAGTCAGAAAATATAATTTCAAAACAGTTTATCTCATCGATAACCACAGCTGTACACATCCTCACCTACTCATTGTCCTGATTACTGAAAGCAGATAACATTGATTAGGCTGTCTTGTTAATGCTTGAATAATTTTATTGCAGTGAAAATCTTTTACTTCCTTTCGGTAGCGCTCAAGAACAATGAGAGGGTACAGCAAAAGCCTTTAATGAGGTAAACAGTGTTTTCAAATGATATTTTCTGGCTAGGCTTTTATTTGCTATTTTTTGCATGTGCACTTTTAATGCTAATTAATGGTGAACTGAAAATTAGGTTTAACATGAAAAACGTTTACTGCGGCTATTTAAGTGCAGGAAAATAACAAGGCCAAAAACGCCTTTACATTGTACTGTGTTAGTCATACAATATAAACATGAAGGGAATGTGAGACTTTTATTTCAAAAATGGAAAATGTAGACTTGTAAAATGTTAAATGTTTAAGCTATTAAATTACACGTATGATAATAAAAGCTGATTTTAAAATCCGTAATCCCATTAAGGTAAATGTTTTATATTTAAGAAAGTCATATTTCACTGTTGCCTCTGTAGGGATATTGATTGTTACTAACAATATAATACATCTACACGCTGTCCTCTACATTCCTACCATGATAACACGCAGGTTAACGTAACACAGGAACTGGGCATGACCAGCTGCTCAGAGACCATTCCATTGATATCTGACAAAATGCTGGTAGTACAGAACAATATTATTGGAAGGTTTTTGGAAAGGCATACTAGTAAAATATGCACAGTCTCTGGGGACATGAGGTGAATAAGAGCTACTGGGCACCACTGGGGAGGGAGAAGAAGACTACTAGACACCACAGATAAGGTACATACCCCCCCCCCCCCCTATAATGTAGGGGAGGTTGGTGTTCTTATAATTATATACATAACACATTTTAATAACGTGAAAAAAATATGACCCAAGCATGGCCCAGGTTATATGTTACCCCATAATAACAAGACCCAGACCACTTTTTGGAAGAAAACAGGCCCCATTATTTATTTGTAAACACATTGATGAATAACCATAAATAAATAACTAAACAATGGAGGAGAGGAGCCAGGCCAGCAACATTACCCCTTAGAGCCTGAGCTTGCATCTAAGGGCTACTGTGACAGTACAGCTGTACCACTGTAGGGAAGGGGCTCACCCGATTCACCACTGGCCCAGCGACTCACCTCACCACCCACCGCTGTGACAACTTTTACTATATTATTATTTTATTTTTACAATGACCACTAAGACAACATCATCAAAACCTCAACCATAAACTACTAATACAATCCACCCTCTTTTTTTTCTTCTAGATTAGTGGGTTGCTCACTCGTGGCTAGCTGGGGGCAAAATGGGGCAAAGGCATGAAAAGAACCTAAAAATTGCTTTCTTTACAGATTTTTACAGACTTTGTATAAATACTTAACATACTGCGTGTGAAAAAACAACTTATATACTATTTAATTTCCAGTGTGGAATTTTGCTGTTCAGTATATGAATAGGATACATTAATTGATATTATATTTAGCGCTCGCCTGATGCTGCCTGATCCTTAATATAAATTAAACTCATTAACATGGCAAAGGCGTTTAGATATTAATCTGTCAAATATCTTATAATATTGGTATTCAAAAATGTCAATGGACAATAGTTATCACATCTTATTCTACTGCCTCAGATTTTAGAGATCATAACTATATGACACTAGAGCATCTCTTTTTGGAATTACTTTGCGTTCTTGTGGCCGTTATATTTTACTGGCGACTTGCCCGTCAAAAAATTATGGCAATAAGATTGTAAGGCAGGTAATGTTGTTTGTGTGCGACATTAATTTTGTTGGTGTTCCAAGATCCTTCGGCGCTCATTGCGATGCTCTTGGTTGTTTGTGTGCTATGAGCAGTATCGTGTTTTTTTTTTGGTATGGCAATGAATAATTAATAAAATAAGAAATTAATATACTTTACCTATTGTGAAGTAATATATGCAGGAAGCATTGTGTTGAAGAGCTGGCAATCTGTTTTGATGCTGCTGCAGCATCAGTGCTGTGGAGGTGCTGTGTAAATGTCATGAATGTGTGCAGTGTGTAGTGTAAATAGTGTGCGTGCGCGAGCCAAATCCATTAGGGTAGCTGTCTACTTCCGGATTGTGTAAGTTAGTGTTCTAAAATGGCACCTAATGTGTGGTACGCGGCTGTGGCTGATTTTGCGTCCTTGATTTCGGATGTCGTAGGTGTTTGGTGGTGTTTTAGGTGTTTACGGTCCTTTAGCCTCGTTTTCATTTGTTCGGCAGCCATTTTTTTTCTCGCTTAGATGGTTTTCGGGTGTCTAAACTCTGTAATTTGGACTTAAATCAAGGTGTAACTTCACTTGCAGAGGTACTGGGTGCCCCCCCCCCCCCCTTGCTGTGCTTAAGCTTATTATGTGTTTGTTGTGTCTATTTATCGTGTTTCTAATGTTGGACGCTGAATGCGTCCTTGTTTTCACATCTCATACATCTTTTTCGGAAAATCCATAGGTGTTTGGTGGTGTTTTGCGTCTTTAGAGTCCTGTAGCCTCGTTTTCGTTTTTTTTTCGGTGGGCATTTTGTCTCTCGCTTAGGGGTGTCTAAACTCTTTTATTTAGAGTGAAATTAAGGTGTAACTTCAGTTTTCGAGGTCCTGGCTGCCTCCCCTTGCTGTAGGTAAGCTTTTTATGTATTTGTTGTGTGTATTTATTGTGTTTTTCATGTTTTCATGTGCGTAGGTTTTGGGCGGTAAGGTCGTATTTTTGCGAGGTCGTAATGGGTCGTAACGCGTCTCGTATTTGTTTGTCGTAAGTCTGTAAACGTTGCCTTCGGCGCTCCATGCCAGCAACTGAGGCCCTTGCTTTGCGAGGGCCGCAGGCTCGCTATGCGAGCCCGCAACGTTAGCACCAGGACACTCATCACACACAATCTATAAACTATACCTCTCATAGCTAATGTAAAGGAATGAAGAACCGCAACTAACAGATAAAGCAACTAACAGGACATTTAAGGATTGCAGATCACGCCATCTGGTTTCTATTAGATCATCAACACCATGTGGTTTTGTATCTATGATTGGAGCCATCGAGCTCTGTTTTTTTTTTATTTCAGCACACTCATCAATCGTTTTTATGAAGAGGACGTAATCAGGCAAAGTCTGCCTTTTTATATATTAATATTTGAAGGATCAGTTATTGCCAATACATTATCAGCTGTATTGAGCATTTGTAATATCTGGTCTAGGTTTTAAGCAAAGCCGAATTTTGTAATTTTTTAAAATGTTTTAAGGCAAAAATGTATTTTTCTTCCATAAATTCTTTAACATAAAGGGACGTGGAATCTTTCTGGATTTCAATAGGGATATAATATACCTATGTATATCTTTACTTTTGTATAATTTATTTAATTAAGTTGCTTCTGTTGTAAGATGCAGGTTATCTTCTCCAGTGAATAACACTATTTTTAGAAACCAAGTAAAAGTTAGAGATAAAAGGTAACCTTTATTTAATATGTTAAAATAATTATTCAAACCAACACAGATAGACTAAAAGCTGTGGTCTAAATGTGAAAAAGAACTAAACCCTCAGAGACACTATCCTCTATCACTGTAGGAGTGCATTTATTATTCTAACAATCATCTTAGCCAATAGTATACCTGGCTTTTAATATATACCCACTTAGTGATGTGGAAATCATCAATATATGTGTATGTCTAACTGAGTTGTCTTTACCACAGCAAGTCCTATTGCGTGTCAGGTCTCCCAGACTAAGGCCCCTATTCACTTGCCCAGATCACAATTATATGAGCCCTTAAAGCAGTCCGTAAATGTTACTGATATTCAATTGGAACTGCGGGTTGTCAAAAACATAACTCTGCCCTATCTCCTCCTTTGATGTTTCAAGGCCGCAAATGTTAACAGTGATGAAGACAGAAAATCAATATTCAATTACAAACGTACATGTAGGCTGTAATTGCGTTCTACCCCGTAAATCGAAAATGTATCAAATATCTTTTAAAAATATTACAGGTTCCAAATAGGACTCACAAAGGCTTTTCCTAATACTAATCAAAAATTCAGCTGGCTGTGCTCACCAGGCTATTAATTGATGTCTTGGGTTGTGCCGTATATGAGACTTGCTCTCAAAAATAGAGTGTAATGAATACACTGCCGCGCTATCAGTCACCGATTTTTTGCAATTAATTTACAGTTTTTTCATAGCACTCTAATTTTATGAGCAAGTCTCGTACTGTAATCCAGGAAACTTGGATATGCCTTTAAGGCTTGAATAATGTTATTGCAGTGGAAATCTTTCACTTCCTTCCAGTAGTGCTCAAGGACAGTGTTTTTAAATTATATTTTCTGGCTCAGCTTTTATTTGCTGTTTTTTGCACAAATGAATGTGCAAAAAACAGCAAATAAAAGCTGAGCCCGAAAATATAATGCAATATAATTTGTAATGCAAGTTAAGGGTGAACTAAAAATAGGTTTATCATGAAAAACTCTTACTCTTGCTATTTAATTGCAGGAAACGAACAAGGCCAAAAACGCCTTGACATTATCATTCTACTGTGTTAGTCATACAATACAAACATAAAGGGAATGTGAGACTTTTATTTCAAAAGTTTAAAATGTAGAATTGTAAAATGTTAAATGTTTAAGCTATTAAATTGCAAGTATGATAATGATAGCTGATTTTAAAATCAGTCAGACCATTAAAGTAAATGTTTTACATTTAAGAAATGTATATTTCACTGCAGCCTCTGTAGAGTTATTGATTGTTACCAACTATAACATAAATCAGTGCTCTGTCCTCTACCTTCCTACCAGGGGCGGCCCGTCCATTGGGGCGTCAGGGCAAACGCCCCCCCAAATATTTTCTTCACCCTGCAATAAAAAAAACACAACAATGTATTAGTATAACCCAAAAACAAATAAATATAAGGTGTACATCATCATTTCAAGTCTAAATAGTCTAAATAGTATTAAAAATGAAGTAAAGTTAGTAAAGGGACACTGTCACTATAAAATAACCCTTGCGCTACATTAACTAATGCTGTGTATCTATATATCCCCCTGCCTGCACCCTGTGTGATCAAATTACAATAGTTATACACTGTGTACACTAACCTTAGAGTCTTCTCTCTCTTCAATGAGTCCTGGCCTGGCCCCCTGACCGTTAATGCATGCCGCCCACCATCACAGTGACGATATGCATGGGCGGTCATAAATGTATCAATTAATAACTGACAGTCTTCCATCATTGACCAATCAATGATGGAAGGCTGTCCAATTACTAAGTGATCAATCTAAACCCACCCAGACCGTTAGCCCTGAGCGCCCGCCAGCAAATAGGGCCTCGAGTTATCATTTTGATTGACTGATACAGTCAATAAAACCACCAGTTCCCTGTCCCTTCCCCCTTTCTGTTTCCTGACCCTGGTCACGCTGAGACTGAGAGACCTCCCTGGCTGAATCTACTCATCTGCTCTGCCTGCCTAACACAGTAAGTCTACCTGCCTCTGCCTGGCACCTGCCCTGCCCCTGCCCCTGGCCAAACCAAAACCCCTAGTAGCCCCTAATAAAAGTTAGGGGTGACCAGTTACCCCCAGTCCCCCACTATGCCTGCCTGGCCTGCCAGTGTCACCTACCCAGCCACCCACCAACTACCACCGACGACCCCAGCCATCACCCCCATGTGGCCTGTGCCACCCCCGATCAGGCCTGCCCTATGCTAGCCTAGCTATGCCATCATGCCACCGCCGGATTACACCGATCACGGGATCGGGGTAGTCGGGTGGTGAGCGGGGTGGCACAGGCCCACATGGGGGTGATCGGATCACCCCCTTGATGAGGCCTGTGCCACCCCTGATGACCTCCATGTTGCCGTCCTATGCCACCCCCGAGGCCCGATCACCACCGGCACCGCCACCACCCCGATGCGGCCTATGCTACCCCGGGTATTCGGGCAGTGAGCGGGGTTGACCAGGCCACATGGGGGTGGATGTTCACCCCCATGAGGCCTGTGCCACCCCTGATCGTGGCCTATGGGCGACCGATGGGCGCCTGACCGTGACCGACCCCACCCTGGATGAACCAACTACCTACCCCCCCCCCCCCTATTTTTATTCCATTTTTAGAAGTAACAGGCATGTATATGTGCCTGTCACTTCTAAAGATAAAATAAAAATAAGGGAAGGGAAAAAAAAATACAGTAAAAACATTATTATTACAATTAAACAGTAAGCTAAGCAAACATTGTTAGTACAGTTAGTAACACAACACATTTTATACAAAAATAAACAGCTTTAAACAAACATTAATAAAAAATAAAATAAACAACAGCACATACTTACCTGTAAAATTGACCCCTCCAGCGTTGGCCTTCTGTCCTCTGGATATAGTCATGAAAAATAAATAATCCAATGTTGATTGAAGCCAATGGTCAAATAAAATAATCCATGTTGATTGAAGCCAATGGTCAAATAAAATAATCCATGTTGATTGAAGCCAATGGTCAAAATAAAATAATCCATGTTGATTGAAGCCAATGGTCAAAATAAAATAATCCAATGTTGATTGAAGCCAATGGTCAAAATAATCCAATCTTGATTGAAGCCATTGTCCATCCATCCATTCTGGCCCATTGAAAGAAGCCTCCACAAAAAAAAAACGACGCTCTAAAAAAAAAAAACAACACATTAAAAGAGCTCCTCCTACAAGGAGCCCCTCCCGCGATTGTTTTTTTCCCACGGTCTGCTATATATACTAATTTTTGAAGGACTCTGATTGGCTGAAATTTTTGATTGACATCGATTTCAACCAATGAGAGTCCTTAAAAAATTAGCAAATCAGCAAGCAGGTATGGAAGCCTGTAAGGGTAAAAAAGGTTAGTGTGAACTTGTTTGACCCTTTATGTATTATACATATTACAGGGCTATTTTATGTGATATACATGTTACAGGATAATATCCTGTAACATGTATAGCCAAAAAATAGCACTGTAATATGTATAACAAATAATGTGTAATAGAAATGCATGAACAATATAATATAACAAGTAATAAAGAACATCAATTAATCAAATAATAAATATCAATTAATATATATTGTTGTATGTATATGTTTATGTATATTTATGTGTATTTTTTATGCGTATATATATATATATTTGGATATATATATATATATATATAAAAATTGATATCAATATATCACAATAAATAAATATATATATATATATATATATATATATCAATTTGATATATATATATATATATATATATATATATATATATAAAAATTGATATCAATATATCACAATAAATAAATATATATATATATATATATATATATCAATTTGATATATATATATATATATATATATTTATTTATTGTGCTATATTGATATCAGTTTGATATATATATATATATATATATATATATATATTTATTTATTGTGATATATTGATATCAATTTGATATATATATATATATATATATATATATATATTTATTTATTGTGATATATTGATATCAATTTGATATATATATATATATATATATATATATATATATATTTATTTATTGTGATATATTGATATAAATTTTTATATATATCTATCAATATATATATATATATCTATCAATATATATATATATATATATATATATATATATATATATATTTATATATTATTATTTTTTTTATTTTTTTGGGGCCTATATGTTATTTAAGGTTTTTAAGGTATATATATATATATATATATATATAAAAATTGATATCAATATATCACAATAAATAAATATATATATATATATATATATATATATATATATATATATATATATATATATCAATATATTTATTTATTATGATATATTGATATCAATTTGATATATATATATATATATATATATATTTATTTATTGTGATATATTGATATCAATTTTATATATATATATATATATATATATATATATATATATTTATTTATTGTGATATATTGATATCAATTTTTATATATATCTATCAATATATATATATATATATATCTATCAATATATATATATATATATATATATATATATATATATATATATATATTTATATATTATTTTTTTTATTTTATTTTTGGGGCCTATATGTTATTTAAGGTTTTTAAGGTGCGGTTGGGGCCTATATGGTCAAAATTGGTTATTTAAGGTTTTTAAGGTGCGGTTGGGGCCTATATGGTCAAAATTGGTTATTTAAGGTTTTTAAGGTGCGGTTGGGGCCTATATGGTCCCAATTTGTTATTTAAGGTTTTTAAGGTGCGGTTGGGGCCTATATGGTCAAAATTGGTTATTTAAGGTTTTTAAGGTGCGGTTGGGGCCTATATGGTCAAAATTGGTTATTTAAGGTTTTTAAGGTGCGGTTGGGGCCTATATGGTCAAAATTTGTTATTTAAGGTTTTTAAGGTGCGGTTGGGGCCTATATGGTCCCAATTTGTTATTTAAGGTTTTTAAGGTGCGGTTGGGGCCTATATGGTCCCAATTTGTTATTTAAGGTTTTTAAGGTGCGGTTGGGGCCTATATGGTCCCAATTTGCTATTTAAGGTTTTTAAGGTGCGGTTGGGGCCTATATGGTCCCAATTTGTTATTTAAGGTTTTTAAGGTGCGGTTGGGGCCTATATAATCACACTTGCTCTTTTAAGGTTTTAAACGTTACGGTTTGGGTCTTAAACGTTCTAATGTTTTTTTTTTTTTTTTCTATAACTTCCCAGGTGCAAACTATCTGTGGAATCAGATTTCTTTGGACTCGTTGGTTGACTTACTGGACGTGAATACCCCGAGAAGGAGAGTCAACTGTTGGTGAGTATATGGTCACACTTGGACTTCTAAGGTATGTTTGGGGCCTATATAGTTCCACTTGGTCTTCTAAGGTATGTTTGGGGCCTATGGTCACACTTGGTCTTCTAAGGTATGTTTGGGGCTTATATAGTCACACTTGGTCTTCTAAGGTATGTTTGGGGCCTATATAGTCACACTTGGTCTTCTAAGGTATGTTTGGGGCCTATAGTCACACTTGGTCTTCTAAGGTATGTTTGGGGCCTATATGGTTCCACTTGGTCGTTTAATGTTTTTTAAGTATGGTTTTGTTCTTGAATGGTATGATTGATTTGCTTGTTTTCTTTCAACCCCAGGTGCAAACCCTATGTGGCTGCAGATTTGTTTCTACTCATTGGTCAACTTAATGAACGTGAATACCCTGAGAAGAAGAGCCGACTAATGGTAGGTGTCACTCCTTTAATTTTTCTGTTAATACGTATAGGTGCAATTATGATATTGCTGTAGTCTTGTCACATGAGTTTTTTCAATCTATATTGTATACCAATGAATTTAACACATTGTTACTTTACTTCTTGACATTTCTGCATTGCAGATCATGTATTTCAATGGGCTTTACAAGCATAAGGTCATTGGGCGGGGCTTATAAAGGTCATTATGATGTCAGGGGGAGGAGTTATAAAAATGGGTGTGGTTTGAAAAAGGGGGAGTGGCTATGTTTCGCCCTGTCGCCCCTCCAACTTGAAAAGTCACCAGCCGCCACTGCTTCCTACCATGCTAACACGTAGGTTTACGTACCACAGGAACTGGGCAGGACCAATAATGTCTGACAAAATGCTGGTAGTACAGAACGATATTATTGAAAGTTAGATTGGAAAGGCATACTAGTAGAATATGGAAGATATCTAGGCATATTATTATAAATGTCCTTAATATCTGAAAATAAATATAAAAAGTGCAGTCATGATTAAGATAATACATTTTAAAAATGAAACTGGGCCACAGCCGATTGACTATTCAGAGACAATTTGTTTGATGTGTATCTGTCGGAGGAAAGCATCACTAATATTGTTTCCGTAGTGTGTAAAGCTGACAATATATTCAGTGGTGCGCAGCGTATTGCTCGCTGGAAGGGGGTTGGGGGGAGGAGGGATAAGAGACACAGGGAATGGAGGGAGGAGGAGAAAGCGACACAGTGGAGTAAGGAGGGGAAAGAGACACAGGGGAGAGAGGAGGGGGAAATAGACACAGGGGAGGGAGGGTGGTGAAAGAGAGACATGGGAGGGAGTAGGGGGAAGAGACACAGGGGAGGAGGAAGAGACACAGGGGAGAAATGAGAGGGGAAGGAGACACAGGGGAGGGGGGAAGAGACACAGAGGAGGAAGAGGGGGGGACACACAGGGGAGGGGGAGAGACACATGGGAGGGAGAGGGGGGAAGAGAAACAGGGGAGGGAGAGGAGAGAAAATAAATATTATACCATCATTCATGACAGGCAAACGACTAGTAGACAAATAGAGAGGGTCACCTGTTTTTTATACAATTAGGCAAATAGAAAAATTTGTGGTCTTCTGAATAGTTTTTGGTTCACCCAAAATATCTGTTACTTGTTGTCTAAAGAAGCTGCTCTGATCATAAGTGATTGATGTTATTTCTCCATTTTTTTTTCCTGAACATTGTCACAATGTGTTACGTCCTCTTCATAACAACTTCTGTTTACCTGTGTTGGTATAGCTACATAGCAATAAATCCTATTTTTGTACTTATAGAAGAATGTTTTATTATCATTAAAACATCTCTGAAAGGAATAACCCCTAAACCATAAAGGCATTTTGGCATCTTGGTTCCCTACCGAATTACACCTACATATTCAGGCTGTTATGAATAACATTTAAAATTCATATCACCTTAGATATCACACGCATTAGAGGGGTTCATCTTCGTCAGGTGAATTGTTTGTTACATAGTTACATAGTATTTAAGGTTGAAAAAAGACCATCAAGTTCAACCTTATAAGATCTCCTCTGATCTGCAATATGCGGATTAACTATTAATTAATTACGGTAGTTGTATAAAAAAATAAAATCAATTCCCTCCTGATCCCAGACACCGGTGACCGGACTTCTCCCTGCATCAATACTGCCTTTCTAATTATCCATGATAACCCTGAATTCCCTTTTTAATTAGAAATAAATCCAGTCCCCTTTTAAAGTTATCTATCGAATCCGCTGTCACCACCTCCTCTGGTAGAGAATTCCACAGATTAACTGCCCTTACTGTGAAGAACCCTTTTCTTTCTTTAAGGTGGAATATTTTTGCTTCTAACCTCAAGGGATGTCCTCTTGTCAGTTGAAAACCTCTTGGCACAAAAAGCTCCCTTGACAAAACTTTATACTGACCCTGGATGTATTTATATAAGGTAATCATATCTCCTCTTAGACACCTTTTTTCTAGAGAAAATAAGTTTAATTTGGTTAGTCTTTCTTCATAACTTAGCCCCTCCATTCCCCTTATTAGTTTTGTTGCCCTTCTATGTACCTTTTCCAGCTCTAAAATGTCCTTTTTATGAAGTGGTGCCCAAAATTGTACTCCATACTCAAATGAGGGCGTACTAGAGATTTGTATAGTGGCAGAATTATATTTGCTTCCCTGTCTTCTATACCCTTCTTAATACATGCTAATATTTGATTTGCCTTTACAGCTGCTGCTTGGCTTTGAGCACTGTTACCTAGGTGGTTGTCCACAAGCACTCCCAAGTCCCTTTCAATATCTGATACACCTAGATATTAAGATTATACATTGCATGGTTATTTTTCCTTCCCAGATGCATAACTTTACATTTATTTGTATTAAATCTCATCTGCCATTTAGATGCCCATTCCTCAATTTTATGTAAATCCCTTTGGAGGTAAAGCACATCACTATCTGATTTAATTACCTGGCACAACTTTGTGTCATCAGCAAAAATGGAGACACCACACTCCAATCCTACCTCTAAGTCATTAATAAATATTTAAAAAAGAAGAGGACCAAATACTGAACCCTGAGGAACCCCACTTACCACATTAGTCCAATCGGAGTATGTTCCATTTACAACAACCCTTTGCTTCCTGTCTTTTAGCTAGCTCTCAATCCATGAGCAGATATTTACTGAAACTCCTGTATCTCTTAGTTTGCACAATAGTCTCCCATGTGGCACTGTATCAAAAGCCTTTGCGAAATCCAAAAAGACTACATTCACTGAGTTGCCTTGATCCAGGTTCCTACTAACCTCCTCATAGAAACTAATTAGATTTGTTTGACATGACCTATCCCTCATAAATCCATGTTGACTCCTACTTATAATCCTGTTCAAATAGACATATTCTTGTATATTATCCCTTATTAAACCTTCTAAAAGCTTCCCCACTACAGAAGTGAGGCTCACTGGTCTAATTACCCGGATTTGCTCTTGCTCCCTTTTGAAATATAGGTATCACATCAAGTTTTCTCCAGTCATCTGGTAGAGACCCTGTGTTGAGTGAATCTTGAAAAATTAAATATAATGGTTTTGCTATTACAGAACCCATTTCTCTTAGTACCCTTAGATGTATTCCATCAGGATCCGGGGCTTTATTAACATTTATTTTTTCCAACCTCTTTTGGATTACTTCCTGTGTTAACCAATTATTTGGCAAAGGTAGTGTAGCACCATTATGTTGCCGTGTCCCAACTACTGGTACCTCCCTTGTGAATACCGAAGAAAAGAACCTATTTAGCTCATCTGCCTTTTCCTGGTCACTAATTATCATACGGCCTGTGTCACATTCTAATGTTCCTATAGCTTCCTTCCTCGCCTTCTTCCCATTAATATACTTAAAAAGTATTTTAGGGTTAGTCTTACTCTCTTTTGCAATTAATTTTTCATTTTCTATTTTAGCCAGTCTAATTGCGCTTTTGCAAGCCTTACTGATTTCCTTGTACTCACGTAAAGCAGTCTCTGTCCCCTCTTGTTTGTATAATTTAAATGCCTGTTTTTTACTCCGTATCTTGATCTTTAAATCATTGTTAAGCCACATTGGATGGGATTTACTCCTTTTACTTTTATTCCCACACGGTATATGCCGATGTGTATGTATATTTAGTAAGGATTTAAATGTTGTCCCTTTATGTTCAGTATTTTTACCTGCCAGTTCTCTGTCCCAGTCTATACTATGTATTGCTGCCCTTAGACCTTTAAAATCTGCCCTTTTAAAATTAAGAGTTTTCATTGGCCCCTTAAAATTTTGTTTTTTTTATTCAATCTCAAATGAGACTGTGTTGTGATCACTGTTTCCCAAAGGTTGCTCTATTCCAACATTTGATACTATATCAATATTATTTGTGATGAGTAAATCTAAGATAGCTTCATTTCTAGTAGGCTCCTGTATAACCTGGGCCAGATAATGATCCCTTAGCTGGACTGCAGGTCTCATTTATCCAGTTTATTTCAGGGTAATTAAAAAAATTAGAACTTGCCCATTATTAGAACTTTGTATTCTTCTTCTAATGACATCTTTTTATTTACTATAATCTTGATGTCTTTTCATATGGTATTTGTATTCATACATGTATCTAAAAACATGTGGCCTTTTGAGTTGTCTTTGATTACCTTCTAATACCTACAAGTTACTAATTAGCTGAAACAACAAAGTTTTAAATTTTTTGGGAGTAAAAGAATACTGTATTCACCCTAAGCTTAGACCACATGAATTTTTTGATCTTAGTAATTTACTAAGATGGTTCCATTTAAGCATGCGAGCTGTCACACAATACATCCAAATATTTTGAACATATATAGCATTTAGAGGCTCAAGCCATACTGCAAATATTAAACTAACTAGCACAATACTTATTGCTGATTTGTGTTCTGAAGCTTGTCTGATTTTACATTATACTGTATGTATGTAATTTGTATATGTTTATATTTATTTAATACCAATGATGCCGCTGGTCTTTTAATTGCAAGTCTAAAACATGTGTAAACGAAAGGATAAAAAATAAAGTTATTCCTCTCAAATAATGATTATGTCTGTCTATTAATGCAATCAATCATTTAAATCAAATAGCTACTCATAACTTTATTAGTATACTTTCAAAAAACAGCTGAATTACATTACCATTAACTTGTTAGTACCTAAATAGTAGATACTAACAGCACAGTCACAAATCTGTTACATGCAAGTATATGTAGAGGCAAGCCACAATGCCCACCGAATCACACACTGATTTGGAAATATGAGGACGTGAAACTTGTATTTATACTCATTTTACTACATGAGTTCTCAGTTTCAGGCCATTATAATGGTCCAGTATATATAATCTTCGGTTAAAAAAAGAGCTTTTAAACACTTCTTAAAAAAATAAAGTACATATATGTAAATAGATACATAGGTATATTATATTTCTAGTGAAATCCAGAAACCGTACGTGTCCCTTTAAAGGTATGCCTAAGTTTCCCGGTTTTAAACTTGCTGCTTATATCAGAAACACATGTTACATTGATTCATTCTATACACATACAGATTTATTTTATTGAAAAATAATAAAAAAAATCCCCACCCACACACCTGCTTACATAGGCACAGTGTACCTACTAACAAAAACACTGCATTTGGGTATGTTTTTGAATTCTATACTAACCTTCAAGCCAACAGCCGCACAATGCAGAAATCCAAAGAGCAATGTCTGAGCTCTTCCTTCATTCCATGATGCCTTGCTGCACAAACTGACTTCACAGATTGAAACAATGTATTAGCTGTCTGTTATTGGCCAAAACAAATTATGAATTTTATGCTAAAAAAAAATACTAAATGAATATAACTTTTACTATATCTTAGAAGCTACACAAAACTTTTGGATTGCTCACGGAAACATATGAGGTAACTTTGTTGTAATTACAATGACAACTGGAGCTTTAATGGGACTGGGAATCCTAAATATTGTATTGTGTATATATAAAATGGCATTTTTTTACATTATTATTCTTATTATTATAGGGTAAGGGGCAGACAGTGTAGAATAGGCCTATGTCTCCAACTACTGTATTAAAGGGACTCTGTCACCCTAGGAAGTTGTTTTTTAGATTACTCTTAAAGAGTAGGAAAAAGCCGACTATAAGTTGTGTTATTCATTTGTTTCTAAAATTAATTTGTTTCTAAAATGAATCAGTCTTTGGAAATCCCATGTTGATGTTGCTGCATTTATATGCAAATGAGTGCCTCATTTATAGCAAATGTAGAGCAACAGGAGCACACAACTCAATCGCAGGCATTTGGCTGTCTCTGATCGAGTTGCAAGCTCCGAATTAAATGAGGATAATAATAATTAGCTTATTTGATGTACTAATTAGGATTACATTCTGAATAAGACCCAAATGTTATCTGGCAATTAGACCCTTCTCCAACCTTTATCAAGTATTCTGAGCAACACAGCAGCCACAAAATCAATTCTAAATATTTTTGGAATGATTTACTGTAGAGAAAAACTACTAGTACAGTGTATAGCCTGTTTTTAATCCTCTCTAAAATGAAATAAACATCATGTTGGGTAGACAATGTCCCTTTAAGCTGGGCATAGCCATGTCGTGGAAAATCTGAGTAAATGCAGTAGAGGATATTTTTTTTTCATAGTATTCATCTTTTTCATAATCTTATAAATGTGTGTGTTAAAAAAAAAATGTAAGTGCATGACTGGACATTTTGAGAGACAAAGGTCCTTAAAGAAAAAAATACCTAGGTTTCCGTTTGAATAAACAAGGAAGAATATGAAAAAAAAATCCCACCAGTTTTTGATTGTTTCATTTATATACTGACTCATCAGTATAGGAGTTCTAAAATATACATTTCTTCCCAATGCCAAAAATATCAATAAAACACACATAATTTATGGTTTCAAAGTCCACCAAATTATGGGACAAGGAATTGCCACACAGGCATATATATACCTTGTGCAAACACACTAGAAACAGAGGTGAGGAAAAATAACAGTATGGCACTCTGGAATTGGTTTGCTTTACTATTAGTATTCCAACTGCCCTGTGCAACAGAAAGCTCTATGGTGAAGCTGAAAGATGGGGGATATGAAGATATTGTGATTGCAATTAACCCAAACGTTACTGAAAATCTTCAAATTATTACAAATATTCAGGTAAGACCAAAAGGAAAAGATTTTCTATATTGTTATATTTTTGACAAAAAGTGGCATTGCATACAGAGATAATTATAATGTACTGAGAACTGGGAAAATAAATTGTATACAAAATTCAGTTTTAAGAATGTTCTATATATTATATTATTTATCAGATACATGATACACTACATAATTAAAATTATTGATTTGCTTAATTTACAAAAAAAGTTAATACATATATATTAGACTGTTTTGTTTGAATCTGCTGCATATTTATTGTTTATCTTTTTTTTTTATCTTTATCAACTGCACATTTTATTTTATTTTTTTAAAGAGTCTTGTTTTAATACATATATATAAGACTGTTTTAACTTTATTAGAGTAAATTTTTTATGTTTGTTAATCGATCTGTTTTATTTTAATCTCTCTAGAATATGGTGAAGGATGCTTCAAATTATTTATTTACTGCTACAAAGCAAAGGATTTTTATAAGAAGTGTAAAAATATTAATTCCTGTAACTTGGTCTGAAAACAGTACCTATGGAAGGCTACGAACAGAAACGTACGATAAGGTAAGATTTTAGGGAACACTACTGTTTACTGTTTTATTGTAAAGTACAAAAAGAGCAGTGAAATAAGTTTTACAAAATGCACAAATGTCCATTTGTAAATATATTGGCATCACTTAAAACATCAATGGATCCTTAAATAACTTAACAGCTAAGCATAGATGAAAAAAAAAATAAAAAAAATAAAAGCAAATTATAAAAACCATTATCATTCCATGTAATAAAGTTTTTTTTTTTAAATTTAATAAACAAGGAACATTCACTAGTAATGCAAAGTTCACACAAAGAAGGTGGTGATAATAATAATTAATAAAGTGTATTTTATTAAAGAAAGTGAGTGATTAATATATACAAGTATATAAGAAAATTGAAAATAACTCACAAATACAATTTTTACTATCACAAAATACAAATTTACAAATTTACTAATAACATTGAGTTTACATACTTGGCAGGCAATGCCCAGACTCTTTTGTAGTACACATTGAATTGTACAAACTATTACAGAATAACTCAAATAATAAAGGCATTTTCCCTGTCTAAACAAATCATAGTGCATGCACTCAATAAAGACTTTGAAAAATTTAATTGTAAAGGAATATTTGAATTATATTATTTTCTTTCAGTTTTTATATGTTACAGAATGTTATAAATTTATATGAATAAAATAAATTATTATAAAGCAATTTGACAGTTATGAATGATTTTTTATTATGTTCTTGGTCACTAATGTTAACTGGGGAATAATGTTTAGTGACATACAATGTCTTGATTGTGAGGTATTAATAACAAGTTTGCAAAATGTTCAGGTTTTAAGTTTTATTTGACATTTTTCTGAAATATTAAACATTTAAAATATACTACATAACTTGAAAATGTTAGACTCAGTTTTAAAGCAGATCAATTATATATATATATATATATATATATATATATATATATATATATATTAATTGCTTGTACATTTGTTTCATTTGTTTACTTCATTAGGCTGATGTTATTGTTGCCAATTCATTTTTGAAGTATGGAGAAGACCCTTATACATTGCAATATGGAGGCTGTGGGGAACCAGGAAGATATATTCATTTTACACCTGCATTCATGCTGGAGGACAGACTGAGCAGCATATATGGACCAAGGGGTATTAAAAATAATGACCTATAATTAAATAGGGGTTTCAAAAGTTAGTAATATTTTGACATTTTAAAGAGTATAGATATATTAAACAATAGATACTGTATCTATACAAGTAAGAGTATAGATATAAATATATACAGGTTGAAAGAAAGACAAGCTCATCCTTACTAATGGGATGTGGCCTTGTTAAGACAAACTTAGTTTGTCTTTGATACTTAGAACTTTAAGGGTTTCTAGGTTTTAGTACAACTATGATTTGGATCTGAATGGAAAATAAATTACATTTCTTTGTGAATCCTGAAATATGAGGATAGATACAAATCAGATCATTTTTTCTTGTTTTTACAGGAAGAGTATTTGTTCATGAATGGGCTCACCTTCGATGGGGTGTCTTTGATGAATACAATAATGATATGCCTTTTTATTTTTCTGGGAAAGGTGGAATAGAAGCAACTAGGTAATATGATATTATTTATATTACCATTACCAAATAATCGGTTAATGCAGGAAGAAATCCAAAATAGGTTGGAAAAAATAAAAGTTAATAAAGCCGCAGGTGCTGATGGAATACATCCAAATGTACTGAGGGAATTGGGATCTGTAATAGCCAAACCATTATATCTAATTTTTCAAGACTCGGTCACCACATGTTCGATAACAGATGACTGGAGAAAAGCAGATGTGATACCTAGATTTAAAAAGGGAGCAATAGCAAACTCTAAAATTATAGACCTGTAAGTCTCACTTCTGTAGTGGGAAAGCTTTTAGAAGGATTAATAAGGGATAATATACAATATACAAAAATATGTCAATTTGACCAAGATTATAAGTTGGAGTCAACACAGATTTATGTGGGATAGGTCACGTCAAACAAATCTAAAGTTAGTAGGAACTTGGATCAAGGCAACTTAGTGGATGTAGTCTTTTTGGATTTTGCAAAGGCTTTGATTCAGTGCCACATGGAAGACTACTGCACAAATGAAAGGATACAGTAATTGCAGTAAATATCTGATCAGCTATTGAGAGCTGGCTAAAAGATAGGAGGCAAAGGATTGTTGTGAATAGAACAAATTATATTGTCTCCATTTTTGCGGATGACTTAATAAATTGTGCAAGGTTATTAAATTAGAAAATTATGTACTTTCCTTTTAAAGGGATTTGTATAAATTTGTGAAATAGGCAATTAAATGGTAGATGAGATTAAATACAAATAAATATAGAGTTATGCATTTGGGAAGGAAAAAATAGCCATGCAATCACATATAATGGTTGTCAAACTGCGATTTGTTCTCATGCTTGCGACAAATCGCAGTTTGACAACTATGATGGATCGCACAGCCCCGCGCACGCGCATTGAGATGCAGCCGCGCACATGTACATTGCGCGGCATTAGCCGCACACACGCATTGCTTCGGGGGCGCACGCACGAGCGGACGGCCGTGCGCGTGCTAGATGGACACGGGAGAAGGGAGGAAGAGACAAACAGGGGAGGAGGGGGGAGAAACACAGGGGAGTGAGAGAAGGGGAAGAGACACAGGGGAGTGAGAGGAGGGGAAGAGACACAGAGGAGGGAGCGGAGGGGGGAAGAGAAAGGGAAGGGGGGAATAGACACAGGGGAGGTAAAAAGGGGGGGAAAACACGAGGAAGGGGGAAAGAGACATGGGTGGAAAGGGGGGCAAACTTGCACCACTTAGCGATGCAAGCCGTTAACTCGCAGCACTTCAGCGATGAGTGCCTTTGGCGCCCATCGCCTGTGAGCCAATTAAATACGCGGGATTTACACAAAAATCCTCTCCCTCCCCTGTGCCTCTACCCCTACTCCTCTCCTTTCCCTGTGTCGCACTTTCCCTCCTCCTCTTCCTCCCCTGTGTCTCTCTTCCCCTCCTCCTCTGCTTACCCTGTGTCTCTCTTCCCCTCCTGCTTTTCCTCCTGTGTCTCTCTTCCCCTCCTCCTCTCCTTAGCCTGTGTCTCTCTTCCCCTCCTCCTCTCCTTAGCCTGTGTCTCTCTTCCCCCCCTCCTCTCCCTCCCCTGTGTCTCTCTTCCCCTCCTCCTCTCCCTCATTGCCTGCGACCCAAAATTACGAGCCGCAGTACTTAGAAATAAAAAAAAGCAGACGTAAAAAAACTACGCGGTAACCGCCTGAACCGAGCGAACCCCAAAACACAAAAAACACACACAAAAACACATTAATAAAAAAAATAGCCCCCTAATGCTGGGGGTCCCCATTGGGACCCCCAGAGGGTCCCAACATTTACCTGACATTATCTCTCGCTGCAAACAAAATTTGAATTTCCCGCCTTGCAGGTCCTTAAGGACCTGTAAAGGTCCTTAAAGGACCCATGCTCAATAAAAATGAACTCTATCCCTAAAGGGGCTCTATACAGAGCCCCATGAGCCCCTAAATAATCCTGTCACTCATGGGGGTGAATACATACCTCCATAATCCCTTACTTACCCCTGTCACTCATGGGGGTCAATAAAGATCCCCATAATCCCTTAATTAACCATATCACTCATGGGGGTCAATATAGACCCCATAATTCCTTAATTAACCCTGTCACTCATGGGAGTAAATACAGACCCCCATAAACCCTTAATTAGCCCTGCCACTCATGGGGGTCAATACAGACCCTCATAATTCATTAATTAACCCTGTCACTAATAGGGGTCAATACAGACCCCCATAAGCCCTTAATTAACCCTGTCACTCATAATCCCTTAATTAACCCTGTCAACTATGGGGGTCAATACCGACCCCCATAAGCCACTAATTAACCCCATCAGTCCAATATGGGTCTATATAGACCCCTATAGGACACTAATTAACCCATGTAATAACACTATACGTGCCATGAGGCTCATCCAGGACCCTCAGAACACAAATTGTAAGCACTACACTATTAACCCTAACAATACCCCATTAACACAACCCTGGGCCTATTTCATCCTAACAGTACACATTTAACCCTAACAGTACCTATCTAACCCTAACTGGCCCTATTTAACCATAACTGGGCCTATTTAACCCCATCTAAGCCTATTTAACCCTGTCTCTTATAGGGGTCTATACAGACCCTCATAAGCCTCTATTTAACACCATCAGTCCCATTAGGGTATATAAAGACCCTCATGGGCCAGTTAGAACCCTAACATTAACCACACTAGTGCCATGAGGGTCTTCAAGGACCCTCATGACACTAAGTACAAACAGTACACTGCACTATACACCCTAATAAACCAATCAATCTAAACTAACCCCCTATACACTAACCTATTAACATCTGCACTACCTACCCCCTAGTGAACCCCCACCCCACTAATTATAGAAAATAAAAACGCCTATGTCACAGAAAATCAAAAAGGTACATTACAAATAATAAAAAAGCTACATTACAGAAAATAAAAAAAATACATTACAAAAATATAAAAAGCTACATTACAACCCCCCTCCCACTAGAGAAAATACAAATAAAATAAAATACAATACCCCCTATCTAAAAACATACATACCCACTATCTAAAATACAATACCCCTTATCTAAATACATACATACCCCCTATCTAAAATACAATACCCCCTATCTAAAATACATACATACTCCTTATCTAAAATACATACATACTCTCTATCTAACATCCATTAAATCCTATCTACATACACAAACCCTAAATCTGACCTAAAATAGAATCATAAGACCACTTACCTTTGCAGATATGGTTTATTGGGGGGGGGGGGGGGGCGGAGAACATTGTAGGGTAGGGTTCATTTGTGTCCTATAGGGGTCTATATAGTTGAGGCTCCCATTACACTCACATTGTTTCACACCAGTATTTCAACACTTTTTGATTGCCCCGTCATTTTTGATGGGCAAGTCGCTAGTATAAATATATGATCTAAAGGTTTGAACCTGTATAAAATAGTCTAAAACAATAGGCCTCTTGTACATACTTTATTTTTGCTAATTGCCATTCATTACATAGTCATACTAATTAGAAATGTAAGCACACACGTAATATTAGTCAATATCTGAAAACTAAAGAATAATTTAAATTCTCAGATCACACAAAACCATCCCTCATCTTTTTCTTCTTAAGGTAATTTTGGTGAAGAAAGTAGCAAATATTTAGAGTGCAGCAGTATCCATCACATTACTAGTGCAGTACAACAGAGAAGTATGCCTATAGGCGTAGAAATGTATTTATGCTTTTACAATTGGGTCTGTATACTTGACTATTTTAGTATATGGCACACATACAAAACATCTACACTATTCCTTCTATATTAAATAAGAAAAAAGCAAAGGGCACACATTTAAAAATTCTAGATCAATACTATTTTTTTCATTGTTGAACCCTAAATTTAATATTCATTTATTAATTTAGCATAATTTGCTGTATTTATTAAAGTTACCTAAACATATTTCTTCAAGAGCAGATTGGACAAAAATAATAAAGAAAATAAATAATATATTTTAAAAAGCAATTAATATGTGATTTTCCTAAATCAGGTGTTCTCTTGATATTATTGGCAAAAACATAATTCAGCGATGTAATGGAGCTTCTTGTACAACAACATCTTGCAATTCAGACCCTCAAACTGGCCTCTATGAAGATGGTTGCTCTTTTGTCCTTGACAAGAAACAGGTTGCTCCAGAATCTATTATGTATTTGCAGTCACTGTCATCGGTGAGTATTATTACATCTTATACCAATTTTGACATGTTAATATTTTTGTAAAGGTGATTTGTTAAACATGTTGTACCATTCCTAAATATATCCCATTCGCTTGCCTCATTTCAGTTCAGTCCTAGACAAGCCATAAATTGTTAAACACTGACAAACCATGTTAGTGGATAATATTTATCATAGTTTTTAAAGTTTGTGCCATGATTTTGAATTTCTGATATGTTTATACATATCATTATTATTTGTGTCTAGTGCGACCAGTACACTGCAGATGACACTCACACTCAAACAAAAATACAGTTTAAATTCTATTCTCAAAATTTCTGATGTTTCAATGACTTTGTACAGTATATAATTCTTCTTAACATTTTTTCTTTAAAAATAATCAATTTAATTTGAAAAAAAATCCTTTTTTTTTCAGGATTCCTTGTAATTCTTCTAAAATTCTTGTGTGACACATTTTGGAGCCAGGGCACTATTTCTCAAAATAAAATTATTTAAGACAGCAGGGTATTAAAATATTTTAGTGCAGATATTATTATTCTCAAGATATACAGTCCAGTTAAATATTTTTATATTCATTATTTTTTATATAGCTGCACTTCTAGAAGTGCAGTACTTACTTTCAACATCGTTGCATCTGCAGTTGCCATGTACTAAACCCCTGTACAGCGCTACCGAATATGTTGGCGCAATATAAATAAAGACAATAATAATAATAATAATAATAGTTGCAAGAGAAAATCTAATTATGAGTTTTTTTGGGTTGAAACCCATTGAGTTCAACGTAGGTTCATGAGAAAAAGTATAAATCTCTGTATATTCATTTTTTTATAGAATCATAAAACATAGATTTTGCAGAAGATACAAACTATCTACTCTGACAATTCAGTCTATGTAAAAATCTTTGGCAGAAGAAATCCAGATAGTTTATCTCAATATCCCAAGTGTCTGACTCAATCACTTTTGCAGGAAAATATATCAATTAACTATAAATCTCTTTATAAAATAGTGTGGGCATTCACTACCCTAAATCTTATACAAGCTAACTTCAAGTTGTTTCTTCTTTTCTTCTTTTCAGATAACTCAGTTTTGTAATGCAAGTAACCACAATTCTGAAGCTCCAAACCTACAAAATCGAGTATGTAACTCCAGCAGCACCTGGGATGTCATCATGAGATCTACTGACATTCAGTCCACTTCTCCGAGACCTAACACAATTATTCCATCACCATTATTCTCTCTACTAAGATATAGAGACAGAGTTGTCACTTTGGTACTTGACGTTTCTGGAAGCATGGGAGGTGTAAGTTTTCAATAAATATTTGTTTTATAGTTTATAGCTATGGAATAAGCATGGAAATTAATGTAGATGAGTAAATGTATGCAACCTTATTTCAAAAGTAGAGATGTTGTTTGCTCAAATTTGCAAGAGCCAACATGCTATTAATGCTCTGCAGCTAACATTACCAGTCTCCTCTAACATACAGACTTCTGGGAACAATACATTAACTTATCTTATAAATATAAGAATAATACGTAATATAACATTAAATCAAATATTTTTTAAATGCATAAAGACTGTGTGCAATTACTTTAGATAAGAGTGAAATTAAATGATCAAATCATTTTATAAATACACTTTTAAAATAGAAATAATAAGATTACACAATTGTGGATTTTTTTTATTAATCTTCAATCAGACTTACCAATTTACTAAACATAGGATTAGGATGCAAGGACCTCCATGGCTATTAAAATTAACCCTATGCCACAGATGTCCATAAAGACCCTTTGTGTTATCTAAAAGCTAACCCCATTCCATGGGGTTTTTCAAATGATACCTAACCCCTACTACCATGGAGGTCTATATGGACCCCCATGGTACCTAAAATTATCCCCTATGTGCTATGGTAGTCCCTATGGACCCCCATGGCAATTAACATTACACCCTTTGTGCCATTTGGTCCTAACTATAGCTACATTCTCACTTGCACATGCATTATACAGTGATGCAAATATACTGTAGATAAACAGCAACACACATTAAATTCTACACAGTGAAACAAGTCCACTAGAGACAATATACACTAATATAAACTGAGATACACTTAATGAAGTAGGTATATGTCAGCCATTAACCTATGTGTAACATGCTTTACAGAACTTAAAAAGTATTATGCTTAATGCTAAAGAAAACTAATTGTTTTGTGACATACAATAATAATAAGATGACAATATAAAAGCAGTCTCAATTAAATATTGGAGGAAAAATGTTCAAATTTGTGGAATCAAATTGCAATCTGGATATTTCAGGGCCTTCTTCTTTATGGGACCCCATACTATACTACATCTAGTAACACCCTGAAGACAGCACTGTTAGCACTGGCATTGCTGTGGCTGTCTACATCTATATCTTCACATGTTGTATGTGCATGTAAATACAGCTTGATTATTTTTCATGTGTGCTCTTATTTTGGGATTGATAGGTAATGTTTGAGAGACCTTCCAAGATGAATATGTGCATCCCTGCAGATGCAAAGATGCTGATGTGGAATACTGTGGTTATATGTTTCAGTAATAGTCATCATGCAACATTAACACATTTTCATTGATTGCAGTCTGGACGTATAGGTCGACTCTACCAGGCTGCCGAACTATTCGTTATCCAGATAATAGAAATATACTCTCGTGTTGGGATTGTTACGTTTTCAAGTTCTGCATCCGTTGTCTCAAAACTGCAGAAAATATCAGATATGAAAGATCGTGAAAATCTTAAAAAACTTCTTCCAAATACAGCAGGTGGAGGAACAAATATTTGCTCTGGGATTCTGTCTGGATTTCAGGTAATTATAATATTTAAATCTTTCTTCTTGGCATTTATGATTTGGAGATAAAATGGAAAAGATAATTGATGATTTTAGCATTTTAATTAATTTACATTTAACTTTCACAGTCTCCTAATATAAATACACACACATATATTTATATATATTCAGTATATATGTGTGTATGTATGTATAATCGTGGTATCTCACTTTATTAAGTCAAAAAGCAATATTTGGTAAAGAGATGTTCAACCCTCAAAAGCTTGTCACTCTAACTAAAATATTTACCAATAAAAAAGATATCACTATATACTGCAATACTCTGATTACTCCATTTAGATTACTGGACACTCACAGTTACCTCGCTCTCATGTATATATATCAATGTATTATCCTGAACTTTGCTATTTCTCCTTAAATTAACCAAGAACCTTTCTACAACTAAATAACTATTTCTCTATTCCATGGCTCCCACAATAACTCCTATAAGGATCACACATAGTTACAGCAGTATTTATAAGCAAATATGCTGAGCTATTCCATGGCTTCCACAAAAATAGAATCCAGTGAAATGTACTGACTTGTACCAGGGGGATTTACCCTTAGCTCTCTATCTCTAACCTGTGCTCGCAACCTGCCTACAGTATACCTATAGGAGGCTCAGAGTCTGAATATCAATAGTCTCCATAGCAGCGCTATCCAGTAACTAAAGTGAACACACTACACTAGCCCTCTAATATCCCTATATATATTTATATATAAGCCACTCCACAATGGCAAGGAATAAGTTAAATAATTTAAAAAAATGCAAGGGTTTATAATTATTCTGCTTATGACGTGTTATCCCCTATGTGTCAGGATTACCCTGATATCCCCCCACCCCTCCCAGTACCCACTAACCCCTATGATCCCAGGTAACCACTGGGATTTTCCATTAATTTTTCATGGGACCATTGGGCTCTTTCCCCTCACCCCATGTACTGTGAGGTAGGTAGTCTATTAACCCCATGGGGATTCTTATGAAGCCTCTAACACAAACATTGAAGTCCCTGTGGGTTCTTGTGGACCCCCATGGCGCCTAAAATGAACATAAACACCAATATAGCAAAATGAACCCCTATACACCAATTTTTGGCCCGTATGAACCCTAGGGACAGATAGACAGAAGTTTATTAAAGGGATCAGAAGAACTATTAATTGGTATATATTCTAAAGAATGTCTTAAGAATTTCTTAGCCAAAATGTATTGTACAAATATATTTAACTTTAAAATACTAAGAAATCCCATAAATCAGTTTAAAAGTATTGGAGTAGCCACCATAATCACAGAGGAGATTAGCTACAGATTGGACAAACAGCTGAATTATATAAATCTATTATTTTTATCTCATTTTGGAAGCAGCCTAATTTGTTTATTAAGTGTGGTGTTTGTGGATTAAAAGTAGTTAATAACTCCCTCTTCTATGTTATTTTATGTTATTCTAAGTATAACATTGCAGAGGAAAACACAAGAAGTAATTTTTGAACTTCCCTCCTTATATTGCCTTTTATGTGACGTTGAGAAAATCAAATTGATTGTCAGTGGTTTAGATGGTGATACAACATATTTGTTCAATAATTTACAATAATTGGTAGATTTTTAGAGGAGCTTTAACTGGTTACTTTACTTCTTTTTTTATTACCTTTTGTCCAGGTAAACAAGCAATTTGATGGATCAACCGAAGGTACGGAATTAGTATTACTATCAGACGGAGAGGATAACCTTGATACTAAAGCTTGCTTCCCTGATATAATAGCCAGTGGGGCCATCATTCATGTCATTAGTCTGGGGCCAAATGAAGCAGCTGCCGTCCAAGAGCTCAAAAATCTGACAGGTACGTTGTAAGTACTGTATGTGTATATGTTATTCACAACTAATAGCTTTATATCTACTGTATACATCTGTGACTGTTACTGAGAACTTTACATAATATAAAGTATAAGGAACTGTGCCTGCATATTTTTGTTTAACCCTTTCAGTTCCTTGGATTCATATAATTTTTATAAACCAGGAGGCCACACATATTTGCCATAATTGCAATGCATCTTTTTTATACAAACTTCCTGGCAGCTTATAAAATTAAATATATTTTTTTTCACTAGAAGTTCAGCTTCTAGTAGAATATATTTTATTTTGATTGTATGCAAATTAGTATAGAAAAAACAAGTAATGAAGTAAAAAAAGATTATTTTTTTTTTGGAATTTTGTATTTTTATTAAAATCAATTTGACGAAAACAAATATAGTGAATAACAAAGGCTTTAGATCTCCTGAGTACAATGATGATACATTTGAGTGACATTATATTTTATTTCTGACCAAGACACGGCATTACATCTTGATAAGCACAGTGTAGACACCATGTGCATAAGCAGTTAGTCTATCCCTTTACATCAACATAAATCAAGTATGTATTGCCTAAAAAACAGACCCTAGATTATTCAGAAATACGCAACAAATGTTGTATTCTCTCTTTCTCCTACTGATCCTCCATTCCTCTCTCCATCTGCCTCTTTCATCCCAACCATCTCTCTCCTATCCCCCACTATTTCCCCCTTACATGCCTTTCTCCCCTTACACTTCTCTTGCCCTCACCCTGCTCTCCTCCATCCCCATGTCTCTGCATCCAATGCTCCCACAGTGTTTTCCCTCGTTGTCCAACAGCACTCCTGCTCTTGCCCCCTATATTGCCCTATCTCCTCACCCCCTTTTGTTCCTTTACATTCCCCCTATATTCCTCATTCCTCATTTTTACCTCCATCCCCTCTCCCCGTCATCACCCCTCTTTAAATTCACTGGTCTTTGCCCCTATCCCCTACTTTGCTCCATCATCTCCCTTTTTGCCTCTTATTACCCCCTGATCATGTTCCCATATTTCCCCACTTCATATTCCTCATCCTGCTTTCTACCTCCCAATTCCCCCTTCTTTGCCCCTTCTCGTAGTGCCCCCCACTCCTGATCTCTGCCCTGCCCTCCTGATATCCCATTCCTCCCTGCTGATCCTACTCAGATCTCCTCCTTCTGATTCCCCCCTCCTGATGACCCCCCCCCCCCTCCTGTTGACTTTCCTACTGATTGAGGTTATAATGTTAAAGAACTTAAATGAATAAGCTTATGTTTTTGATCTAAAAATCACATTGTATTGAAGTTTGGGTTTGTCTGTGGTTTCTGGTCCTTAAAAACGTGCTAAGATTAGGAATCTGTTCCCAACCATTAGCTCGAAATGTGATAATTGTTACAGCCACTCCTTCACCAAATAGTCATGGATATTTTCCCTTTAATTCTCTGTTTTATTGTATTATCGAGAGACTTACACAATTATCAGACAGAGACAGTGGAGTGGAAGTAATGATATGTTTAATGCTATTCCTAATTGTGTCCCTTGGCCATCAACCCAGTGGAAGTTCGTCACTAAGATATATTTTGTGTAGATTATAGTATGTAAACTAGACAGTGTATAGCAATTAAACAAATATACCTTAATGTAACAGTAATATTGCAATTTGTACTCCCTGATCCAGGTGTCTTTCATGTACTTTTACCTAGTTTCCCATATCTGTACCCTTGTGTTAAAAAAAATACATTTATTTTATTATTTCTGAATGTGTGTTACCCATCTGCAGACTATTAACTATTCATGCCTTGCTACGATGGTGCTGTAAATATATTTCAATATAATTTTATCAAAGCAAGTGAATAACAATTTAATATTCATAGGCATGTGTTAGTGATATAAAGTAACATAATAGTATGTGTCAACCTTATAAATCCATAACAAAGGACAAATATGCATCAATAATACAAAAAAATATGTTTTTTCATTTGACTTTCAGTGCACTGTTTAATGATATGGAGCAAAATTAATGGATTCTGTGACCCTTCCAGGAGCTATGCATGCTATCAGCAATATTTAAGAATAACTGTAATATTAGAAACAGATATATAGTAACTTTTTTCCAATTTACATTTTTCAGGAGGAATTACCTTTTTAGCAACCGATAATCTTGATACTAATGGTCTGATAGATGCCTTCAGTGCAATATCAGCACAAGATGGGAATATCGCTAAGCAATCTATTCAGGTGATTTATATCATAGTATATAATATGAAACAAAATATATTGATTGCTTCTTCTATTTTTTCATGAAGTTTAATGTATTTGAACCTGTAAAAGCCACCTGCAATAATTTTTACTTTTCCCAGGTGTTTATATACTGCATCTAATAATTTCCAAGCTGTTACAATATTATGTTCAAACTTAGTTCCCATTCATTTTAATATTTTCTGCTAATCCAGTGGCTATCAAATGTAATTTCCTTGGGGAAACCGAAAACAGGTGCTTTACATGCCTGTATCTGAGGTCAGAGTATTAAAGAAAAATTACAATCAAGTGGAATAACTGCTATTTAGGTTCTCTGTGACTGTCACACTGATTGCACTTTAGGGTTGTTACTCTGTACACATAATTTTAGTCATTCGGAGAGCTTAGAGGTAGAGAAGTTGCCTCTCATATTGTAATTCAAATTTATGATGCCCTTTATTCTTATTTTTAATAACATAATTTTCACATTTTAAAATGTTTTATTTCTTTGATTAGTAAAATAAAATGAACAATTATCCAAATTATAACAAAAATACATAGATCAAACTGTTTTGAATGGGAGTTTACTGTAAGGGTCTCTATGGACACTCCAGACACTCATTTACAGTGCTACGGATATGTCTTTAATCCCTTTGCTAGTCCTCTCTAGTACTCGTAGGATAATCTTCTACATTTGCCATTTACGGTTGTGGAAACATTTGCGGGTTTGGGGAATTCTAGAAACTGAATAGCGATTTGCGATTTTAGCACTCTGAACTCTTGCGGATTTAAAAGATCAAAGGCTTCGATGGCGTGTAAGTTCCGAGTTTTAAGAACTGCAAGAATTCAAGCCTGTAACATGTAGCCCGTTTACAGCTCGAAAAATAACTCCAATTGAATAGCCAAAAAACACACTGCCTCCATTACGGCCTACTGTAAATTACAATTGCTCAATTGAATGAGGCTGTTAGTGACACTTAATTTTCTTACAAATGTCCCAGTAGGAAAAAAAGGACCCCAAAGAAGCACTTTTTTGGACACTAATAAAATTGAAGCCTACACATTCTAAAGCACAAAAGATGCCAGCCATTGAATACCATGTAATACATTAACATACACTATGATGTGTCTGAACTACAATTTACTTACCAATTTAATAAACATAAGATTTACTAAACATAAGATTAGGATGCAAGGACCTCCATGGCTCCTAAAATTAACCCTATGCCACGGAGATCCATAAAGACCCTTCGTGTCACCTAAAAGCTAACCCTATACCATGGGGTTTCTCAAATGACCCCTAACCCCTACTACCATGGAGGTCTGTATTGACCCCCAATGGTACCTAAAATTATCCCCTATGTGCTGTGGTAGTCCCTATGGACCCCCATGGCATTTAACATTAAACCCTTTGTGCCATGTGGGACAATATGTCAATGTTTGAGTGGGAAACACGTAGATAAATAGTCATATTGTTACAATATTTACTGATGTTCTTTTACTTGGGGATGCCTAAGTGTACTCCTAAGGATCTTTGCAAGTCTTGTAAGCTATTTTCCCTTACGTGACAAAACACCTTGCTAAGTATCCGTAAGTTCATATGTGAAACAGCCTGGAATAGCTATTTAAGTTATCTAATAAGAATTCCCATAGTACGGGTCTGCCTTGCAGGAGATTCACACATCTGTTCAAAGAAGCCTATTACCTTCAGCCTTAACATGCACAACGCATCTATCACCCCCTAACTCTAACTCATTAGATTGTAAGTTTGGCAGTTTTCAATCTTGTAAAAAGCTTAAGCGCACACTAGATTCCAAACTCAAAAGACAGGGCTCGCCACTCTTGCATTGTGTCAATTTTGTTTTACCTTGTACTTAACCCTTGTTCAGTTTGTTACAAATGAAGATAATAATAAAAATAATATGTCCATGCCTTAAACTTTATATCTGTTCCCTGTTTTATCCTGTGAACTGAATACAAAACATTACATAAAACATAAAATATGTAGAATTGAACTCACAATCTTTTTAATCACCCAGGCACACGAAGAAGAATGAGTGTGCAATTTTACATAACAGATTCCTGATGATGGATCAACCTGTGCAGCCCCCTTATATTTGCAGCAGACTCAGGGGTGTATTCAAACACTCTGCAAATCCTAACTTCAAAAATATAATGGACTCCATAAATTCAGCTACATTTTTAAAAAGGAAAACACTTTTCCACATGTTTTTCCAGCTGATGGTGCAGAGCATAGTAATTATTCCAACTTTCTAAATATTCTGTAGATTAATGGTTTTCCTTGCTTGAAATTTTTTTTGATAAAACATATAGGATTATTGTATATTTTTTTTATATTCCTACAAAATTTGATAAGTTTACCCCATTATATCTGATCAGTATATAATGACAGTTCATTATAAAGTTTTGCTTCAATTATTAGAAATTTTACAAATAGACTTAAAATTGTGATACATCTTTTTTACAATGCTTGGGCAAACCTGGCTGAAGAAACACCATATTATGCATTAGGAAGAAAAATAATGAATTAATAACAGTAAAAAAAAAGATTTTTTAACACGTACCTTGAATTTTGATTTCATGCATATTAATAAATGAACACTTATCACATTGTGTACCCTCAGCTGCTTTTTAATCTATATTTATTTTGTATTTCTCACAGCTGGAAAGCACTGCTTTAAATCTAAGGCCAAATGATTGTTTGAATGGCACTGTGTACATTGATAGTACGGTGGGCAATGAAACATTCTTTCTATCCACTTGGCAAAGCTCAGTCCCAGGTATCAATTTACGAGACCCAAACGGAAAACTATATACTTCCACGCACTTCTTGAATGACTCAACTTCCAAATCATCAAGACTTGAAATCCCAGGAACAGCAGAGGTAATCTGTTCTGTAAAAGAAAACCACATTGTTTTATGTGGATAAAGTTATTTTCTCCTAAATTCAATGTTTTGAATTGCACGCATATCAATGTTATTCAGCAGAAGGGTACAATTCACCAGGCTTTCCATTATGGAACGTAAACCACATTCCACGGTTTCTGATAGCATATTACATGTCAAACATTCAAGAGCCAGTTCAAAAGCCAGGTTCCAAGCTATAACAGTTACATTGATTTATATGTGTTCTTCTGTAGCTCACATCACCTAATGTACAGATCACTTGTATCATTGAAAGGCAAGTGCTAAAACTTGTCCACATATTTTAACTTCTATAAAGTGAGCATTTTGTACTTAGGGAAAATCTCCCCCAAAAATTGTCAATGCAAACAGAATAAAAAACACAACTGATTCAGGGTGTTATTTATCAAAGTGGTAACATTTTAAATGAAGTCACTAATATTTTGTTATTAGTTGTTATTAACATTTTTGAGTGGAAGTTTTAATTAATTCAGCTTTAATGGTGGATATTCAAAGGATACATTACAAGAAAAGGTTATCCCTACATCCTAATGACTTTTGGCGTGAAGAAATTATCTCTCACATTGGGAATTGATAAGCCATTAGAGCTCTCCATTAGATAAATAATATGTGTCTCAGAGACTTTTAAGCATGTAGGTCTTGTCAATTTATTTTTTACAACAAATTGGTGTGTTCTTCAAACTTGTCAGTCCCCACCACGAGAGGTAACTAATCACATGAGATAAAGTCATTAGGAGATAGGGGGAATATGTTCATGCAGTTTATGCTTCACAATCCTAACTCACAATTTCAATAACAACCAAATATAAAAAACACTTCTTGTGTTCATTTATATTTATATTTTTAATTTCAGCTGACCTCAACCAATTTTCACTTATTATGTGCATTTAAATGTATTTAGTATAATAAGTTTGGCCATGTTTCTCAATTGGCAAAAAGGCCCCAATCTAAGGAAGGAAAAAACAATCGGTAACAAACTTAGAAAGATTTCTATGCTTCTTTCGCTGTTCATTGTTGACCTCCTCTTTCCCAGTTCTTGGTCCTATCCTGTAATGGTTATGGCACCAGTCTGCTGCTGCCATGCTGTTACCAACCGCTAGATGGAGCTGTCGATATTCCAGTGCCATATCATAGAGTCAAGGCTTAGGTAAACTGTTAGGGTTAGGGTTACTTTAAGGGTTAAGCTAACATTCTAAGTTTGGAACTTCTGTAACATATCGGCAGTGCTGCAAAATGTCGGCAGCGCCATCTGGCGGTTGTTCGTCGCACTGCAGCAGCGGACCTGTGTCGTAACTTTAACAGGATATATCCCATTTCCCTCCCCCATATTAATCTCTCTTCTCTTTTGAATTATTCATGTTTCTTCCTCTGTCTTTTTCCCAATCACCATTTTCACCTATCATCTATTAAAGAAATGATCAAGCTGTGATCCAAGCTGCATTTAGGTTATCTGCAGAGTTAGTATTATAAAACAAATATAAACCATTAATAAGAATACATAAACAGAAGTACAGAAATGACTAAATGTTGTTTAGAAGTGAACGTGGTATGTTCCAGTATATAACAGCAAAGTAAAATGGGTGAACATAAGTAAGAAAAATAATTAATTGGTCCACTAAGACCATCTGTAACGTTCAAGTGGTTGATGGGGAAAAAGTCTATAATTATCCTGACCACTTCCCTCATTAAAGAGATATTGAAGTCACACACTTTCTATAATGCATTGAAATGGACAGGTATCAGTTTTTCTAAAAAATGAGTACAGCAAAGGTAAAACATTACTTTTGAAACCTGTATATTTGCTTTTTTTGGACAAATGTCACGGCTTCGTTATGATATATGTATTTAGTTGTAATGGGTACAGGCAGGAAAAGTTGTGAAATATAAATACTGTATACTCTCAGTTATCCAGAACTCTCAAGCAACCAGAAAAAAATGGAATCCTGTACTTTAAATAGAAATTACATTTTAGAGGGCTCAACAAATGTCAGGAGCCAGGTTGTCCTGCCACAAAATGCTTACAGGCACCTAGATTGCATTCACTGTATGTCTCGGCAATTCAGTTTTATATAGAAGCAGACAGGCATGAGTGACTGAGCCAGTGCAGTGTTAGCGTTACATTCATCAGGATCAGCACCACACCCTCCAACTGAACGTACCTGCGTGTAAGTGAGGAGTGAAAGCTGCTGCTGCTAGAAAAGCCCTCACTGACAAATATACTTAGCAGAGCATTCTATGTACAGTATATCTAGGCCTCTTTTAAAAGTGACTCTCAAGCAAACAGAAACTACATTTATCTGGCATCTATTAATCCCTGTGGGCGCCGGATAACTGAGAGTCTACTGTAATCTTTAACAAAGATTTTCAATACGTTCTATCTAGTTCTCCTCACTAGAGGGAGCTACAACAATGCATTTTCTTTACTACAGAGAGTTCCTGTTCTCACTTAGAGTTCCATATGTCAACAGTTCTGGTTCCTTCATATATCACAGTTAGATTTGGCTGCTAAGCTGCATTTCCAGCGTTTTAAAAATAAGTTTTCTTACTTTTTGCAGCACTCATTTTCCATGCATTTTTTATACCATGTAAAACCTGATCTTTACTTTCCCATTACATTTTCTTTCATAGAATGTTTTTTAAAATAATAAGAATAAAGTAATATCACCAGTAATAACTACTTTCTTTATTTTTTAGAGTGGAGCTTGGCATTACAGTATTTGCAACAAATTCACCTCAAATCAGGTTTTAGGCATAACTGTGAACTCGAGGGCATCTGATGAAAAAGTACCTCCAATTATTGTAAATGCCCACATGAACATAGACACAAACGCATTCCCAAGTCCAATGGTTGTCTATGCAGCAGTAAGTCAAGGGATGGCACCTGTTCAAGGAGTTAAAGTAACAGCGATTGTGGAACCAGTGACCGGAAGTCCTGAGACACTAACCCTGTTGGACAATGGTGCAGGTAATTTAATTGTTTCCTGTAAAAATGCAGCCAGCAAATAACATTACGCTTTTCATAACACTGTAATATATCATTAGGAGAGACTGAAAGACTGAAGCCATTATATACACTGTTGAAACATACTCCACATTCAAAATACTCTGCAGAATGAAAAAACATTTATTAAAACTGGTGAAGAATATCCATTTGAAATGCTAATAAATTCCTGTATTAAATTTTCATCTTTCCACCATAATCATTAAATATATTCTATTTTTTTTGCATTATTGTGATATTAGATACCACATTGTTTTATTATATGTGATTATTCTGTTACCAGTTCTCTTTTTTTTTTGCTTATCAAGAATAATTATAATAGATACAGTATATATAGCCAGGTGTACCTGGTAGTTGTGGTAGGGGCCCTCTCCCATCTCTCCCATCTCTCCCCTCTATCTGGGCCCCCCCCCCCCCCGCCTCTCCTCTTCCTGTGGGAGGGGGTCTCTCAGCCTTCTTAACCCTCATACTCCTCAGTTTATTTCTGAGTCTGTGCCAGGAGGGTGTACCTCAGCGCTCCCTTGTTGGCCTTTATGCGGGCCTCATCAAGCTTGCTGCACTTTTTTCCCTTTAGTTGCTGCTTTGCAGGCCTCACTGGGCCATCCCCTGGGAGTTTTTTCCTTCATGCTGTGGCTTTTATGCACTCGATTTGCCTGTCCTTTTCAAATTATGCTGCCCTCCTTTGGCTTCTATCGCTCATTATTCATTCTGCATTTTCAAATCTTCTCCTCATCTATCTTCTTCAGTCCTTTCTTCCCCTTAAGATTGTTCCTACTGCCAATTCTTGCAAAAGAAAAGGATTTTTCCTTACATGCTGCTTTTGGCCTTTTTACGCACTTTGCATATCAGTCGCTTTGCCTGTCCTTTACTAATTATGCTGCCCTCTTTTGGCTTCTATCGCTCATTATTCGTTCTGCATTTTCATATTTTTCCCTCATCTATCTTCTTTATGTCCTTTGCTCCCGCTTACTTTTATTCCTACTGCTATTTTTTCATTCAGTCCCTGTCTCGCTGCATCTCATTACTAATTCAACCATCATTCTGCCACAGTTCAGCCAATCCGCACCATTCCCCGTGCAGCTTTTGCGCCATATTCCTGATTTCGATCATTATCAGCTGTCTTTGCCCATATCCAAGGACTCGTCCGGCCCTCTTATGGGGCCACAACGTCCGTAGCACCTGCCAGTACAGCTATCATGCACAGTTCCCCATTCAGCTTTTGCTGCCTTTTGCGCTATGTTCCTGATTTTGATCATCATCAGCTGTCTTTGCCCATATCCAAGGACTCATCTGGCCCTCTTATCGGTCCACAACGTCTGTATCCTTGCCACATTCAGCTAACCTGCACCGTTCTTTGTTCAACTTTTGCTACCTTTTGCGCTATGTGTCCACGAAGGCATTTTTCATTGCTGGAGAGCCACGACTTGAATATTCATCATTCTTGCCGGTTCGGAGTGTCATACACGACTTAACGACAACAGCATATATATATATATATTTATATCGTTTTATCGTTATATATAAGCTATTTTTTGTGAATCTGATTTGTAGCATGTTTTTTGAATGCACAAAAAAAATCTCCATTCACTTCTATTGAAACAGCTGCCAAAATTATGTGGAATTTAAAACAGGGTTAAATGGGGGTGCAGCTTATAACAGGATTACCCTATCAGGTGATTAATTTGGTTAATGGAAACATGTATATTCCTAGTAAAGCAGGATTGAAAATAATAGTTAATGCATTAAAGATGGTTTAATTTAATTACCCATAAGGCTGACTATAGTGATCCATATTTTTTTTCCTGATTTACGGTATTTCCCAAACTGCTAAAATCAATGACTCAGATCTCTAATGTTATGGATTAATTTGGTGAACTATATTATACTTTTTAACGTATAACATTAATTGTATCAAATCTAAATAATAGTAAAGATATTTTTGCTAAAATCTATTGAACACACATATATATATATATATATATATATATATATATATACATACATATACATACACATACTGATAAAAATGCATGGATTAGTTACTCTGATCTCCAAATGTAAATTGGGACCTTTAAGTCCAAAGGAGCTCTGATATGGAGCTTTTTTATTCCACAATATACAGAGTACAGAAATGCATATTTGTATACTTGAGAAAAGCTACTGCAGGTGCAGTTGATCAAGAACACAGGGCCCCTGCTAATGGCCTTAGCCTGGGGTAAAGGGTGACTCTTAATTTAACTAGGGTTTATTGGTAGAACATTAGTGGGGGAAAGTGTCTCGGTGAGTACCCAAGTTATTTTGTTCTGCCACTTAACTTAGGTATAATTCTTACCTACAGTATATTACATATTCTATTTCTTCTTTTCAGGTGCTGATATTGTAAAGAATGATGGAATCTACTCTAGGTACTTCTTTAATTTCACAGGAAATGGTAGATACAGCTTAAAGGTTCGAGTTGAAAGCAAAGACAATAAAAGTCGCCTGGCTCTACCAAAAAGTCGCGCTCTATATATACCTGGCTATGTTGAAAATGGTGAGGATATTTTTTTTCTTTTATTAAGTGTAACAACATTGTGATGAAGGTTATATGTTTATTATACCTATTATTTATAAATTATACCATATTCATTCAAACTGCTCATCAGATACCCACACACTCATTTTGCTATATGCTCTCCTGCCTGTGCCTAACACAGCTACTGTAGCCGAAGATAATAAAGAAAAGTTATTGATTGAACAGAAAAACATTGTGTATGTGCATTTACATAGCACTTAGTATTTGAAATATTTGAGGACAGTCAGAAGTAATGTAATCAGAGATTTAGATCTAGAAGAGAAAAACAATGGGATCTATCCATCTCTCTATCCATCCATCTCTCTATCCATCTATCTATCTATCCATCTATCCATCTATCTATCCATCCATCTATCTATCTAGGGTTTCTAAATTGAAAAAAGAGTCTATTTTGTGTTTAATTATAGAGTATATAGTATATATTAGTTATATATATGAGAAGTAATTTCTTCATATACTGAAAAACATATGCAAAAGCACTCTGAGAGCTAAATGTTTGGCGAATCAATAGTAATGTGTAACATAAAAATAAACTTCACTTAAATAAAATCCACAGAGACCTTGTCTATTGTAATACAGGAAAAGCTCTCCTCTAGTTTAGTGGATAGAGCTTGTTTTGAAATTCTTATTAATGAACCATTTGAATGCACTAACAATGGCAGCTAGCAATTTTACCATTAATACAATTCATATTCAGTGTCTTAAATAAGCAATTATTTGTATTGGTTAGTATACTTCTACCGCACTATAATTGAACCTTTAAGCTTAGATAATAAAAAGTGTGTATTAGTTTGTGAACATACTTGAATGTCTGTAAATATTCAGAAGTGTGTGCATATGTGAGACCTTTCTCCCTAACTTCACTATATCAGTATTTGGGATCAAAAGACTAAGTGTAATGATAGTGTAAATGTTTGCATGAGTATTCAAACTTATACACTATTTTAGTGACCATACAAGTATGTTTGTATAGCATGTGTATATATATATATATATATATATATATATATATATATATATACATACATACATACATACAATATAGTTATTTACGTTTGTTTTTATTTATAATTTTGGATTGTTATTGATATATTTTAAGTTATATGCATTGTAGAGTACTGGTATTTTAAGATGGATGCTATTTTGCCATTTTCTTTCCAGGTGAGATCTTTATGAATCCACCAAGGCCTGTAGTTAGTGATGATGACCTTCAGAACAATTTGGGACCATTCAGTAGAACTGCATCAGGTGGCTCTTTTGTGGTTACTAATGTGCCAACAGGCGCCATAACTGACATTTATCCACCTGAGAAAATTACTGACTTATTGGCAAAGATAGAAGAAGATGCAATTGTGTTGTCTTGGACAGCAACTGGTGATGACCTGGATAAAGGAACTGGTATGTGGGCTTTCAATAAATGAAATGCAAAAGTTTAGGTAGCTGAATTATCTACATTATAAATGTTATTTTCATGATAAAAATGCTATCATCTTAATGTATGTTGTTGGGAAGGAAGACATAAGGTGGTGGTATCAAGGTGATGGAAGTGCATGGAATAAAAGTAAACTCTCTTTCAACAATAAGTGCCCACCAGGTACAACAGCACAAATATATCATTCTACATTCAGTGTACAAAGCAGAATACAATGAAAAAACATATTACAAGAATGCATAACATGTATTCAACAGCACATTTATATGGATTTTTGAAATGATTGCAACACTCTGCCAAAGTGTATACCATTACTAATTTTAGGGAACATTTGTAATAATATTGTTCTCTTAATGAATCTTTACTAAAAGTTGTAATAAACAAAAACTGTATATGAAATACACTAATTAATTCATACATTTGTTCAAATAAATGTATTTACAAGTACATTTAGATGGAGGTTTGGAATCATGGCAACATTCTGCCAGAATGTATACCATTACTAATTTTAGTGAACATTATTAATAATATTGTTCTTGATTAATCTCTGCCAAAGGTTGCGTTAAAAAGAGTGTGAAAGATGTGAAATTTTAGAGAACTCTTGGTGAGCCTCCCCATTTCTTTGTTGCCATATGAGCAATATGTATTTTACAAGAGCTTCATTTTTTTAAAAAAAGATGCCCAAGGCGTTTAATATACTAGAAATGTAGAATTTAAACAACAAACTATGCATCCTAATATATATTAAACAAGATTCTAGATAATAATATTCTTGTAGATTACAATTATTTACATTGAGCAAATGCTGGTTAAATAAACAATTTTCACTGTGTATCTTCATGTTTTTATTTCAGCTTCAACATATGACTTAAGAATGAGCACCAATCCTAAAGACCTTCGGGACAGCTTTGACAGTTCTACTCCAGTCAATGTCTCCAGTCTCACACCACAGCCAGCAGGATCCAGTGAAACATTTGCATTTATTCCAGAAAATGTTGTTATAGAAAATGGCACCATCCTTTATTTCGCTCTGGTTGCTTTTGATAAAGTATCTCAGAAATCAAGCCTGTCTAATGTAGCACAGGCTGCTCTCCTCATTCCTGCAGCAACACCTACCATCGTCCCAACTACTACACCAAATCCGGCCACTACAGTTCAAACTAAACCGATTACTACATCACGATCACCAATCGTAGTTGATAATTCCGGCAAGATAAACGTAACACATTTGGCCCTAATAATATGTGGATCTGTAGTTCTTATTTCTATCATTATAAGCATTACTGTCTGTATAGCAGTGAGCTGCAAGAAAAGCAAGAAAAATCCAGAAATGAGATTATAAATGGATGGATGAGAACATCAATATTTTAAAGCAGTTATCATCTCCTTTTTATGTATTTATATGGTTTAATAAATAAGCATTACTTCAGTTCCATTTTATGTAAATTACTGCAGATACCTTTATTTATTTTTAATGAACTTTTGAATAAGTCTCTCATTTCCATTACACATTTCAGTAGGATTAATGTTTTGGATATTTTTGATTAGATGCTTTTAGTTTTACGCACCAAAGCAGGCACTTAAGCATATATTCTAAGTCTTATCAGGGATGGATGTATGTATATTGTTATGTGTAGTTTTAATAAAATGATAGAATAGTAGAGTAATTGATGATATGAAACCAAAGCATATTTTATTTCTGTGACGTGAGTAGGTTTTCATTTACTACATACAAATGTTATCTCTAATGTTGAGCTAGTCACTGTTAAACATCATATTCATTCTGTATTTAATTTTTTGTATTCAAAATAAAACCAATATGACTACTGACTGTCTTAACATTATTATTTTATATTGTTGCATAATAGGTGAACAATGTAATTTCCTGTTCTTTAAAAAAATTCTGATTCAATCTAGGATCGCTGCACAGGTAATGGCTCCACTAAACCATGATTTAGCTACAATAGGATTTACAGCATTAATAATATGCTTGAGAGAACTGATCATGTTAAGACTTATACCTCTTCCACAAAATATATTTTTGTGATAAAAAAATGAGTTATATTGATAAAGAGAATGTGTCACTTATAGTAATTAAGGTTGAAAAAAGACTTTCAGTCCATCAAGTTCAACCTGTTAAGATCTCCTATGATCTGCAATATGCGGATTAGTTATTAATTAATTAGTTGTCAAATAATTATTAATAGTATAGTATTTGAGGATGAATAAAGAGTTAGTCCATCAAGTTCAACCTTTTTAGATCTCTATTGGTCTTTTTAATATGTGGACTATTTATTATTAATTGTTAATTGATACAGAGATAGGCAAACAGAAAAAAAAAAAAACAATTTAAACTTTGCCAATTGTCTCATAAGGGGAAAAAAGCAAAATTCCTTCCTGACCCCAGAAACTGGCGATCACATTTCTCCCTGGATCAATATTCCTTTGCTAGTTATCTAGGATAGCCTTGAATGCCCTCTTTATTCAAAAATATATCTAACCCCTTTTGGAAGTTGTCTATCGAATTCGCTGTCACCACCTCCTTTGGTAAAGAATTCCACAATTTAACCACCCTAACTGTTAAGAACCCTTTTCTTTGTTTAAGGTGAAATCTTTTTTCCTCTAACCTAAAAAGATGTCCTCTTGTCAGTTGAAAATCTCTTGCTACAAAAAGTTCACTTGACAAAGCCTTATATTGACCCCAAATCCCCTCGTAGACACCTTTTTTCAAGGGAAAATAAGTTTAATTTGGTTAGTCTTTCTTCATAACTTAGCCCCTCCATTCCCCTTATTAGTTTTGTAGCTCTTCTCTGTACTTGTTCCAGCTCTAAAATGTCCTTTATATGAAGTGGTGCGCAAAATTGTACTCCATATTCCAAATGAGGGTGTACTAGGGATTTGTATAGTGGTATATATTTGCTTCCCTTGCTTTTATACCCTTCTTAATACATGCTAATATTTTACTTGCCTTTGCAGCTGCTGCTTGGCATTGAGTACTGCTACCGAGGAGTTTGTCCAATAGTACTCCCAAATCCCTTTCAATATCTGATACCCCTAGATTTGCTCCATTAATATTATAAATTGCATGGCTATTTTTCCTTCCCAAATGCATAACCTTACATTTATTTGTATTAAATCTCATCTGCCATTTAGCCGCCCATTTCTCTAATTTATGCAAATCCTTTTGTAGGGAAAGTACATCATTATCTGATTTTATTACCTTGCACAACTTAGTGTCATCAGCAAAAATGGAGACACTACTTTCGAGTCCTACTTCTACAGTCATTAATAAATATGTAAAAAAGGAGAGGACCTAATACTGAACCTTAAGGAACCCCACTTATCACATTAGTCCAATCGGAGTATGTTGCATTTACAACAACCCTTTGCTTCCTCTCTTTTAGCCAGCTCTCAATACATGAGCAGATATTTACTGCAATTCCTGTATCCCTTAGTTTGCTCACTAGTCTTCCATGTGGCACTGTATCAAATGCCTTTGAAAAATCCAAAAAGACTACATCCACTGAGTTGCCCTGATCCAAGTTCCTACTAACCTCCTCATAGAAACTAATTAGATTGGTCTAACACGACCTATCCTTCATAAATCCGTGTTGACTGCTACCTATGATCTTGTTCAAATAGACATATTCTTGTATTCTGTCCCTTATTATCCCTTCCAAAAGCTTCCTAACTACAGATGTGAGGCTCACTGGTCTATAATTCCCCAGATTTGCTCTTGATCCCTTCCTAAATATAGGTATTACCTCTGCTTTTCTCCAGTCATCCGGTAGAGACCCTGTAGTGAGTGAGTCTTGAAAGATTAGATATAATGGTTTGGCTATTACAGAACACAGCTCCCTCAGTACCCATGGATGTATTTCATCAGGACCTGGGGCTTTATTAACATTTATTTTCTCTAATCTCTTTTGGATTTCTTCCTGCGTTAACCAATTATTTAGTGATCTTAGTGTAGCCCCATTATGTTGCGGTGTCCCAACCACTGGTACCTCCCTTGTGTATACCGACGAAAAGAAGCTATTTAGCTCATCTGCCTTTTCCTGGTCACTAATTATCAGATGGCCTGTGTCACATTGTAATGTTCCTATAGCTTCCTTCCTCACCTTCTTCCCATTAATATACAGTATTTAAAAAATATTTTAGGGTTAGTCTTACTTTCCTTTGCAACTAACTTCTTATTTTCTATTTTCGCCCTTTTGCAAGCCTTGTTGATTTCCTTATAGTCACATAAAGCTGCCTTTGTTCCCTCCTTCTTGTATAATTTAAATGCATGTTTCTTTTTCCTCATCATGATCTTTAAGTCATTGTTAAGCCACATGGGATATGATTTACTCCTATTCATTTTATTTCCACATGGTACATGCCGATGAGTATGTTTATTTAGTAAGGATTTGAAAGTTGTCCATTTATTTTCAGTATTTTTCCCTGTAAGTTCTTTGTTCCAGTCTATATGTGGTATTGCTGCCCTTAGCCCATTAAAGTTAGCCCTTTTAGAATTTTGAGTTTTTGTTGGCCCCTTACAACTCTGTTTTTTGTATTCAATCTCAAATTATACTGTGTTGTGATCACTGTTCCCCAAGGGTTCACCTATTTAACATTTGATATTATATCAATATTACTTGTGATGACTAAATCCAAGATGGCCCCATTTCTAGTGGGTTCTTGTATTACCTGGGCCAGATAATGATCCATGAGTGGTCTCCTTTATCCAGTTTATTTCAGGGTAATTAAAGTCTCCCATTATTAGAACTTGCCCGTGCTTAGCTGCATTTCCAATCTGTAACTATAATTGTATTTCCTCACTTTCAGCTATATTTGGGGGTTTATAGCATACTCCCACCAATATGCGTTTAGAATTAGCTCCTCCCCTATTTAGCTCAACCCACAATGATTCAATGATGCCGTTAGTTCCAGCATAAATATCTTCTCTGACTATAGGATTATATTCTGGTTTATCATACAGACAGATCTCTCCTCCTCTTTTACCATTTCCCCTATCTTTCCTAAATAGGCTATAACCATCCAGATTAACAGTCCAGTCATGAGATTCATCCCACCATGTTTCAGTAATGCCTATTAAGCCCCATTTTTCTTGTACTGCTAATAATTCTAGCTCGTCCATTTTCCCAGGCAAACTTCTTGCATTAGCAAGCATACACTTGATGTTGCTATGGCTCTGTCGTTGTGAAGTGCTTGGCACTGTATTTGAGGCTTCTATTAATACCTCCCTACTGTCTATTGTAACCTTCCCCCCTTCTCCTCCCCCTGGGTAACTAATTCATCCCTTTCCTTCTCTACCCTATTTACCCCAATACTTCTATATAGTCCCGGCTGCAGTATTATCATTGTGAAAAGTTTTAGACATATCGCATTTCTTTATTTTTTTAATCCTCATCTGAAATTTTACAGTGCTCCACATAGAAGTAAACAATGTAAGTAAATGATTATCAATTGATATCAGAATAAAATGCAAATATGTTGCTGATTAAAAGGGCAAAACAAATATTAATAATAAATAAATAATAATAAGTGTACCATTTATAATGTTTATGAATATATGTTGTGTTTATTTTTTTATTAATTACATTTTTTCTATTTATCCTAGGGGTGCCAGACCTGTGGACATCTAGGATGGGCCCTTATGCTAGGGATGAAGGCAAGAAAACCATCTTAGCTGGAGGGGCATTTGGGCAATGTATGTGGGCTCATGTACCCTATTCTAGGTTTAGTGAGGGGAGTTGTTTTAGGCAAGATTTAGAGATTTTTATTGTATGTAGATAGGGGTTTATTGTATGTAGTTAGGGGTTAACTGTGTGTATTAAGGGGTTAAATTGCATGTTGTTAGTGGTTTTAATGTATGTAGTTATGGATTTTAATGTAAGTAGTTAGGGGTTTAATTGTATATGTAGTTAGGGGTTAACTGTATGTATTTAGGGATTAATAGCCATATTAAATTAGCCCTCGTAGTTCCCTCGGTCCTTGCAAAATAATTTTTTTTGCTGTTTGCGAAGACCGATTCCACGATATGTCCCTTGCAGCCCAAAAACGGCCATGAATAGGCTTCCGGAGAGCTACGTAGTAACACGCACAAATAAATCTATGGGGTGAACCTCGCACCTCGGAAGAATTCCTCCGGGCTCATAAAAGTGCCCACAAGGGATACTAAAGCCCATCTGTGCTGCCTCTGAGCAGCCCGACACCAGCGTCTGATGCTTCCCCTTGCTCCCTAAACACATCCCCATGCAGGTTAATGTAGTGACCCCTGCAGCCTCCCTACATTAACATCTTGCAGTGGGGCTCCCCGATCGGCATCGATCAGGACCCGGTGCATTTAAACATTTAAAATGTCCTGCCATATTCCTTAAATGGCCCGAGGCACACTATCAACCAATCCCGTCCGTGGAGGTACTGCAAGTACCCCAACGGCACCAAACATTGATCAGGCCCCCGCTGCATTTAGAAATGGCAAATTCCCAGCCGCGGCTCCTTAAAGGGCTTACCCCCTATCGAGACATTACCCCCTATCGAGACATTACCCCCTATCGAGACATTACCTCCTATCGAGACATTACCACCTATCTAGACATTACCCCCTAGAATAAATAAAACCACTTACCTTTGCAGATGTCCCTTCAGATTGCACCCCCTAGGAAAAAATAAACATTAAATTAGTACATAAATAAACAGTACATATAAAAAATAAGCATTACAAATACAGTATTGAACTCAACTTTCCACCATGTGCCGTCTTTCTTCTTCTGTTCCCCTCGGCGCTGCCCCTGGAAAAAAGAAGCATCACATTAGTATAACACATACACAAATACACACACATAAATGAACAATGAACATTATACATTTAAAAATTACCAGTCCACGACGTCCCCGGCCTTCTCCTCTTCTCCACCGGCTCGGCCCTTAAAAAACTTGCGGAGCTCCCCAATGAGGCCTCGAGAGCCTTTTTCGGTAGAAAATTGGCAATGGCCACTTCTGATTGGCTAAAAAGGCTGTCAATCAATCAAATTTCAGCCAATCAGAAAGCCAAGGTGTGAGCCAATCAAAATGGGATACACCCCTATATCCCATTCTGATTGGCTGATGGACCTGTCAATCTTTTTTAAGCCATTCAAACACACTATTGCCTTCAGCCAATCACAATGGGATAGACCCACACAAGGTGATTGGCTGAAGGCATCTGCGCCTTCTGATTGTCTGCAGTCTGACAGTGACAACAGTCAGTCAGAAGGCGCAGATGCCTTCAGCCAATCAATCTGTGGGGGTGTATCCCATTGTGATTGGCTCGCACCTTGGCGCCTTCTGATTGGCTGAGATTTGATTGACAGCCTTTTCAGCCAATCAGAAGGCGCCATTGCCAATTTTCTACCGGAAGAGGCTCTGGAGGCCTCATTAGCGTAGTGCGAAGCTCCGTTTTTTTTTGTTTTTTTTAGAGAGTGGATTCTTCAAGGGCCCAGCCGTCGCAGAAGAGGAGAAGGCCAGGGGTATCACGGACAGGTAAGTTTTAAATGTATAATGTTTATTGTTTATTTATGTTGTGTGTATTTGTGTATGTGTTATACTAATGTAAAGCTTCTTTTTTTCCAGGGGCCGAACCGGAGAACAGAAAAAGATGGACGGGGATATGGTGGAAAGGTGAGTTCAATACTGTATTTGTAATGTTTATTTTGTATATGTACTGTCTAATTATGTACTAATTTGATGTTTCTTTTTTTCCCAGGGGGTGCAATCTGAAGGGACAAGGTAATTGGTTTTATGTATTCTATTTTAGCTTAGATTTAGGGGGTAATGTCTAGATAGGGGGTAATGTATAAATAGGGGGTGATGTCTAGTAAGGGGCTAATGAATAGATAGGGGGTAATGTATAGATAGGGGATAATGTATTGTAGTTAGGGGGTATACTTATAATGCATTTATTACTGTAATGTTATGTATATTTGTGTATGTCTTTACTTTGCAGGTCTGTAATTATTTTTTTTTATTTTTTGTAGTGGGGGGTTGTGATGTTCTTTTTTAATTTTTTGTACTATACCTTTTTTTTTTTTGTTAAAAGTTTTTTTTATTTTTTGTAATTAGTGGGGTGGGGGATTTAATAGGGGGTTAGTTTGGTAGTGTTAGGTGGGTGGGGTTAGTAGGTTAGGGTAGAAAGGGGTTAGTTTAGATTTAGTGGTTTATTGGGGGGAAGAATAGTGTACTGTAGTGTAATGTTTGTACTTAGTGTCATGAGGGTCCTGGAGGACCCTCATGTCACTTATGGGGTTAATAATAGGGTTCTCATTGTCCTATGAGGGTCTTCATAGATGCTTATGGGACTGATTGGGTTAAATAGATGCTTACTGGGGTCTGTATAGGCTCCCATAAGGGATGGGGATAGATGGAGGCTTATTGGGGTCTGTATAGACCCCCATAAGTGATGGGGTTAAAAAAGACTAGAAGGGGTTAAATAGGCATACATGTGGTTGAATAAGGCTAGAAGGGGTAAAATAGGCCCAGTTAGGATTATTAGGATCAGATAGGTTTAAATAGGCCCAGTTAGGGTTAGATTGGCCCAGTAAGGGTTATATAGGCCCAGATAGGGTTAATTATGGTTTAGAATGGGTTAATGGGGTATAGTTAGGGTTAATAGTGTAGTGTAGTGCTCAGGCTTTGTCATGAGGGTCCTAGATGACCCTCATGGCACTTTAAGGGTTAACCTACGGGTTAATAGTGTCCAATAGTGGTCTATAAGACCCCTATTGGACTGAGGGCCTAATTTGAGTCTCATATGGCTTTGCATAGAATTTTACATTAGACCCCTTCACTGGCACCATGCTTAGAAGCAGACAGCTTCCATCAATGAATGCAAACGGTGTGCTCCAGGAATGTAAACACAACACTCACCAAAAGTGTCATGTATGCCTCCAGAGTCCAGCGGAAGCCTACATTTTTTTCCTTCTAATTAAAAACTAACTTTATAAACTTTTTTCTAGTGTAGAGCAAAATTATGTTTATGTATAGTGTGGTATCCATGTTCTTTCTGTCTCCTTTTTGGACTTGGCTTGCAGTAATATATATTTTATTTTGCTTGTGTAGGGAAATTTTGTGTTTTCACTCACTTTTTACTAACTATCACATGCCTTACTAACACATCCTAGACAGAGTTTAACACAAAACATCTGCCATGTGTATATGTATTGCTTTACACATAGCCTAAAACCTTGTATGGCACATGTATTGCACATCTGACTGTAGGATAAAGGTAAATGATCTTTGTGTAGTGTAATAGAGACAGAGCATTTCAGAATGTTTCCTTTGAGACTGTTGTTGTATTCTCTAGGCGTGAATAAGGAAACTTATAAGGAAAGGATTGACATCACTCGTTTTGACCCCTTCCTTGGGAGATGCCTGCTGAGAAGCACTAGAGAACAGAATTTCCCCCCAAAACATTCTCAACGTTTGCAAAAAAAAATGTATTTCATTGTACAGTCATCATTCAAGTGCACAGACCAAATTAGCGTTCAAAGACTAAATCAATATTTACAAGACCTGCAGTTAATTTAAACAAGCTGTACACAACAACATAGAACAGGACTCTGTAACCCTGAGAAGAACTCAGAATTATCTTAATTTATGTAGTGTTAAACCCAAAAAGAATATATAGTAGAAGACAACTAAATATAAAAAAGTCAAAGTCATTACATTTTGTGAATGTACAGTAACAAATTTGTTATGTCATTTTTAACTATGGAGATTTTGAAAATCAAATACAAAAAACTGTAGTGCTTTTCAACATGGGGGGCTTAAAATAGATCACAAAACTGCCAAATATGTACTATAAACAAACAAAAATACTTCAAATGTGCAGATCTCTTTTACTCACTGGTATTTTATCAAGTTTTTAAGAGTATCCTCGTATAATTTTGTAGTCTATTTCTTCTCCCCCTATTCATTATACATACTGAGCAGCAGCTTGCAAATCGGTAATATAAAATAAAAAATGTTATGTTTAAATTCTGTGTTATATTGATCCCATCAATCAATGTGTTAATACATATAATGGACCTCGCATGGACTAGAATATCATATTTACTGATTTATTAATATTGCATTATTTCTGGAATGCGGGTCTGATCGAAACTTGTAAGGCTTTGAAATCTAACCTCCATTTTTCAGTGACGTAATGATGACGATCTCATTTGCCATTGGCTCTATCTAAATCTGTAACTACGTAGCTAGGTAACGCAGCTGAATTTCAAGCCGACAGCCTTTGTAGGCTTGCCGATGCCGCTACGGGCATCGAATTTAATAGGGCTGCAAGTGTCTCCAAGAACAAAGCTGAACTTCACTGGCTGATATAAGGAAGTTCAGCCTTTTAAGATCTCTTCTGATGATTATAATATGTGGATGCAATAATTGTTACTTGCTAATTATTAATAAATAATTGATCGAGAGGAAGGCAATCAGACTCCTCCCTGAATGAATATTCCCTCTCTAATTATCCAGGATAACCCTGAATGCCCTTTTTATTCAAAAATATATCCAACCCCTTTTTAAAGTTATCTGTCTATTCTGCTGTCACCACCTATTTGGAAGAGAGTTTAACCACTGTGAAGTACCCTTTTCTTTCTTTAAGGTGGAAACTTTTTTCTTCTAAACTCAAGGTATGTCCTCTTGTCAGTTACAAACCTCTTGGCACAAAAAGTACACTTGACAAATCCCTATATTGACACTGGATGTATTTATATAGGGTAATAATATCTTATCGTAGGGGCATTTTTTCTAGAGAAAGTAAGTTTAATTTGATTAGTCTTTCTTCATAGCTTAGTCCCTCCATTCCCCTTATTAGTTTTGTTACCCTTTTCTGTACTTTTACCATCTCTAAAGTGTTCTTTTTATGAAGTGGTGGCCAAAATTGTACTCCTTATTCCAAATGAGGGCATTCTAGGGATTTGTATAGTGGCAGAATTATATTTGCTTCTCTTGCTTCTATACCCCTCTTAATACATGGTAATGTTTTACTTGCCTTTGCAGATGCTGCTTGCCATTGAGCACTGTTACCTAGGTGGTTGTCCACAAGCACTCCTAAATCCCTTTCTATATCTAATATCCCTAGAATTGCTCCATTAAAATTATAAATTGCATGGCTATTTTTTCCTTCCAAAATGCATAACTTTATATTTATTTGTATTAAATCTCATCTGCCACTTAGTTGCCCATTCTTCTATTTTTATGTAGGGGAAGTACATAATTTTTTGATTCAGTTACCTTGCACAACTTAGTTTCATCAGCAAAAATTGAGACAAAACGTTCCAGTCCTACTATGTCATTAATAAATATGTTAAAAAGGATAGGACCTAATACTGAACCCTGAGGAACCCCACTTACCACATTGGTCCATTCAGTTCAATTTACAACAAACCTTTGCTTTCTATCTCACTCAATACATGAGCAGATATTTACTGCAATTCCTGTATCCCCTAGTTTACACAATAGTCTTCCATGTGGCACTGTATCAAAAGCGTTTGCAAAATCCAAAGAGTACATCCACTGAGTTGCAGTTTGATTGTAACATGAATAACAGAGAGTTAACACATTTATTATTGTTTGGTCATTCATCTGTGTCTGATTTTCTGTGAACTGCCCCTCTGAGATTGATTTTTGACATGATTGTCATATTTTTAAAGTTAGGCTAGCTTTTGCACTCTCTTCCTTCACCCTCACCAATAGGCCCTTTAGTTCCTCGTCGTTTTCAACCATCAGAGTACTTTCATCCGCATATCTGAGGTTGTTAATATTTACAAGATAAACATGAAGGAACCTGATATACAATTTATACAAAGTTATGCTGGTTGTATACAGAATAGACATTTGTCCACCATTATATATCTGGCAAGTTTTTTAACTACTCAAATTAGCTTTTAAGTGTCATGTCTCCCTAAATCCTCATCTGCACCCCTGAGCCTTTACCTGCAACTCTTGAACTAAAACCTTATCTACACCAATATTCTTTACCATTTTATTTTTTATCTAATTTTATGATAAATCTCTGCCTCCTTCCATTCTGGGTGTTTGTTTTGTTCTAGGTTAGTACTCTGTAAAGGAATAAACAAGTCGGAAGTAAGTGTGCTTAACCTTATAACACCTAGAAGTCAAGGCTCTATCCAGATTAATTAAGAATCCTTCATTGAACAGTTATACACTAAAAATAATAGCTAATAAAATCAATTGCTTGTAGAGGCAATGTAGAGATGTTGTTCATTGTTTCAAAGTGAGCTGTTTGATAAGTGTTTGATAAGGATTTTTTAAGGTTATACTGTTGGAAAACTGGAGGAAAATCGCATCCATTTATAGCAGAACAAATAAGCACTGATTACTCCTGATATTCTCTGCCACCTCTATACTCATAAAAATCACAAACAATAACCCAAACACAATTCATATCTCACTAATTCTTCTCTTTTCCAACTATATCTCTGCTTATATGATCGTCTTTCATTCTTCAAATAACAATTTCCTCCACACCATCATGAGATAAAGCAGAAGCTCTCGCACATTCTCTCACTGTTCCTCATTCTTCTTTTGGTTGCATGGGATATCTTACCCAGTTCAGCAACACAGCTATTTCTAGTTAGTCACTGGGGAGAGGAAAGTTTAAAAGTTAACAATATTTGACATATTTCTACAATCGCTAATCGCTAATAAGCGTTTATATAAAACAATAGCAAAACCAAGAATAAACAATTGAATGAATCAAAACATGTGGACACAATCTATTTTAAGACAAACTCAAATCAGGGAGAAGTATGCAAAATCTTTTTAAGTGATTGAATAACAAATAATTGTAAAACATTCGAGATTCAGGCAAATCAAAATGAAAATCAGTGAGAGGAGTATTAACTCTCATCAAACTTGGATAACAATCAGATGCCTACTCCACAGACTTTATATAGTATTTACATTCAGTTAAAAGGTATGTTCAAAAATCAACAATTAATGTGCTCTATGACCCAGCAAACAGCCACATCAGTTATAAAAGTCTATATGGGAGCCAGAATATAGAAACATCACGTAGTATTTAAAACTGCTTAGATTATAATGTATGTTTATGGCAAAACTAAATAATTTTTGCATATAGGTATTAGAGTATATAATAAGAGGTTTTATAACAGAATTGATTAAACTTAATTTATCAGAGTAATCAGTCTGTTTTTCAAAGAATGGACCCAAGGAGAAAACAATGACGGATTGGGACTCATGTCTGGACTATGATCCCCAATGCCTTATTTCGGGTTATATGCACTCTATCAATTGTAACAGAAAGATTGTATCTGGACTATTTAAATTATACTATGGAATGTAACAATAACAATTTTAATAGGCCTGCTCCTTAAGTTGTTTAGAAGTAATCCCTTTAGGTCTTCTTTGCAGTAAGAATTTGCAATACATTTATAAAATAAATATAGGAAAATCACAGAGAAAAGACAAAAGGGCAGTTTATGCCAGAGAGCGACAGACAGAAAGCCCTGAGCTTCCTCCTGTCCTAATAGATAAACTCTTTCTTTTTCACCCATTCCCCATTACCGGGCTCATTTCAACCAATTGCAATAGCCTCTCATCATATTTGTATGTAAATGCATAATTAAGATATGTCAATAAAATGTTGTCCAGAGGTTATTTATGTATGTAAGAGAGAGCAAACACCCTCCATTGCCCAACTATGAAATATCATGGAATATAAGCGTTGACTTTGAGACAAATTACTTTTTTTAGATTTTAATAAACTGTTGTCCCCGCTATCTGCGTGGTTAAAACAATAAAGGATTGAATACAAGTGCATAAGTCTGAGCATTATTTTTCTGAGAATGTTGAATGTTCCTTACTCAAGGCCTTCTCAGCCATCTGAAATTATTTAATGATGGCTCAGCTCCCGCTTGAGGCGAGTTGTTAGTAAACTCAAAATATGTGTATGTAAAAGGAAAATGGTTAACCCTCCACCTAGGAAGTGACCACACAATATTTATGTATGCACAGTGGTAAAAGAAAACCAACAAAAAGATTATATATAAAGTAGGCAATATATATATATATATATATATATATATATATATATATATATATATATGATTTTTTATCTACAAATGTCCCGACTGGCGATTGACCTACATATCTGAAATTCTGCAACACGCAGGAATCAGCAGTCTATTTCTGAATACTATTCAAACTCTTTACACTAAGCCAAGGACCTCAAACATGTTACCAGGTCCCTACATAGATGACATCCTCGTTCAGATTGGAACCAGACAGGGATGTCCCTTTTCACTCACATTTTGTTGCAGTAGCCATGTTACCATTGGCAGCTAGAATAAAGGATCACTGGGATATTAGTGGCCTGGTGGAAGATCAGACTAAATATAAAGTCATTTTATTTGCAGACAAAGAGCCACATTCAATTGAGCAATTGTAAGTTGCTGTAGCCCATAATGGAGCCCATAAGTTAATTTGCTATTCAATTGGTGTTTTTTTGCAAGCAGCAAAGGGTCTACATGTTACAGGCTTGAAATCCTTGCGTCTTTTAGAACCGGAACTAACAGCACATCAAAGCCTTTGATCTTTCACTTCCACAAGAATTATGATCGTTAAATCGAAAATCGCTATTCAATTGCTACAATTCCTCAAGACCCCAAACACAGTCAAGCCCACATACTGCAAATGCCAGCCAAAATCTTACGGATTCCAAATAGGACCCGCAGATGGTTTACAGACTAGTTTGTAAGTCTGCAAAAGACAATAAAAACCCACCAATGGACTTTAAAATATGAGCAAAGCAATGGAAGGCATTCTAATTCATTGCAAAATAATTACCAATTAACAAAAAGCTCAAACATTTGTTTTCAAATGTTAGCATGGTCATGCATATGCCAATATGAAAAGTCATGATGCAAGATGCTGAAAGCAATTAAAAAGACACTACCTGATTAAATCGCAACACAAAACATGAAAATGGCTGCCATATTAACACTTTCTTACTGATAGAGGCTCTAATTTGGACCCTAAATACAAAGATCATCTTATAAACATCTCTCTCATCAAATCTAGATTGTGAAAACAAATAGTGACCAAATTACACCGTCACATGGCATCTATCAAGTACCAGGGGAACATTTAATTTCAGACAGTTGTGTCTGACTCTCTGTGACCCTATGGACTGCAGCACACTTACTTTTGTATTTGTCTGTGCTTATCCACAAGATTTTCATGAAAAACATACTGGAGTGGGTTGCCAGTTCCTTCTCCAGTGGACTGTGATTTGTCTGACATCTCCCGCTATGACCTGACCACCTAGAGTGACACTACAAGGTTTAGATCACAGCTTCATTGAAGAACACATGCCCCTTCACCACCCCAGGTAAAGATACACCACGCTAATCTACTATAACCCATCAGGAAGGGCCACAAACACACATGGAGGCTGTGCAGAGGCATGTGGAGCAACAGCCAACTCACCTCCATTTTTACTATGCCCATCCTGGAAAGTTCCACGCCATTGCTGGTGGCCATGGGCAAAGATGTATACTCATTATCATTTGGTGACGTCCAATTAAATGTTATGCTCTCAATCAATTGACATTATCATCTGAATTTTGATACTCACAGTATCACAAATTGGACCTGTTATGTGTATTAACGCTTTATCATATATTATTATATGATATCTTATCATGTTACTATCATTATTATTATTATGACTAGCGACTTGCTCCATAAAAATTCACTTAAAAAAAAATTGAAGCCTCACAATGCTGTTGTTTACCACATAATGCAAGGCTCACCCCCCCCCCCCCCAACTTGCTAGCCCATAATATTGCAAGCATTCCAGACAGACTAACTTTCTCAGCCCAGTTTCTCATTTCCCTCCCTCCCTCCCCTGTGTCTCTTTCCCCCCACTCCCTCCCCTGTGTCTTTCCCCCTTCCCTCCCCTTTGTCACCCCCCCCCACTCCCTTCCCTATGTCTCTCTCCCCCCTCTCCCTCCCCTCTCTCATTTGAACCTGTAACTTTCTTTTTAAACCCAGAAGGCATGAAGCTTAAATCGGTATTGCTCAAAGCTTTGCTGGCTTAAAAAAAAGTTACGGGTTTAAGCTCTGCCATTTTCTTTCAAGGCCGTAACTAGGAAGCCATTGGGAGGTCACCAAAAGACACAAATTGAATATCAAATTAGCTTTCAACCTCACTTACGGACTATTACGTAAGATTGTTATATCATTTTCTATTCAGATGGCGTCTTTTCGCAGCCTCCAAATGACTTAAAAGTAACAAGCTTGAAAAAATATGGCAGCGTTTTTTTTTCTCAATCCCCCCCTTCTACCTTACGAGCCTCACGAACCCATAACTTTCTGGCCTCACCGCGAGTCCCGCAATGAATGCCTTCGGCACTCATTGCGCATGTGCAAGCATTTAACTTTTAACATAGCATGACCGACAAACCCGCAATTACGACAACTATAAGTGATATGTGTTAACCTATTGCATAGTAACTATGGCTCATTAATTTACAGATATAGGAATGTGACACAAATGTGATGTATGTGGATGTCCCATAAGCCCAAACATTGAAAACACACTGACATGGTGAGAATGGTATAACAAAGCTTTCATACACCGGGCACAATCAGAAATGTTCAAGACTGTGCATTAATATCATGGATGTGGTGTGGGCAGATCCAGGGAGGGCAAGAGGCTACTTTTGGGAAAAAGGGGATACCTAAAGGGGGTAATGTCATAGTCCAGAGTAAGCATGATGCATAGCACCTACCAGGGTCACATGTGGTCACTACACCACTGCAATTGGAATCTGATGAAAAAAAGAATCATCAGAAATCTCTCCATTTAATTGAAGAGACCATTAATGTGCATAACACTTAGACTTGTCTATATCTGCTCAATGAAGCAGATGATTTAACCTCTGGACTGTGTAATCCAATCCAGTTTCACACATACAGTGTGTTCCCAAAACAAAAATCTTTAAAAAAGTGGTAAAAAACAAAAAAGTCAGAGGAGGCGGAGGAGCATAAAAAATAACAAAACATGCATGTACACAGTACAGTGCTAAATACTGTAACTATAACAATATACCAACTCACCTGATTTCCATCTGCAAGCATTACTAACAATTAGCTAGTTCTCAGGATAACTCACTGGCCATGACCATTAATATTGATGTGTCCTCTCACAATAAATACTTAGCTGTGCCCAGCGTCAGTGGTCAAGGTGTACTATTACCTTTGCAATATGATATTGTTACTCAACACACATCACATCCATCAGGTATACAGGTGTTAGCACGTGTTAAAGGATACACATGATATCAGCAATAGGGCTAAATAGCCATTAATATAGAGAGGACACAGCCAGATTCACTGTTACTTACATCAGGGCTGTCCATTCCCTGAACTACTACCCCTCCCCTGGAATCAGGTCCCTGCCCCTCTGCCCCTGTACTAGATGTGGCTATTTCTATGGGCACCCTGCCACCACCTCTACTCCACTATCCTCCTTCTCCACCCCCTCCTCCTCCGCCACTCCTCACCACCCCCATCTCCTCCTCCTCTCCTCCACCACTCCCCAGGGCCACCTCTCTCTCCTCCTCGCCACCTCTCCATTCCAGCCATTTAAATCCCAAAAATAATATAACAATAGATAAAAATAAGTGTTACTCCATATACAGTATCTCACAAAAGTGAATACACCTCTCACATTTTTGTAAATATTTTATTACATATTTTCTAAACCGTTGGCAACAAAAGTGAGTACATCCCTAAGTGGAAATGTCCAAATTGGGCCCAAGTGTCAATACTTTGTGTGGCCACCATTACTTTCCAGCACTGCCTTAACCCTCATTGGTATGGAGTTCACCAGAGCTTCAGAGGTTGCCACTGCTTTGATGACATCAGGGCCAAGCATGTCACCAGACCTAAACCCTATTGAGCATCTGTGGGGCATCCTCAAACAGAAGGTCGGGAAGTGCAAGGTCTCTAACATCCATCAGCTCTGTGATGTCATCATGGAGGATTGGAAGAGGACTCCAGAGGCAACCTGTGAAGCTCTGGTGAACTCCATGCCGATGAGGGTTAAGACAGTGCTGGAAAATAATGGCAGCCACACATTGACACTTTGTGCCCAATTTGGACATGTCCACTTAGGGATGTTCTCACTTTTGTTGCCAACGGTTTAGACATCAATGGCTGTGTGTTGATTTATTTTGAGGGGACAGCAAATTTACACTATTATACAGGCTGTACACTTACTACTTTACACTGTAGCAGAGTGTAATTTATTCAGTGTTGTCACATGGAAAAATATAATAAGCTTTTTACAAAAATGTGAGGAGTGTACTCACTTTTGTGAGATACTGTATATGAAAAAAAAACTTGTATTTTATGTGTTGGGGGATGGAGGGGGGGTATGAAGGGACCTAGCTTTATGTGTATCTATGTGTGCTATTTCATTTATGTGTATTTGTATTATGTGTAATCTGAAAATATGTGTAATCAAAGATTATATGTAAAATCGTAATTAAAAAAAAATATAGATATAAACGGAAGATGCTGCTCTCAAAAATTGCCTACTGTCTATCTATAAATGCTCAAACCACCAACTCGGGACCTGTGTGCTATTTCACCAAAATCTACAACACAGTCAACGCATGGGCGGCTGGAACGCAACTTTATAATCTCTCTCTTTCAATCATCTTCATCTAGACCGCTTTCTATTGGCTGAGAGGCCTGCATCACACTCCGTAATACTGTGATTGGATCGTAACTGCAGACCACTTTTATTCCAGCCCATGAACAACTTGCAGGTGCTGGAGGGGTTTACTGTCTTGAGACTTCAGCCCGTAACTTGCGGCCTTGTACAATTGAATAGCACTGGAATTGTAGCAGAGTTCAAGCCTGCAGTAGGCCCACAGACATACGGCCTGTATGCTGCGAGAAGCGGCCTTGCAATTGAACGTGGCTCAATGCCATTATGACTATCACTTCACCACTAACTACATTACCAAACCTATTTGACCTTCTGACAGCTTTGGTGTGCCTTTCAGGTCTGAAAATCAATACAGACAAATCAGAAGCATAATTTTGACTTTCAATGGCACAAAAATGTTATTAAATATTTGAGGGTGAACATCCCAGTCCGAGCGGTGGAACTATATCAGGTAAACTACCCTTTTACGATAAACAGATCTTGGGTGAATAGTAACAGTTAAAATGGATCTCCTCCCCCAAAATACTCTACCTCCTTCAGACCTACTTAACAGGTTAAACACAAGGACTTAGATAGATTACAACAATATTGTTTTTGCTTTAAATTGAGACACTCACATCCTAGGGCAAATAATCTTATAACATGCACTGTTTGACAATCTGGAACAGACTTAAATATAAATACCTACACCAAAATAGAAGTTATCTACACCAAATTTCCCAATGACACCACTGCTACATAACCCATACCTGCCACTGGGTAATAATACACAGCATGGGAAGAATGTGCAATTCCCCTGACATGGGCAACCTAATCCCTTTTGTAAGCCTGTTGAACCACACAGTTAGTTGAAGGCCTTAAAGACTAATACAACTATATGCAAATTACATAAAATCCTGTGTGGACCTGCCTCCAGACAGAACACTAAATCAATACAAACATTTTGATAGCAAGTAAGGAAAAAATTGAATTAGCCTTATTTATAGTAACAGATCCCCTTCTGGATCACTACCTTGTCGTGGTGAAGGAACTTGTGTACTTCAATGAAAATATGATCAAATATTAATTAAACTAAGCAATGTTTGTCTTCTGGTGAATAAGACCAAATACTACAATCATTGAGGGAAAAAGTGGAAATCTTTAATCTTCAAACCAGCAACTTGATCTTCACTTTATTAAATTAATTTTAAACAATGCCACACTAAATTAAAATACTGTACTGTCTGTTATATATTGTCTTATACTTTTTGTGCCAACCAGTATACCTAATTGTTTGGCAATACACAGACGTCAGAAGGGGTAAGTATTGGTAGAAAAAGTCCTATGACCCTCCACAGAGCATCTCCTGTCTGGAAGGCGCAACCTATGTTGATACCTCAAATCCTTATTCTTGATAGAGTGGGAAAAAAAGTGCCTGAACAGGTCACTAGGCTGATGTTTAGGAACACAAGTCCTACACTAAAAAGAGCATTGTAACAATTACCATCTAGAATTATGGGCTAATTTGTGTCCAGTTGGTTTTAAAATTGTCTTACTTTTAATCAACTATAGCTGACTGTTATGGAATATAGTCCCTACTGTGTTGGAGTGATATAAGTGATTGCGTTTGAAGTGATATTTTAAAGCCAATCCTATGACTTTTTTGTAACAAACTATTATAAGCTGGTGTTTTGGCTGAAATAGTACAAATATTGAAATAGTGAATCAGTTTGTTTCAAATATAGTTGAAGCTCTAACCATATTCTTATAGTGGTTTATTTGACCCAAAGTTATTTGGTTAGACTCCCAGAATTATTTAAATAGATACGGAGTTGTTACAACGGTATCCACTATAGCAAATATGAAATATTACAAGCATATCATTTGACAACAGTTTAACTATAGTTTTTATCAATAATTGACTGTTCTGGATAAGTAACAAAATTATTGTTTTTATGATCTAAAATTCAACCACACTAGGGAAGAAAGTTGCCTGATGTAAGCAGTAGACACAGGGATACATGAGGAATATTGTTCTCTGGTGGATGCAACGTGATCTTATCAAATAACATTTCTACAAGTTCTTTTTTTACACTCTACCAAGAATAGAGACTTAGCCAGATTTCTATCAACAGATTTTTATCAACATAGGTTTGGGCCTTTCAGACAGGAGATGCCCCGTTGAGGGTCATAGGACCTTTTCTACATACACTTACCTCTTCTGACTTCTGTGTATTGGCAAATATCAGGTATACTGGTTGGCACAACAAATATAAGACAATATATAACACAGAGTACAGTATTTTAATTTAGTGCAGCATTGCTTTTTATTAATTTAATAATGTGAAGATCAAGTTGTTGGTCGGAAGATTTAAGTTTTCCACTCCAGTTAATTATTACATTATCAAAAAAGCCATATTAGAAAGGTGATTATTTTATTATTGAAATAAAGAAAGTAGGCAAAAGTCAATGTTTCTGTCTTTACTGGGCTAGAAATAGTTGCTCAATAGAAGCATATCAGTAGAGGTGCCATGGCATAGGAACAGATACTATGATATTGTAACATACACAACTTTATATAACATGATTATACTATTTAGCTGTAAATGATGTGTACACACCGATTCAACCAGGAAACAGGAAAAATAATTGTTGTGTGTTCAAAGTTTGAAGCTAGATAAAAGTTGAAACATTGACCAGGCCAGAAGTCCAGGCTTAATTTTCTTTGTTACTGCTAATGGCACAGATAAAATCAATAGCCACTGGTCTCTACTGTAGTTAAGTTAGAAAGAGATTTATATAACTATAAGAATGTATCTAGCTTTATGTAAATTAAGTCCCTAACCTAAAGATCATTTTTATTCCATGGTATCTGCTTTGGCTAATGATTTCTCTTTTGCATGTGGATGGTGATTGTTGGCAATATTTATGTTCACCTATTTTTCCATGCTATATTGCAAACTCTATGTTCAGTGGCATTATTTATTTATGTAGATTTCTATATTTGTTTCTTTATGTAAATTCATCTGTTCTATGGTGTTCAGCAGTTCATAATATTGTAATATTGTTTTACTTGTGCAGACATGTAAACTCCAGTAGCACACATCCAGCCATAAATAATAAAGTTTAATTAGCAATATAACATATAGCGCTTCTGTACTTAGCAATGGAATTTCTAGACTTTATCCCTGGCTGAGATCTCTTTACCAGACCTTGCTTAAAATCTTCTATGTGAAAAGTGATTCACACAAATCTCAAGAGTTACAAATTGGTAAAGATCTGAAAAACAGGTAAAATGAATAGAGATGTCGCGAATAGTTCGCCGGCGGACTTTTTTCGGCGAACATAGCATGTTCGCGTTCGCGGTGAACAGCGAACATATACGAGATTCGACCCGCCCCCAATACTTTATCATTGAGCAAACTTTGACCCTGCATGTCCCAGTCAGCAGACACATTCCAGCCAATCAGCAGCATACACTCCCTTCCACACCCTTCAACCTCATGGACAGCAGCCATTTTGGAATCAGAACTAACTTGCAGGCTTACTGAGAGGAGGGACAGTTTGGATGATACTGCATCAATAGGGAAAACCATAGCTAGGCAAGTTTATTCAGTGTCCAGTGCAGTGCTGAAGGACTCATCAGATCTCTGCTGTAAACACAGCACCCCAAAAAGCCCTTTTTAGGGCTATAACATCTTTTTTTTTTCCGTTTTTTTTCTGTGTAATCTAACTTCATCTGCCTGTCTCCCTGCTAGCCCCTGCTTGTATTCTGTGTAATCTAACTTCATTTGCCTGTCTCCCTGCCAGCCCCTGCTTGTAAGTGTGTGTGCCAGGCTCACAGCTTATACTGTGTGTGCACAACGCATACAATATAATATTGTTTACTAGTTGTCTACTTTTAAAAAACCCAAACTTTTTTTTTCTTAAATCTAAGTGCATTTGCCCGACCGTCAATCAAAGTTCATTTGCTTGACCGCTACCCATAGTGTGTGTCCTGCTTTCAAGTACTGTGCCAAGTTCAACCAATCCAGTCTAGTTGGGGTACCAACAGTCCACATTTAAAAAACCCAAACTTTTTTTTCATTAAATCTAAGTGCATTTGCATAACCGTCAATCAAGGTTCATTTGCTTGACCGCTACCCATAGTGTGTGTCCTGCTTTCAAGTACTGTGCCAAGTTCAACCAATCCAGTCTAGTTGGGGTACCAACAGTCCACATTTAAAAAACCCAAACTTTTTTTTTATTAAATCTAAGTGCATTTGCATAACCGTCAATCAAAGTTCATTTGCTTGACCGCTACCCATAGTGTGTGTCCTGCTTTCAAGTACTGTGCCAAGTTCAACCAATCCAGTCTAGTTGGGGTACCAACAGTCCACATTTTAAAAAAAATGACAGGCAGAGGCAGGACACCCCGCAGAGGCCGTCGTGGTCGTGGTGCTGTGATTCCCTTTGGCCCTACAATAATGCCCAGTGTTCAGAGGCCAGTTACCCTGAACTTGAAAAGTTCAGAGGACGTAGTTGACTTGCTAACACAGGACACCCAATCTTCTACAGCTTCCGCTTGGAACATTGACGCACCATCCTCCTCCAGATTAGCTTCGGGCACCTCTCAAGTTACCACTCACCCGCCTGCCGCCACCACCAACACTAGTACCACAGCCAATTCAATTGATCAGTCAGAAGAGTTATTTACACATCAGTTTGAAGAAATGAGTGATGCGCAACCATTATTTACAGAGAATGTAGATAACAGTGATATGTCTCAGTCAGTCAGCATTACACACATGTACGTACGATGTGATGATGATGATGATGATGTACCCGCTGCTGCTTCCTTTGTTCAGTTGTCATATACAAGTGAGGCGGGTGATGATGATGACGATGCGTCCGTGGATGTCATGTGGGTGCCTGCTAGAAGAGAAGAAGAACAGGGGGAAGTTCAGATGGGGAGACAGAGAGGAGGAGGAGACGAGTTGGAAGTAGAGGGAGGTCATCGCAACGAGCTAGTGGCACAGTCAGACAGCATGCATCAGCACCCGGGGTCAGCCAGACAGCACGCCAATCAACGCATGCTGTTGCCACCACCTGAAGGCCGTCACATCCGAGCTCAGCAGTGTGGCATTTTTTTTGTGTATCTGCCTCTGACAACAGCAATGCCATTTGCAACCTGTGCCAAAAGAAACTCAGTCGTGGGAAGTCCAACACCCACCTAGGTACAACTGCTTTGCGAAGGCACATGATGTCACATCACAAACGCCAATGGGATCAACACATGAGTACAGGCAGCACACAAACTCAAAGCCGCCATCCTCCTCCTGGTCCAGCATCTTCATCCACATCAACCACTGCTGTCCTCCTTGCCCCCTCTCAACTCTCCACCACTCCGTCTCTCGCCTCTTGCTGTTCCTGCTCATCTCCTCACAGTCAGGTGTCTGTCAAAGGCATGTTTGAGCGTAAGAAGCCAATGCCACAAAGTCACCCCCTTGCCCGGCGTCTGACAGCTGGCTTGTCTGAACTCTTGGCCCGCCAGCTTTTACCATACAAGCTGGTGGAGTCTGAGGCGTTCAAAAAGTTTTTAGCGATTGGGATACCGCAGTGGAAGGTACCCGGCCGAAATTTCTTTGCCCAAAAGGCAATCCCCAACCTGTACTCAATTGTGCAAAAGGAAGTAATGGCATCTCTGGCACACAGTGTTGGGGCAAGGGTCCATCTGACCACTGATACCTGGTCAGGGCAGGTATATCACCTACACTGCGCATTGGGCAAACCTGCTGACGCCTGCCAAGCATGGAATGCGTGGTTCTGCAGAGGAGTTGGTGACACCGCCACGACTTGCAGGCAGGCCTGCTGCCACCTCCTCTACTCCTCCTACTCCATCCTCTTCCATAACCTCCTCAGCTGAGTCCTCTTCTGCTGCTGCGTCTTGCTCCACATCAACGGCACCCCTCCAGCTCCCCAGATACTATTCCACATCCCGGATACAGCAGTGTCATGGCGTCTTGGGGTTGACTTGCCTCAAAGCAGAGAGTCACACCGGGCCAGCACTCCTGTCCGCCCTGAACGCACAGGTGGATCAATTGCTGACTCCGCACCAACTAGAGATTGGCAAAGTGGTTTGTGACAACGGAAGAAATTTGTTGGTGGCATTGAATTTGGGCAAGTTGACGCATGTGCCGTGCATGGCACATGTGTGTAATCTGATCATACAACACTTTGTCAATAAGTATCCAGGCTTACAGGACGTCCTGAAGCAGGCCAGAAAGGTGTGTGGCCATTTCAGGCGTTCCTACACGGCCATGGCGCACTTTTCAGATATCCAGCGGCAAAACAACATGCCAGTGAGGCGCTTGATTTGTGACAGCCCCACACGTTGGAATTCAACACTCCTAATGTTCGACCGCCTGCTCCAACAAGAAAAAGCCATTAACGAGTATTTGTATGACCGGGGTGCTAGGACAGCCTCTGCGGAGCTGGGGATTTTTTTTCCACGTTACTGGACGCTCATGCGCAATGCCTGTAGGCTCATGCGTCCTTTTGAGGAGGTGACAAACCTTGTCAGTTGCACCGAAGGCACCATCAGCGACATCATACCATTTGTTTTATTCCTGGAGCGTGCCCTGCGAAGAGTGCTGGATCAGGCCGTAGATGAGCGTGACAAGGAAGAGGAAGAGTTGTGGTCACCATCACCACCAGAAACAGCCCTATCAGCATCGCTTGCTGGACCTGCGGCAACGCTGGAAGAGGATTGTGAGGAAGAGGAGTCAGAGGAGGAATGTGGCTTTGAGGGGGAGGAGGAAGACCAATCACAACAGGCATCCCAGGGTGCTCGTTGTCACCTATCTGGTACCCGTGGTGTTGTACGTGGCTGGGGGGAAGAACATATCTTCAGCGAGATCACTGAGGACGAGGAACGGGACATGACTAGCTCGGCATCCAACCTTGTGCAAATGGGGTCTTTCATGCTGTCGTGCCTGTCGCAGGACCCTCGTATAAAAAGGCTGAAGGGGAACGACCTGTACTGGGTGTGCACGCTACTAGACCCCCGGTATAAGCAGAAAGTGCCTGATTTGTTACCAAATTACCGCAAGTCAGAAAGGATGCAGCAGGTCCAAAACAAATTAACAAGTATGCTTTACACAGCATATAAGGGTGATGTCACAGCACAAGGGCAATATAACAGGGGAAGAGGTGAAAGTAATCCACCTCCCACGACCACGCCGGCAAGGACAGGACGTTTAAAATACGTGTTGTTGATGGAGGACATGCGGACCTTTTTCAGTCCTACCATCGCATTAGCCCTTCGGGATCCACCCTCAGAGAACGACTTGACCGACAGGTAGCAGACTACCTCGCCTTAACTGCAGATATCGACACTCTGAGGAGCGATGAACCCCTTGACTACTGGGTATGCAGGCTAGACCTGTGGCCTGAGCTATCCCAATTTGCAATTGAACTTCTGGCCTGCCCCGCTTCAAGTGTCCTGTCAGAAAGGACCTTCAGTGCAGCAGGAGGTTTCGTCACCGAGAAGAGAAGTCGCCTAGGGCAAAAAAGTCTAGATTGCCTCACCTTTATAAAGATGAATGAGGGATGGATCCCGAAGGGACTGACACTGGGCGATACATTAGACTGAAAAAGGCCTGATGAGATGAGCTGCCTTCGGCTATAAATGGTCCACACGCTGCTGTATGTTATCTGTGAATGCCGGATGACTTGCGTGAATTATCCGCCACCAACTAGGGTTCAAGAAGAGGCAATGTTTTATGGCACTTTCTGCCTGGGGAACAAAGGTCAATTTTTCTGGCCGCTGCAACAATATCTAATATTTGAATTTCAATTTTTATGCCAGAAGGCGTACGGCATGTAATGGAAAAGAAAGCATATTGAACAGTCTTGCATAACACAACAGTTGGGCAAAAATACATATTTACAATGAAGACATTTTGTTAAAATTAGGTGGCTAGGCCTTCTTTTTTTTACTTTTTGGGTTAATACATTTTCTTTTTTTTTACTGTGATTGCAATTTTTAAGAGAGACCTAAGACATGTTAAAACAGACAATAGTAAAGTCCTATTATCTATCATCACTCCAGCAGTAGCTTATTATTTACAATATCTAACCTGCTCAATCGCCCTTGGGTTACCCTAGGGCAGGCTTCAGTAGGCGACCTCTCCTTTCCTCGGATGATTTTGCCACCGGTTGCTTCTGAAGGGTATCCTCCAGGGCTCCCCAACTCCGGTCTTTCCCCCCGAGTCGCTTCAACCATTAACAAATGTTTTATTATATTAGGGGTGCACTAAATGGGGATGTTATCAAGGCATCCCAAATTGTCTGGAAATGGGTGATTCTATCCAAGACTACATATTTTAATCTCTCGTTGAGCAGTAAATAGTTGTTGTTTTTTTATTAATTCCTGAAAGTTTTAATTTGGGGTTTTCCAACTACTAGCTATGTGTATTTTTTCCTTCAAATTTTTTTTTATTAGGTCAGGTAATATATCATATTCAAACAACCATTTCCATGTTACATATATATCCATACATGTTAATACATCACTGAGTTACCTTATCTCTATTAATACTCAGTTTACCCCTTTCCATTCCATAATCTTGGAGCTTATACCATATCCAGGGCTAGTATGTTATCTGGATTTGGTTGTGCCTTTAGCCTAAAAATATATATATTTTTTGTACTTTTCAGTTATTAATATAGCTTTAATTCAGTCTGTTTTAAGTTGATTCCCTTTAAGTCTTGAATCCGACTATAATTGGGGGAAAAAATAACTCGTTTTAACATTTAACATGTTGGGAAAGGGAAAGGTCCACAAACATCCTCCTTTTTTACATAAATATGATGTAAAATATAGCACTTACCTCCGTCCTCCGCCCCTCTAAGGATCCACACACACCTCTATCCATCCCATTCTCTTGAGAATATCCTCTCCCATTTAGGGGAGCCCCTATTCCGGACCTAAATTTCTTTAATTGTCTCCAGATGATATGCTATCCCTTAATTGCAGCCACGGAGACCATATATCTCAAAATGTATCAATGGAGTTGTCTACTAAATGGGTAAGGCGTTCATTTATAAGGTTAAAGTTTAAATTATTTTTAACCACCTGAAAGTGTACGGTATCTGATTTCCATTGTCTGGCTATATGGTTCTTTGTGGCCAATATGATGAACTTTAATTGCCTATTTTGAGCGGGCAAGAGACAGACATGCGGAACACCCAGCATGCAGTTTTCTATATTGGCAGAAATCTGAATCTTAAACATTTTAGAAGCTAGTAAGCATGTTTCTTTCCATAGTCTTATGACTGCCAAACACTCCCACCAGACATGAATAAATGTAGCCTCCTTACCACTGTTCCTAAAACATGAGCTGCTCCGTTTTGGATCCCATTTATTTAGCTTAAAAGGAGTAATATATGTCCTGTGTAGGACCTTTATTGAAGTCTCAAGCAGACAATAATTTAAAGATCCCCTACTTAAGCCTTGCCAACTTTTATCCCATGTGCTATCTGCCAACTCGGTGCTCAAATCCCTCTCTCAGGCTTTGGTATAGTCTGGTTTGTTTGCCCATGAGTTTTCATTAAATAGTTCATACATGAGGCTAATAATACCAGGCTGAAAGGGGGAACCCCTTCATTTTTTGAGTAGCCAGGTGTTTATTTGGGGGGTTCCCCTACCACTTATCATATATATAAAACGATGTATTCTGCAAAAATTATAGTGTTCAGCCAGGGGTAAATTGTATCTATCTCTCACCCACTCAAAGGTCATTATTTTGTCGTCATGCCACCATGGACCAACCCTTAGTAGGTTCTGAGACTTCCACCAACTGAGAGAGCTTTCCGGAAGATGTATCTTAAAGTGGGGATTGGGTACTATAAGGGTAAGATCTGATACCCGAGTGTCCAGTTTTTGTGTCCAGTTCATCTCCGTCCATATTTTTAATGAGTGCTTAATCAATGGGGTTTTCAAGTTTCTCAAAAAAGTATACAGGCCTGGAATCCATATTACTGTATCCCATGTATAAGGTGACATGCTTACATTTTCCATAAATACCCAGAGCGGCTGATGTGTTTTGGAGAATGCGCCAGAGGAATGAAAGCCAGCTGCGCTGCCTTGTAATAAAGTTTGAGATTCGAGTCCCTACCCTCTTTTGGAAAGACTATGAGGTCAGCCTGATTCAATTAAGGGGGCATAGGTTCTCCATTTAGTATAGCGTAAAACAAAGATGTTAGGTGCGGGGGTAAGCAAGGGCTCAAATTTCTTATAGTACAGATGAGTAAAACCGTCTGGCCCTGGGGACTTGCCAAATTTAAGATCTTGGATTGTAGATTTAACTTCCTCTTGGGATATGTCTAGGTTCAAGCTGTCCAATTGAGGTACAGGTATTTTGTGGACTTCTTGCTGTAGTAGTAAGGACTCTATGTCAGATCCGCTGCAGTGGGATTGGGATGAATATATGGTCTGATCGAAGTTTTGAAATGTTTCTTGGATAGCATTGGGGCTAAAGGAGGTTTGGCCATCAGGTAGTCTAAAGATACCGTATATTATGTCCTCTCTTGGGGGGTAAAGACACTAATAATTCCTCCAATAAAATTCTGCTTTTTTTTTTGTGGGCAAGGTCACTGGTTAGCCCCTTGGGTTATCTGTTAAAAAGAGTGGTGCAAAGACTGTGGGGGCTGTTAGCCTCCGTTTGTCCCAGTGTGGCCATTTAGAATCCCTGCTGCTGCATGTTTCAGCTTTATTAAGGTTTAATTGTACAGCGTTTGACTCAAGTAGCTGCCTGTGCTGGGTCAGTTTGGCTTAATTGCTGGGCCCTTTTCCTGCCAAGATGGCGATTGTCAGTCCATGGGCCTCTATATCCCCTTCACTACCTTTGTCCCCGCTTGTGTGCTTATTTGGGATGGCCCCCCTTTATATCTCCGGCCCGTGGCCTTGTAAGGGTCGCCCCCTCAATCTCTGAGTGTGGATATGCAGGGATGGGAGATATATCTATCTATGATATAATCAGGCCTACCTTCTTCTCTGCTCGCTGCAAGATCAACAATACCTAATTTTTCAGGCATGTGTACATGCCTAATTTTTCTGGCCTCTGGTGCTGCACTGTTGCTTCAACAACCAAACCCCAAAAAAAGGCACATAACGGATTAAACTGATAGGAGTAGTACTACTTAACACACCACTCATATCTGGTGTAACAGTAGTGTACATTTAAAACCAAAAATTTTTTTTCTACTGTAATAGATTGCATAGCAGTTAGTTGTCTGCAAGCGTGTGTGTCAGACCTACAGCGTCTACTCTACCAACTTCTGCAAGTGCACAGTGCCACTCATATCTGTTGTCACAGTAGCTTGGACGCATAGTACCGATCTGTCAAAACCTGTAATGATGAATGAGGTCTAGAGTAGCCTGGTTCCCTTATCCTCTACAGGTTGAGACCTAATGTTTGGGTGACTCCAGACCAACACATGAGTACAAGCAGCACACAAACTCAAAGCCGCCATCCTCCTCCTGGTGCAGCATCATAAGCCACATCAACCACTGCTGTCCTCCTTGCCCCCTTTCAACCATCCGCCACTCCGTCTCTCGCCTTGAACAGTTCCTGCTCATCTGCCCATAGTCAGGTGCCTGTAAAGGACATGTTTGAGCGTAAGAAGCTAATGTCACAAAGTGCCCCAAAATTGAAGTGATACGACCAACAAAGCATCTTTTTCCATCTCCTGGATCTAAAAATCCAGGCCTTATACACGCCCCCTGATAGGTAACGTAACAAGTATTAAACTTATAAGAGTAGTACTTACAAACACGTCACTCCTATCTGGTGGCACCTTTGACTGCACGTGCCGTGCCCCAAAATTGAAGTGATACGACCAACAAAGCATCTTTTTCAATCTCCCGGTTCTAAAAATCCAGGCCTTATACACGCCCCCTGATAGGTAACGTAACAAGTATTAAACTGATAAGAGTAGTACTTACAAACACGCCACTCCTATCTGGTGGCACCTTTGACTGCACGTGCCGTGCCCCAAAATTGAAGTGATACGACCAACAAAGCATCTTTTTCCATCTCCTGGTTCTAAAAATCCAGGCCTTATACACGCCCCCTGATAGGTAACGTAACAAGTATTAAACTGATAAGAGTAGTACTTACAAACACGTCACTCCTATCTGGGGGCACCTTTGACTGCACGTGCCGTGCCCCAAAATTGAAGTGATACGACCAACAAAGCATCTTTTTCCATCTCCTGGTTCTAAAAATCTAGGCCTTATACACGCCCCCTGATAGGTAACGTAACAAGTATTAAACTGATAAGAGTAGTACTTACAAACACGCCACTCCTATCTGGTGGCACCTTTGACTGCACGTGCCGTGCCCCAAAATTGAAGTGATACGACCAACAAAGCATCTTTTTCCATCTCCCGGTTCTAAAAATCCAGGCCTTATACACGCCCCCTGATAGGTAACGTAACAAGTATTAAACTGATAAGAGTAGTACTTACAAACACGTCACTCCTATCTGGTGGCACCTTTGACTGCATGTGCCGTGCCCCAAAATTGAAGTGATACGACCAACAAAGCATCTTTTTCCATCTCCTGGTTCTAAAAATCCAGGCCTTATACACGCCCCCTGATAGGTAACGTAACAAGTATTAAACTGATAAGAGTAGTACTTACAAACACGTCACTCCTATCTGGTGGCACCTTTGACTGCACGTGCCGTGCCCCAAAATTGAAGTGATACGACCAACAAAGCATCTTTTTCCATCTCCTGGTTCTAAAAATCCAGGCCTTATACACGCCCCCTGATAGGTAACGTAACAAGTATTAAACTTATAAGAGTAGTACTTACAAACACGTCACTCCTATCTGGTGGCACCTTTAACTGCACGTGCCGTGCCCCAAAATTGAAGTGATACGACCAACAAAGCATCTTTTTCCATCTCCTGGTTCTAAAAATCCAGGCCTTATACACGCCTCCCTGATAGGTAACGTAACAAGTATTAAACTGATAAGAGTAGTACTTACAAACACGTCACTCCTATCTGGTGGCACCTTTGACTGCACGTGCCGTGCCCCAAAATTGAAGTGATACGACCAACAAAGCATCTTTTTCCATCTCCTGGTTCTAAAAGTCCAGGCCTTATACACGCCCCCTGATAGGTAACGTAACAAGTATTAAACTGATAAGAGTAGTACTTACAAACACGCCACTCCCATCTGGTGGCACCTTTGACTGCACGTGCCGTGCCCCAAAATTGAAGTGATACGACCAACAAAGCATCTTTTTCCATCTCCCGGTTCTAAAAATCCAGGCCTTATACACGCCCCCTGATAGGTAACGTAACAAGTATTAAACTGATAAGAGTAGTACTTACAAACACGTCACTCCTATCTGGTGGCACCTTTGACTGCATGTGCCGTGCCCCAAAATTGAAGTGATACGACCAACAAAGCATCTTTTTCCATCTCCTGGTTCTAAAAATCCAGGCCTTATACACGCCCCCTGATAGGTAACGTAACAAGTATTAAACTGATAAGAGTAGTACTTACAAACACGTCACTCCTATCTGGTGGCACCTTTGACTGCACGTGCCGTGCCCCAAAATTGAAGTGATACGACCAACAAAGCATCTTTTTCCATCTCCCGGTTCTAAAAATCCAGGCCTTATACACGCCCCCTGATAGGTAACGTAACAAGTATTAAACTTATAAGAGTAGTACTTACAAACACGTCACTCCTATCTGGTGGCACCTTTAACTGCACGTGCCGTGCCCCAAAATTGAAGTGATACGACCAACAAAGCATCTTTTTCCATCTCCTGGTTCTAAAAATCCAGGCCTTATACACGCCCCCTGATAGGTAACGTAACAAGTATTAAACTGATAAGAGTAGTACTTACAAACACGTCACTCCTATCTGGTGGCACCTTTGACTGCACGTGCCGTGCCCCAAAATTGAAGTGATACGACCAACAAAGAATCTTTTTCCATCTCCTGGTTCTAAAAATCCAGGCCTTATACACGCCCCCTGATAGGTAACGTAACAAGTATTAAACTTCTGAGTAGTACTTACAAACACGTCACTCCTATCTGGTGGCACCTTTGACTGCACGTGCCGTGCCCCAAAATTTAAGTGATACGACCAACAAAGCATCTTTTTCCATCTCCTGGTTCTAAAAATCCAGGCCTTATACACGCCCCCTGATAGGTAACGTAACAAGTATTAAACTGATAAGAGTAGTACTTACAAACACGTCACTCCTATCTGGTGGCACCATTGACTGCACGTGCCGTGCCCCAAAATTGAAGTGATACGACCAACAAAGAATCTTTTTCCATCTCCTGGTTCTAAAAACCCAGACCTTATACACGCCCCCTGATAGGTAACGTAACAAGTATTAAACTTATAAGAGTAGTACTTACAAACACGTCACTCCTATCTGGTGGCACCTTTGACTGCAGTTGCCGTGCCCCAAAATTGAAGTGATACGACCAACAAAGCATCTTTTTCCATCTCCTGGTTCTAAAAATCCAGGCCTTATACACGCCCCCTGATAGGTAACGTAACAAGTATTAAACTGATAAGAGTAGTACTTACAAACACGTCACTCCTATCTGGTGGCACCTTTGACTGCACGTGCCGTGCCCCAAAATTGAAGTGATACGACCAACAAAGCATCTTTTTCCATCTCCTGGTTCTAAAAACCCAGGCCTTATACACGCCCCCTGATAGGTAACGTAACAAGTATTAAACTGATAAGAGTAGTACTTACAAACACGTCACTCCTATCTGGGGGCACCTTTGACTGCACGTGCCGTGCCCCAAAATTGAAGTGATACGACCAACAAAGCATCTTTTTCCATCTCCCGGTTCTAAAAATCCAGGCCTTATACACGCCCCCTGATAGGTAACGTAACAAGTATTAAACTGATAAGAGTAGTACTTACAAACACGCCACTCCTATCTGGTGGCACCTTTGACTGCACGTGCCGTGCCCCAAAATTGAAGTGATACGACCAACAAAGCATCTTTTTCCATCTCCCGGTTCTAAAAATCCAGGCCTTATACACGCCCCCTGATAGGTAACGTAACAAGTATTAAACTGATAAGAGTAGTACTTACAAACACGTCACTCCTATCTGGTGGCACCTTTGACTGCACGTGCCGTGCCCCAAAATTGAAGTGATACGACCAACAAAGCATCTTTTTCCATCTCCTGGTTCTAAAAATCCAGGCCTTATACACGCCCCCTGATAGGTAACGTAACAAGTATTAAACTGATAAGAGTAGTACTTACAAACACGTCACTCCTATCTGGTGGCACCTTTGACTGCACGTGCCGTGCCCCAAAATTGAAGTGATACGACCAACAAAGCATCTTTTTCCATCTCCCGGTTCTAAAAATACAGGCCTTATACACGCCCCCTGATAGGTAACGTAACAAGTATTAAACTGATAAGAGTAGTACTTACAAACACGTCACTCCTATCTGGTGGCACCTTTGACTGCACGTGCCGTGCCCCAAAATTGAAGTGATACGACCAACAAAGCATCTTTTTCCATCTCCCGGTTCTAAAAATCCAGGCCTTATACACGCCCCCTGATAGGTAACGTAACAAGTATTAAACTGATAAGAGTAGTACTTACAAACACGCCACTCCTATCTGGTGGCACCTTTGACTGCACGTGCCGTGCCCCAAAATTGAAGTGATACGACCAACAAAGCATCTTTTTCCATCTCCCGGTTCTAAAAATCCAGGCCTTATACACGCCCCCTGATAGGTAACGTAACAAGTATTAAACTGATAAGAGTAGTACTTACAAACACGTCACTCCTATCTGGTGGCACCTTTGACTGCACGTGCCGTGCCCCAAAATTGAAGTGATACGACCAACAAAGCATCTTTTTCCATCTCCCGGTTCTAAAAACCCAGACCTTATACACGCCCCCTGATAGGTAACGTAACAAGTATTAAACTTATAAGAGTAGTACTTACAAACACGTCACTCCTATCTGGTGGCACCTTTGACTGCACGTGCCGTGCCCCAAAATTGAAGTGATACCACCAACAAAGCATCTTTTTCCATCTCCTGGTTCTAAAAATCCAGGCCTTATACACGCCCCCTGATAGGTAACGTAACAAGTATTAAACTGATAAGAGTAGTACTTACAAACACGTCACTCCTATCTGGTGGCACCTTTGACTGCACGTGCCGTGCCCCAAAATTGAAGTGATACGACCAACAAAGCATCTTTTTCCATCTCCCGGTTCTAAAAACCCAGGCCTTATACACGCCCCCTGATAGGTAACGTAACAAGTATTAAACTGATAAGAGTAGTACTTACAAACACGTCACTCCTATCTGGGGGCACCTTTGACTGCACGTGCCGTGCCCCAAAATTGAAGTGATACGACCAACAAAGCATCTTTTTCCATCTCCCGGTTCTAAAAATGCAGGCCTTATACACGCCCCCTGATAGGTAACGTAACAAGTATTAAACTGATAAGAGTAGTACTTACAAACACGCCACTCCTATCTGGTGGCACCTTTGACTGCACGTGCCGTGCCCCAAAATTGAAGTGATACGACCAACAAAGCATCTTTTTCCATCTCCCGGTTCTAAAAATCCAGGCCTTATACACGCCCCCTGATAGGTAACGTAACAAGTATTAAACTGATAAGAGTAGTACTTACAAACACGTCACTCCTATCTGGTGTCACCTTTGACTGCACGTGCCGTGCCCCAAAATTGAAGTGATACGACCAACAAAGCATCTTTTTCCATCTCCTGGTTCTAAAAATCCAGGCCTTATACACGCCCCCTGATAGGTGCTGTAACAGGTTTTAAACTGATAAGAGTAGTACTACTTAACACACCTTATAATAATGCAGAGAGAGGCAATGCAGTGAGAGGAGTCTGAAGAAGAGGAGTCAGAGGAGGAAGGTGGCTTTGAGGAGGTGGAAGACCAAACACAGCAGGCGTCCCAGGGGGCTTGTTGTCACCTTTCGGGGACCCTTGGTGGCTGGGTGGAGGAAGAGACCTTCAATGACATCAGTGAGGACAAGGAAAGGGACATGGCTAGCTTGGTATCCAATCTTGTGCAAATGGGGAGTTTGCGGTTGTGCAAATGGACTGTTTGCGGTTGTTTGCGGTGCATTAAATGGGGAGTTTGGTCTGTCACTGTGAAGCGGGCCTAACCCTTACACTACCTGATCGATACAACATCATACCTGATGTTTTAAAGCACGTTATTCCAAACAATTTAGGAATGTTAGGTAATTTATGCCCTTTATGGCTTAAAACCAGACTCTGTATCAACTATGTAATTTTCTGTGGGAGTTTTGCCATGGATCCCACTCCGGCATGCCACAGTCCAGTTGTTAGACCCCTTGAAACAACTTTCCCATCACTATTGTGACCAGAAAGAGTCCCTGTGGGTTTTAAAATTCACCTGCCCATTGAAGTCTATGGCGGTTCGCCGATGTTCGCCGGTTCACGAACATTTGCGGCGGTTCGCGTTCGCGGTTCGCGAACCGAAAATTTTAGGTTCGCGACATCACTAAAAATGAATCAATAATCAAGCACACTCTCATCAACATTCAATACTTCAATTATTTCATGGAATGTCAATTGTATTTAAAACCAATAAAACATTTTTTTGTGCCTTCCTCTGGATCAATTAACAATTAATCCACATATTACAAAGACCAGAGGAGATCTAAAATGGTTGAACTTGATGTGCTCTAAAGGCTCTAAACACTCTAAAGATGAAAATGGCAGATCTGCATGAGGTGCAACTCATGTCAGGGGAACAAATTAATATGCAAAGAGACTGGATGTGCAATGTTATAATTATACAAAGTAGAAATGACCCATAGGGCAGATATGTGATCTATGATGGATAAAAGTGTTTTTCTTAGATATCCTTTACACCCCAACTGGTCAATTAACCTTTGTAAATAAATGTTGTATTCAATTTACAAACTGGGGAGGAGATAAGAATGTCTTAGGATGTGACCTATATTGTTTGGCAGACCCACTTATGGGTCACAGTAAAGGAACATGACAAACAGGAAAAATATCAATATAATTAAATACCTATGTAACTTCTTGGGCTCGATGGACTCATGGAGGGTCTTAAGTCAATTATTTTTCTATTCTTCATCCCATAATATGGTTACTAGGATTGACTATCTCTTATGCTGTATAAATATTCATAATACTGTTCTACTGATTTCTGATGATATACTTATATCTTTACAAGTCCCTAAAATGATAATCTTCAAGTGGCAAATTCCTAGACTTTTGCTTTCCAATGAAGATTTGGCACAGAGAGATCTAGTACAATAAATAATTGCATATTTTTGCAGACAGTCAAAGCTTATTTTGAGAAGAAACATAAAGTGATGCCATAACTTACATAAGGCATATACTGTAGGATGCCACAGTTAAATCCTACAATCCTTAATACATCTAAAATACACAGCTTATGAATCAGTAATACATTTATATTACTCAAACTAAAATTCTGTAGGGCATTATTCTTCAGAGAAGTCAGCAAACCAGGAATGCTAAGCTAGTTATGGGACAGAGACCTACTAATCATATCCCAGCTTTAAAATTGACAACAGACCAAATTAGAAACAACTAAAAACAAATAGTGGAAACATTTAAAGAACAATTCTACAAGGTTTGTACATTAAGTAAGTCTCAGACCAGATGCAAATAGGCAAATATTTAACTGATGTAAAATTTGCCTGTTCAGTCTTCTGAGCAGACTCAAAGGATTGATGGGCTTATTACAACAGAAAATATTCTCAAATTGCAAGAAAAAAAAAAGTAGCTTGACTGGATGGCCTTCGAATTGAGTTTTATACCTTTTGCGTTCATTAGCCTTGAGGCCCATGCCTAGGGAAGTACAATTTAAAGGACCACCAGGCTTCCTGAAGTTGCTGATGCTGTTCTATAAAGGTACATCATGTATATGCATAGAAATGTCTATGAGCAGTGACATTTTTGTTTGTAATTGTACCGGACATACTGTAAATAAATAAATAAGAACACAAAAAAATATATAATTTTCTATACGGGTACGCAGTACTTGCATGATTAAGGTATAGCAATGGAAAAAAGCACAATGTTATACTGTATATGTATATATATATATATATATATATATATATATATATATATACATATATATATATAAATATATATATATATATATATATATATATATATATAAATACATATATATATATAAATACTGGTGACCGTTTGGCCCTTAGATGAGATGACAAGCAAGTGGTGGAGTATGGAGTTCTTGACAGGAGTGACGGAGTAAAAACTTCTGAAGAACTCCTAATTTGTGCAACTTCCCTTTAAAAGCCTGAAAGCAGACATGGAAAGGGGGTGTGGCTGGCTATGCTCTGGGCAGGTAGTGCTGCTGCCAGAAGCAAGCCCCAGAGTGGAGGCTGATCCTGTGTGGAATTACAGTGAGTTTTGGAACAAGCCTGTAAGAGTTACCTGATTTACTGTGGCTGGGAGTACAGCAAGAAGTGTGCGCTGTTTGCAGTCGCAGGACGTTGTGAGCTGGAAGAGTGAATACAGCCTCAGGACACCAAGTAAGTTAAGGGATTAGTGAGGATCCCCAGACAGAGTTGCCTTAAAGGCCTAAGCACGCGTGTAGATGACAGAGGCCGCTGAATGAAAGAACCCAGACATATTATGCCCCAGGGAAGAAGCGGAGTTTAGAAGACGGAAGTTAACACAAGTTAGTGTTGTGTTATGCAAGGGTCCCTGGGGTGAAGCATACGTGAGAGACACGCGGGCCCTATGCTTCATCTGAGGCTAATTATGTAAACGTGGAAAAGACTACCAATAAACCAGAGAGGAGCTGTGTCCCAGAGAGGAGCTGTGTCCCAGAGAGGAGCTGTTTCCCAGAGAGGAGCTGTGACCCAGAGGGGAGCCGTGTCCCAGAGAGGAGCTGTGTCCCAGAGTTTGCTGAAGGTGGCAACATAATTCACAAGTCTAAGAGACTATTTGTATCCTGGCCACAAGGTGGCACTCACACCAGTCTAAGGGACTATTTGTATCCTGGCCACAAGGTGGCACTCTCACAAGTCTAAGAGACTATTTGTATCCTGGCCACAAGGTGGCACTCTCCCACTTCGCAGAGACTGTTAAACTTATAATTTCTCTGGCGCAGAGAAGCTTCCCGGGTATAGTCAGGGTGTTCCTGCATGTTAGTCAGCATGTTTACGTAGTATTTTGTTTTATTGCTGAGTATAAGCACTGTTTTCTTTTTATTGGCGCTGACAAATAAGCAGCAGTCAATTAGGCCTCTGACAAGCCTACTGTGTTTTCCTCCCTAAAATCGTAAAAGAGCAGGACGCAAACCCCGTCAGAAGGGGGCGCCCTGTCACAATACATATATATATATATATATATATATATATATAGTGGCAAAGTCTCTGGCTGGGTCAGTGCCTTGTTTTCCAGCACATTAGATGGAAGGATGTTTCGGTTCAACATTTTATAGGTTTGTTCCTCTTATTCACGGGTCAGTTCCTGAAATACAAGTACTTTCACTTGCACCGAATCCAAAGGCTCTACACAGTAAATGGTTTTACTTATATCTTCTGATTCTTACTGCAAACATTGAACATCCACATCTACAGTCTACTCTCTCCAATGTTTAAGCAGATTTACATGATATATGTCGTTCTCTGCTCAGGTTGCTTTACTTTATAACCTACTTCTCCTACTGCCTCAATTATCTCATAGGGGCCTTGCCATCTAGCCAGTAGTTTTCTTGCAGCTGTAGGTACTAGTACCAGCACTTTGTCTCCAGGGATGGTTTGCACCTTAATGATGAGGGAGCTGGTGTACTAGGGGATAGGATGATAGAACTGCTGGGGGAGTTTTTAAACTAGTAGGTGGGAGAAGGACTAGATAGAAGTAAAGAGGTAGAAAGTGTTGAGGGGGTAAGAAACAAATCAACTAGTCAAGGGTGAGGAGATGGGGAGGGTTAGTATAGTCAATAGTAAGGTATTGTTAAGTAACTCAAGTACAGTGGCAGTCACTTATAAACTACAGACTCATAACAAAGTGTATGGTTGCTAATGCCAGAAGCTTGGCAGGAAAAATTAGAGAGTTAGAATTATTAGCAGTTAATGAGAAATGGGATTTAATAGGCATACTGAAATGTGGTGGGATGAATCCCATGACTGGACTGTTATAACCTATTTAGGAAAGATAGTGGCAATGGTAAAAGAGGAGGAGAGATTTGTCTGCATATTAAGCCTGAATTTAAGCCTATAGTCAGGGAAGAAATGTATGCTATAACTAGCAGTAATTTTGAATGTCTGTGGGTAGAGTTAAATAGCGGAGCAGCAAATTCCAAAAGAATATTAGTAGGAGTATGCTGTAAACCCAAGTGGAGTTACCGTGTAATACACCATATACACAGCACTGACATTGTCAGATCCTCTAGGCTATTCATTGTACCCATCCCATTAATAATTTATAGATATACTTTACCACATTACGTTATACTCTTTTTTTTTTTATGTATAGTGTATACACTTGAATTAATGTACACTACCAATAAGGACTGGGATCTATTTGCTGGAGGTGAAGAAGATTGACATTTCACGTGGAGATTATATTGAATGTGATCTCTATATCTCATAACATTTGAGGTCTCTCCAGGTGAGAGTCACAAACAGTTGAAAGTAAAAACCACAGCAGTTTTTCTATTGATCTGCACTAGGAGTTTGTGCGCCCTCTCTCTCCCTTCCCTCTTTTTTTATACATATTCTAGACACCTACGTGAACAGTGTGTCAAATGAGGAAGCTGTACAGCCCTTGCACGTAACACACTTTTTAACAATTAATAGAACAATTGTTCTTGCAAGAGTTGAGAACCTTCAAGTGAGCCAGAACTACATCAGAGCATTCTATAGCGCTAACTATACCCAATGGGACCAAACAGACCCAGTATCTAATATTTTATCACCATATACCATGCAGAAATAAAAGTAGAAGGCGTAAATCACATCCAATGTGGCTTAACAAAGACTTGAGATGAACATGAGGAGTAAAAAACAGGCATTTAAATTATACAAAAAAGAGGGGACAGAGACTGCTTTACGTGAGTACAAGGAAATAAACAAGGCTTGAAAAAACGCTATTAGACTGGCTAAAGTAGAAAATGAAAAGTTATTTGCAAAAAAAAGTAAGACTAACCCTAAAATATTTTTTAAATATATTAATGGGAAGAAGGCAGGAAGGAAGCTATAGGAACATTATAATGTGAAACAGGCTGTCTGACAATAAGTGAACAGGAAAAGGCAGATGAGCTAAATAGGTTATTTTCTTCAGTATACACAAGGGAGGTACCAGTGGTTTGGACACTGCAACAAAATGGGGCTACACTACCTTCACCAAATAATTGGTTAACACAGGAATAAATCCAAGTAGGTTGGAAAAAAATAATGTTAATAAAGCTCCAGGTCCTGATGGAATACATCCAAGTGTACTGAGGGAACTAGGTTCTGTAATAGCCAAACCATTATATTTAATTTTTCAAGATTCACTCAACACAGGGTCGCTACCAAATGACCGGAGAAAAGCAAGAGCAAATCTGGGGAATTATAGACCTGGAAGTCTTACTTCTGCAGTGGAAAAGCTTTTAGAAGAGTTAATGAGCCATAGTATACAAGAATATGTCTATTTAAACAAGATTATAAGTAGGAATCAACATGGATTTATGAGGGATAGGTCATGTCAAATCTAATTCATTTCTATGAGTAGGTTAGTAGGAACCTGGATCAAGGCAACTCAGTGGATGTAGTCTTTTTAGATTTTGCAAAGGCTTTTCATACAGTGCCACATGTGAGACTATTGTACACACTAAGGGATACATGAATTGCAGTAAATATCTGCTCATGGAATGAGAGCTCGCTAAAAGACAGGAAGCAAAGGGTTGTTGTAAATGGAACATACTCCGATTGGACTAATGTAGTAAGTGCGGTTCCCCAGGGTTCAGTATTATTTCCTCTTCTTTTTAACATATTTATTAATGACTTAGAAGAAGGATTGGAAAGTATTGTCTCCATTTTTGCTGATAACTAAGTTGTGCAAGGTAATTTAATCAGAAAATTATGTACTTTTCCTGCAAAACTATTTGCATACATTTGAGAAATGGGCCACTAAATGGCAGATGAGATTTAATATGAATAAATGTAAAGTTATGCATCTGGGAAGGAAAAATAGTCATGCAATTTATAATCTTAAGGCAGCAAATCTAGGGGTATCAGATATTGAAAGGGATTTGGTAGTGCTTGTGGACAACCACCTAGGTAACAGTACTCAATGCCAAGCAGCATCTGCAAAGGCAAGTAAAATATTAGCATGTATGAAGAAAGGTATAGAAGCAAGGGAAGCAAATATAATTTTGCCACTATACAAATCCCTAGTACGCCCTCATTTGGAATATGGAGTACAATTTTGGGCACCACTTCATAAAAAGGACACAATGTATTCGATAGTTAACTTTAAAAAGGGATTGGATATATTATTAAATAAAAAGGGCATTCAGGGTTATCCCGGATAATTAGAGAGGGAGTATTGATCCAGGGTGGAGTCTGATCACCAGTTTCTGGGGTCAGGAAGAAATGTTATATATTTTTTCCCCTTTTGAGACAATTGGCAAGGTTTCACATTTTTTTTTTGTTTGCCTTCCTCCGGATCAATTAACAATTAATCTGCATATTGCATATCAGAGGAGATCTAAAAAGGTTGAACTTGATGGCCTAAAAGTCTTTTTTCAACCCCAATTACTATGTAACTATGTAACTATGTATACAATGGAAAAGGATATATATATATTTTGCTAGGAAAATACTCAATACAAACAACAATAACAAAAAAACAACAACAAAAGTTTGATTTTGATTGACTGATACAGTCAATAAAACCACCAGTTGCCTGTCCCTTCCCCCTTTCTGTTTCCTGACCCTGCTCACGCTGAGACTGAGAGACCTCGCTGGCTGAATCTACTCACATCTGCTCTGCCTGCCTGACACAGTAAGTCTACCTGGCACCTGCCCTGCCCCTGGCCAAACCAAACCCCTAGTAGCCCCTAATAAAAGTTAGGGGTGACCAGTTACCCCACTATGCCTGCCTGGCCTGCCACCTACCCAGCCACCCACCAACTACCACCGACGACCCTAGGCCTGCAATGCCTGGTGCCACCCCCATCCTGGCCATCACCCCCATGTGGCCTGTGCCACCCCCGATCAGGCCTGCCCTATGCTATGCCATCATGCCACCGCCGGATTACCCCGATCACGGGATTGGGGTAGTCGGGTGGTGAGCGGGGTGGCACAGGCCCACATGGGGGTGATCGGATCACCCCCTTGATGAGGCCTGTGCCACCCCTTATGACCTCCATGTCGCCGCCCTATGCCACCCCCGAGGCCCGATTACCACCACATGGATGCGGCCTATGCTATGACACCGCCCGATTACCCCGATCACGGTGATCGGGGTATTCGGGCAGTGAGCGGGGTTGACCAGGCCACATGGGGGTGGATGTTCACCCCCATGAGGCCTGTGCCACCCCTGATCGTGGCCTACGCGGTCACAGACCGACCGATGGGCGCCTGAGCGTGACCGACCCCACCCTGAACAAACTACCTACCTAGCATCCCCCCCACCTATTTTTATTCCATTTTTAGAAGTAACAGGCATGTATATGTGCCTGTCAATTTTAAAGATAAAATAAAAATAAGGGAAGGGAAAAACAATACAGTAAACACAGTAACACATTATTATACAAAAATAAACAGCTTTAAACAAACATTAATAAAAATAAAATAAACAACAGCACATACTTACCTGTCAAATTGACCCCTCCAGCGTTGGCCTTCTGTCCTCTGGATATAGTCATGAAAATAATCCAATGTTGATTGAAGCCCATGTCAAATAATCCAATGTTGATTGAAGCCCATGTCAAATAATCCAATGTTGATTGAAGCCACTGGTCAAATAAAATAATCCAATGTTGATTGAAGCCAATGGTCAAATAATCCAATGTTGATTGAAGCCACTGGTCAAATAATCCAATGTTGATTGAAGCCACTGGTCAAATAATCCAATCTTGATTGAAGCCATTGTCCATCCATCCATTCTGGCCCATTGAAAGAGGCCTCCACACAAAAAAAACGACGCTCTAAAAAAAAAAAAACAACAAACTAAAAGAGCTCCTCCTAGAAGGAGCCCCTCCCGCGATTAATTGTTTTTTTCCCACGGTCTGCTTTATATACTAACTTTTGAAGGACTCTGATTGGCTGAAATTTTTGATTGACATCGATTTCAACCAATGAGAGTCTTCAAAAAATTAGCAAATCAGAAAGCAGGTATGGAAGCCTGTAAGGGTAAAAAAGGTTAGTGTGAACTTGTTTGACACTGTATGTATTATACATATTACAGGGCTATTTTATGTGATATACATGTTACAGGATAATATCCTGTAACATGTATAGCCAAAAAATAGCACTGTAATATGTATAAAAAATAATGTGTAATAGAAATGCATGAACAATATAATATAACAAGTAATAAAGAACATCAATTAATCAAATAATAAATATCAATTAATATATATTGTTTTATGTATATGTTTATGTATATTTATGTGTATTTTTTATGCGTATATATATATATTTGTATATATTATATATATATATATATATAATATATATATATATATATATTGATTGATAGATATATTGATTGATATATATATATATATATATATATTTATATATATATATATATATATATATATATATAATATATATAGATATATATATGTGCCAGGTTCTCAGTTGCTGGCTTGGAGCGCCACAGGCGCTCCATGCCAGCACCTGAGGACCTCGCAAATCGAGGTCTTCAGTTGCAGCAACTGCGACCCTTGCAAAATTCACAACACAAATTCCCAACCCAAAGAAGCGAGGGCACTGTGCCAGGTTCTCAGTTGCTGGCTTGGAGCGCCACAGGCGCTCCATGCCAGCACCTGAGGACCTCGCAAAGTGAGGTCTTCAGTTGCAGCAACTGCGACCCTTGCAAAATTCACAACACAAATTCCCAACCCAAAGAACTGCGAATCTCGCAAAGTTCACATCGCAACACATTACGACACTCGCAAACAGCATACGACACACGTTCACACACATTACGGCCTCGCAACACTCGGACGCAACTCGCGAACATTACAAAATTAAAAACACAATACATACACACAGCACATACATAAAAACCTTACCTACAGAAACAGGAAGCACCCAGGACCTCAAAAATGCAACTTACAACTTAATTGCACTCAAAATAAAAAAGTTTAGACACTAAATAATTTGTTAAGCGACACAAAAAATGGCCGACGAATAAAACGAAAACGAGGCTACACACGCAAACACCATACGAGACACGTTACCACACATTACGACCTCGCAAACATCGGACGCAACACGCCGACATACAAACATTTAAAACACAATAAATACACACAACAAACACATAAAAAGCTTACCTACAGCAAGAGGAACCATCCAGCACCTCAAAAAAACAAGTTACACCTACATTTAAATCAAAATAAAACACTTTAGACACTAATACCATCGCTAAGCGAGAGAAAAAATGGCCGACGAACAAAACGAAAACGAGGCTTCAGACGTAACTACACTACACTTACTCGCAATAATGAAACACATACTATGCGGAACGTATCACAATCATATTAAACACCATTTTGAACAGTAATACGCAGAAAATGGCGGATGGAACGCAAATTGTAAGCTGGAACGCAAATAGCGCATGCGTATTGCGTTCTAACGGTCTCACTTTCCAGAACTTTCTACAAGTTTATAAATACTGCCTATTTCACACAAAAAAATACATTTCTCCTCAGGTGATGAACGGAGTGACTTCAGACATAACTGCTGCTTTTACTTGAGAAGACAATTCTTTACTAATTTACTACTTTACACTGTGCAAATTACAACTGAGAGGTAAGCTATAATATATTACATTTTATTATCAGGACAGGTCAAACAAATAAAAAAATAAACTAGGATTTATGTAGTGACATATATGGCACATTTATGTGTATAGGCTCACAAAAAAATAACGTTCATTTAACAAAACAACAAAAAAACATAATTCTATATTAAACAGAGGTTTATGTATAGTGACATGTGACACGCACATATATGTCTATAATGTATAGTGACATCTGACACGCACATATATGTCTATAATGTATAGTGACATGTGACACGCACATATATGTATAGAATGTATAGTGACATGTGACACGCACATTTATGTGTATTGCCCCTGCATAGTGACATGTGACACGGACATATATGTATAGAATGTATAGTGACATCTGACACGCACATATATGTCTATAATGTATATTGACATGTGACACACACATTTATGTGTATTGCCCCTTCATAGTGACATGTGACATGGACATATATGTGTATCATGTATATTTACATGTGACACACACATTTATGTGTATTGCCCCTTCATAGTGACATGTGACACGGACATATATGTGTATAATGTATAGTGACATGTGACACGCACATTTATGTGTATTGCCACTGCAACAAAATTAGCTTAAAACAAAATCAGTAAACAACTACATTTAAAAGACATTATATGTCATGTATACTGATATGTCACACGCACATATATGTGTATCATCTATAGTTACATCTCACACACACACATTTATGTGTGTTGGAAAAAAAAAATATAAAGTTAATTTAACAATTTAAATATGATTCATGTATAGTGATATGTCACACGCACACAAAATAATTACATTAAACTATGGAATGTGCTTCATGTATGTGACATATGTGTGTAGCCCCCACCAAAAAATAAGGTCAATTGAAAATAATTACACAAGTATATTTAAATGACATTAATTTACTGCAATTCAATAGATCACCTAAAGCTGAATCCTTCTATTTCTTTTAATATTCAAACAGACTCTGCACCAACAGCGTCACTCAACAATTTGCACTGTGCACTGTGAAGCACAATCCCTTTTAAAGAACACCAACAAAGAAGAAGAGGCAAGATACAACAAGACATTACATGCTCAAAAGGCCATGCTTTGCTAGATGAAAAATTATAAATATACAAATAACTATTTCACTTTCTTTTTCAAACAGACACTACAAGAAGACCGGCGGATTAAGATTGGCAGGAGGGGACCCTCTGTCATTCGACACTTCAATCAAGGTAAAGTATTTAAGTATAAAAAAGAAAGAACCATGAGCCTTATTGAATTGCGACTTGCTCAATTGAATAGGGCTCTATATAAGCACATAACATATTTTTTATACAGAACTTTTTAGTTACTAAAAACTTTGCTCAATAAATATGTTTTGTGCTTATATAGAGCCCTTTTCAATTGGCAAAATTGCAATTCAATGAGGACCTATATATCTTTAATGGCCGAGGGCCTCACTCAAATGTGATTTGCCCATTTCAATAGGGCTCTATATAAGCACAGAGCATATTTTTTAAAGGAACTTTTTATTTAGTGAACACGTTGCTTTTGGATACAAGTTCACTAAATACAAAATTCGGTAACAAAATATGCTCTGTGGTGATATTGAGCTCTATTCCATTGGTCAAAACACAATTGAATGAGGAGATGACAATATAACAAATGCAGTAACCAAAGGCCCTCATTCAATTGCTATTTTGGACAATTTAATATGGCTATAAATAAGCACTTTTAGGCCCTTATTCAATTGCCATTTTGCTAATTCTATAGGGATCCAAATAATCACATAACATATATTTTTTAAATAACTTTTTGTTAGTGAAAACCTTGCTTTGGCATAGATGCTTAATAAGTAAAAACTTCTTTAACAAATATATGTGATGTGCTTATTTAGAACTCTATTCAATTTTCAACATTGCAATTCAATGAGGGGCTTAGAGTACTATTACATTGTAAAAAATGCAATTGAATGAGGGGCAAACTATGCAACATATGTTACACACAAAGACCCTCATTCAATTGCAATTTGCACAATTGAATAGGGCTCTAAATAAGAACATAACATTTTTTTTTAAAGAAGTTTTTAGTTACTAAAAATCCATCCAAAAGAAAGTTTTTCACTGACTAAAAACTTCTTTAAAAAAATATGCTATGTGCTTATTTAGGGCACGATTCAATTAGCCAAATCGCAATTGAATGAGAACCAAACTGCTACACACAAAACAGAATTGGAACAAACTCACACAAACACATAGCAAAATAAATTAACTTTCTTATTCAATGTTTAACAACCTATAAGCCTTACAAAGAAGCCAAAATAAGAATAACAAAAGTGTTGCGCACCTAATAGCATTGTACAAAAAATCACACAAACACATAGGAAACTACATTAACATTCTTCTTTAATGTTTATCAACCTATAACCAGTACAATCAAGAATAAATAACTTTTGCACAAGTGGTGCGCACAAAACAGGATTGTACAAAAACTAACATAAACACATAGCAAAATAAATTCATATTCTTATTTAATATATCACAACCCACAAGCCTTACTAAGAACCTTAAATAAGAATAACAAAAGTCGTGGGATTGTACAGAAAGTTAAAAAAAAAAAAATAGAAAAAAATAACCATAACTGATACAATACAGCCAAATTCATACATTTTTAACTTATTTAAAAGACATTTCACTCAAACAACATTTTCTATTTTATATTACAACAGATACTGCGTGAAGACAATCGGAGGAGGACTTTCTCCACAGGACCGGACCATCGGACGAGGACTTTCAACACAGGACCAGACCAGCGGACGAGGAATTTCAACACAGGACCAGACCATCTGACGAGGACTTTCACCAAAGGACCACAACATCGGACGAGGGCTACCGTCAGAGGACCACAACATCGGACGAGGGCTATCACCACAGGACCACACCATCGGACCAGAACTTTCAACAGAGGACCAGACCATAGGACCAGGATTTTACACACAGGACCATGCCATCGGACCAGGACTTCCAACAGAGGACCACACCATCGATTTTCAACCGAGGACCAACAAACATTCGGATTTAAATCACACTTCAACCAAGGTACAGTATAATAAGTACTAAAGTATAAAACTAAAGAAACTGCTTTCAGTTGCATCCGTGTCAACAGAAAAATAAAAAAATTAATTTACTATCTCCCTTATTCTATTTAAATTGCTACTATGCAATACATAGCTCAATAACCACATCAATTTTTTTTTTAGCAAAGAAGTTTTGCAGTGGTAAATATCTATCCACAAACAACGTTTTTAATAAATAAAACCATTATTTTAAAAAAATATGTTACATGCTTATTTACAGCAGTATTCCATTGGCCAAATTCTTAGCCAGTGAGGACAGGAATTATAATTTTAACTAAATATAAATGATACATTAATGATTTGACTTTTATTTCACCAATTGTGCACAAGAATCATTAACAGGAATTACAAATTAAAATATACACAATTACATATATTTTTTTTCCTTTACAGATTAATATGGCTGATAACGAGACCAAAGAAGAGAAGGAAAGACGTCAAACTAGAGAAAGACAAGAGAGATGGGCCGCCCAGCAGACACCGGAGGAGAAAGAAATTCGACGAGAAAAAGAAGGCGAAAGACTTGCAAATAAAAGAATATCAGCTGCAAAAATGAAAGATACAACCAAAAAAAAAATAAAAAGATAAAGCATTTACAAACTGTTCCTAAAACATCAGATGACATTTTACAAGATACCAGTCAAGACAGACCAAAAAAAGCAACTACAAAAACAAAGCCTTTACAAACTCTTACTAAAAACTTACAGGACATTTCAACCAAACAAGTACAACATATACCAAGAAAATCCACGAAAAAAACTAAACATTTAGAACCTGTTGTTGAAACATTTCATGACTTTTCATCTGATGAATATGAAAGTCAACATCCGATATGCTTTGCAAATTGTCCTTTACTGAAGTCTTTAGCAGTAGAGGTTCATAGTTGTGGGGACATGACTAGTCAATGTCAATTTTGTGAGGCTTATTATTTTAAACAGGAGAGACCCAGAGATGGACAATTTATTAGTTGTTGTCAAAAAGGAAAGTTCAAACTTCCAGAAAGGAAACAATTTCCAACCTATTTACAAAATATTATGACTGAACCTACTTTTCCAAATTAGAAAAATTTTAAGACAAACATAAGATCCTACAATAGTGCCATATCATTTGCATCTATGGGGGCAACATTGGCTGCTAATGTACCAGGACATGGTCCTTACTGTTTTAAAGTCCAAGGACAAATTTATCATCGGACTTCACATTTACATCCAGAGGAAGGAGAGCAAAGAAAATTCGCTCATCTATATGTCCTAGATACAATGGAAGCTGTTGACCAACGTATGCAGATGGAAGAAAATAAAAAATGCTTACCCAGTGTTTTTATAGAGCTAAATAACATTATGGACAACAATCCCTACAGTAAAGCTTACAAAAAATTGGCAGAAGTAGAAAATGAACAACAACTTCATGCACAAAGACATCAATTACCCATGCCAAAGGTTAATATGGTGCTTAAAAGAGACAGACATACTGATAAACGTCGTTATAACTTGCCAACATCAAATGAGGTTGCAATGGTCTTTCAGAATGATGAAGGAGAACCACCATTTCAAAGAGACATTAGAGTATATCCCAGAAATGAGGAGCAACCATTTATTAATATTAATATCTTAAGTCCAAATTTAGATCCAATGACATATCCCATCTTTTTCCCACACGGAGAAGCAGGTTGGCAACCAAAATTAACCCTTCCCAGTTACCCAAATGCTAAAGCCAGAATCCGAAATAATGTTTCTATGCTTGAATTTAAAGTTGCTCAAATTGCCATTAGAGATGAATTTAATCCAATTTTATGTGGTGGGAAACTAACACAACAATGGATTATTGATTCATATTTGCAAGTTGAGGCAAATAATTTAAACTTTATAAAATATCAACAAGATAAACTACGTGTAGAACAATATTGTGGACTCATGGACTATGTTGCTGACGTGGCTACAAGCAGAGACATGACAGCTGGCAAAGCCATCATTTTACCATCTTCCTTTCAAGGATCTCCTCGAAATATGAGAGAAAGATACAATGATGCTATGGCTATTGTGACAAAATTTGGAAAACCAGATTTATTTGTGACATTTACATGTAATCCACAATGGCCAGAAATTAATCAAAATCTACTTCTTGGACAAAGTGTTACAGATCGACCAGATTTAGTAGCCAGAGTTTTTAAGATCAAATTAAATTAATTATTACGTGACTTCACTATAAATCAGTTATTTGGCAAATGTCTTGCTTATGTATATACCATTGAATTTCAAAAAAGAGGCCTTCCACATGCACATCTTCTCATAATACTTCAAGAGAAAGATAAATTAGATACTTCGGACAAAGTGGATGCAGTCATAGTTGCTGAACTACCAGATCCAGAACTATATGGTAGACTATATGAGATTGTTACTCATCGCATGATTCATGGACCCTGTGGAGACCTTAATCCACAATCACCATGTATGGAAAATAATCAATGTTCAAAAGATTTTCCAAAAGATTATAGAGACAAAACATATGCAAATTGTGATGGATATCCACTTTATAAAAGAAGAGAAGGAGATAGTGCCATTATTCGTGGAAAAAAAGTGGACAATAGATATGTAGTACCCTACAATCCACATTTACTCATGAAGTACAACGCCCACATCAACGTAGAAGCCTGCACTTCCATCAAATCCATTAAATATGTCTACAAATATATTTACAAAGGTTACGATGCAGCTACTGTAGTCGTCAAAAGTGCAGACAACCCTGAAAGTAGTGAGTTAGTACATGATGAACTTGCATCTCATGTAGATGCTCGCTATGTCAGTGCGCCAGAAGCTATGTGGCGGCTTTTAAAATTGGAAATGCATGATAGATCACATGCTGTATATAGGTTAGCAGTACATTTGCCACAACGACATTTAGTCTATTTCCATGCTGGAAATGAAATTAATGCATTGGCCCAAAGTGAAGATCGTCACACTACACTAACTGCATGGTTTGCATTAAATTCCACTGATGCTGAAGCAACACAATACTTATATATTGAAATTCCATATCACTATGTTTTTGTGAATGGTTTATGGAGAGCAAGAAAAACCAGAGGCAATAAAATAATTCCACGAATTTACACAGTCAGTCCAAGAGATGTTGAACGTTTTTGCTTACGGATATTACTTTTAAATGTTCCAGGAGCACAAAGTTTTGAACAATTAAGAACTGTTAATGACATTGTATATGAATCCTTCCATTTAGCTGCAAGACATAGAAACTTACTCGCTGATGATACAGAGTGGGAAAGATGTTTAGAAGAAGCAGCACAATGTCAAATGCCACGACAGATGAGAGAACAATTTGCTTTTATTTGTATCTTCTAAAATGCTCCAAATGCATTAGCTTTGTGGGAGACTTTTAAAAGTAATATGGCTGAAGACTTTATGCGACGATACAATGAACCCATTGCACACTTAAAAGCGTTAATGGAAATTCAAGAAGTCTTTTTAACTCATGGATTAAGTTGTGCAAGTTTTAATTTGCCTGATCCAGGTCTAATAGATGACATTAACTTTGAAGACTATGACATTCAACTACAAGCAGAAAGAACAGAAGAAAGACTTGCAACTTTAAATACACTACAGTTGCAAGCATTTCATGCCATTAAAAATGCTATAGATGATGACATGGTGACAGAGCGTTATTTCTATCTTGATGGACCTGGCGGATCAGGGAAAACATATTTGTACAATTTATTAATGAGTTCAGTACGAGCACAAGGAAAAATAGCAATGGCGTTTGCCACTACTGGAATTGCTGCACTTTTATTAGAAGGTGGAAGAACTGTTCATAGTGGATTTAAACTGCCAGTGCCTATTTTGGAAAATTCTGTGTCAGATATTCACATGACATCCTTACAAGCAAAGAAATTGAAGAAATGTAATTATAATAGATGAGGCCACAATGATGTCATGCTATGCCCTCCAATGTATTGACCGTTTGCTTCGTGAAGTCATGGATAATATTTTTCCATTTGGTGGAAAGGTAATGTTGTTGGGTGGCGATTTTAGACAAACATTACCGGTCGTTGTACATGGAAATCGAACAGACATTATTGAAACATGTATAAAGTCAAGTACAGTATGGAAACATTTTACCCATCTTCAACTGCAACAAAATATGAGATCAGAAGGCCAAACTGATTTCAATGATTGGCTTATTAAAATTGGAGAAGGCAGAACAGAAAAAATACTACATTTACCTGACGACACTGTAGAGATCCCACCTCATATGATTTGTCAACAAGATATTATATCTGCTATATTTGAAGGGAGCATAAATAACGAAGAATATTCCGAGCTTGCCAACCAAGTTATACTGACGTGTAAAAATAAAGATGCATTAATCCTCAATAATGAAATCTTAAAAAAAATTAATGCACCACAAAGAAATTATCACAGTGCTGATTCTGTACTTGCTGATGACAATGAAAGTCAGGCAAACTTTTCAACTGAATTCATTAACTCTTTAACTCCTTCTGGAATGCCACCACATATTTTGCAGCTAAAGAAAGGTGCAATTATCATGTTACTGCGAAATATGAACCCCAAAAAAGGCCTATGCAATGGCACAAGATTAATTGTTCAACAATTAAAGGACCATTTTATAGATGCTGAAATTTTAACTGGGACCCATAAAGGAGAGAGAGTTTTCATACCAAGAATAGATTTAGCACCAAGTGAAAGTAGTCTCCCTTTTATACTTCAAAGAAGACAATTTCCCATTATTATGGCATTTGCCATGACCATTAATAAATCACAAGGTCAAACTTTCAAATCTGTGGGTATTTACTTGGAAGAACCAGTTTTTGCACATGGTCAATTGTACGTTGCGTTGTCACGCTGCAAAAATCCACAGGCTATTAAACTTTACATTGAAAACAATGAAAGTCAAGGTGATTTATTAGAAGATGGACGTATTTTTACTAAAAACATTGTCTACTATGAAGTACTATAACTTTGCAGGATACAAACTAAAGCCATGCAAACATTTTGGAAAAACATTCAAAAATACAAAACAATTGGTTGTTTAATTCAGTCATAATTAATGGAAGTCATGTTTATGGATAATTCGCCTCACAAAATACTTGCCTTGCATTTCTATGAAAAATTATGTTAAAATGTTAAGTCACTATGTTAATGTTTCTAATGTTACAAGTTTAAAAACAATATTTTCAAGTTATTTCATTCAACATATTACAAAGTTCATGTTAAGAGCTCAAGCACCTTTTAAGTCACAATGTAAATATTCTTAAGATTACTACCTACATTAATGTTTATCGCCAGTTTATGTGCTCAGTAATGAATTACTTTAATTACGTACGGTTTAAGGAGAGTTTTTACTGTATGCCTTCCTCTACATTCAATGTATATTAAACTTAACAATTATTCTGATATAAATTGCATGTTAATACTGATTAATTTAAAGTTAAACTGTTTTTACATTCAAATGTTAATACTTTTAATTCAAAATTATGTTACAAACTGTATTTACTATGTTCCTGTTTATAATGTTCAAAATTAGACAAATGTTTTGCAAAAATTACAAAGTTACATAAAAAATAAAGTTCAATTTTAAAAATATATACTTTCAAGGTTATTGCTTACATATATTTCAAACTTCATGTTAAAATTCGGCACGTTTAAAAAAGTCTTTTTACTTTTTACTTTTCTCTGGATTCTATGTATATTAAAGTGAACAATTCTTCAGATACAAATTTCATTTTAAAAAACCATTACATCAACGTTTTACAAAAATACATGTTCATATCACAATACTTACAAGGGTCAAAAATATATTTAAATAACTAAACAAGTTCACAAACATATACATCACATTGCCGTCATTTTTTGACGGGCAAGTCGCTAGTAAAATTATATTCACTGGCAGATGTTGTTTTTTACGGTGTATAACATGAATACAAATAAAAAGGCAAACATATTGGCATGTCTCTACTAAAGTCCAATTAAAAAATAATAACTGGTCGGGTTCAGCAAAAGTCTGTTTTTAGCAATACAATTTATCATCATACATAGCTTGATGTAATACTATCTCTATGTCTGACTCACATTTACTACATTACATGTCTTAAGGAAGTCCACTTTATGGACAGCATGTATTTCATTGCTAGTGATTCACAGGAAGTTCAGCAATATTCCATTTATTGGTAATCACTATGCTAATCACTGATTGGGTTCAGCAAAGGTCCTACATACAGTCTGCTGTTATCAATACAATTTATCATCTTAGATATCTTGGTGTAATACTATATCTATGTCTGACTCACATTTACTGCCTTACATATCTTAAGGGGGTCCACTTTATGGACAGCATGTATGTCATTGCTAGTAATTCACAGGAAGTTCAGCAATATTCCATTTATTGGTAATCACTATGCTTATGGAAGCGCAAGTAGAAGGAAGAATGTATGGGGTTCAATTTAGATGGAAATTAATTAGAAACTGTTATTTAACGCATGTAAAAGAATGTAAAAGTACACAAGTACATAACAGTTTTGTTCTAGTAGGTACTTGTATAACTTGGTATACAAGAACGTACTCAAGAACTTGCCCCTTATTAACTGAACTGTTGGTCTTAGCTGCCATAATTGCAATACAGTAGCAGTAAACAAAGGTATTATGTTTAGTCGTTCAGTCGTGTCCAACTCTCCGTGACCCCATGGACCACAGCACGCTAGGCACACCTTGTGTCTGGTTGTGTATATCCATAAAGTTAAATTGGCAAAGAAACTGGTGTGGGTTGTCAGTTCCTTCTCCAGTGGACTGCAATTTGTCTGACCTCTCTGCAATGACAAGCCCCTCTTGGGTGACCGTACATGGTATAGCTCACAGCTTCATTGAAGTACACAATCCCCTTCACCACGACAACGTAGCGATCCAGAAGGGGAAACAAAGCTATTAGTAGATTATTATACTTTAATATAATAAAGATGTAAGCAATATTTAAATTCCACCTCAATCAAGAAATGAGGAGCAATTTTTTACTATATATTTATATGTTAAAGTTTGAAAATGCAAATATGAGTTGTGATATGAGCAAGAACTCAAACTTAGGCTTCCCTTTCCTCTTTATGCATTATGGTGGGCACAATGCAGGGGGGTAGGAAGTTTGGTTGACAAACGCAGCCCCCCACAGATTATAGTATATCCCCCCGTTAATTCATGTCCCTTTAGCTGTCCAGATAATGCTGATAACCAGGCCTCACAAGATCATGCAAGATAATCTTACATGATCTCATGAGACCTGGCTTTCAGAGTGATCCTGGCAGCCAAAGGGAAATGAGGTGAGGAAGACCTACTGGGCTCCGCTAGGGAGGGAGAGGAAGACTACTAGACACCACAGATAAGGTTCTTTTAAATATATATATGTATATATATATATATATATATATATATATATATATATATATATATATATATATATATAATTATATAGAGAGAGCAGCATGCAATGCACATCTGTATATCTATATTTGTATAAATTTACATGGCACGTTCTAAGAATGTGAAAAAATCATGACCACCTTTTAGGTGAAAAAAAGGCCACAGAGTTTAGTTGTGAACACAATGACGGATAACTATAAACGATAACCATAAATACATAACTAAACAAAGGAGGGGATGAGCAACTAATGCACCAAGAATACATACCCAGCTGTATAAATTCGAACATTTGCTGCCGTGAGAGATTTTTACAGAATTTGTATAAATACTAATTACATTTAAATTATATTTAGCTGCTTGCATTCCATTTGCGATTTACAGGCTCAATAGCACTGGAAATTGTCAAAAATGTAACTCTGTACTATATCTTCCTTTTATATTAAAAGCCTGCAAATATTAACAGTGATGAAGAAGGAAAATCGTTATTCGATTACGTTCATGCAGGCCGCAATTGTGTTTTACTCTACAAAAGTACAAGATGGGACCCGCAGGTGGTGGTAACACTGCAAAAGCAAATATACTCATACTACTATACTTAAAAATACTGGGAAAGTAATGAAAGACATTAAAATGAATTGCACAATAGTCTCAAGCTCGCAAAATCTGCAATAAAAAAATATTTATTTTATGTCTTATTTTTATGTTATATTGATCCAGTGAATCAAGAAGTTAATATATATCATGGAACCCGCATGGACTAGAACAGTTTCTTTATTGATTTTTATTGATTTCTATATTTCTGGATTGCGAGTCAGATCGCAAATCATACTTCTAAACACTAATTAATTGTAGTTTAAACTCCATGTTTTACCAACGTCAGGATGACGTCTCATTTACTATTGGCTCTGTCTAAAAATTAACTTACGCTTGCTTAAATATTGTCGGATCCAATGATCAATCCCCCTGAACGCTTACAAATGGAGGCATGGTTTGCGTGTGGAGGCTGTGAGCCTGTCATGTCAAGCTTGAGTGAATTGAATACATCTAGATCTTTAGAAAACTTTTAACCCACAGCCAAACAGCCTTATTAAATTGCTATTCGGCCAATTGAATAGGGCTTTATATAAACACAGAGCATATTTTTTTACAATAGTTTTTAGTTAATGAACTTCTATCCAAAAGCAAGGTCTTAACTAACTAAAAAATTATGTAAAAAAAAAAAAGAAGGCTGAAAATTTTGGGCTCCATGTAATAATTGGCTTACAATTGAGTAGGGGCCGAAGTTTTTGCCCCCTGGACACTTATATATAATAAGAATGTTAATATGCCTCACAAGCTGCCAAACTATATAAATATTGAAGTAAATTAATCCATCTGATTTTTGGAAAGAGTAATTTGATTTGCAATCACTTAAATATTAAAATATAGTTATTTCGGATTGGATATATTTTTCCCTGAGCTTATCTATACTCTAAATCAAGTGCCCAAAAACGTAAATATCATACAGTGTTTCATCTGGCTGTGCTCGCCAGGCTATTATGTCATGGCAGTATTGGGGCCCTTAATCAATTGAGAAATTGTAAGTTACTGGAGCCCGTAAAGGAGCCCGTAAACTAATTTGCTATTTAATTGGTGTCTTTATGCGAGCCGCAAATGGTCTATGGGTTACGGGCTGAAAATCCATGCAGTTTTTACAACTGTAACTTACACCCCATCTAAGCCTTTGATCTTTCACGTCCACAAGAGTTAAGATCGATAAAATCACAAATGCTATTTGTAACGGAGCTGGAACACGAATCCAATATCTCCGCTGGTATACGGTAAAATACCCAAGAGGCACTACAGTTTCACCATTCCCGACCTCCCATATTGGACGACACACAATTTGGGAGTCAAATGAATACTGACTTTATTTTGTTATGTGCAGAAATATATATACACATCTCTTCCCACAGGCAATCCACATCCCCCATAGTTGGCCACACAATACACATAGAGAGAACAATAGGTGAGTCACACCTCCTTGGCAACTTGATATAATCAGACATTTATTAAATCAGCCGTCTTTGTTCTTATCTGAGAATGAAAACACTTTATACAATCGACTCCCTTATCTCTGAAGTCTCTGTAATAGGATTATCTATTAGCCTAGGTCTGCAATAGTCTGGCTAATATTCTGCAGAGCATAAACCAACATACATATAATATAACAGTAGGATCATATTTTAACCAATAATTAAACAACCATAAAACAGGGTAAAACAGTGATGGGTTCCGTTACACACCTCCCCCGTGACCATAAGCCGGCATACACGGTCTGATCCCAACGGATCGGCCTGGGGATGTCCGGACAAAAGTATTTGTTGGTCAATTCTCTAGTTTGACAACCCATCAGCATTACTGCAATTCACATATACTCACATTTCACATATCCCCAGATAGCTGGGATCTGAGCGCACAAAACTACCAAAAAGCGCTCAGATCCTATTCACACAGTTCAATTGCCATGTAGCTAAAGTCTTTCCCATAGTCTTTCGTTATATGAATGGGCTCCATGGCATAGTTATCTGGGGTATCAACGCTCCCACAGGGCAAGTACCGAATGACCCCCCTGTATGTAAAGGGCCAGAATGAGTGACATACACTCTGGCATGGCCGAATACTGTGTTTGAAGGGCAATATGTCCCAGGGCCATAGTCGCAGGGCAGGAGGCTGGCAAACAGTCCTCTCCAAGACAAAGTGGCAAAAGGCACTTTGGGGGGAAGTCTAACCAGGCACCTGGATATTTCGCTGTGGTGATGGGGCAACACGCTGAGGGGACTTGAGGGGCAGAGGCCAGCGGCACTCTGCCCTGATGCCAGCTCTTCTGCTGGTATAACTTGCAGGACATCCTGCTCTGTACAAGGGACAAAGGGAGGGCAGAGGCCGACTGCACTCTGCCCCGCTGTCAGCTCTTCTGCTGGGGTACTTGGGACGTCTTCCGGCTCAGTAGCCAGGGAATGGTGGGGGTCAGTGGGGGTTAACATTTCCTCTGTTAACCCTGGGGCCACATTAGGAGTTAGCTGGGGAGGGGAATTAGTTGGAGTATTCCTCGTGGAGCGGTTTCTGTTTCTGGGACAGTCTCTCTGCATGTGGCCATGCTGGTTACACGTGTGGCACCTGATGTACCGTGGAGGGGTTTGGTAGTTCCCACCACCCGGACGCAGTGCTGGGGGGTTTAATGGTGGGAGGTGGGTTAGCAGCTCCCAAGATGGACCGCTCCCGTGCTCGCTGCTTTTCCATTATATATTTGTGGACATCTGTCATTAACCATTCCAAGGTTTTTATGGGAAGCGTACCTGGGAAAAAGGCCAGTCTGCTTTGGAGTTCTCTTCCAAACTCAGTCTGTGGGGCAATAAGAGGTACTGTAACCATGCGTTCCTTTCTGTCTGCATCCCTGTAGTCCGCGGCCGCCTCCTCCTCCTCATGATGGAACGCTGTCCGAAAACTAGCCGGTTCCATCCTGCTGTAGCCAGGGGCGCTGTACGGATACTAGCGTTGCCCTCAATTTGTACTCCACGGAATGGTGTCTCCTGTAGCTGTCCTTCTGACCGTGGGAACAATCCCACCACTGCCACCAAATGTAACGGAGCTGGAACACGAATCCAATATGTCCGCTGGTATACGGTAAAATACCCAAGAGGCACTACAGTTTCACCATTCCCGACCTCCCATATTGGACGACACACAATTTGGGAGTCAAATGAATACTGACTTTATTTTGTTATGTGCAGAAATATATATACACATCTCTTCCCACAGGCAATCCACATCCCCCATAGTTGGCCACACAATACACATAGAGAGAACAATTGGTGAGTCACACCTCCCTGGCAACTTGATATAATCAGACATTGATTAAATCAGCCGTCTTTGTTCTTATCTGAGAATGAAAACACTTTATACAATCGACTCCCTTATCTCTGAAGTCTCTGTAATAGGATTATCTATTAGCCTAGGTCTGCAATAGTTTTTTTTACAATAGTTTTTAGTTAATGAACTTCTATCCAAAAGCAAGGTCTTAACTAACTAAAAAATTATGTAAAAAAAAAAAAAGAAGGCTGAAAATTTTGGGCTCCATGTAATAATTGGCTTACAATTGAGTAGGGGCCGAAGTTTTTGCCCCCTGGACACTTATATATAATAAGAATGTTAATATGCCTCACAAGCTGCCAAACTATATAAATATTGAAGTAAATTAATCCATCTGATTTTTGGAAAGAGTAATTTGATTTGCAATCACTTAAATATTAAAATATAGTTATTTCGGATTGGATATATTTTTCCCTGAGCTTATCTATACTCTAAATCAAGTGCCCAAAAACGTAAATATCATACAGTGTTTCATCTGGCTGTGCTCGCCAGGCTATTATGTCATGGCAGTATTGGGGCCCTTAATCAATTGAGAAATTGTAAGTTACTGGAGCCCGTAAAGGAGCCCGTAAACTAATTTGCTATTTAATTGGTGTCTTTATGCGAGCCGCAAATGGTCTATGGGTTACGGGCTGAAAATCCATGCAGTTTTTACAACTGTAACTTACACCCCATCTAAGCCTTTGATCTTTCACGTCCACAAGAGTTAAGATCGATAAAATCACAAATGCTATTTGTAACGGAGCTGGAACACGAATCCAATATCTCCGCTGGTATACGGTAAAATACCCAAGAGGCACTACAGTTTCACCATTCCCGACCTCCCATATTGGACGACACACAATTTGGGAGTCAAATGAATACTGACTTTATTTTGTTATGTGCAGAAATATATATACACATCTCTTCCCACAGGCAATCCACATCCCCCATAGTTGGCCACACAATACACATAGAGAGAACAATAGGTGAGTCACACCTCCTTGGCAACTTGATATAATCAGACATTTATTAAATCAGCCGTCTTTGTTCTTATCTGAGAATGAAAACACTTTATACAATCGACTCCCTTATCTCTGAAGTCTCTGTAATAGGATTATCTATTAGCCTAGGTCTGCAATAGTCTGGCTAATATTCTGCAGAGCATAAACCAACATACATATAATATAACAGTAGGATCATATTTTAACCAATAATTAAACAACCATAAAACAGGGTAAAACAGTGATGGGTTCCGTTACACTATTCAATCGCTACAATTCTGCAAGCCCACAAATGGTTTCACACCCGTAAACGGCAAATGTAAAAGAAAATCCTACAGCTACCAGATGGGACCCGTAAAGGGGTTAAAGATATGTCCGTAGCACTGTAAATACAAATAAAAAATCAATACTGCACTGTAAATGACGGGGAAAGTGATGAAAGACATTAGAATTAATTTCATAACAGTCTCAAGCTCACAGATCGGCAATCTAAAATCATTTATTTTTATGTTTCATTTCGAGGTAATATCGATCTCGGGAATCAGTGAGTTTATACATATCAGGCCACCCACATGGACTAGAACAGTATTGTTCTTCATTTTTATTATTTTGTATTTTGCGGTTTTGTGAGTCTGATTGCATATCGAACCTCTAAATGCTAACTGATTGATATGTAACCTGCCATAATGATGACAGTCTCATTTTCTATTGGCTGTTTCTAAATGGGTAGTTAAGGCCTTTCTGGAATGATCATGTTCACGCGCGGAAATGCTACATACGATTGCATGGTTCACTGTTTCGGCTTTCGGCCTGTAACTGGAGGGCTTGTTCAATTGAATCGCTCAATAATTGTAGCAGTGTTCAAACCTGCAGTTGCGGCCTTGCAATCGAATGAGGCTCTTGGTTTGTGCCGTATATGAGACTTGCTCTCAAAAATAGAGTGTAATGAATACAGTGCTGCTATCAGGTACAGTGCCTTGCAAAAGTATTCACCCCCCCCCCCCCCCAACTACCTATTTTGTTACATTACATCCTTAAATTCAATGTTTGGTTAATCTGAATTTTATGTGATGGATCAGAACACAATAGTATAGGTTGGTGAAGTGAAATGAGAAAAAGATATACATAAAACTATTTTTTATAAATACTTTGGCATGTGTGTTTGTATTCATCTCCTTTGTTATGAAGCCCATAAAAAGCTCTGGTGCAACCAATTACCTTCAGAAGTCACATAATTAGTGAAATTATGTCCACCTGTGTGCAATCTAACATGATCTGTCATTACATATACACACCTTTTTTGAAAGGCCCCAGAGGCCTTACAACACCTATGCAAGAGGCACCATTAACCAAACACTGCCATGAAGACCAAGGAACTCTCCAAACAAGTAAGGGACAATGTTGTTGAGAAGTACAAGTCAGGGTTAGGTTATAAAAAAATATCCAAATCTTTGATGATCCCCAGGAGCACCATCAAACCTATCATAACCAAATGGAAAGAACATGGCACAACAGCAAACCTGCCAACAGATGGATGCCCACCAAAACTCACGGACCGGGCAAGGAGGGCATTAATCAGAGAGGGAGCACAGAGACCTAAGGTAAACCTGGAGGAGCTGCAGAGTTCCACAGCAGAGACTGGAGTATCTGTACATAGGACGACAATAAGCCGTACGCTCCATAGAGTTGGGCTTTATGGCAGAGTGGCCAGAAGAAAGCAGTTACTTTCAGGAAAAAACAAAATGGCACGTTTGGAGTTTGCAAAAAGGCATGGGGAGACTCCCAAAATGTATGGAGGAAGGTGCTCTGGCCTGATGAGACTAAAATTAAACTTTTCGGCCATCAAAGAAAACGCTATGTCTGGTGCAAACCCAACACATCACATCACCCAAAGTTCACCATCCCCACAGTGAAATATGGTGGTGGCAGCATCATGCTGTGGGGATGTTATGTGTGTGTGTATATATATGTAAATAAATACATATACATAACTACATATGCATTTTCATATACATCTACATATATATATATTATAGTACTACAAATAATTTCTTACCTGCACGTGCTGCACTCCACTTCCTGGGTTGAGAAGGGTCCATTGCAGGTCAGAGGTCCGAGAGGCCTGCAGGTTACAGCAAGGACTAAGGGTGCCACAAGGGGCAGATGGAGGTTACAGGGGGCAGCAGGGGCCACAGGGTGCTGAGGGAGCCACAGAGGACTTGTGAGGGCCACAGGACATCTGCAGGGGCACATGGGAGGGCCACAGGTGCCACATGAGGGCCACGGGGACCACATGGACCCTGCAGGAAGTCTAGGGGCCCCTTAGAGATCCGGGGCCTCGGTGCCTTGCACCTTCTGCCCCGGCAGTAGCTGCACCTACGCATATTATTATAAATGTCCTTAATTCTGAAAATATATATGAAAAGTGCAGTTTGATTTAAAAGTTAAGTTTTAAACATAAAGCTGATCCACAGCCGATTAACATATCAGAGACAATTTTTTTGAGGTGTATCTGTCGGAGGAAAGCATCACTAGTATAGTTTCCGTAGTGTGTAACTCTGACAATATATTCAGCGGTGTGCAGCGCATTGCTCGCTGGAAGGGGGCTGAGGGGGAGGAAGGGAAAGAGACACAGGGAATGGCAGGATGAGGAGAAAGAGTCACAGTGGAGGGAGGAAGGGAAAGAGACACAGTGGAGGGAGGAGGGGAAAGAGACACATAAGGGAAAGAGACACAGGGGAGGGAGGAGGGGGTGAAAAAGACACAGGGGAGGGGGAAGGTGACACAGGGGAGGCGGAGGGGGGAAGAGACACAGGGGAGGGAGGATATGGGAAAGGAGACACAGGGGAGGCAGGTGGAAAAGAGACACAGGGGAGAGGGGAGGGGAAAAAGAAACTGGGGAGGGAGGGGAGGGGAGAGACATGAAATATTATACCTGTTTCTTAGGTCATATTTATACAATTATGCAAATAGAAAAATGTTTGGTCTTTTGAATAGTTTTTTGGTTCATCCAAAATATCTGTTACTTGTTGTCTAAAGAAGCTGCTATGATCATAAGTGATTGATGTTATTTCTCCATTTTTTTTCCTGAACATTGTCACAATGTGTTACGTCCTCTTCATAACAAATTCTGTTTACCTGTGTTGGTATTGCTACATAGTAATAAATCCTCTTTTTGTACTTAGAGAAAAATGTCTTATTATCATTGCAACATCTCTGAAAGGAATAACCCCTAAACCATAAAGGCATTTTGGCAACATATTCGGGTTGTTATGAATAACATTTAAAATTCATATCACATGTTAGCATTAGAGGGGTTCATCTTCGTCAGGTGAATTATTATTTTTCCAATTAAATCTTTATATATAATCTTATATGTATTTTCATGTGGTATGTGTATTCATACATATATCTAAAAACACATGTCCTTTTGAGTTGTCTTTGATTACCTTCTAATACATACAATTTATTAATTAGCCGAAAGAACACAAGTTAAAAGTAAGTTAAATATTTTAGGAAAATGCAGACTATATTCACCCTAAGCTTAGACCACATGAATTTTTTGATCTTTGTGTATTTGAACTACAAATATTTATAGGTCTTACTAATAAGACAAGATCTTGATAAAAACAATTAGAATATGGATCGTCTCCTGGTTACCGACACTTTGTCTGTTATGAACTTGTTTGTGTTTCTTCATCTGTGCTATGTTGGCTCATATCTAAATATTGCCTGGTTCAAGGATTTATCTGCAATGGAGGCTTACATTTATTGCATCAAAAAAATCTCTTGTACATGTTATTATTCTCTCTCTGGCTATGCCTTAAGCCTAATTATGCACAGCTACATACTCTAGAGCAGAATATCACTCACACTCGCAATCTTCAGTGCAGCATACAGCCACCTACCACTTGCTTAAAATATATTTAGATTAATCTTCTATAGAATAACAGAATATCCAGAATATCAGCACACATTAGAAAAAAAAGATGCCAAAAATAGTTTGAATGCAGTCTTTTTTTGCCCCATTGTCAGCTTCCGAATGTTCAACCCCCCAAGAGACTGATCATCAGACTGACTTTAACACTAACTCAACATTTCTACAATATAGCGGTTATGGTATTATACTCCTTGACATTTTCACCTGTTATTTTCCATAAGATGGTTCCATTTAAGCATGCGAGCTGTCACACACTACATTTAAATATTTTGAACATATATAGCATTTAGAGGCTCAAGTCATACTGCAAATATTTAACTAACTAGCACAATACTTATTGCTGATTTGTGTTCTGAAGGTCTATCAGATAGAGCTCTTGTGCAACACCTGTCAAACTTTGACCAATAAAGTGACCATATAAATCACAGTTATTGAATAATTTACTAGACTGTTTAAGAAAAACTTTACTTTCCATATCTAAGATTGCAACACATATTTAGTCATCATTATACTGCTAACAGCACAGTCACAAATCTTTTGCATGCAAGTATATGTAGAGTCGAGCCACGATACCCACCAAATCACACACTGATTTGGAAATATGGAGGACGTGAAACGTGTGTTTATACCTATTTTACTACATGAGTTCTCAGTTTCAGGCCATTATAATGGTCTTCAGTTAAAACAAGAGCTTTTAAACACTTCTTAAAAAATTAAGTACATAAATGTAAATAGATACATAGGAATATTATATTTCTAGTGAAATCCAGAAACCTTACATGTCCCTTTAAACATGGGTGTAGGAACTGGATGGGATGGGGGGACAAATCCCCCTCAGATTTTTATATGATTGCATGTATGTGTATAAATAAGCTATTTAACGGCCTAAGTATACAATGAGCTGTATCGCCCCAGATTTACAGCCTTATTAAATTGCAATTCTGCAAATTGAATAGGGCTCTATATAAGCACATAGCTTTTTTTTTTTACAGAAGTTAGTTAGTGAACTTCTATCTAAAAGAAAGGTCTTCACTAACTAAAAACTTCTGTAAAAAAATATGCTATGTTCTTAAATAGAGCCCTTTTAAATTTGCAAAATCGCAATTTAATACGGCTGTTATTCTGCCTATAAAGGTATGTCCAAGTTTCCCTGTTTAAAACTTTTTCTAATCTAACACATGCTGCTTACATCAGAAACACATGTTACATTGATTTATTCTATACACATACAGATTTATTTTATTAAAAATAAAATGTGTTTTCCCCACCCACAGAGCTGCTTACATAGGCACAGTGTACCTACTAATAGAAAAACAGCATTTGGGTATGGATTTAACCTTATACTAATCCATGAAACTTTTATATGCCTTTAAGGGCCAATAATATCAATATGAGTAACTCTACTGCAGAGATGCCAGCAAAGTGCATTATCGGACAATGACACAAAAACAAGAGATTCATCGCCCGTTCACTTGAAAAGGTTGAGAACTTCTATATACAGTAGATTGTAGCTAAATAGCACCACTTGTTGACATTATTTGTAAAAAAAAAAAAAAAATTCATGTTTAATATTTTGTTTGTTCTGTGAAATTCTCAAAGAGCACAGAATGAGCAAAATCCATGAATAACTTTATTACACAGCCCCTAAAAAATTTACTAAATTAGTATAACTTTTTACTATATCTTAGAAGCTACACAAAACCTTTGGATTGCTCACGGAAACATGTGAAGTAACTTTGTTGTAATTACAATACAAACTGGAGCATTAATGGGACTGGGAATCCTAAATATTGTACTGAATATATAAAAAGGAATTTTTTTAACATTAATATTATTGTTATTATTATTTGTATTATTATTATTATTATAGGGTAAGCAGCAGACAGTGTAGAATATTCCTATGTGTACAACTACTGTATTAAACGGACTCTGTCACCCCAAAAGAAGTTGCTTTTTTAGATTAATCTTAAAGAGTAGGAACAGGCAGACTATAAATTGTGTTATTTCTTTGTTTCTAAAATTAATTTGTTTCTAAAATGAATCAGTCTTTGGAAATTCCATGTTGATGATGCTGCATTTATATGCAAATGAGTGCCTCACATATAGTAATTAGCTTATTTGATGTACTAATTGGGATTAAAGTCTGCTTGTCTGTCTCTGTAGTAGTAGTAGTAGTAGCCAGAATAAAGACCCTAATGTTATCTGGCAGTTAGACCCTTCTCCAACCTTTATCAAGTATTCTGAGCCACACAGCAGCCACAAAATCAATTCTAAATATTTTTGGAATGATTAACTCTAGAGAAAAACTACTAGTACAGTGTATTGCCTGTTAAAATGAAATCAACATCCTGTTGGGTAGACAATGTTCATTTAAGCTGAATCACTGGGCATAGCCATGATGTGAAAAATCTGAGTAAACCAATACATAATGCACAAGTGCAGTAGTGGATACTTTTTACATACTTTTTCATAATCTTATAAATGTGCATGTTAAAAAAATATTTTAAGTGCATGACTGGACATTTTGAGAGACATATGTCCTTAAAGCAAAATATCTAAGTTTCCTTTTGAATAAACAAGGAAGAATATGAAAAAAAAATCCCACCAGCTTTTGATTGTTTAATTAATACCCTGAATAATCAGTAACTGAGTTATAAAATATAAATTTCTTCCCAATGCCAAAAATATCAATGAAACACAGATAATTTATGGTTTCAAAGTCCACCAAATTATGGGACAAGGAATTGCCACACAGGCATATATATACCTTGTGCAAACACACTAGAAACAGAGGTGAGGAAAAATAACAGTATGGCACTCTGGAATATTTTTGCTTTACTATTAGTATTTCAACTGCCCTGTGCAACAGAAAGCTCTATGGTGAATCTGAAAAATGGGGGATATGAAGATATTGTGATTGCAATTAACCCAAACGTTACTGAAAATCTTCAAATTATTACAAATATTCAGGTAAGACCAAAAGGAAAATATTTTCTATATTGTTATATTTTTGACAAAAAGTGGCACTGCATACAGAGATAATTATAATGTACTGAGAACTGGGAAAATAAATTGTATACAACATTCAGTTTTAAGAATATTCTATATATTATATTTTTTATCAGATACATGATACACTACATAATTTAAATGATTGATTTGCTTAATTTACAAAAAAAGTTATCAAGTGCATAATATTTTTTTAATTTTTTAAAGTGTTGTTTTAATACATATATATAAGACTGTTTTAACTTTATGAGAGTCAATTTTTTATGTGTGTTAAACGATCTATTTTATTTTAATCTCCTCTCTAGAATATGGTGAAGGATGCTTCAAATTATTTATTTACTGCTACAAAGCAAAGGATTTTTATAAGAAGTGTAAAAATATTAATTCCTGTGACTTGGTCTGAAAACAGTACCTATGGAAGGCTACGAACAGAAACATACGATAAGGTAAGATTTTAGGGAACACTACTGTTTACTGTTTTATTGAAAAAGTACAAAAAGGGCAGTGAAATAAGTTTTATAAAATGTACAAATGTCCATTTATAAATATATTGGCATCACTCAAAGCATCAATGCAATAGCACAATTAAGTAAAGCACATAATTAAACATCAATATTTATAAAGTAAGTTTGACCTTCGTTTTAGAACTTTTGTACTCTAAGGTGTTAATTTCTTTGATATTTTCAAGATAGTGATAGTAAGAGAAAATCACTTAAAGAACACATTTTTTGTGGAATTTATTATATTAGCCACAAACCAAACTTCAAAAACTTAAAACTTTATTACTTTATTAAAATCATCTTTGTTAAAAATCGTTCGCTTAAAAAAACTGAATAAAGTAATACTCAGTATGGACGTCACTTCTGGGACTTTATTTAGAATCTAACTTCTTATTTTATTCCTAGAAGTTTTGCTGTGCCACTTTGAATATATTTGTCTCTAAATATATTTGTCTCTTGATTTTATCTTGTACTTGCTCTCTTGTGAAAGTGCAATGTGAAAAATTAAATATTATTATGATATTTCCAATATTGGATGTGAATCCTTCAGGTGTTTTGACTCCAAGCTATAACGCAGCTTGTAAAAAAGTGCACCAAGTGCTAAATAAATCTGCTTAAAGTGCTCAAAAATTGTGCAATAAAATACTGTGATTGTAATTTAGAGACAAAAATTGGACTCTATAATTAATAAAGTGCTTTAGTGATGTTTTGTAACAAATTTCTTAAGTCTTTTACAATTGCACACATGTTCAGACCAATTATTATTATATTGCACCATATACATTTTCAATTATTATTAAAGAGACTTTAATTTAGCTGTGACAGTTTGTATATAGTTACTTGTTATAATTTTTGGTGGGTTATCCTACTAAGTTCTCCTGTATATTGTTAGTAAAATATACAGTTCTTGATTCTGTGTGTCTCACTTTGCCTTGTGACTCTGTTTTTTTTAAATGCCACTGCATATCAATTAGCTGCGCTCTTGCAAAGGCTTAATATTAGTGTTAGTGCTAAAACCTCACTTAAAACGCATCTCTTTAAAGAAGCTTATCACTTTCCAACCTAACACACTTATCACCGCTCTCTCCCTCTTTTACTACTCACTATACCTTAGATTGTAAGTCTGCGAGTTTCTATCCTAAGATAGAGCTCTCCTTGCTTTGCTACTTTTTAATTTGTATTTATCTTTGTCTGAACTTAATTTATGTACAGCGCTATGGAATATGTTGGTGTGTTATAAATGAACTATAATAATAATAATCTAGTAAATGCTGGATTCTGAAAAAACTTAACAGTTTTATAAAAATAGATGAAAAAAATAAAAAAAATAAAAGCAAATTATAAATCCTATTACCATTCCATGTAATAACGTTTTTTAAATGTAATAAACAAGGAGTATTCATTGGTAATAAAAAGTTCACACAAAGAAGGTGGTGATAATAATTAACAAAGTGTATTATATTAAAGAGAGTGAGCGATTAATAGATACAAATATATAAGGAAATTGAAAATAACTCACAAATCAAATTTTTACTATCAAATTTTATATTAACATTGAAGTTGACATATACTTGGCAGTCAATGTCCAGCCATTGATGTCTATAAACAAGTAAACTCTTTTGTAATACACTGTACATTGTACAAATTATTACACAATAACTCTAATAATAAAGGTGTTTTCCCTGGTTAAACAAATCACAGTGCATGTATTCAATAAAGACTTTGAAAATTTTAATTATATTATTTTCTTTAAGTTTTTATATCGATTTCTGAGCTGTTTAAATAAAACTATTGTAATAGAATGTTATAAATTCATATGAATAAAATAAATTATTCTAAAGCAATTTGCCAGATATGAATTAACTTTTATTATGTTCTTGGTGACTAATGGTGACTGTGTAGTGTGAGGTATCAATAATAAGTTTGCTAAATTTTCGGGTTTTCAGTTTTATTTTACATTTTTCTGAAATATTAAATATTCAAAATATAGTACATAACTAGAAAATATTAGACCCAGTTTTAAAGCAAAATAATTGTATTAATTGCTTGTTATTTGTTTATTTTATTTTTTTACTTCATTAGGCTGATGTTATTATTGCCAATCCATTTTTGAAGTATGGAGAAGACCCATATACATTACAATATGGAGGCTGTGGGGAACAAGGAAGATATATTCATTTTACACCTAAATTCATGCTGGATGACACAAAAATCAGCATATATGGACCAAGGGGTATTGAAAATAATGATCTCTAATTAAATAGGTCTTTCAAAAGTTATTAATATTTTAAAATGTTAATAAGTATAGATATTTAAAAAAAAAAAAAAAAAAAAAAAATATATATATATATATATATATATATATACAAGTAAGAGTATATATAATGGCATGTAGCCTTGTTAAGACAAACTTAGTTTGATACTCAGAACATTAAGGGTATCAAGTTTTTAGTACAACTATGATTTGTTTCTGAATGGAATAGAAATGACATTTCTTTGTGAATCCTGAAATATGAAGATAGATATAAGTCAACTCCTTTTTTCATGTTTTTACAGGGAGAGTATTTGTTCATGAATGGGCTCACCTTCGATGGGGTGTCTTTGATGAGTACAATAATGATATGCCTTTTTACTTTTCTGGGAATGGTGGAATAGAAGCAACTAGGTAATACTATATTATTGAATTAATAAATATACTGTTAAATATATACTGTGTATATAAATACTGCCAAATCAATATATATGTATTTTTATAGCCAAATACAGTTAACACACTAAATTAGATAACAGAATCTCATTAAAGATCTATTGTAATATATAATGTTAGTGCAGCATGACAATCAGAAGAGGTGTGCTTGACCACTAGTTGCTAGAACCCTGGTACTCTAGGTACCCAACCCTGAACCTCAAAGTACAATACCATACTCGTATTCAAAGCAATGTTGTGCTAATGAGTGGCTCAGCCATTCAAACTGTGCGATCTGTGTTCAGTGTGCTAACGCTAGGATATCAAGTGCTTTTATGACCAGGATTGCAAACCTCCGCCCAATACAATTTGCCACATTTCACTTTTGTTAAAGTAGCCCTGTTCTTTGTGCATATATGTTCACTACATGCTGTATAATTCCTTTATCTATCCTACACAATGTCATTGTCTTGCTAGGAGAAATATGGAGGCAATGAACAAGCTTCTACCAGGTGTCGACTTGCTCGTTTAGCTTCAGTAATGTATTTGTGCAGTGCCACAAAGTAGTATATCCATATGCTCATAAATGTCTATGTCACACCTGCCTGATTTGGGGGACTACGTTCACCCCAAGTCTCTCTCTCTCTACAGGTCGCAACTTTTTGTTCAGATCTTGACACCAACAGTCACTTTAGATGACAACATAATTTCTGATGAGACAGGCACCATCAGACCCCTTTTCTTAAGATCTAAAAACCACACACCATGTACCTTTGATTAGTACAAGCAGACTCCGACACCACCTTTGTTTAGTGTGTCCAAAATCAGACTGGCACTTCTTTATTGTTACAGAGATATATAAAAAAACAGAAAGATCTCACTCCCCCCACATGCCTAATCCCTCCTCTTGTGGGCAATAGCTTGTCTATCCCATGATACATTCCCCAGTTGCCAGATCTCAACTTACAGGGTTATAAAACTAAACTTCCCCCTTCCAGAGCAGTCACACATGGCCGATCGCAGGGCCATATACATTCTTTAACATCTTTCCCTTTGTATATACCAGATATGGCTGCATTGGCTTTATTATCTACTCATAATCTACTATCCTACTTCTAATACAGACACAGTATTTTAAAGTTAATCAACGACAGTACTACAATATATGCACTTATTTCATCCATGATATAAATGTTAAGCAAATTGTTAGTACCTTCTAACCACACATATAATAACTCATTAACCTCAAATAGTCCAGCGGGCCCTTCTGTTTATAACAGCTAGTTTTCCCCATCCTCATATGGCCTAGGAATTTGTCCTGCCGGACAAATTTCTAGCCAAATTGATTTCACTTGTGCTAGTGATAGAGTTGTAATTACCTCACAGTCCACATGTCTTCCAATTCCAATGGGCACACAATTTTGGGCATAGCCTTCATAGCTCAATTGCCAATCGCCTTCCCCGGGCCATGGCACATGCCCCCTCCCTCCCCATCCATTGGGGAATACAATTTCCGTGGGCAGCTGCATCTAAAACAGTCCTTGGGCCTATTAGTTCACCCAGTCCAACAGGTCCCAGGTTGGTACCCAGTCTAGGTGACAGTTCCCAAAGAGACATGGCTAGCCCCCCTCCCAAAAGCCAGGGCCAGTACCCTCCTCTTCCCAATATCTGAGGGGAAACATTTTCCTTGCAAGTCCCATAAACTAATACCTCCAGGGAGAAACATACTGGTCTGATCCTGAACCCAGCATCCATGGTGGTGGTCTGGACTGGTGGCTCCACTTTCCCCTGCACCGCAGTCTGGACACAGTACCCCTGCTCACCTGGTGCAATGGTCTGGGCATAGGACTCAATTTCTTCATCTCCTTGGACCACAGTTGGTGCGCTGTATTCCATCTCACCTAGAACCACAGTCAGGGCACTGTGCTCCAGCTCTCCTTGCTTTGGGACACAACAAGGAATGTGGTCCCTCTTTAACTGATTTGCTGGGTCTCTGATTGGCAGGATCTCTGGGATCCTAACCTCTCCTTCCCTCTGGTCTGTGGCTAGCTCTCTGACATTTTTTATCAGCTGGAGCTCCATGCTAGGCCTACAGTCCATTCCGAGGGCACAGTGAACAGAGCTAATCCCATCCAGACTCTCTGTTTGGCCTAGCTTCTGCCAACAGTCCTCTGTGCCAGGGTATTCAATACAGTCCTAGGGTGCCGTAGCTCTTATGAACAGACGGTTCCACTGGACTGTTTGGGGTTCATCAGTTATTATATGTGTGGTTAGAAGGTACTAACAACTTGCTTAACAGTCATATCTGGCATATACAAATGGTTAAACATTCTAAAGAAATGATATGGCCCTGTGATCGGCCACGTGTGAAGTCTCTGGCTTTAGTCATGGAGGGGGGATAACAAGCTATTGCCCACAAGAGGAGGGGTTAGGCATGTGGGGGGGGTGAGATCTTTCTGTGTTTTTAGATATCTCTGTAACGATAAAGAAGTGCCAGTCTGATTTTGGACACACTAAACAAAGGTGGTGTCGGAGTCTGCTTGTACTAATCAAAGGTACATGGTGTGTGATTCTTAGATTCTAAGAAAAGGGGTCTGATGGTGCCTGTCTCTTCAAAAAGTATGCAGTCATCTGAAGTGTCTGTTGGTGTCGAGATCTGAAGAAAAAGTTGAGAGAAAATTGGGGTGAGTGTAGTCCCCCAAATCAGGCGAGCGTAACAATCTATATTCAGTGACATATCTAAGAAAGAAAAAGACAAAAAGCACCATCTCCTAGCCAATATCTGTTAATGTTATATGAAATCAGATAGTAATAGGAAAAATAATACAAAGAGAGCAAAAGCACGACAACCTCAGGACACATGGAGATAATCCACATCAGTAATATCACATTTGGTATATAGTATAAAAACATATGTGCACTTACATTCAAGACTTGATAAAACAGCTTAACGAACACACTATGCCGATTCCCCAGACTCATAGGTAGGTATTAGATTTATAGTACCTCAGCACCCAGTCTGGGATGGGAAGAGTAGGTTTATACCACAATATGTAGCTATTGAAGTTTGACAAGGGTCCAGATGCTTGCCTTTAAAGTGGCTCATTGCTTTTTAACACATATCAAGGCCTGATGTCTAATCTTGTAATGAAAACTGGTGTAATTTTGTTTTATTTAGGTATAGAAAAACAAATGTTATACAAATATATATACAAATATATTGATTTGTTTTCTCGCTGTATTTTTGTAATTAGTAATCATGAGTTAGTCAAGTGGCAACAGCATTCAGTGTACATTCTATCAAAAGTATGCACTGCTGGAGCAGCTGATCCAGGGTCCATACCTCTGTGACACGTGAGCATTTTGCATCTCTTGGAACTCAAATTGTAGAACCTGAGAGGAGATTTGCAGCATTTATAGATATTGCTCCACTGGAAAGAGAATAGGTGCTCACTGAACACAGATTAGCTGGGCCTTGCATTGAGGGTGGAGTTGGGATTGTGAAGATGTCCAGGAAGATAGCTGGGTTACAGTTACAAGGGAGAGCAGAGGGAACGAGAGGAGAAGGCAGGCATTTCTAATTTGGAAGCACCAACAGATTTGCCAGATTGAGTGAAACTGTTGGGGATGTCCTTTCAGGGGATGGCAGAATAGGCAGAGGTGGTAGGAGACTATATTATTAGGAAGGTAAACAGGGTGGTTTGTTGCCCAGATTCCAGCAATCAAATTGTTTGCTGTCTTCCCACTGTTCGGGTTCAGCATGTTGTGGATCTGGTAGATAAAATATTGGGAGGGGCTGGAAATGAAACAGCGGTCTTGATACATATTGGTACCAATGACAAAGTAAGTGGAAGATGGAGTGTCCTAAATAATTATTTTATAGAACAAGAAAATAAGCTTAAGGCAAGGACCTCCAAGGTAGTATTTTCTGAGATAATACCATTGCCAAGTGCTAGCCCATGGAGATAGAAGGGGCTTAGGAAGGTTGAAGCGTGGCTAAAAAGTGATGCACTAAGGAGGGTTTGAGATAATGTAAGGGGCCAACAAAAATAACTGACGGTAAAATACTGAACATAAATGGTCAACATTCAAATCCTTATTAATTATACATACTTATCGCCAAATACCATGAGGAAATAAAATTAAATCACATCCAGTGTAGCTTAGTCATGGTCGTAGGAGCCAAAAAAAAATCTGGGGGGCAGGGGGGCAAATTTTAATCAAAAAAAAACTGTGGCCCTGAGTGGTGCAATTCAACTCTACCCCCAAGGCAGATCTACCACAGTACACCCATCGCAATGCACCAGGACTCTGCTCTGGGGGACCCCAGTGCTGCAGTGCCTACTTTTTTATTTCTTTGTTTACATTCTCAATGCCTTCCAATATAATAAAAAATTATATATATATATATATATATATATATATATATATATATATATGATTGGGTTCTTGGTTTGTGCAAATTCCAATCCTGTGCTTGACATAAAACTGTGTTAAACTGCGAGCAAATGTTTAAAGGAGCCATGCATAAAATGTTTTTTGGGGGGGATTTAAGTCAAAATTGCTGAGTTTCGGCACTTGAAAATCAGCTAAGCAAGAAAAAAAATTGCGGACAAAAAAATGAAAACGTGGCTAAAGGAGACCTTTGAGCGCAAATCACAGCCAGGCACGGATGAGTTAGCCAGGAACATAGGAGATACACAATATACCATTACAACGGACTGAAAATACTCGCGAGGCAAGTAACACATGAAAAAAATCTGCCATTTTACAACACCAACTTGCAAATAATAACATTACAATTCTAAAAGGGCGATTTACACACCTTAACAAACGGTTTGGCCTCGCGAATGCAGCCTATTTACACTGCACACTTGGCACATTGCTGACATTTTCTCAGCTGATCAACACTCCAACTGTACATTTTCAGATGCAGGATAATCCAAAGAGAATGTTAGCTCTTCAGGATATTGATTGCTGCATATTAAATATAAATAAGGAAAGTATATTAATTTATTAATTCATATTAATTTATTAATTCACTGTACCAAATACATTATATATTTTATACTGTATTTATATATCTGTCTTCGCGATGAGCGCCGAAGGTGAACGTTGCAAAGCAGGACACTTGAAGTACACAAGCAAAAGCCTTGCATTGTGTGGCAAACAGCATTGCCGTGGCTTTAAATTTTATTGGCGTCATGTTTGATGGGCAATTCGTTAGTAGACAAATAAATAATTCATTTTACAAAGCAATTAATATGTCATTTTCCTACATCAGGTGTTCTCTTGATATTACTGGCAAAAACATAATTCAGCGATGTATTGGAGCTTCTTGTACAACAACATCTTGCAATTCAGACCCTCAAACTGGCCTCTATGAAGATGGTTGCTCTTTTGTCCTTGACAAGAAACAGGTTGCTCCAGAATCTATTATGTATTTACAGTCACTGTCATCGGTGAGTATTATTACATCTTATACCAATTTTGACATGTTAATATTTTTGTAAAGGTGATTTGTTAAACATGTTGTACCATTCCTAAATGTATCCCATTTGCTTGCCTCATTTCAGTTCAGTCCTAGCCAAGCCATCAATTGTTAAACACTGACAAACTATGTTAGTGGATAATATTTATCATAGTTTTTTAAGTTTGTGCCATGTTTCTGAATTTCTGATATGTTTATACATAGAATTTTTATTTGTGTCTAGTTTGACCCGTATACTCCAGATGACACTCACACTCAAGCAAAAATAAAGTTTAAGTCCTATTCTTTTTCTGGTGTTTCAATGACTTCTTCCTGTATATCGTTCTTCAAAACATATTTGTCTTTTTAAAAAATCTATTTAATTATAAAATTATTTATTTTGGAGCCAGTTCACTATTTCTTATAATATAAACAGCGATATAATCCCTCCTCAGTACATTACTACAGTAAATAAATAGTACATTGGTGTTCACATTTGAATGTCTAAAATAAGTTAAAATACTTATTCCTTGCTCAGAAATCCAAGAAATACAGTTATGGCACTGCATTCTGAATTCTGAGAAGGAAATACGTCTTTTAACTTATTTTAGACATTCAAATGTGCAATTCCTTTTTTTAATAGAATCATAAAACATTTTTTGCAGAAGATACAAACTATCTACTCTTACAATTCAGTCTATGTAAAGAGTTTTGGCTGAAATAATCCAGATAGTTTATCTGAATATCCCAGGTGTCTGACCCAACCCACTCCCATTGTAAAAATGTAACAATTAACTATATATCTCTTTTTAAAATACTATGGGCATTCACTATCATACATCTTATACAAGCTAACTTCAAGCCATTTCATCTTTTTTTCTTTTCAGATAACTCAGTTTTGTAATGCAAGTAACCACAATGCTGAAGCTCCAAACCTACAAAATCGAGTATGTAACTCCAGCAGCAGCTGGGATGTCATCATGAGATCTAAAGACATTCAGTCCACTTCTCCGAGACCCAACACAGTTATTCCTTCACCATTATTCTCTCTACTAAGATATAGAGACAGAGTTGTCACTTTGGTACTTGACGTTTCTGGAAGCATGGGAGGTGTAAGTTTTCAATAAATATTTGTTTTATCATTTTTAGCTATGGAATAAGCATGGAAATTAATGTAAAAGAGTAAATGTATGCAACCTTGTTTCAAGAGTGGAAATGTTTCCTCAAATGTGCAAGAGCCAACATGCTATTAATGCTCTGCAGCTAACATTACCAGTCTCCTCTAACATACAGACTTATAGGAGCAATACATTAACTTACCTTATAAATAGAATAATAATATTTAATTTAACATTAATTAAAATCTTTTTTAAATACATAAAGGCTATGTGCAATTACATTAGATAATAGTAAAATTAAACGATCAAATAATTTTATAAATACATGTTTAGAAATAGAGATTATAAGAATACACGTTTGTGGAATATTTTTATTAAACTTTGATTGGACTAACCAATTTACTAAACATAAGATTAGAATGCAAAATTAACCCTGTGCCACAAAGGTCCTTAAAGAACCTTCATGTAAACTAAAAGCTAACCCCATACCATAAGGGTTTCTCAAAGGACCCCTAACCCCTACTACCATGGGGGTCTATATGGACCCCCATGGTGCCTACAATTAACCCCTATGTGCTATAGCAGTTCCTATGAACACCAGGGCAATTAACATTAAACCCTATGTGCCACGTGGGTCCTAACTATGGCTACATTCTCACTTGCACATGCATTATAGTGATGCAAATACAGATGCACAGCGACACACATTAAATTCTACATAGTGAAACAAGTCTACTAGAGGCAACATACACTGAAATATATATATATATATATATATATATATATATATATATATATATATATATATATACTGATACACTTAATGAAGTAGGTATATTACAGCCATTAAGCTATGTGTAACATGCATTACAGAACTTAAAACAGATTATGCTTAATGCTAAAAAATACTAATTGTTTTGTGACATAAAATAATAATAAGATGACAATATATTAGTAGTCTCAGTTAAATATTAGAGGAAAATTGTGGAATAAAATTGCAAGTCTAATGATGTGGTTACATAAACAGGCAAAAAAAATCTGGAGATTTCAGGGCCTTCTTCTTTATGGGACCCCATACTATACTACATCAAGTAACACCCTGAAGTCAGCACTGTTAGCACTGGCACTGCTGTGGCTGTCTACATCTATATCTTCACATGTTGTATGTGCATGTAAATACAGCATGATTATTTTGCATGTGTGCTCTTATTTTGTGATTGATAGGTAATGTTTGAGAGACCTTCCAAGATGAATATGTGCATCCCTGCAGATGCAAAGATGTTGATGTGGAATACTGTGTTTATATGTTTCAGTAATAGTCATCATGCAACATTAACACATTTCTATTGATTGCAGTCTGGACGTATAGGTCGACTCTACCAGGCTGCCGAACTATTTGTAATCCAGATAATTGAAACAAACTCTCGAGTTGGGATTGTTAAATTCGAAAGTTCTGCATCCGTTGTTTCAAACCTGCAGAAAATAGCAGATAAGAAAGATCGTGAAAATCTTAAAAAACTTCTTCCAAATACAGCAGGTGGAGGAACAAATATTTGCTCTGGGATTCTGTCTGGATTTCAGGTAATTATAATATTTAAATATTTCTTCTTGGTATTTATGATTTGGAGCTAAAATGGAAAATATAATTGATTTTAGCATTTTTATTTAATTACATTAAACTTTCACAGTCTCCTAATATATATATAAACATACACTTATTTATATATTAGGAAATTGCCTGTCAAAAATGACGGGAATAATTGCGACGCATTGCGAGCCTCTCTCCCCCCCCCCCCCCCCGTGTACTTTAGGGGCCTCACGATTAGTGTTACTGCCTTGGTGCCTTAGTGTAAGTGTTAATTCCTTGGTGGAAATGTGTTACTGCCTTGGCGTAAGTGTTACTGCCTTGGTGTAAGTGTTACTGCCTTGGTGTAAGTGTTACTGCCTTGGTGTAAGTGTAAGTTTTTCTGCCTTGGTGTAAGTGTTACTGCCTTGGTGTAAGTGTTTCTGCCTTGGTGTAAGTGTAACTGCCTTGGTGTAAAAGTTACTGCTTTCACGAGGCTCGCAAGTAAGCCTTTGTGAGGCTCGCAAAGCGTCACCAACATCGTAAGCATTCCCAACACTGACAACTATATACTGTATGTGATATTCAGTATATATGTGTGTGTGTGTATGTATGTGTGGTATCTCTCTTTTTTAAGTCAAAAAGCAGTACTTGATAAAGAGCTGTACAACTCTCAAAAGCTTGTCACTCTAGCAAATCTTTACCAATAAAAAAGGTATCACTATATACTGCAATACTCTGATTATTCAATTTAGATTACTGGACACTCACAGTTACCTCGCTTATATATATATACTAGCGAATTGCCCGTCAAAAAATGACGGCAATGAAATTGTAAGGTAGCTAATGCTGTTTAGTGTGTAATAATGAAATATATAATACATTAATAAATGAATATACTTTACCTATTTTAAAGCATTGTGTGGAAGAGCTGTGAATGTGTTTTGATGTTGCTGCAGCATTAGTGGTGTGGATCTGCTGTGTAAGCGTGCTGAATGTGTGTAGTGTAACACTGTGCGTGCGCGAGCCCAAACCGTTAGCGTAGTCGTGTACTTCCGCATTGGCGCGAAATGGCGAGTAATGTGTGTTATACGTTTGTATCGGAATATCCGTAGTTGTTTTGTGGTGTTTTGCGAGTTTCTTGTGGTGTTTTGCGAGTTTAGAGTGCTGTAGCCTCGTTTTCGTTTTGTTCGGCGGCCATTTTTTCTCTCGCTTCGTTTTTTTTTTAGTGTTTAAACTGTTTTATTTGAAGTAAAATCGAGGTGTAAGTTGTATTTTTGAGGTGCTGGGTGCTCCCTCTTGGTGTAGGTAAGTTTTTTATGTATGTGGTGTGTGTATGTATTGTGTTTGACATTTTCTAATGTTCGCGAGTTGCGTCCGAGTGTTGCGAGTCCGTAATGTGTGTGAACGTGTGTCGTATGTTGTTTGCGAGTGTCGTAATGTGTGTGTCGTACTGTTTGGGTTGCGACGTGAAGTTTGCGAGGGTCGCAGTTGCTGGCAAGGAGCGCCTTCGGCGCTCCATGCCAGCAACTGCGGCCCTCGCTTCGCGAGGGTCCTCAGTTGCTGGCATGGAGCGCCTTCGGCGCTCCATGCCAGCAACTGAGACCCTCGGGCAGTGCCCTCGCTTCGCGAGGGCCTCGGCTCGCTGCGCGAGCCGCGGCCCTCGCTACGCGAGGGCCGCGACTCGCGTAGCGAGCCCGCAGCGTTAGCAACAACTCGTACGCTCACAACTATATATGTGATATATATATATATATATAGTCAATAAAAAGTACATCTGCGTTCACATTTGAATGTCCAAAGCAAGTTAAAAAACCTGCTTCCAGCTCAGAGTTATTTAAAACAGTTATTACACTGCATTCTGGGAATATCAATGTATTATCCTGAGCTTTGCTATTTCCCCTTAAATGACACAAAGAACCTTTCTATAACTAAATATCTAGGTCTCTATTCCATGGCTCCCGCAATAACTCTTATAAGGATAACTCATTGTTACAGGAGTATTTATAAGCAAATATGTTGAGTTATTCCATGGCTTCCACAAAAATAGAATCCAGTAAAATGTACTGACTTGTAATGGGGGGGTTTACCCTTAGCTCTCTAGCTCTAACCTGTGCTCCCAGTCTGAATATCAGTAGCCTCCATAGCAGCTCTATCTAGTAACTAAAGTGAACACGCTACACTAGCCCTCCTATATCCCTATGTATATTTATATATAAGCCACTCCCCATGGCAAGATAGGAGTTTAAGGGCTTATAATCATTCTGCTTATGAACCGCTATCCCCTATGAGCCAGGATTTTCCCTGAGATCCCCCCACCCATCCCAGTACCCACTAACTCCTATGATCTCAGGTAACTCCTGGGATTTTCCCATCATTTTCCATGGGACCATTGGGCTCCTTCCCCTCACCCCTGGTACTGTGACTTAGGTAGTCTATTAACCCCATGGGGATCCCTATGAAGCCTCTAACCTATAAACATAGAGGTCCCTGTGGGTTCTTACGGACCCCCATTGCACCTAAAATTAACATAAACACCAATATAGCAAAATGAACATCTATACACCAATTTTATGTCCTCATGAACCCTATGGACATATAGACAGATGGATTCCGACACATGTATATGAAGTTTATTAAAGGGATCAGAAGAACTATTAATTGGTATACTGTATATTCTAAAGAATATCTTAAGAATTTCTTATCCAATAATGATTGTACAAATATATTTTGCTTTCAAATACTAAGAAATCCCAGAAATCAGTTTAAAAGTATTGGATTGGCCACTATAATCACAGAGGAGATTAGCTACAGATTGAACACTCAGCTGAATTATATAAATCTATTATTTTAGCTAATTTTGGAAGCACCCTAATTTGTTTATTAAGTGTGGTTTTTGTGGTTAAAAAGTAGTTAAAAACTCCCTCTTCTATGTTATTCTAAGTATAACATTGGAGAGGAAAACACAAGAAGTAATTTTTGAACTTCCCTCTTTATATTACCTTTTATGTGGTGTTGAGAAAATCAAATTGAATGTCATTGGTTCAGATGGTGATACAACATCTTTGTTCAATAATTTACAATAATTGGTCGATTTTTAGAGGAGCTTGAACTGGTTACTTTACTTCTTTTTTTATTACCTTTTGTCCAGGTAAACAAGCAATTTGATGGATCAACCGAAGGTACGGAATTAGTATTACTATCAGATGGAGAGGATAACCTTGATACTAAACTCTGCTTCCCTGATATAATAGCCAGTGGGGCCATCATTCATGTCATTAGTCTGGGGCCAAATGAAGCAGCTGCTGTCACAGAGCTAAAAAAACTAACAGGTACATTGAAAGTACTGTATGTGTATATGTTATTCACAATTAATAGCTTTATATCTATATATACATCTGTGACAATTACTGAGAATATAAAGAGCTAAGACAACTTAAATAACATAAAATATAAAGAAATGTGCCTGCATATTTTTGTTTAACCCTTTCAGGGCCTTTGATTCATATAATTTTCATAAACCAGGAGGCCACACATATTTGCCGTAATCGCAATGCATCTTATTCTACAAACTTCCTGCCAGCTTATAGCATTTTTTTTTTACTTGAAGTTCAGCTTCTACTAGTATATTTTTTAGTTTGATTGTATGCAAATTAGTAAAGAAAAAACAAGTAATGAAGTAAACTAAATTTTCTTTTATTTGGAATTTTGTATTTTTACTAAAATCAATGTGATATAGTGAATAACAAAGGCTTTAGATCTCCTGAGTACAATGATGAAACATTTGAGTGACATTATATTTATTTATGACCAAGACACGTCATTAAATGACAAGAACACAGAAGGCTTTTCTTGTCTTGATAAGCACAGAAAAAATACCATATGCATAAGCAGGTAGTCTATCCCTGTACATGAACATAAATCCATAAAAGTATATATTGCCTAAAAAACAGACCCTAGAGTATTCAGAAATACCCAACAAATGTTGCCTTCTCTCTCTCTCCTACTCATTCTCCCTTCCTCTCATCCCTGTTTTTCTCTCTCCATCTGCATCTTTTATCGCAAACATCCCCCACTATTTCCCCCTTCCATGCCTTTCTCCCCTTACACTTCTCTTGCCCTCACCTAGCTCTCCTCCATCCCCATCTCTCTGCATCCAATGCTCCCACAGTGTTTCCCCTGTTGTCCACCAGCACTCCTGGTCTTGTCCCCTATATTGCCCTATCACCTCCCCACCCCTTCGTCCCTTTACATTCCCCCTATATGTCTTTCTCATTTTTACCTCTATTACCTCTCCCTTCCTCATTTTTACTTCTATCCCCTATCCAATCTCACCCCTCTTTACATTCACCCATCTTTGCCCCTATTCCCCCCACTTTGCTGCCTCATCTCCCTTTTTGCCTCTTATTACCCCCTGATCATGTTCCCATATTTCCCCACCTCATATTCCCCATCCTGCTTTCTACCTCCCAATTCCCCCTTCTTTGCCCCCTTCTCCCAGTGCCCCCCACTCCTGATCTCTGCCCTGCCCTCCTGATCTCCCATTCCTCCCTGCTGATCCTACCCAGATCTCCTCCTTCTGATTCCCCCTCCTTCTCATTCCCCCCTCCTGATGATTCCCCCCTCCTGATGATCCCCCCCTCCTGTTGACTTTCCTACTGATTGAGGTTATAATGTTAAAGAACTTAAATGAATAAGCTTATGTTTTTGATCTAAAAAACACATTGTCTTGCAGTTTGGGTTTGTCTGTGGTTTCTGGTCCTTAAAAAGGTGCTAAGATTGGGAATATGTACGCAACCATTAGCTCGAAATGTGATAATTGTTACAGCCACTCCTTCACCAAATAGTCATGGATAACTTCCCTTTAATTCTCTGTTTTATTGTATTATCAAGAGACTTACACAATTATCAGACAGAGGAGACAGTGGAGTGGAAGTAATAAAATGTTTAATGCTATTCCTAATTGTGTCTCTTGGCCACCAACCCAGTGGAAATACGTCACTAAGATATATTTTGTGTAGATTATAGTATGTAAACTAGACAGTGTACAGCAATTAAACAAGATTTTTTCAAGAGTACAAATATACTTCAATGTTTACTGTAATATTGCAATTTCTACTCCCTGATCCATGTTTTTTCATGTACTTTTACCTAGTTTCATTACAAGACAAGACATTTATTTTATTATTTCTGAATGTGAGTTACCCATCTACAAACTATTAACTATTCATGCACTGCTATCATGGTGCTGTAAAATTATTCTAATATAATTTTATCAAAGCAAGTGAATAACAATGTAATATTCATAGGCATGTGTTAGTGATATAAAGTAACATAATAATATGTTTGGTCCCTCTAAATCCATAACAATGTATACATATGCATCAGTTTGAAAAATGAATAATGTTTTTTCATTTGACTTTCAGTGCTCTGTTTAATGACGTAGAGCAATATTAATGGATTATGTGACCCTTCCAGGAGCTATGCATGCTAACAGCAATATTTAAGAATAACTGTAATATTAGAAATAGATATATAGTAACTTTTTTCCAATTTACATTTTTCAGGAGGAATTACCTTTTTAGCATCAGATAAGCTTGATACTAATGGTCTGATAGATGCCTTCAGTGCAATATTAGCACAAGATGGGGATACCGCTAAGCAATCTATTCAGGTGATTTATATCATAGTATATATTATGAAACAAAATATATTGATTGCTTCTTATATTTTTGTATGAAGTTTAATGTATTTGAACCTGTAAAAGCCACCTGCAATAATTTTTACTTTACTGGCTGTTTATATCTCTATTCATTTCCAAGCTATTACAATATTACGTTGAAACTTAGTTCCCATTTATTTCAATATTTTCTGCTAATCCATTGGTTATCAAACTTAATTTCCTTGGGGAACCCGACAACTGGTACTTTGTATGTCTTTTTCTGAGGTCAGAGTATTAAGGACAAGTTATAATCAAGTTGAATAATTGCTATTTAGGTTCTCTGTGACTTGTTTAGGTTTGTTACTCTGTACTCTTACAGCCACATTAAATTAGATCCCTGTAAGTGCAGCCTGAGACCCGCAACGGCTACGGGCTTGAAATCTGGCCGAATTACAGAGCGATTAAATTAGACCATGCTGCGAGTTACGGGCTTGAGACACAAACCTGTAAACCATTTGTCCAACATTGGATGTGCAGCCTTGCACAGGATCAATAAGTCAAACCAGTAGTTACAACGTTTAGACGGAGCCAATGACAACAGAGATCGTCCGCGTTACGTCACTGAAAAATGGGAGGGTAGATTTCAAAGTCTTACGGGTTTCAATTACGGGTTGCGAATGGACCCACATTCCAGAAATAATGCAATATTGATAAAGCCATAAATATTATATTCTAGTCCATGCAAGTTCTATTATATGTATTAACAGATTGATTGGCCAATTTGATAATGTTGCGCTATTAATTCTAAGACCTAACATCACTTTCCCTTGTCACAAAAGTACAGTAGTGTGTATATTTGCATTTACAGTGCTCTCTAGCCCACATTGGCTTCTTGGCTCCATTTCACGTTACAGGGTAGAACGCCAGTGGATGTGTTGCAATTTAACAGCTGAATTGGAACGTAGCAGTTACGGGCTGGACAGATCATACCATTTGTTGGCGCGCAGTTCAAATTCTCACGTCCCGTAGGGTATTTTCACCCCTAAACCGCAAGTCTTCTGTGGGTAGGTTTAAGAGGCTAATTTAAAAGTCATAAGTCTTGCGGGCTACATTACGGGCTACGTTTTTACACGTAGAGGGAATTTAATAGGGCTGTAAGTCATGCGAAGAGCTTAGAGGTAGAGAAGTTGCCTCATATTGTTATTCAAATTTATTCTTATTTTAAATAACATAAGTTTTACATTTTTAAATGTTTTATTTATTCTATAGGGGCCTCATTCTATTAGCGGCCGCAGCCGTTGCGGGGCCGCAAGGACCGGCCGCAAGCTATTCTGCTATTCTATTCCCTTACGGCCGGAGGCTCCGGCAGGCTTGCGGCCGGTGCCTTGCTATCTCTTGCGGCCGCTCGCGCCAGAGCAAAGCCTTTGATCTAAAACGGCCGCAAGAGTTTCGGCCGTAAGAAATTCCTATTTGCAATTCAATTGCTCCGGGAAACCTCTCTGCAAGGCTAAAAGCGAGCCGCAGCTTACTTGCAGGAAAGAGGTCCCGCTAGCACCAATTAAGCACATAAAATAGCTCAAATAAAGCCATCCTGCACTTTGAGAAGATTATAAAGGGATTTTAGGTGTTAGAAAAAATAGCACATAATTATCCTATACTCAAATCCGTAAAATATTTTATTTTTAATATCCGTAAAATATCCATGTAAAAAGTCCAGAGTGCTTGGAGCACTTCAGACCCACCCACGCCGCAGCCGGCAAATAAACAGTTAATTTGAACTTGGGTTTGGGCTGATGTGCAAGCTTGAGAGTGGGTTCCTTTTAATCCTCATGTCCCCCAATATGATCCCTAGCATTTACAGAGCTGTACAGTGCAGGGTTGAATTTATTTTTGAGTTTTTATATTTCACAGCTTACGGCCGGTTCCAAGATATGCGGCCGGCCGTAAAAGGAGATCCTTGCGGGGCCGTATAATAGAATCGCGAGTTAACTGAACCCCCGCAAGGAATCGCAGCCTTACGGCCGATTTACGGCCGCTAATAGAATGAGGCCCTTAGTAAATTAAGATTAACACTTATACAAATTATAACAAAAATACATAGATAAAACTGTTGTGAATGGGAGTATACTGTAAGGGTCTCTATGGACTCTGCAGTGCATTTAGCAGTCCAGTGCTACAGACATTTCTTTAACCCCTTTGTAGGTCCTCTCTAGTACTCGTAGGATTATCTTCTACGTCTGCCATTTACAGGTGTGAATTTTTTTCCGGCCTTTGGGAATTGTAGCAATTGAATAGCGATTTGCGATTTTAGCGAGCGTAACTATTGCGGACATGAAATATCAAAGGCTGGGGTGTAAGTTCCGGTTTTAACAACCACAAGGATTTCAAGCCTGTAACACGTAGCCCGTTTGCGGCTCACAAAAAAAAAGCCAATTGAATAGCAAAGTAACTTACGGCCTCAATTACGGCCCACTGTAAATTACCGTACAATTGCTCAATCGAATAAAGCTTTTAATGACACTTAATTTTCTTACAAATGTCCCAGTAGGAAAAAAGTTACCAAAAGAAGCATGTTTTTGGACACTAAGAAAACTGAAGTCTACACTTTCTAAAGCACAAAAGATGCCTTTCAATGGTTAACCCAGCCTTATACTACAATACTAAAGAAAAATCAGCTAAACCACAATGTAAATTACAAATTACCTGCTCACACAATTAATCAGTGACACCCAACTGATGCTAAGTCACACTTGAATAATACAGGGCCCTAGAGATGGTATCTACCCCCCACCCTGCTATTTAATACCATGTAATAAGTTAGAATTAACATATAATATGATGTGCAAGCATAATAATCATCAATATGTCAATGTTTGTGGGAAACACTTAGCTAAATAGTCATATTGTTAAAGTATTTACTGATATTCCTTAACTGAGGGTTGCTTACGTGTACTCGTAAGGATCTTTGCAAGTCTTGTAAGCTATTTTCCATAAGGTGACAAACCCCCTTGCTAAGTATCAGTAAGTTCTTATGTGAAACAGCGTGCAGGAGCCATGTATTAGCTATTTAAGTTTTCTAATAAGAATACGAGTCCGCCATGCAGGAGATTCTACAGGAACCATGTAATAGAGATCTAATCTCTGTTTTTCCTCAGCTTGCACTGCTGTGACTGCGACTTTCTGCGGGTCTTTAAGCACAAAATACATAGTTTTCGCCTTCAGTTTTTTTCTCGCGCTGCCCCTATTATCTGGAACTCCTTAGACTATCCTTACCCTCCCACCCTAACACATTAGATTGTAAGCTTGCTAGTTTTCAATCTTGTAAGATGCTTTAGCGCGCACTAGATTCCGAACTCAAAGACGGTTCTCCACTCTTGCAATGTGTCAATTTTGTTTTACCTTGTACTTAACCCTTGTTCAGCGCTAAAGAATATGTTGGTGCCTTAAAAATAAAGGTAATATTAAAAATATTAATAATATTTCCATGCCTTACACTTTATATCTGTTTTGTGTTTTATCCTGTGAACTGAATACAAAATATTATATAAAAGATGGAAAATGTAGAATTGAACTCACAATCTTATCATATTAGAAGCATCATATTTCAACATAAATATCTGAACGCGCATTTCTATATAGCTAAAACACGGTTGGATAGGGAACGCAAAATACTTTCAACCCGTGCATCCTCCTTATGTTTGCAGCAGAATCGGGGGGGGGGGGGGGGGGGGGGGTGTTCAAACACTCTGCAAATCCTAACTTCAAACATATAATGAACTACATAAATTCAGCTACAGTTTTAAAAAGGAAAACACCTTTCCACATGTTTTTCCATCATATGGTTCAGAGCATAGTAATTATTCCTACTTTCTACATTTTCTGTAGATTAATGGTTCTCCTTGCTTGATTTAAATTGTTTATAAAACATATAGGACTATTGTATGATTTTTTTTATATTCGTGCTAAATTTCATATGCTTACTGCATTATATCTGATCAGTATATAATGACAGTTCATTAAAAAATATTGCTTAAATTATTGCAAAAATCAGTAAAAGGAACAATTTTACAAACAGACTTGAAATTGTGATAAATCTTTTTAAAAATGCTTGGGGAAACCAGGCTGAAAAACATCATAATATGCATTAGGAAGAAAAATAATTAATTAATAACAGTAACCTGATTTTTTAACACATACCTTTGAATTTTGATTCCATGCAAATTAATAATTGAATATTTATCACAATGTGTATCCTCAGCTGCTTTTTAATCTATATTTATTTTGCATTTCTCACAGCTGGAAAGCACTGCTTTAAATCTAAGGCCAAATGCTTGTTTGAATGGCACTGTGTACATTGATAGTACGGTGGGCAATGAAACATTCTTTCTATCCACTTGGCAAAGCTCAGTCCCAGATATCAATTTACGAGACCCAAACGGAAAAATATATACTTCCACAAACTTCTTGAATGACTCAACTTCCAAATCATCAAGACTTGAAATCCCAGGAACAGCAGAGGTAATCTGTTCTGTAAAAGAAAACCACATTGTTTTATGTGGACAAAGCTATTTTCTCCTAAACTCAATGTATTGAACTGCACGCATATCAATGTTATTCAGCAAAAGGGTACAATTCACCAGGCTTTCCATTATGAAACGTAAACCAAATACCATGGTTTCTTATATATAACTTGACGTGTTCTTCATACTTGTCAGCCCCCACCACAAGAGTTAACTAATCACATGAGATAAAGTCATTAGGAGTTAGGGAGAATATGTTCATGCAATTTATGCTTAAAAATCCTAACTCACAATTTTAATAACAACCAAATTAAAAACTGCTTGTGCTCATTTATAGTTATGTTTTTTATTTCAGCTGACCTCAACCAATTTTCACTTCTTATGTGCATTTAAATGTAATTAATATAATAATTTGGGTCATGTTTCTCAACTGAAAAAAAGGGTTAATCCAAGGAAGGAAAACACAATGGGTAACAAATTTAGACAGATTTCTATGCTTCTTTCTCTATTCCATGTTGGCCTCCTCTTTCCCATTTCCCTCCCCCATATTAATTGCTCTTCTCTTTTGAAGTATTCATGTTTCTTCCTCTGTCTTTTTCCCAATCACCCTTTGCACCTATCACCCATCAGAGAAATTACCAATCTGTGATCCAAGCTGCATTTAGGTTATCTGCAGACTTAGTATTATAAAGCAAATATAACACCATTAATAAGAATACATAAACAGAAGTACAGAAATGACTAAATATTGTTTAGAAGTGAACGTGGTATGCTCCAGTATATAACAGCAAAGTAAAATGGGTGAACATAAGACAGAAAAATAATTCATTGATCGAATAAAATCATCTGTAACTTTCAAGTGGTTCATGGGGAAAAGGTAAATAGTTTTCCTTACCACCTCCCTCATTAAAGAGATTTCGAAGACACACACTTTCTATAATGCATTGAAAGGGGCAGGTATCAGTTTTTCTAAAAAATGAGAACAGCAAAGGTAAAACATTACTTTCAACACCTGTATATTTGCTTTTTTTGGACAAATGTCAGGGACTCTTGATGAAACACGTATTTGGTTTTAACGAGTACAGCCAGGAAAAGCTGTAAAATATAAATACAGTAGATTCTCAGTTAACCAGAACTCAAGCATCCAGAAAAAAACTGAGTCCTGAACTTTAAATGGAAACTAAATTTACAGGGCTCAACAAATGCCAGGAGGCAGGTTATCATGCCACAAAATGCTTACAGGCACCTAGATTGCATCCACTGTACATCTCTGCAATTCAGATTTACCTGAGGGACTGAGCCAGTGCAGTGTTAGCGTTATATTCATCGGTATCAGCACTGCACTCTCCAGCCGAGGAGTGAAAGCTGCTGCTGCTAGAACAGCCCTCACTGACAATATACTTAGCAGAGCATCCTATGTGCAGCTAATCTAGGTCTCTTTTAAAAGTGACTCTCAAGCAACCAGAAACTAAATGTATCCGGCGTCAAACCAATCCCTGTGAGTACCAGATAACTGAGAGTCTACTGTAATTTTTACAAAGATTTTCAATAGTTCTCCTCACTAGAGGGAGCTACAAGAATGCATTTTCTCTACTACAGAGAGTTCCTGTTCTCACTTAGTGTTCCATATGGCACAGTTCCTTTATACATCACAGTTAGATTTGGCTGCTAAGCAGCATTTCTAGCGTTTTAAAAATATGTTTTTTTTACTCTTTGCAGCACTCATTTTCCATGCAAATATTTATACCATGTAAAACCTGATCTTTACTTTTTCATTACATTTTTTTTAGTAGAAGGGTTTTCAAAATAAGAATAAAGTAATATTCCCAATAATTATTGCTTTCTTTTTTTTTAGAGTGGAGCTTGGCATTACAGTATTTGCAACAAATACACCTCAAATCAGGTTTTAGGTATAACTGTGAACTCGAGGGCATCTGATGAAACAGTACCTCCAATTATTGTAAATGCCCACATGAATGTAGACACAAACCAATTCCCAAGTCCAATGGTTGTCTATGCAGCAGTAAGTCAAGGGATGGTACCTGTTCAAGGAGTTAAAGTAACAGCGATTGTGGAACCAGTGAGCGGAAGTCCTGAGACACTAGCCCTGTTGGACAATGGTGCAGGTAATTTAATTGTTTCCTGTAAAAATGCAGTCAGCAAATAACATTACGCTTTTCATAACACTATAGACTGAAGCCATTATATACACTATTGAAACATACTCCACATTCAAAATCCTCTGCAGAATGAAAAATATTTATTAAAACTAGTGAAGAATATCCATTTGAAATGCTAATAAATTCCTGTATTACATTTTCATCTTTCTACCATAATCATTAAATATATTCTTTTTTTTTTTTTTTTGCATTTTTGTGATATTAGATACTACATTGTTTTATTATATGTGATTATTATGTTACCACTTTTCTTTTTTCTGTCTATCAAAAATAATCCACACAGTGGATATTGGACAAGATTATATATATATATATATATATATATATATATATATATATATATATATATATATATAATATATAAATATATAACCTGGTGTACCTGGTAGTTGTGGGAGGGGCCCTCTTCCATCCCTCCCCCTTTGCAGGAGGGGCTCTCTTTGGTCCCTCCTTTTTCTGTGGGAGGGGATCTCCCCCCTCCACTCCTCTTCCTGTAAAAGAGCTCTCACAGCCTTCTTAAGCCTCGTACTCCTCAGTTCATTTCTGAGTTTGTGCCGAGAGGGTGTACCTCAGCGCTCCCTTGTTGGCATTTATGCGGACCTCACCAAACTTGCTGCACCTTTTTCCCTTTAATTGCTGCTTTGCAGGCCTCACTGGGCCTCTCACTGGGAGTTTTTTCCTTCATGCAGCTTTTTAGCTTTTATGCTGCCCTCCTTTGGCTTCTATCCTCATTATTCGTTCTGCATTTTCAAAAATTTTCCCTCATCTATCTTCTTTCTGTTCTTTGCTCCCCCTTACTATTATTTCTACTGCTATATTTTCATTCAGTCCCTGTCTCTCTGCACCTCATTGCTAATTCAACCATCATTCTGCCACAGTTCAGCTTTTCCGCACTGTTCACTGTGCAGCTTTTGCTGCCTTTTGCACCATGTTGCTGATTTCGATCATCATCAGCTGTCCTTGCCCATATCCAAGAACTCGTCCGGCCCTCTTATTGGGCCACAACGTCTGTAGCACCCACCAGTTCAGCTATCCTGTACCGTTCCTCATTCAGCTTTTGTTGCTTTTTGAGCCATGTTGCTGATTTTGATCATCATCAACTGTCCTTTCCCATATCCAAGGAATCGTCGGGACCTCTTATTGGGCCACGTCGTCCATAGCACCTGCCAGTTCAGCTATCCTGCACCGTTCCCCGTTCAGCTTTTGCTTCCTTTTTGCACCATGTTGCTGATTTTGATCATCATCAGCAGTCCTTGCCCATATCCAAGGACTCGTCCGGCCCTCTTATCTGGCCACAACATCCTTGCCACATTCAGGTACCCTGCACTGTTCCCCGTTCAGCTTTTGCTGCCTTTTGCGCTATGTGTCTACGAGGCCATTTTTCATTGAATCTGCATTATTCTTGCCGTTTATCTCTCACCGTGAGAGGGACCCAACCAAAAATATATATACAAACAAAATCTCTTCAGAAAATCACTGGCAGCCGACTCCAGTATCTTTGCCAAGAAAACCATAGATGTACTTGATGTGCTGCGGTCCATGGTGTCACGGAGTGTCGTACACGACTGAACGACAACAGTATATATATATATATATATATATATATATACTGTTTTATCATTATATATAAGATATTTTTGTGAATCTGATTTGTAGCATGTTTTTGAAAGTACAAAAAATTCTCCATTCATTTCTATTGAAACAGCTGCCAAAATGATGTGGATCTTAAAACAACGTTAAATTGTGGTGCATTATATCCCTAGTAAAGCACGATTGAAAATAATAGTTAATACTATAAAGACGGTTTAATTTAATCGCCCATTAGGCTGACTATAGTGATCCATTTTCTTTTTACTGATTTACAGTATTTCACAATATGCTAAAATCAATGACTCAGATCTCTAATGTTATGGATTAGCTTGGAGAACTATACTTGTTTTAACTTTAATTGCATTAAATCTAAATAATAGTAAATATATTTTTGCTAAAATCTATAGAACACACACACATTATATATATATATATATATATATATATATATATATATACACACACAGAACATTAGTGGGGGAAAGTGTCTAGGTGAGTTATTTTGTTCTGCCACTTAACTTAGGTATAATTCTTATCTACAGTATATCACATATTCTATTTCTTCTTTTCAGGTGCTGATATTGTAAAGAACGATGGAATCTACTCTAGGTACTTCTTTAATTTCTCAGGAAATGGTAGATACAGCTTAAAGGTTCGAGTTGAAAGCAAAGACAATAAAAGTCGCCTGGCTCTACCAAAAAGTCGCGCTCTATATATACCTGGCTATGTTGAAAATGGTGAGGATATTTTTTTTTTCTTTTATTAAGTGTAACAACATTGTGAAGAAGGTTATATGTTTATTATACCTATTATTCATCCAAACTGCTCATCAGATACCCACACACTTATGTTGCTATATGTTCTCCTGCCTGTGCCTAACACAGCTACTGTAGCTGAAGATAATAAAGAAAAGTTATTGATTGAACAGAATAACATTGTGTATGTGCATTTACATAGCACTGAGTATTTAGAAATATTTGAGGACATTCAGAAGTAGTTTCAGATCTAGAAGAGAAAAAATATGGTATCTATCTATCTATCTATCTTCCCTTTTTTGAGTTTATATAGTATATAGTAATATACGAGAAGTAATTGCTTCATATACTGAAAAACATACGTGAAAGCACACTGAGAGCTAAATGTTTGGTTAATAATAGTAATGTTGTGTAACATAAAAATAAAATTCACTTACATAAAATCCACATAGACCTTGTCTATTGTAATACAGGAAAAGCTCTCCTTCAGTTTAGTCGATAGAGCTTGTTTTGAAATTCTTATTAATGAACCATTTGAATGCACTAACAATGGCAGCTAGATATTTTACCATTAATACAATTCATATTCAGTGTTTTAAAGAAGCAATATTCAATATAACTGTTTCAGCTTCTCATTGTGTTGATGACTTCCACCTTTATAAGGCCATTTGGTGTGGGGGTGCTTAAACTAGGACATATCTCTAAAATGTCTACTATAAAATCTGAAGTCTCGCTCAAGTCTGATTTATACCAGTTATTAAAACTGATTATTTGTATTGGTTAGCATACTTCTACCCCACTATAATTGAAAATTTCAGCTTAGATATTAAAAAGTGTGTATTAGTTTGTGAACATACTTGAATGCCTGTAAATATTCATGACCTAAGCAAGGCCCAGTGGGTATGTCCGTATAATACTTTAGACACAACTCACTTCCTAAATATAATGAGTAGGCACAAAAATACTTCTTGGGATAACGAACTGGCCACAGCTTTTATTGGTAAACACAAATTCACGTAATAACAATACCAATAATTAAGTAAAGATAAGCAAGTGAGAGGAGGAGCTTCACCCGAGACAGTACACTCTACGCCCTGAACCCTCGTCCAGGGCCTACCGTGATGGAACCTCCGTACCACCGTAGGCTAGGATCTCTCCCACTTTACCACTGTCCCGGCGACTCCCCTCACCCCCCGCCTGTTGTGAGAAACAACAAATATAATAAAAGATACAACTAATACATCCTCAAATACTATGACTAACACAGCAAATGCCAAATGCTAATGCCTTAAACAGATCATAGCCAAATTATACTTATTATATTTACTTTATTTTTCCATTTATGTTTTCCTTTTCTTTTTTTTTTTTATTCACAATATATGAACACATCTTTTGAAAATATTAGGGCTGGGTGGGTGGGATCTTTTCACTTGGCTAGCTGGGACATAATGGCTAAGATGGTTGCAAACGCCTATCAGTGGCTCTGCCCCCCAGCTAGCCACCCCCTCTCCCATACTCCCAGGCCTGCCAGGTCACGTGGCCCTCCTACCATCCCCAGGAGGCCTGGGGAGGTATACAGGCCATTCAGAAGCGTTTTGTATATGTGAGACATTTCTCCCTAACTTCACTATATCAGTATTTGGGATCAAAACACTAAGTGTAATGATAGTGTAAATGTTTGCATGAGTATTAGAACGTATACATCATTTTAGCGATCATACAAGTATGTTTGTAAATATAGCATGTATAGCATACATTATAGCTATTTACATTTGTTTTTATTTATAATGTGTGATTGTTATTGATATATTTTAAGTTATATGCATTCTAGAGTACTGGTATTTTAACACAGATGCCATTTTGCCCTTTTCTTTCCAGGTGAGATCTTTATGAATCCACCAAGGCCTGTAGTTAGTGATGATGACCTTCAGAACAATTTGGGACCATTCAGTAGAACTGCATCAGGTGGCTCTTTTGTAGTTACTAATGTGCCAACAGGCCCCAAACCTGACATTTATCCACCTGAGAAAATAACTGACTTATTGGCAAAGATAGAGGAAGATTCAATTGTGTTGTCTTGGACAGCAACTGGTGATGACCTGGATCAAGGAACTGGTATGTGGGCTTTCAAGAAATGAAATGTAAAGGTTTAGGCTGCTGAATTATCTACATTATAAATTGTATTTTCATGTTAACAATGGTATCATCTTAATGTAAGTTGTTGGGAAGGAAAACATAAGGTGGTGGTAGGAAGGTGATGGAAGTACATGGAAAAAAAGAAAACTCTCGTTCAACAATAAGTGCCCACCAGGTACAACAGCTCAAATATATTATTCTACATTCAGTGTACAAAGCAGAATAAAATGAAAAAACATATTACAAGAATGCATAACATTTATTCAACAGCCCATTTAGATGGATTTTTGGAATTATTGCAACACTCTGCCAAAGTGTATACCATTACTAATTTTAAGGAACATTTTTAATAATATTGTTCTCTTAACGAATCTTTACTAAAGGTTGTAATAAAAATAAACTGTATAGAAAATACACTAATTAATTCATACATTTGTTCAAATAAATGTATTCATCAGTACATTTAGATGAATGTTTGGAATCATGGCAACACTCTGCCAGAATGTATACCATTACTAATGTTAGGGAACATTATTAATAATATTGTTCTTAATTAATCTTTGCCGAAGGTTGTGTTAAAAGGAAACTGTATATAAAATATATGAAATTATTGTTTAGTTATATGTCAAGCTGAAATGCTCAGGTTTGTTTGATTAAAGTGCATAAAAGAAAGTGAAATGTATAGGGCCAGATGTAGTAAGATGGGGAAATTTAGAGAACTCATGGTGAGCCTCCCCATTTCTTTGTTGACGTATAAAGAATATGTATTTTAGAAGAGCTTCATTTTTAAAACAGATGCCCAAGGCTTTTAATATACTAGATATGTAGAATTTAAACAACAAACTATGCATACTAATATATATTAAACAAGATTCTAGGAAAGGATGTTCTTGTACATTACAATTATTTATACTGAGGAAATGCTGGTTAAATAAACCATTTTCACTGTGTATCTTCATGTTTTTATTTCAGCTTCAACATATGACTTAAGAATGAGCACGAATCCTAAAGACCTTCGGGACAGCTTTGACAGTTCTACTCCAGTCAATGTCTCCAGTCTCGCACCACAGCCAGCAGGATCCAGTGAAACATTTGCATTTATTCCAGAAAATGTTGTTATAGAAAATGGCACCATCCTTTATTTTGCTATGGTTGCTTTTGATAAAGCGTCTCAGAAATCAGGCCTGTCTAATGTAGCACAGGCTGCTCTCCTCATTCCTGCAGCAACACCTACCATCGTCCCAACTACATCACGTTTACCGACAAATGATAATTCTGGGAAGATAAACATAACACATTTGGCCCTAATAATATGTGGATCTATAGTTCTTGTTTCTATCATTATAAGCATTACTGTCTGTATAGTAAGCTGCAAGAAAAGCAAGAAAAGCAAGAAAAATCCAGAAATGAAATTGTAAAGCAATGGCTGAGAACATTGATATTTTAAATCAGTTATCATCTCATTTTAATATATTTAGTTGGTTTAATAAACAAGCATTGCTTTAGTTCCATATTATGTAAATTACTGCAGATACCTTTATTTATTCTATCAACATTTCCATTACACATTTCAGTAGAATTACTATTTTGAACATTTTTGATTGTTAGATACTTTTAGTTTAATGCACCTAAACAAGCCTGTAAGCATTTATTCTAAGAGATATCAGTGATGAATGTAGGTATATTGGTATTTGTAGTTTTAATAAAATTATCTTTTAATATGCAACTTAAACCCTGCATTGATGCAAATTATGCTGAAGGCAGAATAGTACAGTAAGTAATGATATGAAACCGGAGCATATTTTATATCTGTGTGTAGGTTTTCATTTACTACATACAAATTAATTTGAAAGTGTAGACAATGGAGTTATCTTTAATGTTGAGCTAGTCATATTCATTCTGTATTTTATTTTTTGTATTCAAAATAAAAGTAATATTTAAAACTACTTACTGTCTAAACATGATTATTTTATATTATTGCAAGATAAGTGAACAATGTAATTTCCTGTTATTTGGTATTAATGGAAGTAAATGTTAATTGATAATTAATTGCCGATTAAAAGGGGCAAAACTAATAATTATTAATGCTTATCTTTCTGTTCAATAAAAATAGTTTTGCTCAAAGATATCATTGTACATTCAGTGTACAAAACAGAATAAAATGAAAATACCCTATTACAAGAATGATAAAATACTTATATGGGATGAATCATAGGCAATGATATTGCAAATACTGTATGGCTGCCCCTTTCAAAATGGAGGATGTATCAAACAAACACAGTAAATAAGCTGTAACACATGGTAATCTAAAGTGTAACCATGGTTGTCCTTATGGATTCCATGGTACCTGGAGTTACTTGGTTATTTGGAGCTCCTACAAATTCCCATAGTAATGGGAGTATCAACCCCCACTGCACCCTATTAGTACAGAGACCCTCATAGGCCATAACACTAGCCCAAAATAAATAAAATAAATACAATAAAATAAAAAAATAATTAGAAAAAATATTTTTTCTTTCAATTTTTTTTTTAAATTACATATATAAAATAAAAAAGAAATTGCCCCCCAAAAATACTCTTCCTTTGACAACTCTCCCCAGATGATCACCAATGCCCTGGGTCTAAGTCTTCAGCCCTGGTTAAGCAGGCATATCTATCTGGCTTGAAGAAGTCTGTCTTTCTATGTTGATTGAAGGACCCTCAACTCCTCATCTTTGTGGTGTGGAAAGGGTCTCCGCCTAAAATAAAAAATTAACAACATTAACAAAGCACCTCCTCTGATAGCTTTCTTACTGCACCCTCACCTTATATACAATTTTTGTGGCTTCTGATTGACTAAAATATATGTCAATCATATTTCAGCCAATATTGGAACATAGCCACTTTGATTGATTACTCCCCATCCCTTTTCTGATTGGTTAAGGTTTCAACCAATCAGAATGCACACATTGAAATATGTGCATTCCTATTGGTTAGCTTTTAAACAATGATAATACTCTATTTCCGGCCTTTTGGATAAGTTGAAATGTCATCCAATCATAATAGGATTTTATTCTAGTATCTTTTGATTGGCTATACAAACAGCCAATCAGGGAAGAGAACAAAATAAATTAATTACATATATGAAAAAAAGAAAAAAAATGGCTAACATTTTCACTGATTGGCTGTTTTCATAGGCAATCAGAGAATGGTAGCCCTAGAATGTAACCCTGTTCTGTATGTGTCTAAAATGTCAACCTAATATGGAAAATAGAGCCCAATGATTGGTTAAAATCTAAGCAATAGGAATGCAGAGATTTCAAACCGTCCATTGCTTCTGTGATCTGCAAATACTTTAAAAGGTGCCGGATGTTATCCAATAATTAAATCCCATTCTCCATATTATCAAGCAATCAGAGCTACAAAATAGCACAAAGAGAGGAACATTAGCAAAAGGGAGCCAAACATACAAAGTGTATTTGCTCAGGAATGATTTACTGTAAAACCTTCTAATGCAACTCATAGGCTGTTTTAAATGGTCTTTACAATGAAACTCAATTGTTTTGGGATGATAGTGTCCCTTTAAGGCATCAATCACATATATAGTTGTGGACCAAAACCATTGATCATGGCAGGGCCATTGGTCACTTTTGCGGCCCATAGGGCCACAACTGCGAGCCTTGCAAAGCGAGGCGAGCAGTTGATGCCTGCACCAAGAACTTTGCTCAGGTTGCGGGCCATAGGGCTGCAAATGTGAGCCTTGAGAGGCAAGCAGGTATCGCTCGCACCAAGAACGTTGCTCACTTGCGGCACACCACTGCAAGGCCTGCGGGACTTAGGCTGCAATGAGCCTAAGTATGCCCCAAACCCCAAATATGCCTCTAATTAACTTGAAAAATCACACAGAGCACAGGGAGAGAGCCAGGGACTATCACAGTGACGTTACAAGTGAATTTGACTGTTATTTATCGTTTTCAATCAAACCAAAATCATCTAAACGAGAACAAAAATGGCAGACCTAAAAACCTAAACAGATGAAAACGAGGCCACAAGCCATAAAAGACATTCCCAACGCAGTAACAGTTACACAAAACCAGTAACAGTTAACCGGACCACTCAAGGAAAAGAAAGAGATGGGAAGTGGGATAGAGAGAAATAGGGAGAGAGAGGAAGAGAAAGAGAGGAGAAGAGGGAGAGAGAGAAACAGAGGGTGGAGAGAAAGATAGGGGAGATAGAGAGAGATAAAGAGAGAGGTACATAGAAAGAGGGAGGGGAGAGAGAGAGAATGGAAGAGGGAGAGAGAGAAATAGGAAGAAAGAGGGAGGAAAAAAAGAGAGAGGGAGGGAGACAGGGAGAGGGAGATAAAAAGAGAGAGGTAAGGGAGAGAGAGTGAGAGAAAGAGAAGGGATGGAGAGAGAAAGGGGAGAGAGAAAGAGTGGGAAATGGCATGAAAGAGAAAGAGGGGGAGAGAGAAATAGAGAAAGACAGGGGTAGAGAGAGGAGAAAGAGGGAGAGAGAATGGAGGAGGAGAGAGAAGGAGAGAATGTGAACAAGTAATACCTTGGCGTGTGTATGAGTAGCTATGCTGTAAAAATGGTGGAAATGTCTGCAATTTGCTCACACAGGAAGATAGAGCTACAGTATACACGCACAGAAAAAGGAAAAATGGGTGCGTGCAGTCTTTGTGCACGCACCCACAGGGGCTCCTCCACTTTACGGCTCCAAAAAGATAGATCCGGGCCTGACTTTGCCTGCAGTGCACATTTATTAACAGTCTGCCACATCTGCATAAATTTAAAGCCATCAACTTAAAACGACCAGGTACAGTATATTTCATTGTATTAATGTAATTTTTAGTCATTTTTAATTACTAACTACTTGCCAGTAACTTATAGTCAATTCAATTGTTTAAGCTTCACAAATGTAATTATTCATTATTATATGTTTTGTTATTTCATTTATTAAAACTTAACATAATAGCTGTTTGTAATTTGTATGAAACGGAAATGTATAAACAAAAAAAACATAATATATACTCATTTTTTTAATATTATTTCACACTTTGCACCTGTCACTGAATTTCTCAGTCACACAGAAATTGCCTGCACTGGCATTGTCTGCTCACAAAATAACACCAAATTTCATTACACAACAGCAAGTCAATAGTGATGTCCCGAACAGTTCGCCGGAGAACTATTCGCGGCGATTTTCGCATGTTCGCGTCCGCCGCGAACGGCGAACACATGCGCTTTTCGGTTCGCCCCCTGTACTTTATCATTGAGGAAACTTTGAACATCATTTATTTTATTTTATTATTTTTTTTTGTGTAATCTATGCCTGCCTGCCAGCGTGTGTGTGTGACAGGCTAACACCTAACAGCTTATATTGAGCTTATTTTCACTACTCATACCTGGTGGTGTAACATACATTGAAAACAACCATTTTTTACCTGTAATCTAATTTCAGTTGCCTGCCTGTGTCAGGCTCACAGCTTATATTGTGCTCAGTGACATAAAACAGCACTTTTTTGACTGTAATAGGTTGAATAGCAATTGCCTGCTTACAGGTGTGTGTGTGAAGCCTATTGCATCTACTCTGCCAACGTTGCCAGTGCACAGTGATACGTCATATCTGGTGGCACCTTAGATTGCTCGCGCAGTGCCCCAAATTTGAAGTGGGAGGACCGACCAAGCATCTTTTTCCCCCACTTCCAAAAATCCATGCCATATACACGTCCCCTGATAGTGGACGTAACAGGGATTAAACCGATAGGAATAGTACTACTTAACAGTACACACCTTATAATAACGCAGACAGAGGCAACGCGTATAATCTTCCATGCTGTGCAGTGGAAGCCCCCAGACTGTGACCTGTGTATAATCTTCCATGCTGGGCAATGGAAGCCCCCAGACTCTGACCTGTGTATAATCTTCCATGCTGGGCAGTGGAAGCCCCCAGACTCTGGGAGTCTGAAGAAGAGGAGTCAGAGGAGGAAGGTGGCTTTGAGGAGGTGGAAGACCAAACACAGCAGGCGTCCCAGGGGGCTTGTTGTCACCTTTCGGGGACCCTTGGTGGCTGGCTGGAGGAAGAGACCTTCAATGACATCAGTGAGGACAAGGAACGGGACATGGCTAGCTTGGTATCCAAACTTGTGCAAATGGGGAGTTTGCGGTTGTGCAAAGAGACTGTTTGCGGTGCATTAAACGGGGAGATTGGTCTGTTACTGTGAAGCGAGTGTAACCCTTACACTACCTGATCGATACAACATCATACCTGATATTTTAAAGCATGTTATTCCAAACAATTTAGGAATGTTAGGTGATTTATGCTCTTTATGGCTTAAAACCAGACTCTGCATCAACTATGTAATTTTCTGTGGGAGTTTTGCCATGGATCCCCCTCCGGCATGCCACAGTCCAGGTGTTAGTCCCCTTGAAACAACTCTCCCATCACTATTGTGCCAGAAAGAGTCCCTGTGGGTTTCGAAATTCGCCTGCCCTTTGAAGTCTATGGTGGTTCGCCGGGTTCGCCCGTTCGCAAACATTTGATGGAATTTCGCGTCCGCTGTTCGCGAACCGAAAATTTGATGTTCGCGACATCACTACAAGTCAATTTATGTATGCATCGGTGCACTGCTGACGAGTATCCCGCCTTCCCATCTATATGTCCAAACTATGTAGTACACCACAAACCACTAAACCTCTAACCTCCTAAACCTCACTTCCTAACCCTGTAGACCTCACTTCCTAAACTTAAGCCCATTACTCTAACCCTAACCCCTTAAACCTTACTTCCTCGCCCTAACCCTAAGCCCTAACCCTAACCCTCTTACCCTAACACTAACCCCCTAAACCTCACTTCCTAACACTAAGCCTCTAACCCTCTTACCCTAACCCTCGAAACTTACCTTCCCATCCCTAAGCCTCTAACCCTCTTACCATAAACCCTTAAAACTCACTTACTAACCATAAACCCCTAACCCTAAGCCCCTAAGAACTTACCGGGCGTAACCCTAACCCCTAACTCTAACCCGAATCACCCTAACCACTTACCGGGCGTAGATACAGCTACATTGGGACTCAAATCAGCAACCAAAAAACAAACAAAAATATTAAATTCAAAATCATGTTTATTTCACAGATTGCATGAACACATTGACAACTGTGTCAAAGGAATTTACATATCTGAATACATTACAAATTTAGGTAAGTTACAGAAAATCATTACTTCATGTACAAGTCACTGATTTTCATAATCTATAGGCGCAAAATAAACATTAAGATTTTTTATTACAGATTACAATGCCTAACAAGCCCAAAACCACAAAGGAATACAAACAACGTATGGACAGGGAACGAAAGCAAAGATGGAGACAGCAACAGTCGGATGACACCAACAAAAAAATTCACAAAGTAGAGCATGAAAGAATTGCAAACAAAAGACAAACTGCATTCCCAACAGTGGCAGAGGAAAAGGTAAGCTAAAGAAAACTTTTTTTAACCAAAAGCTGCATCATTACACTAATCTACATGTTCTAAACAAAAATTTAAAATTTACATTACAAATTTCAATGGAGAAGCCTGAAACCAGCAGGGAATCACAACTACTTCTGCAGAGGATCCAAAAACAAAGATGGAGACTGCAACAGACGGTGGAATCTAAGAGAAGAGTACGGGAAGAAGAGTGTGACCGAATTTACAACAAAAGAAATACTGCTGGTTCAAAAAGTATGTGTAGAGAGAGATAAAAAAACTAAACATATTGAGCAAGACACATGTGAAAAAGATGCTACTGATAATAATCTTGATATACATTGTAATGTTGAGCTTGCTCCACAGTATAGTCCATTATTTACAGATATAACTGTAGAGCCTCATCATTGTGGGATGTTGAATGTGCTTTGTCAATTTTGTGGGGCTTATCATTCTCACAATGAAAGGCCAAGAGACGGTAAGTTCATTAGTTGCTGACAAAAGGGTAAAGTCAAACTTCCAGAAAAAGAAGAATTGCCAACTTATTTAAAAAGAATAATGGCTGACCCAACTTTCCCAAATTACAACATTTTTAAACACAATATACGATCATACAATAGTGCCATTTTATTTGTATCTATGGGTGCTAAATTAGCTGGTAATGTTGAAGGACATGGCCCTTATGGCTTTAAAGGGGACATTTACCACCGTACTTTACATTTACACACTGAGGAAGGAGAGCAAAGAAAATTCACTAAAATATATGTACTAGATACAAACGAGGCTGTGGAACAACGTATGCAGCTTGCTGAAAATATTAAGTGCTTAACCACAGTTTTTCATGAGCCAGATAAGATTATGGGAAAAAATCCATACAGTCAAGCTTATAAAAACTATCAAAAGTTGAAGAACAACGTCTTCATGCACAGCAAAATCAGTTGCCAATACCAAGAGTCAATATGGTTCTTTGAAGAGATCTGCATTCTGATAAACAATGTTATAACTTACCAACAGCTAATGAGGTTGTGATGGTCTTTCAAAATGATGAGGGAGAGACACCTTTTCAAAGGGATATTAGAATATATCCAAGAAATGAAGAGCAACCTTTCATTAACATCAGTGTATAAAGTACCAATTTACAATTTAGATCCAATGATCCAATTTTGTATCCCAATGGGGAACCAGGATGGCAACCAAAATTAATACTTACAAGTTATCCAAACACTAAACAACGTGTCAGAAATAATATTTCCATGCTTGAATTTAAAGTGGCTCAAACTGCAATTAGGGATAAATTTAATCACATTTTAAGTGCTGGGAAGCTGAAACAACAATGGATCATTGATTCATACCTGCAAGTTGAAGCCAATAATTTAAATTTCATCAAATATCAACAAAATAAACTCTGTGTTGAACAGTATTGTGGCCTCATGGATTATGTTGCTGAAGCAGCTACAAACCAAAAACTTGCAGCTGGCCGAGCCATCATTTTACCATCTTCCTTCCAAGGATCTCCTCGCAATATGCGAGAAAGATACAATGATGCTATGGCAATTGTAACTTAATTTGGCAAACCAGATTTATTTATTACATTTACATGGCCAGAGATTGTTGATGATTTCAAACATGGACAAAAAGCAGACCAGACTTAGTAGCTTGAGTCTTCAAAATAAAATTAACAGCCTTAATAAATGACATAACCATCAGTCACATATTTGGCAAGTGTTTGGCTTATGTTTATACAATTGAATTTCAGAAAAGAGACCTTTCACATGCATATATTCTTATAATACCTGACGAAAATCACAAATTAAATACTGCAGAGAAAGTGGATTCAGTAATTACTGCTGAACTACCTCATCCACAGAAACCTGCTACACTAAATGACATTGTAACACATCGTATGATTCATGGCCCATGTCGAGAGCTAAATCCACAATCACCGTGCATGGAAAATAAAAAATGCACGAAAGATTTTCCAAAAGAATTTAGAGATCAAACTTTTGCGAATTGTGATGGATATCCATTGTATAGAAGACGAAAAGGTCCAAAGGCAAACATTTGTGGTAAAATTGTAGATAACACGTATGTGGTGCCATATAATCCACATCTCTTACTGAAGTATAATGCACACATAAATGTGGAAGCTTGCACTTCTATCAAATCTATTAAATCTGTCTACAAGTATATTTATAAAGGATATGACGCAGCAACTGTGGTTGTGAAAAGTGGGCCAGATGAAGAAGGCAATGAGTTACTACATGATGAACTGGCATCACATGTAGATGCTCGCTATGTTAGTGCGCCAGAAGCAATGTAGCAGCATCTAAAATTTGAAATGCATCATTGCTCACATGCTGTATATCGATTAGCTGTACATTTGCCACAAAGACGATTAGTTTACTTTCATACTGGCAATGAAGAAAATGCTCTGGCACAAAATGAACATCGAAAAACCACACTTAGGCCCTCATTCTATTATCGGCCGTAAAACGGCTGCAAAGCCCCGATTCCGTGTAGAGCTACCTTTACCTTGCAATTCAAATAAACGGCGCCGCAAGGATATCCCCCTTACGGCCGGCCGCATAACATGCAACCGGCCGTAAGGCCTGAAAACTTTAAATGCAAAAATAAATTCAAGATTGCACTGTAAAGCTCTGTAAAAGCTAGGGATCATAATGGGGGACATGAGGATTAATAGCAACCCCCTCTCAAGCTTGCACATCTGCTCAAATCCGATATTTCATTAACGGTTTATTTTCCGTCTCGCAGCCTGGGCGGGTCTGAGGTGCTCCAAGCCCTCGGGACTTTGTCCACGGATATTTGACATGAATTAAAATAAAAATTATTTGCGGATTTAAGTGTAGGGGAATGTTGTGCTATGAATGCTAACACCCCCAATCACTTTATCGTCTCAAACGAGTGCAGGATGGCTTTATTATGTGCCAAATTGTGTGCTTGCGGGACCTTTTTGGTGCAAGTAAGCTGCGGCTCGGTTTTAGCCTTGCCGAGAGGGTTCCCGGAGCAATTGAATAATAACTGGGCTTTTCTTGCGGCCAAAACTCTTGCCCCACGGCCGGAAGGGAATAGAATAGGCAAATAGCCTGCGGCCGGTCCTACGGCCGATAATAGAATGAGGCCCTTGCTGCTTGGTTTATCCTAAATTCCAAAGATATGGAGGCAAGGGAATCCTTATACAATGAGATTCCATATAAGTATGTTTTCGTAAATGGGTTATGGAAACGGAGATAAAAGAGTGGGAGGGTGCTTATGTATACTACTTTTAAATGTTCCTGGTGCACATAGTTTTGAAGAATTGAGAACTGTCAATGACAGATTTTATTACCCATTTCAATTGGCTGTGCGATATAGAAACTTCCTTGCTGATGAGACAGAATGGAAGAGATGTCTAGAATAAGTATCTCTATGTAAAATCCCCCGGCAGATGAGGGAACAGTTTGCATTCATTTGTATATTTTTTAATGTTCTGAATGCATTAGCTTTGTGGGAAACATTTAAAATAAATATGTATAAATAATTTTTGAAACTGTACGAGTCCATAGCTGAATTAAAAGCATTAATGGAAATTCAACAAGTCTTTCTATGTCATGGATTAAGTTGAGCAACTTTTAATCTGCCAGATCCTGGAATTATAGATGATATAAACTTTGATGACTAAGTGCTTTATTAAATTGTGATTTGGCCAATTGAATAGGGCTCTATATAAGCACAGAGCATATTTTTTTTTACAGAAGTTTTTAGTTAGTGAAGACCTTGCTTTTGGAAACTAAAAATTTCTGTAAAAAAAATATGTTCTGTGCTTATATAGAGCCCTATTCAATTGGCTGAATCACAATTTAATAAGGCTGTATGATGCTACAGTTGAAAAACAAAAAACAGAAGAAACAAATTGCAACTTTAAATCATTTGCAATTGCACACTTTCAATGCCATACAACAAGCACTAGATGATGACTTGCTCAAAGAACATTATTTTTATCTAGATGGACCCAGTGGATCTGGAAAATCTTAGCTATATAATTTGTTGATGAGTTCAATTAGAGGTAAAGGGGAAATAACACTTCCCTTGGCTACAACTGGAATTGCTACACTATTATTAGAAGACGGCAGAACAGTACATAGCGGATTTAAGCTTCCAGTTTGAATTTTACGAACATCAGTGTCCGATATTAGAATAAAATCATCTCAAGACAGTAAATTTAAAAGAAATAAAAACTATTATCATAGATGAGTCCACTATGATGTCGTGCCATGCTCTGCCGTGTATTGATCATTTATTACGTGAAGTCATGAGTAATAATTTGCCTTTTGGTGGCAAAGTCATGGTATTAGGAGGAGATTTCAGACAAACATTACCTGTGGTTGTACGTGGAAATCGCAAAGACATTGTGGAAACATGTATAAAGTCAAGTCCACTATGGACAGAATTTACACACCTTAGATTAGAAATAAATTTGAGGACTGATTGGCTAATTAAAATTAGCAAAGGAAAAACAGACGTAATAACCAATTTACCTGAGGATAATGTCGAAATACCTGCAGAAATGATTTGCAAAGATTCAAATATATCAGCAAATTCCCAAATGGAATAACCACAAAACATTCATCAGAGCTTGCACAGAAAGTAATATTAACCTCCAAAAATAAAGATGCTTTGGATCTCAATAACAACATTTTGAAATTAATTGAAAAAACACAAAAAACACAAAAAATTGATCACTGTGCTGATTCTGTTCTAGCTGATGACAAACAGAGTGAACCTAATTTCACCACTGAATTTATAAATTCATTAACTCTCTCTGGAATGCCACCACATGTTTTGCAGCTAAAAAAGGTACAATTGTCATGTTACTGAGAAATGTGAACCCCAAAAAAGGACTTTGTAATAGGACCAGAATAATTGTTCAGGATTTAAGAGGACATTTCATACATGCAGAAATTCTGAATGGTACCTATAAAGGTGAACCAGTGTTCATACCAAGAATAGATTTGGCTCCAAGTGAGACTAGCTTGCCTTTTGTACTTCAAAGGAGACAATTTCCCATTATCACAGCATTTGCAATGACCATTAATAAATTAGAACCAGTACTTGCCCAAGGACAACTCTATGTGGCATTTTCAAGATTAAAAAAACAAGAAGAAATTCAAGTTTACATTTAAAAAAATTAAAGTCACGGTGAATTATTAGAGGATAGATGAGTATTTACAAAAAATATTGTCTACTATGAGGTGTTGTAAATTCTAAACAAAAAAGTAAAAAAAAAATGGGGTTACATACCAAACAAAAACATTAACATCTGTTGGGCAACTACTGTATTTCTCATACACAACTGTATGTGGCATTTTCAAACAATACAAGGCTAACAACAACAACAACAAAAAACTGCAAAAAACATACTGAACAGTGGTTTTATTTCAAGGGTGAACTTTTATGTCACTTGGGCTCTTTTTAGATTATCATTATTTCACATAGACAACACTATGTGACATCCTCAAGAACAGCCAAAAACATACAGAAAAGTGGTTTTATCTCGAGGATGAACTTTTATGTCACTTGGGATCTTTTTAGAGGACCACTATTTCACATAGACAACTCTATGTGCCATTCTCAAGAACTGCCAAAAACATACAGAACAGTGGTTTTATCTCGAGGACGAACTTTTATGTCACTTGGGCTCTTTTTAGATGACAACTATTTCACATAGACAACTCTATGTGCCATTCTCAAGAACTGCAAAAAACATACAGAACAGTGGTTTCATCTCACATAAAACAAACCTTCACAAAACTTGACAAAGCACTCAACAAATGTAATAGACTTTTGGTTTAATTGAATATAGTTAGTACTTTCATTGTAGTACTTTCATTTATTTCCCCATTTGAGACAATTGGCTAAATTTCACTTGGGTTTTTTCTGTTTATGTACATATTACGTGTTAAATAACATGTAATGGTTTACAATATAGATATAGTTTTAAACAAAATTTCAACAGTCTAATAATATTGATGTAGACGTTAAAACAAACATTTTTACAAGGTTACAAAAACATGGTTTCTGAGTTGGTTACAGATATACCTATACAAGTTGCATGTTATAACAATAAACACATTAACTACTAAAACAATTTATTGCTGTCCTTTTTCATACATATGGATTATTACATGGGAAAACAATAAATATTTTTTTTAAAATGTAGGAAGGGGAAGAGACTCACATTGGATGGCAAATTTCCAGCCTTCCAATTTTACTCCAGTCAGTTTTGATGGGCAAGTTCCTAGTGAAAACATTTTGCTTTGTAAGATGAAGATGTAAATAGTGTGAATGAATGACAAAATTATACTGTGCATCTTCCTTATAGTAGCAAGTTATAAAAGTGTAAAATGCTCTTAACTTTATCTAATTAGCATAAAAATTTCCCATGTCATAAATTTATAAATTTATGACATGGGAAATTTTGATGCTAATTATATCTTGCTATACAATACAAAGTCCAAGTAAGTTATTATGGTATATTACTTTATTGTTAATGTTCCCAGTTCAAATCAACCAGGAAGAATGAATTGTCAAGAGTGTGTAAACTGAAGTTCACAAGTTACCTAATAGTTGATACATTGGGTGCACCTGAAGTATAGGCTTAACAACATTATCTACTGGAGGAGACTAAATGGGGAGAGAAAAGAGAGAGAAATAAAAAAGGATTTCTGAGATAATTGAACTCATAGAATTTTACACCCGACCCATTCTCTGGCATCAAGCTTAAAAGCAGATAGCTGAAGGTGCTGAACGCGCTCATTGCAAGGCTCGCAGAGAGGAGAGAGAAGGAGAGAAGAGGGAGGGAGAGGATACAGAACAAAGGGGAGGAGATAGAGAGTAGCCGCACATTGCGAGCCTCGCATTGTGTGGCAAACAGCATTGCGGGGCTTGAAATGGTTATGCCGTCATTTTTGACAGGGAAGTCGCAAGTTTGAAATAAAATTAGATGGGCAGGGAAAAGAACACTAGTAGCACAGCTCTCTATCAACAATAAATGCTGCAGCTTCATTCATTATGACATTTAGATGATTTGTTTGTAATCATTGCAACACTATGCCAGAGTATATATCATTACAAATTTTAGGGAGCATTTTTAATAATATTGCTTATTTAATTAATTGTTGCCAAAGGTTATATTAAGATGAAGCTATATATATAAAATACATGCAATTCGTGTTTAGTTATATGTATAGTTGAGCTGCTCAGGTTTGTTTCATAAAAATGCATAAAAGAAAGTGAAATGCATAGGGCCAGATGTAGCTTAAGAATGAGCATCAATCCTAAATACATTAGGGCCATCTTTGACAGTTCTCCTCCAGTCAATGTCTCCAGTCTCACACCACAGCCAGCAGGATCCAGTGAAACATTTGCATTTGTTCCAGAAAATGTTGTTATAGAAAATGGCACCATCCTTTATTTTGCTCTGGTTGCTTTTGATAACGGGTCTCAGAAATCAGACCTGTCTAATAAAGCACAGGAAGATCTGGGTTTAAAAACCTCCCGATACGCACATTGGATCTAAATAGCAGCAGGAAGCAGGACAATGGAGCGTAGGATAACTGGACTTGGAAACCTACTCTGCAATATAGTTTCTTTACATTTAGGGCCATATCAAATTCCAGCCTCGTAAATCCAACCTGTAGCACATAAGGGGTGCGTGCAAAATTTGCCCTACTTACGTTACTATTAAATTAGAAAGTGCTGCAAGCTACCCGCGATCGAGGTCGGGGTTGCGTGCTCGATTGCAAACAATTAAGCAATCTTGTAGTTATGGGTTCAGATGGAGCATATTGAAAAAGACAGATCAAAGGATTTACATGCGCGAAGTTCAACGTTGCTTAGCACGTAGCCTATTCTCAGCCGTCCTGTGTGTTGCTACGCAAAGCCCGCTGCAAGCAATGTTACAGGGCTAATTTAATACCTGTAACACGTAAATCTCGAGTTACGGGCTCCATTTTACAATGTGGCTCCAATTTAATAGGGCTAATAAATAGCAAGCACTTTACAAATGAACAGCTTACTGCATCCAGAATATTTCTTGGTGGGATACAGCTCATTGTATAGACAGGCAGTAAAATGGCTTATGTATACATACATACAAACATAGAAAAATCTGGGGGAGATTTGTCCCCTTCCATCGATCTCCCAGTTCCTACACCCATGCTGCCAACTTACAGACAAGAGAAGAGTGTTTATGAGTATAACGGCACACTGAAACCAGTAGCAATCTTATTATTAAAATTATTTAGTTCACTGTGACCACATTACAAAATAAAGAATAAGAAAAATTATAATAAATAAAAGAAAATAAAAAATAATAATAAAATGAGAATAATTAATATTAAAAAATATTAATAAATAATAAATTAAAAATTAAAAAATAAAATGAAAAGTAAAAAATTAAAAGCGAAACTATATAGAAACAGCAAATCAGGAAAGAGAATGTTAGCAATTTTTTATATTTTGGTAGTTTATTTTCTGTTTTTTTTTTTATATATGTATTTTTTTGTTTTAATAAAACACCGCCATCGCCTTATATACTATTTTTCTTCTGATTTACTAAAATTTATGTCAATCATATTTCAGCCAATATCAACCGACTATATGAACATCCAACCAGGGAAGAGACTGTTAGCCATTAAAACATAACATAATTACATATAAAAAAAGAGAAAAGGAACTACAAAAAATGAAAAAAAAAGCTAACAGTCTCTTCCTTGATAGGCTGTTTTTTTAGCCAGTCAGAGAAGGGTAATACATGAATGAAACCCTACTCTGTATGGCTAAAATTGCAACCTATCAGAACAAGGGAAAATAGACCCCAATGATTAGATACAATCTAAGCAATAGGAATACACAGATATAAATCCGTGCATTGCTTCTGTGATGGGCAAATATAATAGTTAAATCCCCTTTTTCCTGTCTATCAAGCAATCAGAGCTACAAATTAGCAGTACATTAACACGAAGGAGCAGCAAATACAATATTGATTTCTCAGGAATGATTTACTGTAGAGAAGCACTGCTAATGCAAATCATAGGCTGCGTCTATGCTCTATAAGATGAAACCCACTTGTTTGGGGGGATAGTAACCCTTTAAGGTATCAATTATAAAATATTGCTTTATAAGATGAATATGTAAATAGAGAAAAAACAAAATTAAACACTGCATCTTTCTTACAGTAGCAAGCCATAAAAAGTGTAAAATGCTTCTATTTTTATCCTGTAAATTTATGACATGGGAAATTTTGCTGCTAATTATACCACGCTATAAGTTACAAAGTCCAAGTTAGTTATTATGGTATATTACTTTATTGTAAATGTTCACAGTTCAATTCAACCAGGAATAATGAATTGTGAAGAGTGTGTAAATTGACATTCACAGGTTAAATACGAGTTAATGCACTGTGTGCACCTGAAGAATAGGTTTAATAACATTGAGCCCTATTCTATTTTCTCCGTAATGAGAATTTCTGCTACTTATTGTCAGTTATTATAGTTATTATAATAGTTTATTTATAATGCGCCGACATATTCCGTAGAGCTGTACATAAATTAGGTTCAGACAATGATAAATACAGATTAACATTTAGCAAAGGAAGGATGGCCCTGTCTTTGACCTAGGAATCCAATGTCCATGGTGAATTCCCAAAGTACTTAGGTAGAAACTCGCAGACTTACAATCTAAGGTATAGTGAGTGGTAAAAGAGGGAGAGAGAGGTGATAAGTGTGTTAGGGTGGAAGGTGATACGCTTCTTTAAAGAGATGCATTTTCAGTGAGGTTTTAAATGTTTTGAGGCAAGGGGATAATCTGGTGGAGCGAGGCAAGAAGTTCCAGAGACATGGGGCAGCACGAGAACACCTAATACTACAATCATTAACTAAAATAGATGAAAACTTTTTTTTTTCAAATGTATTTAGAAATTTAAATATACATCATATAAACATAACAATAAAAATCAATACATTCCTATCTCATTCCTCAATTATAATTACAATTTTCATATATTTCCATTTCTTATTTAAGGAAGAGATAGACAAACAACATCACAATGCTCCATACAATTTACTTTCTCCATTCTATCTCATGATTTCCATAATATACATATATCCCATTTATCAATCAAAGGGTATTTTCTCTAACTATTGTATCTTTATCTTTTAGATTACACCAATCCTTGTTTCTTTATATTCATCCCAAATAGACCATTTTTTCATAAGAAGTTTATTCTTCGATTTTGTTTGTTTTCAGTTTCTCTCAATTTCTCTATCTCTTAATATCCTAGCTTTAATGCTACCCCATGATGGGGCATTCACTGAGTTCATTTTTTTATCATAATCCATTTTATAATGAATACAATATCTATTAGATGGAAAAGTTGTTTCTATTTCCAAGTGCAATATAGCTAATTCTATATTTGAAACATTTCTTTCCCCCAAATTATGGATATCTGTTTTGCACATTGCTTCCAGAAAGGGAGAGTTTTTCACATTCCCACCACTGATGCAACAATGTCCCCTCTTTGCCACATCCCTGCCAACATTTAAATTTATTATTAGTATCATAGCTATTTAATCTCTCTGGGAAAAGGTACCACCTTTGAACTATTTTGAAAAATAATTCCCAATAGGATATGTAACTCACAGAATTCTTTAATAATAAAAATTATTTATACCATACAGTATATCTACTTCCCATTTTTTCTTTATCTCTTTCTCCAACGCTATCATTCTATTTGATTTTTCCTTTTGAGCACCAGCCTCAATTACTTTGGAGCACTTAGCGATAATATGTAAATAATTCTCAGATTGAATTAGTTTTTTAATCAGAGTTATATATCTGTAATTTCTAATATCAAATCCTAAATGCTCCAAAGTGTTCTTCAATGAGGTGTACCCCAGCCATGTAAAGTTTCTAATATTACATTTTTTATTATCTGTCCATACTCCAAAAGAATTTCATTATGAAACAAATCTCCTATACTGGTGATACCACTTTTTATCAGGGATGACACATCTAGTGGTTTTGTTGGACAATCCAGTATCTCTACTGGTGCCCCTATTGAAGGGTAGCATGAAAAATTCCTCTTTAATCTATTTTTATACCACACTTTTAATCATGTTTTTAATCCTTTTGGTAAATTCATACATTTTAAATGTTCATATTTTGATTGCAAAATGGCCACTTTAATAGGCATTATTGTATCAATCAGTGCTTCCTCGATGTCTATCCATATAGGTTTAAAACTCTTTTAAAAACGTTTATTAACTTAATTATAAAAATTAATTAGCACTTCATTTTATTAAATTAATTATAAACAATGCCACACTAAATTAAAATACTGTACTGTATGTTATATATTGTCTTATACTTGTTGTGACAACCAGTATACCTGATTTTTTGGTAATACACAGAAGACAGAAGGGTTAAGATTAAGTAGAAAAAGTCTTATGACCCTCTATGGAGCATCTCCTGTCTGGAAGGCCCAACCTATGTTGATACCCCAAATCTGGCTAAGCCCCTATTCTTGATAGAGTGGGAAAAAGAAGTGCCTGAAATGGTCATTAGGCTAATGTCTAGGAACACAAGTCCTACAATAAAAAGAGAATTGTAACAACTACCATCTAAAATGATGGGCTAATTTGTGTTCAATTGGTTTAAAAAAAAAAATACATTTATCAACTTTAACTTTAGTCCCTCTATAGGAGTGATATATATATATATATATATATATATATATATATATATATATATATATATATATATATATATATATATATATATATATATATGTGTTTGTGTGTGTGTGTACAGTATGTGTTTGAAGTGTTGCATTTAAGACAAATTACCAACATATTATGTATAATGACATGAGCTACATTTGTAACTATTGGAAGTAATTGATGGGGAAAAAAAGCCAATCCTGTGACTTTTTTGTAACAAGCCATTATGAGCAGTTGTTTTCGCTGAAGTATTACAAATATTGAAACTGTAAATCAGTATGTTTCAAATATAGTTGGAGTACTAACCATTTTGAGCCAAAGTTATTTAGCTAGACTCCCATAATTATTTAAATAGATACTGAGTTGTTACAATGGTATCCACTATATCAAATAAGAAATACCACAAGCATATAATTTCACAGTGGTTCAACTATAATTTTTCATAAAAAATTGACTGCTTTGGATAAATAACAAAATTATTGTTGTTATGATCCCAAGTTCATCCACACTTTAGTGAAGGAAGATTCCCTGATGTAAGCAATAATATAATATATATTAAGTCTATACTGGACTAGAAATAGTTGCTCAATATAAGCATATCAGTAGAGCTATAAGGTGCCATGACATAAGAACATATACTATGATATTGTAACATACACAACTTTAAATAACATGATTATACTATTTAGCTGTAAATTATGAGTACATACCAGTTCAACCAGGAAACAGAAAAAACATTTGATGTGTGTTCAAAGTTTGAAGCTAGATTAAAGTTGAAACATTGGCCAGGCCAGAAGTCCAGGCTTAATTTTCTTTATTAATGCTATGGTAATCAATAGTCCTTGGTCTCTACTGCAGTTAAGTTAGAAGGAAATGTAAATAAATATAAGAATGTATCTAGCTTTATGTAAATTAAGTTATTAACCTATTGTTGTGTGCTCAAAGTTTGAAGCTAGAATAAAGTGAAAACATTGGCCAGGCCAGAAGTCCAGGCTCATTTTGTTTTATTAATGCTATGACACAAATACAGTGCCTTGCAAAAGTATTCATCCCCCTTGACTTTTTACCATTTTTTTTACATTACAGCCTTAAGTTCAATGTTTTGTTAATATGAATTTTATGTGATGGATGAGAACACAATAGTGTAAGTTGGCGAAGTGAAATGAGAAAAATATATACAAATTAATATTTTTTTAAAATAAAAAACAGAGAATTGGCATGTGCGTATGTATTCACCCCCTTTGTTATGAAGCCCATAAAAAGATCTGGTGCAATCAATTACATACAGAAGTCACATAATTAGTGAAATGATGTCCACCTGTGTGCAATCTAAGTGTCACATGATCTGTCATTACATATATACACCTTTTTTGAAAGGCCCCAGAGGCCGCAATACCTAAGCAAGAGGTACCACTAACCAAACACTACCATGAAGACCAAGGAACTCTCCAAACAAGTAAGGGACGATGTTGTTGAGAAGTACAAGTCAGGGTTAGGTTATAAAAAAATATCCACATCTTTGATGATCCCCAGGAGCACCATCACATCTATCATAGCCAAATGGAAAGAACATGGCACAACAGCAAACATGCCAAGAGATGGCCGCCCACCAAAACTCACGGACCGGGCAAGGAGGGCATTAATCAGAGAGGCAGCACAGAGACCTAAGGTAACCCTGGAGGAGCTGCAGAGTTCCACAGCAGATACTTGAATATCTGTACCTAGGACAACAATAAGCCGAACGCTCCATAGAATTGGGCTTTATGGCAGAGTGGCCAGAAGAAAGACATTACTTTCAGCAAAATACAAAATTGCCCGTTTTGAGTTTGCGAAAAGGCATGTGGGAGATTCCCAAAGTGTATGGAGGAAGACGCTCTGGTCTGATAAGACTAAAATTGAACTTCTCGGCCATCGAAGAAAACGCTGTCTAGTGCAAACCCAACACATCACATCACCAAAAGAACACCATCCCCACAGTGAAACATGGTGGTGGCAGCGTCATGCTGTGGGGATGTTTTTCAGCAGCCGGGACTGGGAAACTGGTCAGAGTTGAGGGAAATATGAATGGTGCTAAATACAGGGATATTCTTGAGCAAAACCTGTACCACTCTGTGCGTGATTTGAGGTTAGGACGGAAGGGGAAACATTTAAGGGGAAACATTTAAATGTGTTGGAATGGCCTTGACAAAGCCTAGACATCAATCCAATAGAAAATCTGTGGTCAGACTTAAAGATTGCTGTTCACAAGGTTAAATCATCCAACTTGAAGGAGATGGAGCAGTTTTGCAAGGAGGAATGGGCAAAAATCCCAGTGGTAAGATGTGGCAAGCTGATAGAGACTTATCCAAAGCGACTTGGAACTGTGATTGCCACAAAAGGTGGCTCTACTAAATATTGACTTTAGGGGGGTGAATAACACATTGACTTTTTCTGTTATTTTGTCCTGCTTGTTGTTTGCTTCACAATAAAAAAAACATCTTCAAAGTTGTGGGCATGTTCTGTAAATTAAATGATGCAAATCCTCAAACAATCCATGTTAATTCCAGGTTGTGAGGCAACAAAACACGAAAAATGCCAAGGGGGGTAAATACTTTTGCAAGGCACTGTAAAATCAATATTCATTGTTCTCTACTGTAGTTAAGTTAAAAAGAGATGTATATAACTGTAAGAATGTATCTAGGTTTATGTAAATTAAGTCATTAGCCTAAAGATCATTTTGATTCCATGTTATCTGCTTTGGTTTATGATTGCTCTTTGCATGTGGATGGTGATTGTTGGTGATATTTATGTGCACCTGTTTTCCCATGCTATATTACATACTGTGTGTTCAGTGGCATTATTTATTTTTATTTATGTAGATTTCTATATCTGTTTCTTTATGTAAATTCATCTGTTGTATAGTGCTCAGCAATTTATAATAGATGTAAATTCCTGTAGCAAACATCCAGCCATATAAAATAAAGTTTAATTAGCAATATAACATAAGTGGCAAATTTCTAATCTTGTGGGGTGCTTTGGGGGAAAAAAGCCCTTTTTACAAGAGAGCTCAAAGCAGGGCCCTCCATTTTCTGCCGTTAATATTACATACTAGCAACTTGCCCGTCAAAAAATGACGGCAATGAGATGTGTATGTTTGGAAAGTTGTTTAGTTATTAATATACGTATTTGACACTTGTAAGATTTTAGTTATGATGAAATAAGTACTATTGTGATATTAAACATGTTTATTTTTGTAAAATGCTCTTTTGGTCAGCAGTAACTGTTAGAGCATTTTGTATTAAAAGTATTAACATTTGAATGTAAGAACAGTTGAATTTTAAATTAATCAGTATTGTAAACTTGAGGTAATGGTTTTTTAACATGCAAGTTCTATCTCAAGAATTGGTAACTTAAATATACATTGAATCCAGAGGAAGGCAAACAGTAAAAACCCTCCTTGAAATGTAGCGAATTGTATCAGAGAGGGGAAAAAATTAATTCCTTCCTGACCCCATTAACTGGCGATCAGATTACTCCCTGGATTAATGTTTAACATAAAAGACAACATTTACATTGTGACTTAAAATGTGGTTGAGCTCTTAACATGAACTTTGTAATATGTCTAAGTAAGGAGCTTGAAAGTATATTTTTTGAAACTTGAACTGTCTTATCTGTCTAAGTAAGGAACTTGAAAATATTGTTTTGAAACTTGTAACATGAGAAACAGTAACATACCTAATTAACATGTTAACATAATTTGTAAAAATAATGCAAGGCAAGTGTTTTGTGAAGCTAATCATCCATAAACAGTACTTCCATTAATTATGACTGAATTGTTTATATTGATTTGTATTTTTGAATGGTTGACCTTTGTTTGTTGCTATAGTAATTGTTTTAAATTGCACATATAGGGCCCTATTAAATTATCCCACGTAGTTCTCTTAGTGCTCGCAAAAGGTAGTTTTTCTGCTGTTTACGAGTACCGAATCTCTCGCAGCCTGCTTTGCGATATGACTACAAAAAAATGGGCGAGAATAGGCTCCGAGAGAGCTACGTAGTCACACGCAGCCATAAATCTATGCATGATTCTCGCATATCGTAAGAACCCCTACGGGCACAAAAAGTGCCCGCAAGGGATCCGAAAGCCTCTACGTGCTGCCTCGGAGCAGCCCGAGACAGCAGTGTGAGGCTCCCCCCTGCACCCTATACACATCCCCATGCTGCAGGGGTCTCTATCGGGACCCCTGCAGCACCCCCACATTAACCCCTTGCAGCGGGGGTCCCCGATCGGCACCGATAAGGCCTCCGCTGCATTTAAAACTTTTAAATTCCCCGCCGCTGCTCCTTAAAGGGGCCGCGGCACACTATTACCCAATCGCGGCCGCAGCACCTAAAATTAACCCCCCTCTATGCTGGGGGTCCCCATCGGGACCCCCGAAGTGTCCCCACATTAACCCATTGAAAAAGCTGTCTATCAATTTTAGCCAATCAAAAGTCGTCAATGTGTGAGCCAATCAGGATGGGATACACCCCAATATCCCACCCTGATTGGCTAAAACACTTGTCTATCTATGGGAACCAATCACAAGGCTCAGGTGCCTTCAGCCAATCACTATGGGATATGCCGCCCCCGGAGTGATTGGTAGAAGACATCTGCGCATCCTGATTGGCTCATACATTGATGACTTTTGATTGGCTGACAGCTTTTTCAGCCAATCACAAGCCGTCATTGCCAATTTCCTCCCGGAAAGGATTCCGGGAGGCTCATTAGCGTTGGGGAGGTCTGCGAGTGCAGATCTCCGTTAGTTTATTTTTATTTTTTTTTAGAGCGCGGATGGTTCCGCGGCCCAGCCAGGGCTGAAGGGGAGAAGGCCGGGGACATTGCGGGGAGGTAAGTTAAATGTATATTTAGATGTTTATATGTTTATTTTATTTCTTGTTTATATATTGTATTAATGTATTAATGTATTGTGTTTTTTTTTTAGCAGGGCCGCCCGGAAGAGCTGAACAATGACGGGACATGCTGGAAAGGTGAGTAAAATATTTAGAATGTATATAATGTTTATTTATTTCATGTTAATGTTTTGTACTAATTATTTTGTTTTATTTGACCCCTAGGTTAGTGATCTGAAGCAACATGTTAAAGGTAAGTGGTCTTAATTATTGTATTTTAACTTAGAATTAGGGTCTGTGTAGTTAGGACTGTAAATTATTTTATTTTAGCTTAGAATTAGGGTCTGTGTAGTTAGGACTGTAATTTTTTTATTTTAGCTTAGAATTAGGGTCTGTGTATGTAGTTAGGATTTATTGTAGATTAGATAGATAGGGGGATGTATTTGATATAGTTAGGATTTATTTTATATTAAATAGATTGTATGTTAGATAGATAGGGGATATTTGATTTTTATTATATGTAATATATTATTTGTAATGTATGTAATGTCATGTATTGTATGTAATGTATTATATGTAATATATTATATGTTATATATTATATGTAATGTATGTAATGTCATGTATTGTATGTAATGTATGTAATGTATTATATGTATGTATTGTATTGTGTTTATCTGTCTTTCATTTTCAGGTGTGTAATTTTTTTATTTTCTGTAGTGGGGGGTGGGGTTGTAAAGTATTTGTTTTTTTTCTGTACTGTAGGTTTTTTTGTTTTCTGTACTGTAGGTTTTTTTGTTTTCTGTACTGTAGGTTTTTTTGTTTTCTGTAAGGTAGGTTTTTTTTCTGTACTGTAGGTTTTTTTGTTTTCTGTAAGGTAGATTTTTTTTTCTGTAAGGTAGGTTTTTTTTCTGTAATGTAGGTTTTTTTTTTCTGAGAGTGTTGGGGAGGTTTATTAGGGGGTAGGTAGTGTAGGTAGGTAGTGTAAGTGTTAATAGATTAGTGTAGAGGGGGGTTAGTTTAGATTAAATGGTTTATTGGGGGTTATAGTGTAGTGTTTGTAGTTAGTGTAATGATGGTCCTTGAGGACTGTCATGGCACTTATGTGGTTAATGTTGGGTTGTAACAGGCCCATAATGGTAATAATATACCCTTATGGGACTGATGGGGTTAAATAGAGGCTTATGGTGGTCTGGATTGACCACCATGAGTTAATGGGGTAATTAAGGCCTTATGGGGGTCTGGATTGACCACCATGAGTTAATGGGGTAATTAAGGCCTTATGGGGGTCTGTATTGACCACCATGAGTTAATGGGGTAATTAAGGCCTTATGGGGGTCTGTATTGACCACCATGAGTTAATGGGGTAATTAAGGCCTTATGGGGGTCTGGATTGACCACCATGAGTTAATGGGGTAATTAAGGCCTTATGGTGGTCTGGATTGACCACCATGAGTTAATGGGGTAATTAAGGCCTTATGGGGGTCTGGATTGACCACCATGAGTTAATGGGGTAATTAAAGCCTTATGGGGGTCTGTATTGACCACCATGAGTTAATGGGGTAATTAAGGCCTTATGGGGGTCTGTATTGACCCCTATGAGTTAATGGGGTAATTAAGGCCTTATGGGGGTCTGGATTGACCACCATGAGTTAATGGGGTAATTAAGGCCTTATGGGGGTCTGGATTGACCACCATGAGTTAATGGGTTAATTAAGGCCTTATGGGAGTCTGTATTGACCACCATGAGTTAATGGGTTAATTAAGGCCTTATGGGGGTCTGTATTGGCCACCATGAGTTAATGGGGTAATTAAGGCCTTATGGGGGTCTGGATTGACCACCATGAGTTATAGGGTTAATTATAGTTGCCTGCGGTTAATATTTTTAGTGCGAGTCCTTTCAGGACCTTTACGGTCCTTTAAGGACCCGCGAGGCGGGAAATTTAAAATTTAAATGCAGCAGGGTCACGATCAGTGCTGATCGGGGACCCCAGCTGCAGGGGGTTTATATGGGGACACTTCGGGGGTCCCGATGGGGACCCCCAGCCTAGAGGGGGGTTAGTTTTAGGTGCCGCGGCCGGGATTGGGTAATAGTGTGCCGCAGCCCCTTTAAAGAGCAGCGGCGGGGAATTTAAAAGTTTTAAATGCAGCGGGGGGCCTGATCTATGCAGATCGGGGCCCCCCCCACCCTGCAAGGGGTTAATGTGGGGACACTTGGAGGGTCCCAAAGGGGAACCCCAGCATTGAGGGTGGTTAATTTTAGGTGCCGCGGCCGGGGGTGGTTAATAGTGTGCAGCGGGCCCTTTAAGGAGCCGCGGCGGGGAATTTAAAAGTATTAAATGCAGCGGGAGCCTTATCGGTGCCGATCGGGGACCCCTGCAGCAAGGTGTTAATGTGAGGACACTTCGGGGGTCCCGACGGGGACCCCCGCATAGAGGGGGGGGTTCATTTTAGGTGCCGGGGGGGTATTTGGAGTACCCCCCATGGCAGGACTTATGTGGGGGACTGCCGTGGAGGTCCCGTTTAGGACCCCCGCAGCAATTGATGAGGAGTGCGAGCCTGCGATATCATCTCGCAGGCTGTCACTCCTCATGTACATTTACGCAGTGTAGATACGTACGGCCCTGCTGCGTAGCTTATACGTTGCTCGCAGCAGGGCTAATTTAATAGCATTGTAAGTTAGAGAAACTTTGCAGTACGTAGGGCTTAAGTAGAAGCCTTTTATTTACAAGGCTGGAATTTAATAGGGCCCATAATAGTTTGGTCTCTGGAAAGGTGGATCTCTAAAAAGAGAACGCAAGAACTTAAACTTGTTGCACGCTGTGTAAGCACTGTTCTGTATGTGTTTGACAATTTAATGTAGTTTAACAGGAAAATATTGTTTTTGTAAATGTAATTTCTGTTGCGTAATAATGACCTTTTGATGGGAACGGACATTTATGTGTATTTGTTTTAAAAATGTGGTGGTTATATTGTGTTTTTTTTATATTTTTGCATTTGCTTTTAAATTTGTTTTGCATGGCTTTTATTTCTTTAATGAAAAGTTAAAGTACTTCATAGTAGACAATGTTTTTAATAAAAATACATCCATCTTCTAATAATTCACCTTGACTTTCATTCTTTTCAATGTAAATTTAAAATAGCCTGTGGCTTTTTGCACCGTGATAACGCAACGTATAATTGGCCATGTGCTAATACTGGCTGTTCTAAGAAAATTCTTACAGATTTGAACGTTTGTCCTTGTGATTTATTAATGGTCATGGCAAATGCCATAATGATGGGAAATTGTCTTCTTTGAAGTATAATAGAGAGACTACTTTCACTTGGTGCTAAATCTATTCTTGGTATGAAAACTCTCTCTCCTTTATGGGTACCAGTTAAAATTTCAGCATCTATGAAATAGTCCTTTAATTGTTGAACAATTAATCTTGTCCCATTGCATAGGCCTTTTTTGGGGTTCATATTTCGCAGTAACATGACAATTGCACCTTTCTTTAGCTGCAAAATATGTGGTGGCATTCCAGAATGAGTTAGTGAGTTTATGAATTCAGTGGAAAAGTTTGCCTGACTTTCATTGTCATCAGCAAGTACAGAATCAGCACTGTGATCATTTATTTGTGGTGCATTAATTTTTTTAAAGATTTAATTATTGAGGATTAATGCATCCTTATTTTTACACGTTAGTATGACTTGGTTGGCAAGCTCTGAATATTCCTGGTTATTTATGCTACCTTCAAATATAGCCGATATAATATCTTGGTGACAAATCATATGAGATGGGATCTGCACAGTGTCGTCAGGTAAATTAGGTATTTTTCTGTTCTGCCTTCTCCAATTTTAATAAGCCAATCATTGAAATCAGTTTGGCCTTCTGATCTCATGTTTTGTTGCAGTTGAAGATGGGTAAAATGTTTCCATAGTGTGCTTGACTTTATACAGGTTTCGATAATATCAGTTCAATTTCCATGTACAACGACAGGTAATGTTTGTCTAAAATCGCCACCTAACAAAATTACCTTTCCACCTAATGGAAAAGTATTATCCATGACTTCACGAAGCAATGGTCAATACATTGGAGGGCATAGCACAGAGGTTTCTAAAATAGGCACTGGCAGTTTAAAGCCACTATGTACAGTTCCACCTTCTAACAAAAGTGCAGCAATTCCAGTAGTGGCAAACGGCAGTGCTATTTGACCTTGTGCTCGTACAGAAATCATTAATAAATTATATAGATACGTTTTTCCTGATCCGCCAGGTCCATCAAGATAGAAATAACGCTCTGTGACCATGTCATCATCTATTGCATTTTTAATGGCATTAAATTCTTGCAATTGTAATATATTTAAAGTTGCAAGTCTTTCTTCTGTTCTTTCTACTTGTAGTTGAATGTCATAGTCTTCAAAGTTTATGTCATCTATAAGACCTGGATCAGGCAAATTAAAACTTGCACAACTTAATCCATGAGTTAAAAATACTTCTTGGATTTCCATTAACGCTTTTAAGTGTGCAATAGGTTCATTGTATCCTTGCATAAAGTCTTCAGCCATATTACTTTTAAATGTGTCCCACAAAGCTAATGCATTTGAAGCATTTGAGAAGATACAAATAAATGCAAATTGTTCTCTCATCTGCCGTGGCATTTGACATAGTGCTGCTTCTCCTAAACATCTTTCCCATTCTGTATCATCAGCTAGTAAGTTTCTATGTCTGGCAGCTAAATGGAAGGATTCATATACTATGTCATTAACAGTTCTTAAGTGTTCAAAACTTTTTGCTCCCGGAACATTTAAAAGTAATATTCGTAAGCAAAAACTTTCAAGATCTCTTGGACTGACTGTGTAAATTCTTGGGATTATTTTATTTCCTCTGCTTTTTCTAGGTCTCCATAATCCATTCACAAAAACATAGTTATATGGAATTTCAATATATAAGAATTGTGTTGCTTCGAAATCTGTGGAATTTAATTCAAACCATACAGTTAGTGTAGTGTGACGATGTTCACTTTGGGCCAATGCATTACTTTCATTTCCAGCATGGAAATACACTAAATGTCTTTGTGGCAAATGTACTGCTAATCTATATACTGCATGTGATCTATCATGCATTTCAAATTTTAAAAGGCGTCACATAGCTTCCGGTGGACTTACATAGCGAGCATGTACATGAGATGCAAGTTCATCATGTACTAACTCACAACTTTCAGGGTTGTCTGCACTTTTGACGACTACAGCAGCTGCATCATAGCCTTTGTAAATATATTTGTACACATATTTAATGGTTTTGATGGAAGTGCAGGCTTCTACATTAATGTGTAAGTTATACTTCATGAGTAAATGTGGATTGTAGGGTACTACATATCTATTGTCACCTTTTTTGCCACGAATAATGGCACTATCTCCTTCTCTTCTTTTATGGATAGCCATCACAATTGGCATAGGTTTTGTCTCTATAATCTTTTGGAAAATCTTTGGAACATTTATTATTTTCCATACATGGTGATTGTGGATTAAGCTCACCACAGGGTCCATGAATCATGCGATGAGTAACAATCTCATATAGTCTACCATATAGTTCTGGATCTGGCAGTTCAGCAACAATGACTGCATCCACTTTGTCACCAGTATCTAATTTATCTTTTTCTTGAAGTATTATGAGAAGATGTGCATGTGGAAGGCCTCTTTTTTAAAATTCAATGGTATATACATAAGCAAGACATTTGCCAAATAAGTGACTTATAGTGATGTCACGTATTAATTAATTTAATTTAATCTTAAAAACTCTGGCTACTAAATCTGGTCTAGCGGAAGGACTTTGGCCAAGAAGTAAATTTTGTGTAATTTCTGGCCATTGGGGATTACATGTAAATGTAATAAATAAATCGGGTTTGCCAAATTTGGTGACAATAGCCATAGCATCATTGTATCTTTCTCTCATATATCGAGGAGATCCTTGAAAGGAAGATGGTAAAATTATGGCTTTGCAAGCTGTCATGTCTCTGCTTGTAGCCACCTCAGCAACATAGTCCATTAGTCCACAATATTGTTCTACACATAGTTTATCTTGTTGATATTTTAAGTTTAAGTTTAAATTATTGGCCTCAACTTGCAAATAGGAATCAATAATCCATTGTTGTGTTAGTTTTCCACCACATAAAATTGGATTAAATGTATTTCGAATGGCAATTTGAGCTACTTTAAATTCAAGCATAGAAACATTATTTCGGATTCTGGCTTTAGCATTTGGGTAACTGTAAAGTGTTAATTTTGGTTGCCAACCTGCTTCTCGGTGTGGGAAAAAAATGGGATATGTCATTGGATCTAAATTTGGACTTAAGATACTCTTATTAATGAATGGTTGCTCCTCATTTCTGGGATATATTCTAATGTCTCTTTGAAATGGTGGTTCTCCTTCATCATTTTGAAATACCATTGCAACCTCATTTGATGTTGGCAAGTTAAAACAACGTTTATCAGTATGTCTGTCTCTTTTAAGCACCATATTGACCTTTGGCATTGGTAATTGATGTCTTTGTGCATGAAGTTGTTGTTCATTTTCTACTTCTACCAATTTTTTATAAGCTTTAGTGTAGGGGTTATTGTCCTTAATGTTATCTAGCTCTATAAAAACACTGGGTAAGCATGTTTTATTTTCTTGCAGCTGCATACGTTGGTCAACAGCTTCCATTGTATCTAGGACATACTGTATAGTTGAGCAAATTTTCTTTGCTCTCCTTCCTCCGGATGTAAATGGGAAGTACGATGGTAAATGTGGCCTTGGACTTTAAAACAGTAAGGACCATGTCCTGGTACATTAGCAGCTAATGTTGGCCCCATAGATGCAAAGGATATGGCACTATTGTAGGATCTTATGTTTGTCTTAAAATTGTTGTAGTTTGGAAAAGTAGGTTCAGTCATAATGTTTTGTAAATAGATTGGAAATTATTTTCTTTCTGGAAGTTTGAACTTGCCTTTTTGACAGCAACTAATAAATTGGCCATCTCTGGGTCTCTCCTGTTTAAAATGATAAGCCTCACAAAACTGACATTGAGTATTCATGTCCCCACAATTATGAACCTCTACTGCTAAGGACTTGAGTAAAGGACAATTTGCAAAGCATAAATCAGTTTCATTTTCAAATTCATCAGGTGAAATGTCATGTGATGTTTCAGGAACAGGTTCTAAATGCTTTGTTTTTTGGTGGCTTTTTTTGGTATATCTTTTATTGGCTTAAGTAAAATGTCATGTAATGTTTCAGGAAGAGGTTCTAAATGCTTTGTTTTTTTGGTGGCTTTTGTTGGTATATCTTTGATTTTTTCAGGTAAAATGTCATCTGATGTTTGAGGAACAGGTTCTAAATGCTTTGTTTGCTTAGTAGCTTTTTTTGGTGTATCTTTAATTTTTGCAGCTGACAGTCTTTTGCTTGCAATTCTTTTGCATTCTTTTTCTTGTCGAATTTACTTCTCCTCTGGTGTCTGCTGGTTGGCCCATCTCTCTTGTCGTTCTCTAGTTTGACATCTTGTCTTTTCTTGTTTGCTCTCGTTATCAACCATGTTAATCTGTAAAAGAAAATAATGTATAATTAGTTTAGTTTGAGATGTTAAGTTTGTTTTTTACATTTTTTATTATCAACAGTTTGTTTATATGTGCTTGCAGTTCATGTGTTTTTTTATTTTTTTGCTCTTACTTTCTGTCGTAGGTTGTAATTTTTCCCTTACATGAATAGCACACTCAAGGAAATGACACTATACCTTCTTCTACATGTAGTAGGTGTATAGTGTTAATTGAAATGTAGATTTTGTTTGTTTTGGTAATTTATTTTTTTGTTGTACTTTTGACTTACAGGCATAGTAGAGGGCAAAAATTAGTCTTTGTAATTTTTGCTACAGGGGATTGTCGTAATAGTATTTTGATATTTTATTTAAAGGCTTATATGTTCGGGCTATGAAAAGTATTTTTTTTTTTTTGAGTGTTAGTACTATTTGTTGTAGTATTCTATTTTATGTGTGTATTTAGGTTTTATGCTTAATATTGTACATTACGACTGGTAATTGAGAATGATAAATGTTATGTAGTGTGTGTTTTCATACTTTTGTGGACTATGCGGTTTTCTTTCTTTTTTTTTTGTTGTGTAGATTGATGTTTGGGTTTAATGTTAAACATTGTTGTCCGTAAAAGACATATAATAGGTAAATGACAAATGTGTCAGTAATATTTTGGTAAAGGTTATAATTATTGGGTGTCATTGGTGTTTTTTTTTTCTGTTGACATGGATGCAGAGCAAACATGTTTATTTAGTTTACTGTCTTTTTTACTTGTTATACTGTACCTTGTTTGAAGTGGGATTTCCAGCAAAATCTTTCTTGGTCCGATGTTGTAAGTCTTCGTCCGATGCTCTTCACGCAGTGTCTGTTGTAAAAGAAAAAGTAAAATGTTATTTGATTTGAATATATTTGTAATGAATAGCATATTTCATTGTTTTTGGTCTATTGTATCTGTTATGGTTAATTTTTCTGCTATGCTGTTTTTTGTGCAACCTTTTAAAAATTCTTTAATTGTATTTGTATATTCCAGTTATCCTTTTTTTTTTTACTGTAATTATTAATGTTTTTACTATTTTGGATATGATGGCAATGTTTTTAGCATTATCCTGTTTTGTGTCCACCACTTTTGGTATGCTTATTTAGGCTTCTTTTTATGGCTTATAGGTTCTTAAACAGTAAAGAAGAATATTAATTTACTTTTCTATGTGTTTGTGTGATTTTTGGTACAATCCTGTTTTGTGTCCACCATATGTTGCATACTTTATTTGCTTAATTAGTCTTTTTTTATGAGGATTAAATGTTGTTGTACAGTGAAAATTTATGTTTTTCCTATTTTGGATATGATGGCAATGTTTTTAGCATTATCCTGTTTTGTGTCCATCACTTTTGTTATGCTTATTTAGGCTTCGTTGTAAGGCTTATAGGTTCTTAAACAGTAAAGAAGAATATTAATTTACTTTTCTATGTGTTTGTGTGATTTTTGGTACAATCCTGTTTTGTGTCCACCATATGTTGCATACTTTATTTGCTTAATTAGTCTTTTTTATGAGGATTAAATGTTGTTGTACAGTGAAAATTTATGTTTTTCCTATTTTGGATATGATGGCAATGTTTTTAGCATTATCCTGTTTTGTGTCCACCACTTTTGGTATGCTTATTTAGGCTTCTTTGTAAGGCTTATAGGTTCTTAAACAGTAAAGAAGAATATTAATTTACTTTTTTATGTGTTTGTGTGATTTTTGGTACAATCCTATTTTGTGTCTACCATATGTTGCATACTTTATTTGCTTAATTAGTCTTTTTTATGAGTATTCAATCATGTTGGACAGTAAAAATTAATGTTAATTGCCTTTTCTATATCATGTTGTGATTTTTATTTTTATCCTGTTTTGTGTTCACCACTTTTTGGTTGCTGCATTTGGCTTGTGGGTGATGGTTGGAGGTTATTTTACAGTAAAGAGGAGTAATAGTTTTGTTTTATGTATGTTGCTAATGTTTCAGATGCTATCCTGTTTTGTAGCCACTTCTTTTTTTTTTGGTTTCTGTGATACTGTCTGTCTTCATAAATTGTATAGGTGTTTGTGAAGTTTGTTGAACTGTGTTTTCTTCTTTATTCAATTTGTATGTATTTTTTAAAATTTTACTTGGTTTATATTATTTGGTGCTATGAGTTGCATTAAATTAATGTCATTTAAATATACTTGTTTAATTAGTTTCGGTTAACATTAGTTTGTTGTAGGGCCTATACACATAAATGTGCGTGTCACATGTCACTATACATGAATCACATTTTCATAGTTAAAGTTGTTTTTTTTTTTTTGTTTTTTTTCCTGTGTTGATAATAAAATGTAATATATTATAGCTTACCTCTCAGTTGTAATTTGCACAGTGTAAAGTAGGAAATTAGGAAATAATTATCTTCTCAAGTAACAGCAGCAGTTAACTATCCAGTCACTCCGTTCATCACCTGAGTAGAAATGTAGAATTTTCTGGAAAGTAGGCAGTATTTATAAACTTTGAGGTGCCTCAGACCATTAGAACGCAATACGCATGCGCTATTTGCGTTCCAGCTTACAATTTGCGTTCCATCCGCCATTTTATGCGTAGTAGTTTTTAAAATGGTGGTTAATATCAGTGTGGTACATGCCGCATAGTATGTGTTTCAGTTTTGCGAGTCACTGTAGTATTGTTGCGTCTGTAACCTCGTTTTCGTTTTGTTCGGTGGCCATTTTTTCTCTCGCTTAGTTGATTTTTGGCAGTTTAAACTAATTTTTTGGGACTTAAATGGACGTGTAAAGGTTGAGGATGAGGAGGGAGGTTTGAGGATGAGGAGGGAGGTTAAGGATGAGGAGGAGGGGTTGAGGAGGGGGGTTGAGGATGGGGGGTTAAGGAGAGAGGATGAGGTTGGGGGGGTTGAGGGGGGGGGTTGAGGTTGAGGAGGGTTGAGGTTGAGGAGGGTTGAGGTTGAGGAGGGTTGAGGTTGAGGAGGGGGTTGAGGATGAGGATCGGGGGTTGAGGAGGGAGGATGAGGATGGGGGGTTGAGGGAGGTTGAGGAAGGGGTTGAGGATGGGGGGGTCGAGGAGGGAGGTTGAGGATGAGGAGGGAGGTTTAGGATGAGGAGGAGGGGTTGAGGAGGGGGGTTGAGGTTGAGGATGCGGGGTTGCGGAAAGAGGATGAGGATGGGGGGGTTGAGGATGGGGGGGTTGAGGAGGGAGGATGAGGAGGGAGGTTGAGGAGGGGGTTGAGGATGAGAAGGGAGGTTGAGGAGGGAGTTGAGGATGAGTAGGGAGGTTGAGGATGAGTAGGGAGGTTGAGGATGAGGAGGGAGGTTGAGGATGAGGAGGGAGGTTGAGGAGGAAGGTTGAGGATGAGGAGGGAGGTTGAGGATGAGGAGGCAGGTTGAGGATGAGGAGGGAGGTTGAGGATGAGGAGGGAGGTTAAGGATGAGGAGGGAGGTTGAGGAGTGGGGTTGAGGAGGGTGATAAGGGAGGGGGAAGAGACACAGGGAAGGGAGAGGGGAGAAGAGACACAGAGAGATAGGGGGACACAGAGGGCACAAGAGGGACACAGGGGGCAGCACATTTCCCACCCTCGGCTTATACTCGAGTCACTCATTTTACCCAGTATTTTGTGGTAAAATGGGTGCGTCGGCTTATACTCGAGTATATACAGTAGTACTTCTGTACATAGCAATGGAGTTTGCAGATCTTATCCCGCTTTACCAGACCTTGTGAGAAGCTCTTCCCACAAATCCCGAAAATTGGTAAAGATCTGAAAAGACAGGTAAAATAAATAAATACTCAATCACACTTTCATCAACATTAAATACTGCAATTATTCCATGTAATGTCAATTCTATTTAAAACCAATAAAACACAAACCTTTTTTATATGCCTTAACAATTAATCCACAGGTTACAATGACCAGAGGAGATCTAAAATGGTTGAACTTGATGTGCTGAAAGTCTTTTTTCAACCTCAATTACTGTGTTACTATGTTAAACACTCTAAAGATGAAAATTGCAGATCTACACTAGGTGCAACTCGTGTCAGTGAAACACATTAATATGTAAAGAGACTGGATGGGAATGCAAGTGGGAGAAAATTTCTCTAGTAAACAGAGAGAAGTTATTATATTGTCTCATAAATCTCTAAATGTTCAAATTATACAAAGTATAAAAGACCCATAGGGCAGATATGTGCTCGTATAGGTCATGATGGATAAAAGTTTTTTTTTCTTAGATATCCTTTACACCCTCAACAGGTCAATTAACCTTTGCAAATTGGTCTTGTATTGAATTTACAAACTGGGGAGGAGATACGAATGTCTTAGAAGGTGACCTATATTGTTTGGCAGACCCACTTATGGATCACAGTAAAGGAATATGACAAACAGAAAAATATCAATATGATTAAATACCTATATAACTCCTTGGGCTTGATGGACTCATGGAGGGTCTTGAGACAATTCTCTTTCTATTCCTCATCCCATAATACGTTTACTAGTATTGACTATCTCTTATGCAGTAGAAATATTCATAATACTGTTCTACTGATTTCTGATGATATACTTATATCTTTACAAGCCCCTAAAATTATATCCTTCAACTGGCAAATTTCTAGACTTTTGCTTTCCAAGGAAGATTTGGCACAGAGAGAATATTGTGAACTAAACAGATCTAGTACAATAAACAATTGTATAATTTTGCAGGCAGCCAAAGCAGTGCTTAGGGATCATATACTGGCTTATTTTGCAAAGAAACATAACTTGCATAAGGCATATAGGATGCTATAGTTAAATCCCACAATGCTTAATATATCTTAAATACAAAGAAGTTAACACAGCTTATAAATCAGTAATACATACAGTTATATTACTCAAACTAAAATTCTGTAGGGCATTATTCTTCAGAGAAGTCAGAAAACCAGAAATGCTAAGCTAGTTATGGGACAGAGACCTACTAATCATAACCCTATGCTTGAAAATTGACAACAGACCATTATGAGAAACGACTAAAAACAATGGAATCATTAAAAAAAAATCTACAAGGCTTGTACATTAAGTAATTCTCAGGACCAGATGCAAATCTGCAAATATTTAACTGATGTAAATTTGCCTGTTCAGGAGATAGGTAAGGGAAGAAGAGACACACGCTGGGGTCTCCTGATACTAAGTTCCTGCTATATCACTGTTTCTATTTTACACCAGCCATGACCCAAAATTGTATTGCTTGACATTACAAATAAATTGTAATAATAATAATATTGATTACTTTGTCCCTGGTTCATGTCTCATTGTTATACATCTTCTTATAAACTAGTGATGCACAGGATTGGAAAGTACAACTGTGGTCAAATTATTTCTATATTGTTTGTTGAATAACTAAACCTGATAATGGACAAAATGTTTATAGAATGCAAAAATAAAAATAAACATAAGTTTTACATTTTGCAACTTTTATTTGCCGTTATGTCTTACTGTGTGGCTCCATTTTGCTTTCTTCCCTACTGCTGCCAGTTAACTTCTCATTTAGGTGTAAACTAATGACCTCCTTTTAGTCCTACTAAGACCACTGTCAGGAGTAACCACCACATTTTGCATTGTGCAGACAGACACTTACTATGCATTCAAAGTCCACCCCACCTCAGGAAGTTGATCTGCTAAAGCCAAAATGGTAAATTACAAAGCAGTATAATTGCACAGAAAGGTTTATAAATTAGAAACTATGGTCTCACTTGGGTAAAATTAGTCATTATTCAGCTACCAGCAAGCACCTAATACAGTATGAATGAATGAAAAATGCCCACTGAATGCTCATGTATTACCTAAAATCGTACCCTATGAGTACCTGCCATAGATATTTTGTAAAAGGCCATCATATTGTTCCAGTAATACAATATCATCACTCAAATGCCACTGAAAAGCCTACATGCATACAATCTGATGCGATTTGAGGCTCAATTTCTGAAATCCCCCCCAAAAAAGGGATTAATAGTGCTAAACCCATGAGATGGGAGATCCCTAGGAATCCCTCGACCTACGTGCTAACCCCTATGACCCGAGGATCCCGATCTAAAGTATAACCATGGCACCGAATAGTAACCCCATTACATGCCAGTCCTTAACAGACTTCACCTTGACTTCTATTGAGCATAACTAAAAGAATTCAGCATCAATTTTAAAATCTTTAACCACATGCTTTTTTTCACCTTTTATCCTATGGTGCAGAGCACTTATGGTGACTTCAGTATTCCTTTAAATAATATATTCTTGAGTATCTGTTTCTGAAAAATCTCAATTGTAACTAGGCAGACTTTGGTTTCTTATATTAATGTAGATGTAAATTTTTTATGATGTGTAGCAAGTGTACCTTTTCATAGCCTTATGCCCTCCCATTCCAGAGGAGCTAGAACCACCATTTATTTAAAAAATATGATATGAGTTATTTTCAAACTTGTGCTTTGAACTCTGAATTTTAATTCAGCAGGGATTTGTTGAGTCTCTAATTATAAGAAAAGTTTTTTTTTAGAGGTTGTGGGAGGAGTCTACTATAAACTACTTAAACCTCATCAGACCTCAGTTCGGTTCACCCTTCACAAACGTAAAGCCTCCCACTTCATCCCTAATTACATCTTCTCCTTCACTCTCCCTGGCCCTCTATGCAGGGTAAGGGTTGCAAAGCTTTTCTGCCATACTGGCTGCTACAAACCACAAGAGAAGGAGGTGACCACAACCAGTATTTATGTAGAAATGCAGAGCTTTGTATTTCCCATGTGTTGCCCACTGCAGAACAATAACCATCTCTCTCTCTCTCTCTCTCTCTCTCTCTCTCTCTCTCTCTCTCTCTCTTGTTTCTGGTGTCTGTGATTTTTTTCTCTTTATTAGACATGTTTTCAGTATACGCCTTCTTCTTCATAAGCCTGATTGAAGATTTTAGATCACTTGCCACCAGTTCCTGACCTCAAACCAATTGGCTCTGTCCCTTTTATTCTGACATATTGTTGCTCCTAAAAAAGAGAAACCAAATCCCTGGTGATATATAACACAGCTGGGGAGAATTTGTTATCTAATTCCCTTATCCCTATTAAAACAAATTGTACCAAAAAACAAGAAATACAGACTTGAGTCTGTTAAAAAGATTTCCAATTCTCATTCCAATTTTCATGTAACAGGTCATGGCACAGGAGACGTAAACAATTCTATCCCTGTCTCCTTTAAAGTATTTATCTCCACTGCAAAATCTGTAGACCTCTTTTTTAGCATACAAATGCCTTTGTAGCATGTAAAACGTAATCTATTAAGTAAATTATAAAATGTACTTTCAGTGGTCCTTTAAATGAGATAACATATCCAAAGAAAGTTCCTAAGTGCTCGTAAAAACTCTACACAGTAACTGATTGATTATCACATTTAGAAGTGCCAGGATATGACTCTTTATGTGCCTTAAAGGATATATCTCAGAGGAAAAGTTCAATGTACACACAGTGTCATTCCTTGAAGTTAATAAATTACAATATATATAGTGGTACCTCGGTTCCTGTAGGCTCCAGTTTATCAGTTATTTTCAGTTCACAATACATCTCACAGGGGGGGAAATCCCTCTCTGTGCAAGAGCCCAAGTGCAGGCTGTGCAGCCTATGTCTGTAAGAGCCAATGTGCATCCTGTGCCAGCAAGAGCCAATGTGCATCCTAACAGCCTTATTAAATTGCGATTCTGCAAATTTAAAGGGGCTCTATTTAAGCAAGTGAAGACCTTGCTTATGGATAGAAGTTCACTAACTAAAAACTTCTGTAAAAAAATATGCTATGTGCTTAAATAGAGCTCTTTAAATTTACTGAATCGCAATTTAATAAGGCTGTAAGTCTGTAAGAGCCAATGTGCAGCCTGTGCCTGTAAGTGCCAATGTGCAGCCTTTGCCTGTAAGAGCTAAAGTGCAGCCTGTGTCTGCAAGAGCCTATGTGCATCCTTTGTCTGTGAGAGCTAAAGTAAAGCCTTTGTCTGTAAGAGCCAATCTCTTGCCTGTGCCTGTGAGTTCCAATGTGCATCATGTGTCTGTAAGAGCTAAGTGCCACCTGTGCTTGTAAGAACCAATGTGCATCCTGTGCCTGTAAGAGCCAATGTGCAGCTTGTTCCTGTAAGAGCTAATGTCCATTCTGTGACTGTAAGAGCTAATGTTCAGCCTGTGCCTGTAAGAGATGATGTGCATCCTGTGTCTGTAAAAGCCAATGTTCAGCCTGTGCCTGTAAGGGATGATGTGCATCCTGTGTCTGTAAAAGCCAATGGGCAGTCTGTGTCTGTAAGAGCCTATGTGCATCCTGTTCCTTTAAGAGCTAATATGCAGCCTGTGTGTGTAAGAGCCCAAGTGCAGCCTGTGTCTGTAGGAGCTAATGTGCAGCCTTTGTCTGCAAATACTAATGTGCATCCTGTTTCTGTAGGAGCCCAAGTGCAGACTGTGTCAGTAAGACCTAAGGTGTCTGTAAGAGCTAATGTGCATCCTTTGTCTGTTAGAGCCAATATGCAGCCTGTGCCTGTAACAGCTAATGTGTAGCCTGTGTCTGTAAGAGCCAATGTGCATCCTGTGTCTGTAAGAGCCCAAGGGCAGCCTGTGTTTTTAAGAGCTAATGTGCAGCCTGTGTCTGTAGGACCTAATGTGCATTCTATGGTCCTCATTCAATTGCAATTTTGGACAATTGAATAGGGCTCTATATGAGCACATAACATATTTTTGACGGAAGTTTTTAGTTAGTGAAAACCTTGGTTTTGGATAGAAGTTCAGTAACTAAAAAGTTCAGTCAAAATTGTTTGTATGTGCTTATATAGATCCCTATTCAATTGGTCAACTCGGAATTGAATGAGGCTCATAGTCTTTAAGATCCAGTGTGCCTGTAAGAGCTAACATGAAACTTGGGTCTGTAAGAGCTAAAGTGTAGTCTGTGAGAGCTAATGTTCAGCCTGTGTCCTTAAAAGCTAATGTGCATCCTGCATCTTTAAGAGCCAATGTGCATCCTGTGCCTGTAAGAGCCCAAGTGCAGTCTGCATCAGTAAGAACCAATGTGCATCCTGTGTCTGTAAGAGCTAATATGCAACAGTTGTCTGTAAGAGCCAAAGTGCAGCCTGTGAGTGTAGGAGCCCAAGTGCAGGCTGTGTAAAAGCCAATATACAGCCTGTATAAGAGCCAAAGTGCAGCCTGTATAAGAGCCAATCTGCAGCCTGTGCCTATAAGTGCCAATGTGCATCATTTGCCTGTAAGAGCCAATGTGCAGCTTATTCTTGTAGAAGCGAATGTGCAGCCTGTGTCTGTAAAAGCCAAAGTGCAGTCCATGTCTGTAAGAGCCCAAGTGTAGCCTGTGTTTTAAGAGCTAAGGTGCAGCCTGTTACTGTAAGAGCTAATGTGCATCCTGTGTCTTTAATATATAATGTGCAGCCTGTGCCTGTAAGAGCGAATGTGCAGCCGTGGTCTGTTAGAGCTAATATGCAGCTTGTGTCTGTAAGAGCCCAAGTGTAACATGTGTGTGCAAAAGGCAAGTGCAGCCTGTGTTTGTTCTTACAGGCACAGGCTTCACATTGGCTCTTACAAAGTGCAGCATGGGTCTGTAAGAACCCAAGTGTAGTCTGTGCCTGTAATAGCCAATGTGCAGATTGTGTCTATAAGCGCTAATGTGCAGCCTGTGTCCGTAAAAGCCCAAGTGCAACCTGTGTCTGTAAGTGCCAATGTACAGCCTGTGTCTATAAGGGCCCAAGAGCTGCCTGTGTTTGTAAAAGCCAATGTGCAGCCTGTGCCATTAGGAACCCAAGTGCAGACTGTGCCTGTAAGATTTAATGTGCATTCTGTGTTTGTAAAACCAATGTGCATCCTGTGTTTGTAAGAGCTAATGTTCAGCCTTTGTCTGTAAGAGCCAATCTGTTGCCTGTGCCTGCAGCCTGTGTATGTCGGAGCCCAAGTGCAGCCTGTGTAAAAGCCAATATGCAGCCTTTGTAAGAACCAAAGTGCAGCCTGTATACATGAAAATCTGCAGCCTGTGCCTGTAAGTGCCAATGTGCATCCTTTGCCTGCAAGATCCACTGTGCTGCTTATTCCTGTGGAAGCTAATGTGCATTCTTTGTCTGCAAGAGCTAATGTGCATCCTGTGCCTGTAAGAGCCAATGTGCAGCCTGTGTCTGTAAGAGCCAATGTGCAGCCTCTGTTTGTAAGAGCCCAAATGCAGCCTGTGTTTGTAAAAGCTAATGTGCAGCCTTTTTCTGTAAGAGCCCAAGTGCAGTCTGTGCCTATAAGAACTAATGTGCAGCCATGCGCAGCCTATGCCTGTAAGAGCCAATGTGCAGCCTGTGTCTGTAAGAGTTAATGTGCAGCCTGTGCTTACAAGAACCAAAGTGTAGCCTGTGCCTATAGGAACCAAGGTTGTAAGCAATAACTTCACTCCTCCTTCTACAGCACCCCATTTGGTAATCTCAGTACAGTTAAAAATAAGTTAAATTCTATGTTTTCTGATGTAATTATTGTTTTTTTATGCCAGTTTAGTTTTAAGGTTTTGTATCCAAAAACAAGACCATCAGTTCAATCTAAAATGTGAAAAGTGTGATCATCTATGATTGGACGAAGAAGAGGTAACATTATGCAGACATTTAAAGAATGATCACAAGCTATTGGACAAATCCAAAACCTGGAACATAGATAGATGGAAAAAAGAAAATAAGTTTGTGGATATACAAAGTCTACACACCCCTGTTAAAATGTCAGGTTTCTGTGCTGTAAAAAAATTAGACAAAGATAAATCATTTCAGAACTTTTTCCGCCTGTAATTTGACCTATAAACTGTACAACTCAATTGAAAAACAAACTGAAATCTTTTAGGTAGAGGGAAGAAAAAATATAAAAATAAAATACTATGATTGCATAAGTATGCACACCCTTAAACTAATACTTTGTTGAAGCACCTTTTGATTTTATTACAGCACTCAGTCTTTTTGGGTATGAGTCTATCAGCATGGCACATTTTGACTTGGCAAGATTTGCCCACTCTTCTTTGCAAAAACACTTCAAATCTGTCAGATTGCAAGAGCATCTCCTGTGCACAGCCCTCTTCAGATCACCCCACAGATTTCAATCGGATTCAGGTCTGGGCTCTGGCTGGGCCATTCCAAAACTTTAATCTTCTTCTGGTGAAGTCATTCCTTTGTTGATTTGGATGTATGCTTTGGGTCGTTGTCGTGCTGAAAGATGAAGTTCCTCTTCATGTTCAGCTTTCTAGCAGAAGCCTGAAGGGTTTGTGCCAATATTGACTGGTATTTGGAACTAAGGCCCCAGTTCCAGCTGAAGAAAAACAGCCCCAAAGCATGATGCTGCCACCACCATGCTTCACTGTGGGTATGGTGTTCTTTTGGTGATGTGCATTGTTGTTTTTGCGCCAAACATATCTTTTGGAATTATGGCCAAAAAGTTTAACCTTGGTTTCATCAGACCATAACACCTTTTCCCACATGCTTTTGGGAGACTTCAGATGTGTTTTTGCAAAATGTAGCCTGGCATGGATATTTTTCTTCGTAAGAAAAGGCTTTCGTCTTGCCACTCTACCCCATAGCCCAGACATATGAAGAATACGGGAGATTGTTGTCACATGTACCACACAGCCAGTACTTGCCAGATATTCCTGCAGCTCCTTTAATATTGCTGTAGGCCTCTTGGTAGCCTCCCAGACCAGATTTCTTCTCAAATTTTCATCAATTTTGGAGGGAGCTCCAGTTCTTGGTAATGTCACTCTTGTGCCATATTTTTCCCACTTGATGATGACTGTCTTCACTGTATTCCATGGTATATCTAATGCCTTGGAAATTCTTTTATACCCTTCTCCTGACTGATACCTTTTAACAATGAGATCCCTCTGATGCTTTTGGAAGCTCTCTGTGGACCATGGCTTTTGCTGTGGGATGCGACTAAAAACATTTCAGGAAAGACCAACTAGAGCAGCTGAACTTTATTATAGTGGAGGAGCTTCATATGGGCAGTATCTCAAGCTGCTAATAAGTAGACAGTGATATGATGTTTGTGTGAACAGCATGAGACAATGGTAGAGTGAAGCCCCTCCCACATGGGCATGGCTTTAGGTCACAACTGTGCAAGATGGTATCTATCATGGTGGAGAACGGGGAATAAATAGACAGGTTCTAGAAAAGGAGGCTCTAGAAAGGAGAGTTAGCTGTGTATATTAAGACTGAAGATGATAGACTTTCTTTAAAAATATGTTTTTTAGAGAGGTTTTGAGACAGGAGGATAGTCTAGTGAAGAGAGGCAAGGAGTTCCAAAGAATAGGGACAGCCCAAGAAAAGTCCTGAAGGCGGGAGTAAGAGGAGGTGATAAGAGAGTAGGGAAGGAGAAGGTTGTTAGCAGAATGAAGAGGGCAGTTGGCGGAGAACATGAATTCAAGCTGCAACATCACACTGGAAGTGTACATAATTTTATACACTGAAACCTTACTTATAGGTACAGTATGTATCAAAATTAAGCTAAGCTCCATATATGATAAATACTGCATGTTGAGATATGCTTTCTTCAGTCAGGCTTGATAAGGCTGTTTTTGCCAAACCTACCCAGCAGATCATTTAAGTTCTTTTGATCCCTGGAGCTGATGTCTCTAAAATCCTTTTGCATTTAAAAATGTGAGCACACAGGGTCAGTATACAGGATACTGTACAGTCTGGACAATTAGTGCTGTAAGTTCTTTTATTGTGGTGGAAGCTTCATAACAGGTTTAATGGGTGAATATTTAAACTTGAACTGATAACATTCTGTAACAGTCTGAGAATCTTCTGGGTTTTGTATAAATTGCTAATACAGTCATTGCTAATGTTTCACATGCAAGGTATCATAACATTCACTTCACTGATTGTACTGGACCAAAGCAGCTATTATTTCTCTAGGGATTCTGACACATATTTGTCTTCTAGATATCTTATTCCACATATATATTAATCTAGTCAGACAGTGATAGCTGTTACCTCACATTTTCCCGGTCAGAAGCATACATTGCATTACATTACAGATTACATAACATCCCAACTGTCAGTTAACCCATTTATGATGTGGGTATAACTGAACATACAGCACAATATACAATAACTAACATATAACATATTAATTACCTAAAACAACTACTGAGTCTAGTCCCTGCGCAGGTGGGTCAGACAAGGTACAGTTTCCCATCCCACAACCACTTATTCCCAGGAGGCAGTCCTAATAGGAGTCATTATGCAGCGAGAGTTATGGTCTGTTTTAAAAATCTTAATCATCCTGGACAGATCATGAGTCCAAAGGACTGGTGGTCAAGGGGATCATGACGCTGCATAAAGAAATATAAAAGGAGAAAACCTTCTTTTCAGGACTTTTCATAATAACCAATGAGCTTTTTTTTAAGTAAAACTTAACTTTTATTAGTATCAAAACATTAAAATAAAATGAAAAAAATAAACAGTTTTTTTGTAAGTACTTTAATTCAGTGATTCATTTGAAAAATCACAGCTCAAGTTCCATTGCTTATGAGTGTTCTTTCATTAATTGATACTGTCATACTGCCACTAAGGATGTGGTGGAAGAGCTATACATGTTGTAAAGCAATATTAAGGTAATATTTCATTTTCAATGCTATAAATAGAAGCTGATATGTAAGAGCTGTAAAATTAAATCAAAACACCATATTGATTAGATTATCTCACTTCTGAGGTATTTAGAAAACTCATTTTTTTATAATATGCCACAACTAGTACATGCACACATTAAGCACATATTTACAATCACTTATTTCACATGTTCTTTTATCTCTTTATATGCATTTACTTCATCTACATTCTGTGTGTTTTCTCAGTTTTATTCACATACACAATTTCACACATGTTTTATGTATACTTTCAGGCACTTCATTTTGGTGCATGTAGATCACCCTACCCTTCAATGTATTTAACTTCTATGTAGCCAGTCACCTCGATAATACATTTAGAGGATTCACTGTCATTTTTCCCAATATTACTATTTAGTGTTGCTCTGTCACCTATATCCATTTTTCATATATTACTACATACAAACATATTATATGTCAGATTGTTTAGGAAGAAGACTTCAGCATTCCATGAACACCATAAATCAGGGGTTTCCAAGTTTTGCCTGGTGGGTCGCACACAGGCTTGGATTTGAGGATATCCCATGCTGATAGACTCACCTGTGCACAGAAAGGAAATCCTCAAATTCAGGCCTGTGTGCGACCCGCCAGGATGGAACCTAAACACCTCTGCCATAAATGAAGCTAGATAACTCATTTGTCTGTTCAGAGTGTCTTATTTAGTGAGATACTTATTTACAGATTCTCCATGTCTTGCTACTTATTGTAAAATTGTTTACAACAGAGATTTAATAAAAAAAATAGGGTGGTAAGGTTTTCAGGACATGTGTCTATAATACAATTTATGAAGCCTGATATTTGTTGTTGCCTTTAATACCTGGTATATGCCCTAGTGCTTTAAGTACAATTGTCTAAATAATACAAGTAGAGATGTCGCGAACAGTTCGCCCGCGGACTATTCGCAGCGATTTTGGCATGTTCGCGTTCGCATCGGACGGCGAACACATGCGCTTTTAAGTTCGCCCCCTATTCTTTATCATTGAGGAAACTTTGACCCTGCACCTCACAGTCTGCAGACACATTCCAGCCAATCAGCAGCATACACTCCCATCCAGGGCCTTCCATCTGAAGGACAGCATACATTTTAGAATCATTCTGAAGCTGCATTCGTTGTGAGAGGACAGATAGTGTAGCTGCTGGAGATTTAATAGGGAAATAGATAGCCAGGCTGTGTATTTAGCTTCCACTACAGACCTGAAGGACTCATCTGATATCTGCTTCAAGGACAGCAACCCAAAAAGCCCTTTTTAGGGCTAGAACATAATTTATTTTATTTTATAATTTTTTTCTGTGTAATCTAATTGCATATGCCTGCCTGCCAGCGTGTGTGTGTGACAGGCTAACACCTAACAGCTTATATTGTGCTCAGTGAAATAAAACAACACTTCTTTGACTGTAATAGATTGAATAGCAATTGCCTGCCTACAGGCGTGTGTGTGAAGCCTACTGCATCTACTCTGCCAACTTTTGCCAGTGCACAGTGATACGTCATATCTGGTGCAACCATAGTGTACAGTGACATAAAACAACACTTTTTTGACTGTAATCGATTGAATAGCAATTGCCTGCCTACAGGCGTGTGTGTGAAGCCTATTGCATCTACTCTGCCAACTTTTGCCAGTGCACAGTGACACTCATATCTGGTGCAACCGTAGTGTACAGTGAAATAAAACAACACTTTTTTGACTGTAATAGATTGAATATCACTTGCCTGCCTACAGGTGTGTGTGTGAAGCCTATTGCATCTACTCTGCCAACTTTTGCCAGTGCACAGTGACACTCATATCTGGTGGCACCTTAGATTGCACGCGCAGTGCCCCAAATTTGAAGTAGGAGGTCCGACAAGCATCTTTTTCCATCTCCCTGTTTCAAAAATCAATGCCATATACACGTCCCCTAATAGTGGACGTAACAGGGATTAAACTGATAGGAATAGTACTACTTAACAGTACACACCTTATAATAACGCAGACAGAGGCAACGCAGAGAGAGGAGTCTGAAGAAGAGGAGTCAGAGGAGGAAGGTGGCTTTGAGGAGGTGGAAGACCAAACAGAGCAGGCATCCCAGGGGGCTTGTTGTCACCTTTCGTGGACCCTTGGTGGCTGGGTGGAGGAAGAGACCTTCAATGACATCAGTGAGGACAAGGAACGGGACATGGCTAGCTTGGTATCCAACCTTGTGCAAATGGGGAGTTTGCGGTTGTGCAAAGGGACTGTTTGCGGTTGTTTGCGGTGCATTAAATGCGGGGAAATTAGTCTGTTACTGTGAAGCGGGTGTAACCCTTACACTACCTGATCGATACAACATCATACCTGATGTTTTAAAGCATATTATTCCAAACAATTTAGGAATGTTAGGTGATTTATGCCCTTTATGGCTTAAAACCAGACTCTGCATCAACTATGTAATTTTCCGTGGGAGTTTTGCCATGGATCCCCCTCTGGCATGCCACAGTCCAGGTGTTAGTCCCCTTGAAACAACTTTCCCATCACTATTGTGGACAGAAAGAGTCCCTGTGGGTTTTGAAATTCGCCTGCCCATTGAAGTCTATGGCGGTTCGCCGGGTTCGTCCTTGAGAACAATTGATTGAAGTTCGCGTCCGATGTTTGCGAACCGAAAATTTGATGTTCGCGACATCACTAAATACAAGCGATCAGGTACATTAGAAGCACTTTCTATCTAAACATCAGATTTTCAGGATAAAGTATTAAGGAGTCTTAATATGGCCCCTATTTACTTGTCCAATTCGCAATTACTAAAGCCTGTAATGGAGCCCGTAAAAGTTACAGATATTTAATTGGCTAAATTATGCAACTTGCAATCCTGCGAGTTACAGGTTCAAAATAACTGCGGTTGTCAAAATCATAACTCCATCCTATCAGCTCCTTTGATGCTTCAAGGCCTCAAATATTACCAGTGCTAAAGACACAAAATCCATATTTAATTGCAACAATTCAACAAGCCCGCAATTGCATTCAAACACATAAATGGCAAATGTATCACACATTATACAAGTACTAGATAGGACTTGCAAGTTGGTTAAATACCTGTTCCTAACACTGCAAAAACAAATATACACACACTGCTGTAGCTTAAAATACTGGGAAAGCAATTACGGGCTTTAGAATTAATTGTACAACAGTCTCAACAGCCTGATCGCAAATCAGACTTCTAAATACTATTTCATTGAAGTCTAAACTCCTTGTTTTACTGACGTCATGATGACAATGTCATTTACTATTCGCTCTGTCTAAATTGTAATTTACGGTCTTGCTTAATTGATCATAGTACTGTTTAATGATGCAATGCTAGAATTCTGATATATCCATTTGAATATTTAGAACTGGCTATAATGATTGCTTACTTATTCAGATAAAACATGAAAGAGGGAATTCACTGCTGGTAAAAGAATAAAAGCAAATTTGAAAGCAGGTAAATAAATTAACTCCTGCAATTCAAAGAACTGAAGCACTTCTTTGAGATATATTTATTTGAACGATGGGAACTGGCACCTGTACATAATGACCGCTCATTATTACTCAGATCAACAACCGCATATCTAAATCTAAAATGTGGCAAATATGTTATTAACAGAATAACAAAAGCCAATTTAAAAACTAGCCAATGATTAGTTGAACATAGATAACAGAGTTAACAATTAATTTAATCCAAGCTGAGATGAGATGTATTATCTAACCTAATAGATAGTGAGTTAATATATAACAACCTATCTATAACAAAAGTGCCTCAAAGGGCATTGCCTTTCTGTACATATATTTTTCAAACACTGCCAATATAAGCAATACAAAGTTATTGGTTTCGATGCTTTTAGCATTTGTTACCAAGGAGGTCATTTCAGTATTAGAACCACAGTTTTCTAAAGACCTAAGAAACCAGATAATTTAGTCAATATGGTGATTTGATATACTAGACCTAAAAAAATCATTTTACTGCTTTTACATATCTGTTTCTACATTTTTATTATTGTCATAAAATAATGATTACTACCATTTGAAATCAAATATTAACATAATATTGCTTCACAACATGTATAGTTTATTTACCACATCCTTAGTGGCAATATGACAGTATCAATTAATGAAAGAATACTCATAAGCAATGAAGCTTGAGCTGTGATTTTTCAAATAAATCACTGAATTAAAGTACTTACAAAAAACTTTATTTTTTCCATTTTATTTAGTTGTTTTGATATTAATAAAAGTTAAGTTTTACTTAAAATCAGCTCACTAATTGTTATAATTGGGACAGAGCATTGATTGTATGTGTCATTCCTAGGGCCTCACTAGACTATTTTACACTATGGCCTGGGCTTGACTGGCCAGAGTTACCCTATTTATGGTTATAGTTATGTATTTATGACTATGGTTATCCATATTTGGTTGCTTATGTTTTTAAAATAACATTTTGATTGTATGTATTTTGATTGTGTTACAGTGTGGTTATCTGGTGAAGACTCAATCAGCCCCACCTAAATAAACAAACACAGGGGGTCTTGAGCAGATAAACGGTCTGAGTGTTTACAGTAAATGGTTATAGGTAATACAATCACCAGGGAAAGCTCATCAGATGTACAGGGTTTCCCAATAAGCAGGGGCAGCCTATTATGTTAATTGATTCCTCTTCTATGTACCTAAGGATGGGGCTTACTGTGATTGGCCAGCCAGTGTGCCAGAGGATTGTATAAAATGTGAAAATTTATAAAGATATGAGAGTTGTGTCTGTATTTACATAAACAAGGTGTTAGTGTCATTCTGTGCATTAATCCTAATTCTAAGTGATTATATGGGGTTCCTGATATCCTGGTCTGTGGAAGCAATCTCCTGGGCGTGGTCCCTGTGTTTGGTCCATCTTCTGTTATCAGAGGTGTACAAGGACCGCCCAATTCTGCTGGATAAGTTGGAATCAGGTTCTTACCAAGTCCAATTAAAGTAGCAGATCGTGACAATTGGCTGGCAGTCGTGGGACCGCTGTATAAAGTACAGAAAGATGGCAACTTATAAAGTGATGTCTGCAATAGAGGAGGATGAGGCATTCAGGAGATTCCAGAGATGGAAAGCAGCCATGCCAGAGGATATTACTACAGAGCAGTTGATGGACCTAAGTACACAGAACATACAGGAGGTACAGGGGAAGTGAAGAGGGGTAAGCAATGACCCCTTCCCAGCTCCTGTGAATGGGGTGTGTTTATCCCCAGTAGAGACAGATAATTGTGTTGTGACTGCAAAGGACTGTCAAGGAATGGACCTTCTAAACAAATGGATGGCATTTCTGGGTCTATGGCTATGTTACAAGCTAATGGAATGGCTGAAGGAACTGGCAGATGAGGAGGTTGCCCTGAAGGAACATTATGCTTATTGGGTGGGACCTGTTGGGATACCTCATGGGGGGGGGGGGCTGTTTTTCATTGGGGCTGGAAGAGGCACTTTGGGATATTGCATATGGAGATCCAGATTGTGGCTTGGGGACAGAGAAAAGACAGCATTGTTTGTTTTCTAAGCACTGTCAAATGTTGGGACTGGAGACATGCTCCCAGGCAGCTAGCATACTTTGGCCTTTGATCCAGCAGGAGTTACAGCTGGAGGGGGATTATGTAGACCTACTAAATGAAGCATCTCTAGATGGGGTTTTAACCTCCCAGTTGAGAGGGGTCCTGACAGTCAGGCATGTAGGAGAATCACCATCCAGAGACAAAGGGGATCCAGCTAATATTTTCCATGTCTGGGTCAGAGGGAAACTGTTTGTATTGTGGGACAACTGTGGACTTGCCCTCAGAGGACCATGCAAATTGTGATGAGGTCCAGGAAGAAGGTGGCATGGACTGTGGGGAGAATTCTGGCCTCATGGATTTTAGCATTAGCAAAGCTGCCTTAATGCCGTGGCTTGACCTGAAGCGTGAAGGACTAGTCCCTACCTTTAGGGGGCTGAACCTCACCCAGTTAGGGCCCTGGAGAAATGGATTACCCACAGTATTGTCAGGCCAAGTGGAAGACCCGGAGGAGTGCTGCCATGCTTCTGAGTTCAGGAGAGATCCAAAGATGGACTGTGCTCTACTAATTGACTGTACAATTAGTTTGGGGCTCCCGGGGATACAGCATATCCAGGAGCCAGTCATTTGCCAGGTGTCAGCACTAGAAAGCAGCCCTGGGTATTTACCATCTCAGAGGGCTCATTCTGGCTCACTATCAGCAAGGAGGTGGGGAAGCCAAGAGGTGCTGATCAGAGGATGGGCCTAAAGTGCAGTTTGGATGGGAGAAGCCCTGCTCTTCAGCCTGCACAAGAGACAGTAGCAGCTGCTTCTCAAGGCCTGCCTGTATTCACATGCCAGGCAGTATCAGATGGGGAGAGCCAGGAGATTCTACCCAAGGATCCAGTGACTAAAGATTCAAAAGGAGGTGAGAGCTGTGCACAGACGGTGGTTCCAGAAAAAGGGGTCTGGGAGACAGTGAGCACCATGCAGCCCCAAGGAGTTGAGTCCCCAGGCAAGGCCATCAGGAGGCGTGCAGACTAGCTCATCTGGCAGGTACAGTCCACACTGGAAATACTGTTTTATTGGGTCCCTAAGAAGACTGGTCAGGGGAGGGAGAAGATCTGGGGAGGGGAAAGTGTTGCTCACTTGTGACTCTGTAGGCCCAGGTACTGTATTGGAAACATCAGAACAGCTGTGCTCACTGACATGGTTAGGAAAGAGGGTGTTGGCTCAGGACTACCACAGGTTGTGTTATGCCTGGATGGGCCACATTTCATGGACTGGCAAAGAAGGTATCCCAGGGTGTGGTGTCTCCCCTGTAGCCACTGCATTGACTCCCCTGCAGCTGTTGAAAGAAAGCATTTTCATTTGTCCAAACTTGGGAAGGAAGGGAATTCACCCTGGACAGGAGGAGGTGAGGTGCCCAGAGAGCCACTGAGTTTATCACTTGGATGGAAGTCTAGAAAGAAGGGAGAGGAGTTGTCATGCCCAGTTCCTGGACTATTTTACACTATGGCCTGGTTTATGGTTATAGTTATGTATTTATTACTATGGTCATGCATATTTGGTTGCTTATGTTTTTAAAATGGCATTTGTATTCTATGTATTTTGATTGTGTTACAGTGCTCCACATTAATAAACAAATATTCAGAGGTGTACAAGAACCGCCCAATTCTGCTGGATAGTTTTGAACCAGGTTCTTACCAAGTCCAATTGAAGTAGCACATTGTGACAGTATGCTTTCTCTGTTTTTTCTTATTACAGAGTATAACATGAATACAAATAAAATGGCAAATATTTTGGCATGTCTCTTCTTTAGTCTAATTAGAAAATAATAACTGAGCAGTTTCAGCAAATTTCTCAAATAACAGCTGCTAGTGGCAATACAAATTATCATTATGCATATCTTGATGTATTGCTATATGTATGTCTGGCTCACCTTTACTGCATTATATGTCTTAAGGCTGTCCGCTTTATGGACTGCATGTATGTTATTGCTAGTGATTCACAGAAAGTTTAGAATTATTCCATTAATTGGTAATCACTATGGTTATGAAAGAGCAAGTAGAAAAACAAAGGAACTGGGTACAAACTATATAAAAATTAATTAGAAACGGTTATTTACCTGCATGTAAAATACTGTAAAAGTACGCACATACTAAAAATCACATATAGCAATGTTGGTCCTGGAGTGCCAAACACCAGATTTTAGTATATCCCTGCTGTGCACATGTGAGGCAATCACTGCCTCAGACATTCTGACTGACTCACTTCTGCACAGCAGGGAATTTGAATGAGCAAATCATGACGTCAGTAAAACATGGAGTTTAAGCTACAATCAATTACTGGTTAGAAGTCCGATGTGCAACCGTACTTGCAATCCAGAAATGTATAAATAAATAAAAATCAATAAATCAACTGTTCAAGTCCATGTGGGTTCCATGATATGTATTAACTCCTTGATATCTGTGATCGATATAATACAGAAATAAAACAAAATAAAAACTGTTGTACAGTTAATTATTATACCTTTCATGGCTTTCCCATTATTTTGAAATAGATTATTTTGTGTTTATTTGCTTTTGCAGTGTTATGAACGAGTGTTTAACCCACTTGAGCGCCCTATCTAGTACTCGTAGAATCTTTTGATACATTTGCCGTTTACAAGTCTGAAGGCAATTGCAGGCATGTCGAATTGTTATAAATTAATTTAGATTTTGCGGCTTTAACACTGGTAACATTTGCTGCGTTGAAACATCAAAGGAGGAGATAGGAAGTTGACAACCGCAGTGCTTTGAAGCCTGTAACTAACAAGTGGAATGCAAGTAGCTCAAAGAAGCTAATTGAATATCAGTAACATTTCCGGGCTACATTACGTACAAGTAAATAGGGGCCTTTTAGACTATCAATTTTTTTTTTTTTAGATCTCCTCTGATCCGCGTAATATGTGAATTCATTGATAACCAATTGTCTCACAAAGGGAAAACATCATTCTTGACCATAAATCCTGGCAACTGGACTACTCCCTGGATCAATATCGCTCGTTCTTTAGTTATTCAATAAAACTCTGGGTGATCTATTATTAAAAAAAAAAAAATATATATATATATATATATATATATACATACAGCCCCTCTTTTAAGTTATTTGTTGAATCTGCTGTTATAAATTCCTTATCACTGTCAATCAGATTGCAGCCAATCAGAAGGCGCAGATGCCTTCAGCCAAACACAATGGGGTATAGCCCTTGGGGTCTATTGGCTGAAGACAATAGTGCCTTCTGATTGGTTTACAAAAGATTGACAGGTCCATCAGCCAATCAGAATGGGCTATATGCGTGTATCCCATTTTGATTGGCTCACACCATGGAGCCTTCTGATTGGCTGAAATTTGATTGACAGCCGTGGATGGGATTAGATAGGTAGGTAGGCTAAAATGGGGTTACATAGGCCTAGAAGTGGTTAAATAGGTACAGTTAGATTTAAAGGGGAACAGTTGGGGTTGATAGGGTTTAGTTAGGATTAATGGGGTATGGTTAGGGTTAATAGTGTAGTGCTTAGACTTTGTGGGGTAAACCTAGGGGTAAATAGTGTCGTATAGGGATCTATATGGACCCCTATTGGACTGAAGGGGTTAAGTTTAGTCTCATTGGGGTCTATATTGACCCCCATGAGTGATGAGGTTAATTTACCCGGGAACCTGCAGGCTTGAATTATGCTTTCAAGCCTGCAGACTTGGACCCGTGGCGGGAAATTTAAAAGCCGGAAATGCTGCGGGGGTCCAGATTGGGAACCCTGCAGCAAGGGGTTAATGTGTTGAGCCTACAGGGGTCACGATAGTGAACCCTGCTGCAAGGGTTTAATGTGTGCACATTGCATGGGTCCTGATCAAGCCCCTGCATTATAGGGTTAATGTGTGCTCCCTGCAGGGGTCCCAATTGGGCCCATGCATTATAGGGTTAATGTCAGGACACTGCAGGGGTCCCGATCAAGACCCCTGCATTACTGGGGTAATGTAGGGACACTGCAGGGGTACAATCTGGACCCCTGCAGCCAGGGCGGCTTACTTGGGGCTTAATTGGAGAGGATGTAAGGGCTTCACAACCCTTGCAACTGCTCCAGGGTGTAAGTAAGCTGTGGCCATTTTTGGCCATTTTACGGGGTTGACAGAGGGGTTAGCGTAGCATTTGAATAGGGATGTGGGCTTTCTTGCAGCTTTCTCCTCTTATAACAAGGATGATAAAATTGTTACATGCCGTCCTAGAGGTCGACCGGATCCTCCTCCTTAACTAAATCAACAGCAAAATGTAAATCCCATTCAATTTCCTCTGCTGCATGCACCATCAGGTCATGCAATCCCTCTGTCTGCACCGACTCCTACTCCACTCTTGATAATGTGATCACCCTGGTATCTTCTATATGGCAGAACAACTCCCCTTCTACTTTGTGGTAAGCTATCCACTCATTTAACCCCTAATATGATTTCTGTTAATGACCCTGAATGGAATAATCTTGAAAATTATGCTTACCTGTTATTAGAGGTTCCTAATTCCAGACCGGGAGAACCATGTGCAAATGGGGGCCCGCTCAGCCTAATACAATGCTTGTTTATAGAGCCTGGACAGATGCAGATGTCAGGAAAGCAGTAGAGGGAATTCCCAACCCCAAAGATAATCTGAGCATATTTAGACAGAGAACTGTTTTTGACTATCACAGTGGGGTAGAGAGACCCGACCCATGTGATAACAGGGGACCATATACACAACAATTAAACAATGCCTTTTTAAGGGAATGCCATGCTGACATCTGAGATTTTGTAGTTAAGTACCAGATTACATACAAGACAAGTCCCTTAAGTGACACTGTAAATTATGCTAGACATGCAGAAGCACAGTGCAAAAAAAGTAAAAGAGAAGAAACAGAAAAAGGCTGGCAGTAAACCTAAAGAAGTATATGTTGTGACAAAACTAGAAGATGAAAATAATACTAACATTGATGGCTTTTACTGAGTGTCAAATAAACCACAGAGAGGGAGAGGGGGCTGAGGATGGAGGAGTGGGGTGTCTGGAGGGGGAGACAGAGAGGGAGCCTGCTTCGTCTGCAAAAGGCATAGTCACTTGGCCTGTGATTGCTGAAAGCAGAAGGGAGCGGAGAAGGAGGATGGAGGGAGGAGTGGATCTGGAATTCTTGACGATTCTGCATGACTAGAGACTCCTTATACAGGTCATGTTATACAGGGCATGAAGAAAAACCTTTGTTTGCACTCATAATTGAGGGATACATAATTAAATGTCTATACGACACAGGAGCATGTAGCTCAGTGCTGACAAACAATGGAGAATGGTCAAACAAGATATCAAATCAGCACATAATGTTGAAATCTTTATTGGTTTTAAACAGCTGGTAAAAAATTGGTGTCAAAATATTGAGGATATCTCTTTAAAGTTAAAGACAAAGGGTTTGTTACATATTTTTTTGCAGCGGTGCTCAGGACAAGCTGAACTGCAGCAAGAAAATGCCCATGTGATAGGATAGATTAAACTGCTATATGGTAAACATTGTTATTTTATGTTTAGTCATGTTTCCCCATGTGTGTATGTTAGAGATGTTCATGTGTGTCTCTGTGTGTGGATGGTTCTTTCTGGATAGTCGAGTAGTGGGGTTGAGTGGGCGAATGTGAGGAGTGAGCAGTGGCATAGGAGAGCTGTTATCTGATGGGGATGTGTGCCATGTTGATGACAGTGTGCTTTTTTTCGTCTCTCTCTCTGTCTGTTTTGTTTAGTCTTGCAATTTGACTGTTTGAGAGGAGAGCAGTCTTTATGTGGGGATGTCCATGTATGTTTTGATTACAGCATGGTTTGTGGTGTTCTAAATAGGGATTTTACTGAATAATATACTGAATAATGGTGATTACCTAAGAAATCCAATGTCCAGATCATATTGTTATGTTTCTATGTAAGGATTATCCACTGTGACTGACAGGCAGTTTGGTGAATTTGTTCATGAATAATAATATAGTCCAGAATCTGATCACTTTTGGATTAATATAATAAGTTGTGTTTATATGCTGTCAGCCATTTTGGAAATGTATTAATACATTTTTTATATCACATATAAAAGTTGTCGTAATTGCGAGTTGTCGTCACGCAATCTTAAAAATTACGGCCTTGCGAATGGGCAATGAGAGTCGATAGTTATATAATTTAATAAAAAATGTTAAGATAATGCAATAAAAAAAAGGAGCTGAACAAGTGAATTAATAACTACATAAATAAAAATTATGAAAAGCATCAATTAATGTGGTGGATTGTGGGTTAACTATATATATTAATAGAGAATAGAATCATGATAGTGACTAGGCAGCAGAGATTACTAATTGAAGAGTTTGGGATAACATGACTTGAAATAAAACAAACATTAAAAAAATAACCAAACTGCTGTTTAGACCTAACAAATATTATAAGGAGACAGAAAAACAGGTTACAGATAATGACGCTTACATTTCTCTTACAGATTTTTTTAAAAAAAGGACAGCATTTAAATACCATGAGAAGTGGAAAAGAACCTAATCTATTACTACTTTAAGTAAGCAAAATAAACATATTAGTAATGACATGTTTGCAAGTGTTTGCTATCTAAAAAAAGATTGAATGAAAAAAAAAAGATTAAAATAAAATAAAAAATAAAAATCTACATTCAAAATTACAGATTACAATAGTGGACAACGCAGAAAACATCAAAGAAGACAAAAAATGGATGGAAAGGGAATGCAAACAAAGATGGAGAGATCGACAGTTGCCCAAGGCTTCTAGAAGGTTAAGAGAAGAAGACCGTCGGAGACTTGCCAAGAAAAGAAAAATGGCTGCAAAAGGACAAACTCAGCATGAGGGAGCTACCAATAAAAAGAAAAGTGATAAAATTAATGCATGTGAAAAATTGGGTAAAGAGAATAATGTTGATAGAAAAAGTAGTATATGATATATGTTCTCATGATAGTCCCTAATTTTCATGTCTAATAGTAGATACTCACTATTGTGGTTTGCTAAATGTGGTTAGTCAGTTTTGTGGGGCATATCATTTTCAAAAGGGAAGACCAAGAGATGGTGAGTTTAATAGTTGCTGTCAGAAAAGAAAGCAAGACTGCCAGAAAGACACCCATTTCCACAATATTTAAAATATTTATAATGAGTGACCCCACATTTCCAAATTATAGGAAATTCAAACTAAACATCAGGTCATACAACAGTGCTTTTTCATTTGCTTTAATGGGTGCAACATTAGCAGAAAATATGCCGGGGCATGGCCCTTACTGTTTTAAAATACAATGTCAAATTTACCACTGTACTTCACATTTACACTCAGAAGCAGGAGAGCAAAGAACATTTGCTCAACTATATGTCCTAGATACATTGGAAGCAGTCAAACAACGTATGACACTATCAGACGATAAAAAATTCTTAGCCACAGTTTTTACAAAACTTGATAACATTATGGCCAACATCCCATACAGTGGATATAAAAAGTCTACACACCCTTGTTAAAATTTCAGGTTTCTGTGCTGTAAAAAAATGAGAGAAAGATAAATCATTTCAGAACTTTTTCCACCTTTAATGTGACCTATAAACTGTACAACTCAATTGAAAAACAAACTGAAATCTTTTAGGTGGAGGGAAGAAAATTAAAAAATAAAAATAATGTGGTTGCATAAGTCTGCACACCCTCTTATAACTGGGGGTGTTCAGAATTAAGCAATTACATTCCAAATAGTGTTTAATAGGAGTCAGCATACACCTGCCATCATTTAAAGTGCCTCTGATTAACCCCAAATAAAGTTCAGCTGCTGTTGTTGGTTTTTCCTGAATTTTTTTTAGCCACATTTCACAGCAAAAGCCATGGTCCACAGAGAGCTTCCAAAGCATCAGACGGATCTCATTGTTAAAAGGTATCAGTCAGGAGAATGGTACAAAATAGTTTCCAAGGCATTAGATATACCATGGAACACAGTGAAGACAGTCATCATCAAGTGGAGAAAATATGGCACAACAGTGACATTACCAAGAACTGGAGCTCCCTCCAAAATTGATAAAAAGACGAGAAGAAAATTGGTCTGAGAGGCTACCAAGAGGCCTACAGCAACATTAAAGGAGCTGCAGGAATATCTGGCAAGTACTGGCTGTGTGGTACATGTGACAACAATCTCCCCTATTCTTCATATGTCTGGGCTATGGGGTAGAGTGGCAAGATGAAAGCATCCAAGCCAGGCTACATTTTGCAAAAACACATCCGAAGTCTCACAAAAGCATGTGGTGTTATGGTCTGAGGAAACCAAGGTTTAACTTTTTGGCCATAATTCCAAAAGATATGTTTGTCGCAAAAACAACACTGCACATCACCAAAAGAATACCATACCCACAGTGAAGCATGGTGGTGGCAGCATCATGCTTTGGGGCTGTTTTTCTTCAGCTGGAACTGGGGCCTTAGTTAAGATAAAGGGAATTATGAACAGTTCCAAATGCCAGTCAATATTGGCACAAAACCTTCAGGCTTCTGCTAGAAAGCTGAACATGAAGAGGAACTTCATCTTTCAGCATGACAACGATCCAAAGCATACATCCAAATCAACAAAGGAATGGCTTCACCAGAAGAAGATTACATTTTGGAATGGCCCAGCCAGAGCCCAGACCTGAATCCGATTGAAAATCTGTGGGGTGATCCGAAGAGGGCTGTGCACAGGAGATGCCCTTGCAATGTGACAGATTTGGAGTGTTTTTGCAAAGAAGAGTGGGCAAATCTCGCCAAGTCAAAATGCGCCATTCATACCCAAAAAGACTGTAATAAAGAGTGCTGTAATAAAATCAAAAGGTGCTTCAACCAAGTATTAGTTTAAGGGTGTGCATACTTATGCAACCATATTATTTTATTTGCATATTTTTTCTTCTCTCTACCTAAAAGATTTCAGTTTGTTTTTCAATTGAGTTGTACAGTATATAGCTTACATTAAATGTGGAAAACGTTCTGAAATGATTTATCTTTGTCTAATTTTTTTACAGCACAGAACCCTGACATTTTAACATTTTATATCTTTTGTATACCCAAGCATACAAAAAAATAGCAGAAGTAGAAAGAGAACAAATGAGTCATGCTGAACAAAATCAGTTGCCTATTCAAGAGTCAATATGGTTCTTAAAAATAGATTGCCATTGTTATCAAAGATGTTATAATTTACCAACTTCTAATAAGGTTGCCATGGTTTTTCAAAATGACAATGGGGAACCACCATTTGAGCGGGATATTAGAATATAACCCAGAAATCAAGAACAACCTTTCATAAACATTAATATATTAAGTATAAGTAATCTGGATCCAATGACATATCTAATTTTTTTTCCAAATGGTGAGGCAGGATGGCAACCAAAATGACTACTGCAAAGTTATCCAAATAGTAAAGTTCCTGTCAGAAACAATATTTCAATGCTGGAATATAAAGTGGCACAAATTGCTATTCGTGATGAATTTAATCCAATTTTATGTGGGGGAAAACTCACACAACAATGGATCATTGATTCATATCTACAAGTTAAGCAAATAATCAAAATTTTATCAAATTTCAACAAAACGAGCTTTGTGTAGAACAATATTGAGGACTGATGGATTATGTAGAACTGGCAGCTCTACGAGCCATCATTTTGCCATCTTCTTTCCAGGGATCTCCTCACAATATGCGAGAAAGATACAATGATGCAATGGCTATTGTGACTAAATTTGCAAAACCAGATTTATTCATTGCATTTACATGAATTTCACAATGGCCAGAGATAGTTGAAAATCTGCAAGATGAGAAAGTGCTTCAGATAGACCAGCTTTAGTGGCTAGGGTCTTCAAAATAAAACTAAAAGTATTAATACATGACATAACCATTGCACATTTATTTGGAAATGTGTGGCTTTTGTTTATAAAATTGAATTTAAAAAAAGAGGACTTCCACATGAACACTTTTAATTCTCCAAGAAAAGGATAAATTTAATATGGCTGAGAGAGTGGATTTAGGGATTATTGCTGAACTTCCACATTCAGAAAAACATTCCAAACTGTATGACATTGTAACACATCGCATGATTCATGGTCCATGTGGAGATATAAATCCACAGTCACCAATAAGAAATGCACCAAAGAATTCCCCAAAGAATTTAGAGTGCAAACTTATGCAAATTGAGATGTCTACCCTTTGTATAGAAAAAGAGAAGGAGAAACTGCAATTATTCGTGGTAAAAATGAAGATAATAGATATGGGGTTCCATATAATCCACATTTGCTTATGAAGTACAATGCACACATAAATGTAAAAGCTTGCACTTCGATCAAATCCATAAAATATGTGTATAAATATATTTACAAAGGATATGATGCAGCAACTGTAGTTGTGCAAGATGCACAAAACGAACAAGATAATCCAATTTTACATGATAACCTTTCATGTTATCTAGATGCTCGGTATGTAAGTGCTCCAGAAGCAATGTGGCGTCTTCTCAAATTTGAAAATGCATGGTGGCTCACATGCTGTATATCGATTAGCTGCACATTTGCCACAAAGACAATAAGTTTACTTTAATGCTGGGAATGAAAGAAATGCTTTAGTTTAAAATGAGCATAGAGAAACAACACTTACGGCATGGTTTACATTAAATTGTAACGACAGTGAAGCAAGGAAATTCTTATACATAGAGATTCCATATGTTTTCATAAATGGGGCATGGCGCAAAAGAAAAAGGAGTGGAAATAAAATTATCTCAGGAATTTATACTGTAAGTCCAAGAGACATTGAAAATTTCAGTTTAAGATTAATCCTTTTAAATGTTCCTGGTGCACACAGTTCTGAACATTTACACACGGTTAATGACATAGTTTATGACACCTTTCAATTAGTTGCACGACATAAAAACTTCCTTGCAAATGATACTGAATGGGAGAGATGTCTATAAGAAGCAGTACTATGTCAAATGCCAAGGCAGATGAGAGAACAGTTCACATTCATTTGTATATTTTGTAATGTACCTGATGCCTTAGCTTTGTGGAACAAATTTAAAACAAACTTGTGTGTAGACTTCATGAGAAAATACAGTGAGGCTATTGCAGAATTAAAAGCCTTCATGGAAATTTAACAGGTTTTACTTTGTCATGGATTAAGTTGTGCAACTTTAAATCTACCAGATCCAGGAATTATAGACGACAAAAACTATGAAGAGTATGGCTGTGATGTTGAAAAACAAAAGGCAGAAGACAAAATAGCCACTTTGAATACATTGCAATTGGAAGCATTTAATGCCATACAACAAGCACTGGATGATGATATGCTCAAGAAGAGTTATTTCTATCTAGATGGACCCGGGGGATCTGGCAAAACATATCTATATAATTTATTGATGAATTTAAATAGAAGTAACAGTAAAATAGTAATTCCCTTTGTAACTACTGGAATTGCTTCCCTTTTGTTCGAAGATGGTAGAACTGTGCATAGTGAATTTAAACTGCCAGTTCCAATTTGGGAAACATCAGTATCAGATATTAGAATTACATCATTTCAAGCAAAACATCATAAAAAATGTAAACTCATTATAATTGATGAGGCAACAATGATGTCTTGCCATGCTCTCAAATGTATTGATCGGTTATTACGTGAAGTCATGGCTAATGATTTGCCTTTTGGAGGAAAGGAGATGTTGTTCGGTGGCGATTTTAGAAAAACATTACCAGTTGTTGTTGATGGAAATCACACAGACATTGTGGAAACATGTATCGTCAAGTACACTGTGGAAACTATTTACACAAATTTAATTTGAAAAAACTATTAGATCAGAAGGCCAAAATTAATTCAATGCTTGGTTAATTAAAATTGTTGAAGAAAAAACAGAGGTCATAAGTAATTTACCAAAGAATACTGTGGAAATACCACAAAAAAATGCTTTGTACAGATTCACTAATCTCAGCATTATTGCAAATTCGAATAATTTACAATGAAAACTCAGACCTGGCTCAAAAAGTAATATTAACATAAAAAATAAAGATGCATTGCATATGAATAATGACTTTTAAATTAATAGATGGCACCCAAAAAAAATATTATAGTGCAGATGGCTGGCTGATGACAAAGACAGTGAAGCCAACTTTACAACTGAATTTATCAATTCATTAACACCATCTGGAATTCCAACCCCAAATTTTGCAGCTCAAAAACGGGGCAATTGTCATGTTATTGAGAAAGATAAACCCAAAAAAGGGACTTAAAAATGGGACCAGATTTATTGCTCAGGATTTAAAGAGCATTTCATACATGCTGAAATTCTGAATGGTACCCATAAAGGCGAAAGAGTTTTCATTCCAAGAATATATGTGGCTCCAAGTGAGAGTGGCTTGCCTTTTGCTCTTCAAAGAAGACAATTTCCAATCATAATGGCATTTGCAATGACCATCAATAAATCACAAGGTCAAACTTTTGAGTCAGTTGGACTGTTTTTGGAGGAGCCAGTATTTGCCCATGGACAACTCTATGTGGCATTCTCAAGATGCAAAAATCCATTAGAAATTATAGTCTTTGTAAAACAAACAGACACCCAAGGTGAGCTATTAGGGGATGGGAGAGTTTTTACAAAAAATATTGTCTATGATAAAGTGTTGTAAAGAGAAAAAAATACATGGTAAAATGGGATGGGCCTTTAAATACTATGTGGGATGGACTTATAGAGTTAATATGTATATATTTAACATGTGTTATTATTATTTGCAAGATTAAATGAGGTTTAGTCATGTGTAAATTCGAATTTACCGTATATACTCGAGTATAAGCCAAGTTTTTCAGCCTTTTTTTTAAGGCTAAAAAGGGCCCCCTCGGCTTATACTCGAGTCACTCTTCCCCCCCCCCCCCCCGTGTCTCTCTAACCCCCCCCGTGACTCTCTACCCCCTCCATGTCTCTCTACCCCCCATGTCTCTCTACCCCCATGTCTCTCTAACCCCCCATGTCTCTTTCCCTCCCCCCCTCCTCATCCTCAACCCCCCCTCATTCTAACACCCCCCTCATACTACCCCTCCAAATACCCCCCCCCCCTCCCCTCACTAACCTGCTCCAGCGTCCGCTCCTTCCGGGTCTTGACGTGGCACGCATGTGACGTCACGGCATTAGCATATACCGGTTGCCGGCACCGGTATATGCTAATGCCGTGACGTCACATGCGTGCCACGTCAAGACCCGGAAGGAGCGGAGGCCGGAGCAGGTAAGTGAGGGGCGGGGGGGGGGGGGTTCGGGTATTTAGAGGTGCAGTATGAGGGGGGCTTAGAATGAGGAGGGTGGGGGGGTTTAGAATGAGGGGAGGTTGAAGATGAGGAGGGAGGTTAAGGAGGGGATTGAGGTTGAGGAGGGAGGTTGAGGAGGGGGTTGAGGATGAGGAGGGGGCTGAGGATGAGGAGGGGGGTTGAGGATGAGGAGGGGGGTTGAGGAGCGGGGTTGAGGAGGGAGGTTGAGGAGGGAGGTTGAGGAGGGAGGTTGCGGAGGGAGGTTGCGGAGGGAGGTTGCAGAGGGAAGTTGAGGTTGAGGAGGGAGGTTGAGGATGAGGAGGGAGGATGAGGATGAGGAGGGGGGTTGAGGATGGGGGTTGAGATTGAGGAGGGGGTTGGGGATGGGGGGTTTGAGGTTGAGGAGGGAGGTTGAGGAGGGGGTTGAGGATGAGGAGGGGGTTGAGGATGAGGAGGGGGGCTGAGGATGAGGAGGGAGGTTGATGAGGGGGTTGAGGATGAGGAGGGGGGTTAAGGTTAAGGGAGGGAGGTTGAGGAGAGGGTGAGGAGAGGGTTGAGGATGAGGAGGGTGTTGAGGTTGAGGAGGGGGTTGAGGATGGGGGTTGAGGAGGAGGATGGGGGGTTGAGGAGGGGGTTGAGGATGAGGGGGTTGAGGAGGGAGGTTGAGGATGAGGAGGGATGATGAGGAGGGAGGTTGAGGATGAGGAGTGGGGTTGAGGAGGGAGGTTGAGAATGAGGAGGGGTGGAAGAGACACAGGGAAGGGAGAGGGGGGGAAGAGACACTGGGAGGGGAGAGGGTGAAGAGACACACGGAAGGGAGAGGGGGGAAGAGACACAGGGAAGGGAGAGGGAGGGAAGAGACACAGGGAAGGGAGAGGGGGGAAGAGACACAGGGAAGGGAGAGGGGGGGAAGAGACACAGGGAAGGGAGAGGGGGAAGAGACACAGGGAAGGGAGAGGGGAGAAGAGAAGAAGAGACATGGGAGAGAGAGGGGGACACAGAAGGCACAAGAGGGACACAGGGGGCAGCACATTTCCCACCCTCGGGTAATACTCGAGTCACTCATGTTACCCAGTATTTTGTGGTAAAATAGGTGCCTCCGCTTATACTCGGGTCGGCTTATACTCGAGTATATACAGTATGTATTTAGCAGATAGAAAATGTTTAGTATTAGTGTAAAAAAAAAAATATCACATGTAAACAGATTGGTTATACATTGTTAGTTTCTTTATGTATACATTAAAAAAAAATGTTTGCAGTTTACTATGAAGATATTGTTCATTATGTGTTTAAAGATAAAAAAAGAAAAGATGCGCGTAATAAAAATATGATATTTTAAAGTGTTTAAAGAATTATTCTAATTGGAACATCACATGTTACAATAATATTTGTACATTGTAAGCAGATTCATGTATATTACATAAAATAAATGTTTGAGGTTTCAGATACAGATGTTGTTCATTATTGGTTTAGAAAATAAAAAAAGACAAAATGGATTGAATAATAAAATTAATTTTAATTGTTGACTGAATTATTCTATATTATTTAAGTTAGCATCTCAGAGAATTTGGTTACATCTGAACACAGTGGGGTAAAAAAGAAAATGTAATGTGTAAATTATGTTAGTGTTAAAGAAAATATATGCTAGATATTGGCCAAAGGTCCTACCCGTAAGATAATTTGTATGACAGCCTTTGTTCTGTGATATGAAATAAGTTTTTTGTCTCAGTTCCAAGGTCATATGCTAAAATGTACTGAAACAGATATATTTTATTTAAAGTAACAATGGCCAAGAATTTATTTCTACGTTTATATCTTGTGTGCTCAGTATTTCAGTTGTGTCCAACTCTCTGTGATCCTATGGAACACATCATGCCAGGCACAACTTGTGTCTGCTTATCCAAAGAGTTTTCATAGCAAAGTTCCTGTAGTGGGTTGCTAGTTGCTTCTCCAGTGCACTATAATTTGTCTGACCTCTCTGCTATGACCTGCCGATTTTGGATGACCCTACATGGTATGGCTCACAAGCCCCTTCACCATGACAGGGTAGCGATCCAGAAGGAGTTTGATATTTTAAGCAAGTATTGTTTATCTGATGTGCAAGTGTGCAGACAGTTTAGCGTGGCCTTGGGAGGGTGAGAATGGTTCCTCAGAATGAAACATATATGCAGACCATGACACCCCTTCAGAGATATAGGATGGTATGGGATGAAAAAGTCTGTTTACGTCTTGATAAAATGAAGGAATGATGAGCCACCATTTGGTCAATAGAAGAGCTAGGAGAGGATCACAAGGAACTTCAGAGGTGAGATGGATACCTGAAGATACTAACCTAACCTTTACTGAAGGTCAGACAGGAACAGAAATGGCAACTGACTAAGAAAATGTTTTTTTTTATTAGTCTTTATTTTTTAGATGTTATGTTTCCTTTTAATTTTTCTTTAGAATTTGCATATCTCTCTGTGGAATAAATATGGTTTGTGCACTGTCCCTGTCTACTAACTACTGCACAGGGAAATTGCACATATCACTAGAAATCAGTGTATGATATCTTATCTAGTTAAAGAAACTTATCTTACCAATTCGGTTTTATTTTATTTTTTGTTAATCCATATTGGATAAATACTATAATATTGTGACATATATTCCTCCAGGCCTATCCCAAGCTCACATGATGGCCATGGTGCAAATGAGTAGAGAATTGGGAAAATATTTTTAAGGTATTTCTAGGCCTCTAACAAAAGATATATGATAAGAGGTGGATTACATTATGAGTTAAGAAAATATTTTAAAGCTTTATTAGTAAATGTATATTTATAGTAATAACATTAGCAATTTTCTTTTAAATATACAACCTGTTGCAAGATACATCAAGTAATGTCTTATCAGTTATAGAGACATAATTAGTAGTATTGAAACTGTCCTAATGATAATTTTTGCTGTTTTAGCACGAGTAGAAAATAAAGGTTCATTATATATTTTACAAGTATTTAATATGGTTATCAGCTCTGCATGATTTACATCATCACTTAATTAATTTTAGTTTATACCACCCTTGTTGTATTACAGAGTTATGCATATGTTAAAATATATGTTACAGTTAGGGAAAAAATTAGGGTAGGTGTATATGCTGTGAGGATGTCTTGTTGAAAGATGTATAGAAGTTTCTTGTATGGTAGATCTTGTATGTTTGGATTTTTGTCACACTTGCATATCCCAGAAGAAGATGACAGCGTGTCTGTGGAGATAGACAAAACACAAGAATGCCCTAATATATGATGAGAGAAAGTCTCTACCAAGTACCTATCCTGATGACAACAGATACAACAGATAATAACAGATGAAGAAACAGATACAGAGTTTGCTGACCAAAGACAAAGCCACGACTTGTCTGCACCCAAGAAAAAAGGGAAAGGTCAAACTCTTGCTAATTGACATTACAATACGCTAATATATACAGTCAGGTCCATAAATATTGGGACATCGACACAATTCTAAACTTTTTGGCTCTATACACCACCACAATGGATTTGAAATGAAACAAACAAGATGTGCTTTAACTGCAGACGTTCAGCTTTAATTTGAGGGTATTTACATCCAAATCAGGTGAACAGTATAGGAATTACAACAGTTTGTATATGTGCCTCCCACTTTTTAAGGGACCAAAAGTAATGGGACAATTGGCTGCTCAGCTGTTCCATGGCCAGGTGTGTGTTATTCCCTCATTATCCCATTTACAAAGAGCAGATACAAGCTCCAGTGTTCATTTCAAGTGTGCTATTTGCATTTGTTGCTGTTAACTCTCAATGTGAGATCCAAAGAGCTGTCACTATCAGTGAAGGAAGCCATCATTAGGCTGAAAAAAAAAAAAACCATCAGAGAGATAGCAAAAACATTAGGTGTGGCCAAATCAACTGTTTGGAACATCCTTAAAAAGAAAGAACGCACCGGTGAGCTCAGCAACACCAAAAGACCTGGAAGACCACAGAAAACAACTGTGGTGGATGACCGAAGAATTATTTCCCTGGTGAAGAAACCACCCTTCACAACAGTTGGCCAGATCAAGAACACTCTCCAGGAGGTAGGTGTATGTGTGTCAAAGTCAACAATCAAGAGAAGACTTCACCAGAGTAAATACAGAGGGTTCACCACAAGATGTAAACCATTGGTGAGCCTCAAAAACATGAAGGCCAGATTAGAGTTTTCCAAACAACACCTAAAAAAGCCTTCACAGTTCTGGAACAACATCCTATGGACAGATGAGACTAAGATCAACTTGTACCAGAGTGATGGGAAGAGAAGAGTATGGAGACGGAAAGGAACTGCTCATGATCCAAAGCGTACCACCTCATCAGTGCAGCATGGTGGTGGTAGTGTCATGGCGTGGGCATGTATGGCTGCCAATGGAACTGGTTCTCTTGTATTTATTGATGATGTGACTGCTGACAAAAGCAGCAGGATGAATTCTGAAGTGTTTGGGGCAATATTATCTGCTCATATTCAGCCAAATGCTTCAGAACTCATTGGACGGCGCTTCACAGTGCAGATGGACAATGACCCGAAGCATACTGCAAAAGCAACCAAAGAGTTTTTTAAGGGAAAGAAGTGGAATGTTATGCAATGGCCAAGTCAATCACCTGATCTGAATCCGATTGAGCATGCATTTCACTTGCTGAAGACAAAACTGAAGGGAAAATGCCCCAAGAACAAGCAGGAACTGAAGACAGTTGCAATAGAGGTCTGGCAGAGCATCACCAGGGATGAAACCCAGCGTCTGGTGATGTCTATGCGTTCCAGACTTCAGGCTGTAATTGACTGCAAAGGATTTACAAACAAGTATTAAAAAGTGAAAGTTTGTTTTATGACTGTTAATCTGTCCCATTACTTTTGGTCCCTTAAAAAGTGGGAGGCACATATACAAACTGTTGTAATTCCTACACCGTTCACCTGATTTGGATGTAAATACCCTCAAATTAAAGCTGAAAGTCTGCAGTTAAAGCACATCTTGTTTGTTTAATTTCAAATCCATTGTGGTGGTGTATAGAGCCAAAAAGATTAGAATTGTGTCGATGTCCCAATATTTAAGGACCTGACTGTATATATCTGCTGCAAAAGAAAAAAGATGTTGTAACGGAACCCATCACTGTTTTACCCTGTTTTATGGTTATTTAATTCTTGGTTAAAATATGATCACATTGCTATACTGTAGATATGTTGTTTTATGTTCTACAGAATATATTGGCTCAGAATATTACAGCTACTAGGCTAATAGATAATCCTATTACAGAGACTCCTCAGATAAGGAAGTCTATTGTATAAAGTGTTTTCATTATGAGACATAGAACAAAGAGTATAATCTGATCAATGTCTGATTGTATCAAAGTAGCCAGGTAGCCTCAGGGAGGTGTGACCACACCTATTGTCCCTCTATGTGTATTGTGTGGCCAAATATGGGGGATGTGTATTGCCTGTGGGAAGAGATGTGTATATATATTTCTGCACAACAAAATAAAGACAGTATTCTTTGACTCCCAATTGAGTGTCGTCCAATATGGGAGGTCTGGGCTTCTGAGACTGCGCAGTGCTTCTATATGGATATTTAACGGTATACCAGCGGAGATATTGGACTTCGTGTTCCAATTCCATTACATTTGGTGGCAAGTGGCGGAATTGTTCCCACGGTCAGAAGGACAGCTACAGGAGACACCATTCCGTGGAGTTACAAATTGAGAGCAACGCTAGTATCGGTACAGCGCCCCTGGCTACAGCAGGATGGAACCGGCTAGTTTTCGGACAGTGTTCCATGATGAGGAGGAGGAGGCGGCCGCGGACTACAGGGATGCAGACAGAAAGGAACTCATGGAGAGAGACCGCACCTCTTACGGACGGCACACAGAAGACAAAACTGAAGGGAAAATGCCCCAAGAACAAGCAGGAACTGAAGACAGTTGCAATAGAGGTCTGGCAGAGCATCACCAGGGATGAAACCCAGCGTCTGGTGATGTCTATGCGTTCCAGACTTCAGGCTGTAATTGACTGCAAAGGATTTACAAACAAGTATTAAAAAGTGAAAGTTTGTTTTATGACTGTTAATCTGTCCCATTACTTTTGGTCCCTTAAAAAGTGGGAGGCACATATACAAACTGTTGTAATTCCTACACCGTTCACCTGATTTGGATGTAAATACCCTCAAATTAAAGCTGAAAGTCTGCAGTTAAAGCACATCTTGTTTGTTTCATTTCAAATCCATTGTGGTGGTGTATAGAGCCAAAAAGATTAGAATTGTGTCGATGTCCCAATATTTAAGGACCTGACTGTATATATCTGCTGCAAAAGAAAAAAGATGTTGTAACGGAACCCATCACTGTTTTACCCTGTTTTATGGTTATTTAATTCTTGGTTAAAATATGATCACATTGCTATACTGTAGATATGTTGTTTTATGTTCTACAGAATATATTGGCTCAGAATATTACAGCTACTAGGCTAATAGATAATCCTATTACAGAGACTCCTCAGATAAGGAAGTCTATTGTATAAAGTGTTTTCATTATGAGACATAGAACAAAGAGTATAATCTGATCAATGTCTGATTGTATCAAAGTAGCCAGGTAGCCTCAGGGAGGTGTGACCACACCTATTGTCCCTCTATGTGTATTGTGTGGCCAAATATGGGGGATGTGTATTGCCTGTGGGAAGAGATGTGTATATATATTTCTGCACAACAAAATAAAGACAGTATTCTTTGACTCCCAATTGAGTGTCGTCCAATATGGGAGGTCTGGGCTTCTGAGACTGCGCAGTGCTTCTATATGGATATTTAACGGTATACCAGCGGAGATATTGGACTTCGTGTTCCAATTCCATTACATTTGGTGGCAAGTGGCGGAATTGTTCCCACGGTCAGAAGGACAGCTACAGGAGACACCATTCCGTGGAGTTACAAATTGAGAGCAACGCTAGTATCGGTACAGCGCCCCTGGCTACAGCAGGATGGAACCGGCTAGTTTTCGGACAGTGTTCCATGATGAGGAGGAGGAGGCGGCCGTGGACTACAGGGATGCAGACAGAAAGGAACTCATGGAGAGAGACCGCACCTCTTACGGACGGCACACAGAATGAGTTTGGAAGAGAACTCCAAAGCAGACTGGCCTTTCTCCCAGGTACGCTTCCAACAGAAACCTTGGAATGGATTATGGCAGATGATCACGAATACATAATGGAAAAGCAGCGGGCACGGGGGCGGTCCATTTTGGGAGCTGCTAACCCATCTCCCACCATTAACCCCCCCCCCCAGCACTGCGTCCGGGTGGTGGGAACTACCAACCCCCTCCACGGTACATCAGGTGCCACACGTGTAACCAGCAGGGCCACATGCAGAGAGACTGTCCCAGAAACAGAAACCGCTCCACGTGGAATACTCCAACTAATTCCCCTGCAAACCGGGCAGCAGTACACTGCTACCAGAGTGAGCCTCGACAACCTTTCTTCGGGACCTGGTCTAGTGAAGAATCTTTGGGCACCCTCCACGAGGTTAACCCAGTACAAGCAGCTGCAGACACAGAGGCAAAGGAAGCAGAAGGTGTCGTCCTCCCCCCCCCCAGCGGCAGTGTGTATCCCAGGGAGCAGAAGGTGCCGTCCTTCCTCCCCCGCGGCAGTGTGTACCCCAGGGAGCAGAAGGTGCCGTCCTTCCTCCCCAGCGGCAGTGTGTACCCCAGGGGGCCGAAGGTGTCGTCCTTCCCCCCCAGCGGCAGTGTGTATCCCAGGGAGCAGAAGGTGCCGTCCTTCCTCCCCAGCGGCAGTGTGTAGCCCAGGGAGCAGAAGGTGTCGTCCTTCCTCCCCAGTGGCAGTGTGTACCCCAGGGGGCCGAAGGTGTCGTCCTTCTCCCCCAGCGGCAGTGTGTATCCCAGGGAGCAGAAGGTGCCGTCCTTCCTCCCCAGCGGCACTGTGTATCCCAGGGAGCAGAAGGTGCCATACCTCCTCCCCAGCGGCAGTGTGTACCCCAGGGAGCAGAAGGTGCCGTCCTTCCTCCCCAGCGGCAATGTGTACCCCAGGGAGCAGAAGGTGCCGTCCTTCCTCCTCGGCGGCAGTGTGTATCCCAGGGAGCAGAAGGTGCCATCCTTCCTCCCCAGCGGCAGTGTGTATCCCAGGGAGCAGAAGGTGCCGTCCTTCCTCCCCAGCGGCAGTGTGTACCCCAGGGGGCAGAAGGTGCCGTCCTTCCTCCCCAGCGGCAGTGTGTACCCCAGCGGGCCGAAGGTGTCATCCTTCCCCCCCCCAGCGGCAGTGTGAACCCCAGGGAGCTGAAGGTGTCACCCTCTCCCCCCAGCGACAGCTTACCCTAACAAGGGGAGACACCAATCTCCCAGACGGCGCAGATGGGACCGTGGTCTCTGTGCCTGACCTACCGGGATGCTGGACAGCCTGTCCAGATCCCCAACTACCCTCACTGGGACAACCGGAGGAGGGGGTAAGTACAAATTCCCCTACCCAGCTAACTCCTAATGTGGCCCCAGGGTTAACAGAGGAAATATTAACCCCCACTGATCCCAACCATTCCTTGGCTACTGAGCCGGAATATGTCCCAAGTACCGCAGCAGAAGAGCTGACATCGGGGCAGAGTGCAGTCACCCTCTGCCCTCCCTTTGTCCCTTGTACAGAGCAGGATGTCCTGCAGGTTATACCAGCAGAAGAGCTGGCATCAGGGCAGAGTGCCGCTGGCCTCTGCCCCTCAAGTCCCCTCAGCGCGTTGCCCCATCACCACAGCGAAATATCCAGGTGCCTGGTTAGACTTCCCCCCAAAGGGGAGATGGGTGACGAAGTGCCTTTTGCCACTTTGTCCTGGAGAGGACTTATTGCCAGCCTCCTGCCCTGCGACTATGGCCCTGGGACATATTGCCCTTTAAAAACAGTATTCGGCCATACCAGAGTGTATGTCCCTCATTCTGGCCCTTTAAATACAGTGGGATCATTTGGTACTTGCCCTGTGGGAGCGGTGATACCCCAGATAGCTATGCCATGGAGCCCATTCATATAATGAAAGACTATGGGAAAGACTTTAGCTACCTGGCAATTGAACTGTGTGAATAGGATCTAAACGCTATTCGGTAGTTTTGTGCGCTCAGATCCCAGCTATCTGGGGATATGTGAAATGTCTGTGTGTTATGTGTAAAAGGTGACTTTATGTATTTTAAAGTGGTTTATGTTTTTTTTTTGCAACCATGTGCTCAATGGAGGTTGCCTCTATCCCTGGATAATTGGACTACTTTCCCCATTGTCTCCAGTATAGAGGCCTCTGAAAAAATTATCTTCCCTCTCCTTGAAATGTTTATTGCTGTAAATGCTGTATGCAGTGTGCGTTTATTTTGTTCTTGAAATGTGAGTAAAGGTGAATTGCAGTAATGCTGATGGGTTGTCAAACTAGAGAATTGACCAACAAATACTTTTGTCCGGACATCCTCAGGCCGATCAGTTGGGATCAGACCGTGTATGCCGGCTTATGGTCACGGGGGAGGTGAAATGTAACAGAGTTGGAAAACGAAGTCCAATATCTACGCTGGTATACCGTTAAATATCCATATAGAAGCACTGCGCAGTCTCAGAAGCCCAGACTTCCCATTTTGGAAGACACTCAATTGGGAGTCAAAGAATACTGTCTTTATTTTGTTGTGCAGAAATATATATACACATCTCTTCCCACAGGCAATACACATCCCCATATTTGGCCACACAATACACATAGGGGGACAATAGGTGTGGTCACACCTCCCTGAGGCTACCTGGCTACTTTGATACAATCAGACATTGATCAGATTATACTCTTTGTTCTATGTCTCATAATGAAAACACTTTATACAATAGACTTCCTTATCTGAGGAGTCTCTGTAATAGGATTATCTATTAGCCTAGTAGCTGTAATATTCTGAGCCAATATATTCTTTAGAACATAAAACAACATATCTACAGTATAGCAAAGTGATCATATTTTAACCAAGAATTAAATAACCATAAAACAGGGTAAAACAGTGATGGGTTCCGTTACAGATGTAAAGACCTGTCAGAAAGCCACATGCTCCTTGGCTTCTGCCTGAAGATCTGCACATGATGGCCTATTGCTTTGACCAGAGAATCTCACCATCCAGAAGAAAGTGATCCACCTGTTTATCGTTTACCATATGGAAAAAGAAGGACCTAGCCCAGTGTGATGTGCAAGACTAGGCCTGTATGAAGTTTGTCTGAGCATATGTTTTCATTGTTTTGTCATTTTTACTTTTTCTGCTCTTTCCTATACCTGTCTTCCTTTTTACTGTTCTTTGGCTTCTAACTTTTTTGCACATTATTCTATTAACTTGCTACGATCTAGTACATACTAACATCCACGGGTGGATGTAGTGTAGGGCCCCATCCGAATCCCGCTCCCCCTTGACATATCCAGGCACCTCCTCCCCCATCCCGAGGGTGTCCTGCCTGCTGCCTGTCTTCCACAGTGCATACAGGACCCCTGTGGGAGGAGCCAGGAGGAGCCTGGCTCAAAGGGAGGCTCAGCTGCAAGCATGGGGGGGGGGGAAGAGAGAATGAGAGGGGGAAGATAGAAGGAGAGGGGGAAGAGAGAGAAGGAGAGTGGGGAGAGAAGGAGAGGAGGGTAGGGAAGGAGGGGGAAAGAGAGAAGGAGTGTTGGAGTATTGTGGAAATATTACAAATAATACAAATGTCCTTACATTTTTAGTGTTTATAAACAACAATTATAATTTTTTTCAGTAAGTGTGATATTTGGCTAAGATGTAAGCTGTGAAGCAATATTTTCCATTTTGTAAGATATAGGTTATGAAGTGGTTAAATCTACATAACCCATGACTTAGAAGTTTCAGCTAGAGACAATAACAACTTGTGTCCTAAGAATCTAAACCCAAACAATTGTGTCCTAAGAATCTAAACCCAAGGTCTAATATGAGTGATTGACTGTATCGAAGTGTACCATATAAATGAGATATACGCACAGATCTTATCAAAGTATGTGTTATAACATATAATAGTTGTCAATCTGCGAGTTGTTGTCACGCTGTGCGAGCTCGCAAAGTACAAAAAAAATACAAAATACAAAAAAAAAAAAACACACACAGTATGGGGGGACAGCCATAACATCTGCCAGTGAGGTTGCCCCCAAATTAAAGTTGAATTATAGGAGTTTGGGAACTTGAAAATCGGCTAAGCGAGAAACAAAATGGCGACCGACACCAAAAAAAGGAAGAGAAGTGGGGAACTTGACATGGTGTAATGAGACAGTTGAAATCAACAATGAATACTGAAACAGGCCAAATAGTTTATCAACCATACTACTGGGAGAGTAGATGTATCGTGGTATTGTGGAGGATTAAAAATAAGACCCATATTACCTCCTGATTGGACTGGTACATGCACCTTGATACACATGGTGATGAATTTCTACCTGCTACCACAAGTAGAAACGTTAAAAGTAAAAGGTCTCCAATTATGCCAGAAAAGGAGATCCATGCCTAAAGACAGTTTTGACGACCATTGATTTCATTGGGGTACCACAAGGGGTACCGATGAATTAAAAGGAAGGAAGCAAGTAGCTGCTGGATTTTAATCATTGTCTACCCAGTGGGTAACCATAAATAAAAATGTGGAATGGATCAACTATCTGTACTGTAACCAACAGAGGTTTGTGAACAAAACCAGAGATGCTGTGCAAGGCTTGGCGGAACAATTGGACAAATCTAGCCTCATGGCCTGGCAGAACAGAATGGCCGTAGACATGTTATTGGCCAACGAGGGAGGAGTGTGTAAAATGTTTGGAAATGCATGCTGCACTTTCATACCCCACAACACAGTCCCTGATGGCTCAGTAACAAAAGCGCCAGAAGGACGCACAGCCTTATCAAATAACCTTGCGGAAAACTCAGGCATAGATAATCCTTTCACAAGCTGGCTTCAATCCATATTTGAAAAATGGAAGAGCATTTTCCTGTCAGTAATCACCTCCATGGACATTGCGCTTGCAATCCTGGTAACCTGTGAATGATGTACAGTAACCTGCATGAGAGGACTGATACAAAGACTAATAGACACTGCTATCACAAAAAATGAGTATCTGTATACTCTCCTTTCCCCAACAGAGGAGAGGACCTCCAACACTGAGTGTTCTGGATATGTTGACATGGGAACAACCCTGAATGATTTGGAAACAGAGGATTACCTGCAAGCTGATGAAGAGCAAGAAGATATTGTGTAAAAGATCCCTCAAATGAAGAAGGTGCTACAAATCTGAGGAACATGCACAACTCTGTGGAACAACAGCTCTTGGACATTGATACATTTTTCTTTTCATGATATGTTTTAATATAGATTGATTAATTATAAACAGTAGGGAAATGATAGAAAAATTATATAATGGGTTAATGATGGAAAAATTACATAAAGGGTTAACTTTTATATTATACTAGCGACTTGCCCGTCAAAAATGACGGGGAAATAAAATTGTAAGGCAGGTAATGCTGTTTGCCACGGCCATTCATTTTTGTTGGTGGCCTGAGATCCTTCGGCGCTCATTGCGAGACTCGCGCTGAGCACCTTTGGCGCTCATTGCAAGCCTCTTGGTTTTATTTTTTGTTATCAGAGGCGCTTTTGCTGTCATTGTAAGGTTGGCGCTGAACTGCTTTTTGCGCTTATTGCAAGGCTATCCCCTGGTGTAGTTTATGTGCAATGAGCACCGTTGGCGCTCGTTGTGAGGCACGCAGTGAATGGCTTTAGCATTTATTGCGATAGTGGTTTTTTTTGTGTATATGTTGTTTTTTATGTTAATTAAATAAGTAATAAATTAATATATATATGCTTTACCTATTTGCAATTAATATATGCAGGAAGCATTGTGCGGAAAAGCTGACATTCTGTTTTGATGTTCCTGCAGCATACAATGTAGATTTGCACTGTTGTTGAGCCGAGGTGTAAGTGTCAGCAATGTGTGCAGTGTGTAGTGTAAATAGGCTGCGTGCGCGAGGGGAAGCCATAGTGTAGCTGTGTATTTCCGCATTCTGTAAGTTAGTGTTGTAAAATGGCGGCGAATGTGGATGTGGTACGAGAATGTGGATGATTTGCTAAAAGTGTATCTTGTACCTCGTATGTCTTTTTGGAAAAGCTGTATGTGCTTGGTGGTGTTTTGCGGCTTTAGGGGTCATATAGCCTCGTTTTCTTTTTTTCTGTGGCCATTTTTTCTGTCGCTTAAAGGATTTTCGAGTGTCTAAACTCTTTACATTTGACTTAAATTGAGGTGTAACCTCACTTCCAGAGGTCCTGGGTGCACCCCCCCCCCCTGCTGTGGGTAAGGATTTTATGTCATTTTTGTGTGTATTTTTGTGTTTGTTTTTTTAATGTTTTCTGCTGCGCAAAGTTCGGCCATTTAGGTTGTATTATTGCAAGTCCTGCGGCTCGTATTTTTTGTGTAAATCCGTATGTAGTCATTACGTGTTAGACGTTTTTATTGAAAGTCACGCTTCTGTGGCTGTTTGTAACCACTTGTGAGGCGGGGTAGTGCCACCACCTCCACAAATGCGGACCCTCGCTTCCTCTACCTACGCATTTGCGGCCTGCAATGAGCCTTCGGCAGCCGACGTTGGAGCCTCCACCTTCCGCAAATGCGGCCCCTTTGCGAGGGTCTGCATTTGCGGCCCGAACTGCGTCCCTCGCTTCGCGAGGGCCGCAGTTCTTGCAAGCTCGCAAAGCATGACGATGTTTTGTAGTATGCCAACGTTGAAAAATTCTGCTTGCGCTAGTGGAAATTGTTGCAAGATATTCCAGAATGTCCTGTTATTGCTATGCAACATACTTATGAGAAATGCTGTTAATGCAAGCATAATTAGTGTATTAAAGCCTGTGCAAATTTTAATAAAATATAGACAATGAGTTAAAGGACAGTCATTTTAGGTGTCTTATTATTATCCTCTCTCCTTCATCAAGTATGCCTTTAATGATTTTGTTTCTCTCACAGAGTTTTGAAACTAACAGTATCAGTCAAAGTACAAGTATGGATGAATGATGAATTGCTATCCTGAAGATTTTGAGCTACCTCCCAGCAGACTAACAGCCTCATTAAATTAGAGCTAAGATCTATTTGGTATTAAATTCCCCTCTAAAACCGACACGCAGACGACTTGTGTTTGAAAACACAGGTTGGCCGAGAAATGCCTAAGAGACAGGCAAGTGTAACGCTGCAGCCTGAAAACCCATTGATCTGTTCAAACACGTAGCCCTTACGATCCAATCATGATATTAAATTGCTAAGATGTCCCCCGTGAGCTAGCCTATAACACACAAATGTTGGCTGAAGCCCTTATGTGCTCTGTTGAGAAGCACAAAAGACCCTCAATCCGGCCCCAAACCTCCCTCTAGCTCCTAAACCTCCCCCTGCTCCCTAAATCAAACCCCATGCTGAAGGGGTCTTAATCGGGACCCCTGCCAGCTCCAAAAATTAACCCCCGCCATGGGGTTACTTCAAGTACCTCCACGGCACCTAAATGAACCCCCCTATTCTGGGTGTCCCCATTGGGATAAGTAATAAACCCCCTCTAACTAATTCACACCATCTAAGTAATTAACCCTATTTAACCCTCACCATATCAAATTAACCCTATTAGTAACCACTTGACCCAATCTAGACCTATTCAACCCTGTCTAGTCCTATGTAACCCTATCTAGTCCTATTTATCCCTATCTAGTCCTATTTAACCCTAACTGGGCCTATGAAACCCGATCTTATCCTATTTTACCCCATCTAGACTTATTTAACCAGTTGAGCCCTATGTAACCCTGTATAACCCTATTTAACCCCGTCTAGTCCTATTTAACCATAACTGGGCCTATTTAACCCCAAATGTACCCAGTTAACCCCATCCCCTAAACCCCCTCCTACCCTAACCTGTTAACCCCCACACTACCCACCTAACACCCTAATAAAATCCCTATTACCCCACTAATTAAACAAAATGTAAAAAAAAATAGAATTACAGAAAATAAAAAAAAGCTAATTACACAAAATAAAAAAAGAACATTACAGAAAATAGAAAAGAACATTACCAAAAATAACAAAACCTAGGTTACATAAAAATAAAAAAATACTTTACATAAAATAAAAAAAAACTAAATTACTCAAAATAAAAAAAGCACATATTACATAAAATAAAACAAACATTACATCCAATATAGCCCCTCAATACATACAGTTAACCCCTAACTGCAACTCGCTTCTTGTTGGCCTACCCACCACCCGACTATCTCCATTTCAATCCATTATGAATGCTTCTGCTAGACTCATCTTCCGTACACAACGTTCAGTGTAGGCATCACCTCTCTGTCATTCACTCCACTGGCTTCCGTTAGCCTCAAGAATAAAATTTCAAATCATCACCCTAACTTACAAAGCCCTCAACAATAATGCTCCCCCTTACATCTCTGCTCTCATCTCCAAATACTCCCCCACCCGCCCTCTTCGTTCTGCTAATGACCTTCTTCTTTCTACAACTCTTGTCACCTCCTCTCACTCCCACCTCCAGGACTTTTCTTGTGCTGCCCCTAATCTCTGGAACTCCTTGCCTCACTCCACCAGATTATCCTCCAGCCTCAAAACATTTAAAACCTTACTTAAAACGCATCTCTTTAAAGAAGTGTATCACCTTCACCTTCCACCCTAAAACACTTATCACCTCTCTCTCCCTCTTTTACCACTCACTATACCTTAAGTAAGTCTGCGAGTTTCTATCCTAAGTACTTTGGGAATGCACCATGGACATTGGATTCCTAGCTCAAAGACAGGGCCCTCCTCCCTTTGACATATGTTAATCTGTATTTATCTTTGTCTGAACTTTATGTACAGCGCTAAGGAATACGTTGGCGCATTATAAATAAACTATAATAATATTAATAATAATAATAATAATAATAATAATAATAATAATAATTTAACTAACTAATTTAATTTATTAACTACAAACAATTTAATCCCTAACTACTTTTATTTTATTTTTATGTAATTTAGGTTTTTTATGTTTGGTAATGTTCTTTTTAATTTTCTGTAATGTTAGTTTTTTATTTTCAGTAATATCGTTTTTTTATTTTGTTTAATTAGGTGTTTTTTATATTTTCTGTAAAAAAAGTTTTTAATTTGGTGTAATTGGTGGGGTAATAGGGATTTTATTAGGGTTTTATGTCGGTAGTGTGTGCGTTAACAGGGTAAGGTAGGGGGATATGGGATGGGGTTTACTGGGTACATTTGGGGTTAAATAGGCCCAGTTAGGGTTGTATAGGACTAGACAGGGTTAAATAGGACTACATGGGGTTAAATTGGATTAGATAGGGTTACATAGGCCCAGTTATTGTTAAATATGACTAGATGGGGTTAAATAGAACTAAATAGGGTTACATAGGCCCAGTTAGGGTTAAATAGGACTAGATGGGGTTAAATAGGACTAGATAGGGTTACATAGGACTAGATTGGTTTAAATATGTCTAGATAAGGATACAAAGGATTAGATAGGATTACATAGGACTCAACATGGTTAAATAGGTCTAGGTGGGGTTAAATTGGATTAGAAAGGGATACATAGGCCCAGTTAGGGTTAAATAGGACTAGATGAGGTTAAAAGGACTATATGGGTTTACATAGGCTCAGTTAGGGTTAAATAGGACTAGATGAGGTTAAATAGGACTTGATGGGGTTAAATATGACTAGATAGGGTTACATAGGCCCAGTTAGGGTTAAATAGGACTAGATGGGGTTAAATAGACTAGATAGGGTTACATAGGCCCAGTTAGGGTTAAATAGGACTAGATGGGTTTAATAGGACTAGATAGGGTTATTAAGGACAAGACAGGGTTAAAAAGGTCTAGATGGGGTTAAATAGGAATTGAAAGGGCAAAATAGGTCTAGATGGGGTTAAATAAGATTAGATATGGTTACATAGGACTAGAAGGGGTTAAATAGGTCTAGATGAGCTTAAATAGGGTTAGATACGGTTACATAGGACTAGACAGGGTTAAATAGGCCTAATGGGGTTAAGTAGTTAGTGATAGGGTCAATTAGGTATGGTGAGGAATCAAATAGGGTTAATTACTTAGATGGGGTTAATGAGTTAGAGGGGGTTTATTACTTAAAGGGGGTTAATTACTTAGATGGGGTTAATTTAGATTTATTGGTTATTAGGTTGGCTAATAGTGTAGTGTAGGATAGTGCTTAGACTTAGTATCATGAGGTGTTAATCTTGGGGTTCATTAGTGTCCCATAAGGGTCTGTATAGACCCTTATGGGACTAAGGGGGTTAATTTTATTCTCATGACGGTCTGTATAGATTCCCATGAGTGATGGGGTTAATTTGAGATTCCGGGGGGATAATTATAGTACCCCTGTGGCAGGGGTTCATTTTTTAGTGATCGTGGGTCCTTTAAGTAACTTTACGTGAAGGACCCTTTCAGGACCCGCGAGGCAAGAAATTTGAATTTAAATGCAGCTGGGGCCCCGATTGCAAGGGGCACACTGTGGGGGTCCCGATGGGGACCCGTGCATAGGGGGGTAATTTTAGGTGCTGGGGCAGGGGTTAACACTTTGACTGCTGCGGGGGTCCCGATCAGCACCCCCAAAGCAAGGGTTAATATGGGGAGGCTGCGGGGGTCCCAATGGGAATCCCCAGCATTGTGGTGGTTAGTTTTAGGATTGCACAATAGTGTGCTGCGGGGCCTTTAAGGACCAGCTGTGGGAAATTTGAAATGTTTAAATGTAGCGGGGGTACCCCTGGCCCCTAAAATTGACCCCCCTATGCAGGGGGTCCTGATCGGGACCTCCGCAGTGTCCCCATGTTAACCCGTGCATCAGGGGTGCCAATCGGGGCCCGATCGGGACCCCCTGCATAGGGGGGTCAATTTTAGGGGCCAGGGGTACTTGAAGAACCCCAGCAGCAGGGCTTGTGTTTTTCACTGCCGCAGATGTTTCGTTCAGGACTAATTCGGCAAGGGCTGATGTGATCACGCAGGGCTTCATTAGCCATGATGGCAATCTGTTTTGTCATTGGCTAATTCTGACCCATTGCTACGTGCTAGCTTAATTGATTTTAGCATGATTGCACATCCAACGTGCAAGGGTCTGGGTTAAGATTTTGCTACACTTTGGAATTTAATATGGCTATATATCAGCTTGATGGGGGAAAAAAGTTGGAGGAGTGGGAAAAAAAGAAAAAGAAATTAAATCAGAACAAATATATAGTGAATTTAGGCCTCCATGAAAATCAAGTGCACTAAGTTAGGTCACTGCCGTAAATCAACTGTGGGAGCTTTTTTCCCCAATACTACACCTCTATGTAAATTTATAGCTCCCCCACATTAGGGCACTTCGTCAACATCCATAAATCCTTGCCTTGTCCTCAAGAGATTTCAGTGTGAGAGGTACCCAAACTAAGCTTTACAGATGAGAATCAGTTCTAGGAGCTAATAGGTTCTTAAAGAATCCCCTTGCACCTACAATTAACCCCCCATGCTGCAGGGGGTCCTTACCAGGACCCATTGCCACCTATATTTAACCTGCAAGGTGTAGGGAGTCCTGATCAGGATTCCCTAGCACCTAACATTAACCCCCCATGCTGGGGGATCCTGATCAGGACCCACTGCCACACATATTTAATCCCTAAGGTGCAGGGAGTCTTGATCAGAATTCCTGAGCAATTGTTTCTTCCTTTTAATTGATTCTCCATTAGTTTTCATTACTCTGTTTAGATTACAATTTTGCAAGTTTTCAATCTTGTACAGTGTTTTGAATAAACACTATGTACTGAATGTAAGATTTTAAACTCAAAGATAGGGCCCTCTGCTTTTTGCCATGTGTTTAATACTATATTTTTTCTTTGTACTTAGCCCCTGTATCGCACTACAGAAACTGTTGATGGAAATAATAATAATGCTACAACAGCAAGAGTTATGGGCTCCAGTTGACGGCCCACATGGGGAAATAATGAGTAAACTGTACTCATAAATCACTACCAAGCAATCACTTATGACCCAGAGCGAGAGAAGCGGGGTAGAGAGAAAAGGGGAGAGAGATAGAGAGAGGGAGAAAGAGAGGGGAGAGAGAAAGAGGAGGAAGAGAAAGGAAGAGGGAGACAAAGAGGGGAGAGAGAAAAACAGTGGGTGTGAGAGAGAGAAACAGAGAGGTAGAGAGAAAGAGGAAGAGAGATATAGAAAGAGAGAGATAGACAAAGAGTGGGAAGAGAGACAGAAAGAGGGAGAAGGGAGAAACAGAAAGAGGGGAAGTGAGGGAGAGAGAAAGTTATCGGAATTACTCGTAATCTATAGGCAGTATGAAAAGTCAATGGAAAAGTTATCCGTGACTAGAAATTGTGGCTTGTCGCAATGGCTCTTAGCAGTTGTCTTGCAATGATTTAGGGGTGGGTTGTCACAGTAGCCCTGGACTGTGGACTATTTGCTGGACTTTTTTGGGCTTACCGTGACTTACTATGCCCACTTGCATTTCAGACTCAGCAGGAAAAACTAAAATTTATATTGTATCGTTATCTGTTTTTGTCCTTTTAAGTTAATCCCATCTCCCATGTGCTCTATTCAGGGTCTAGACAGCATCATGTTTATTAGAGGTGCAAAACTCCCTGTGGGGTAAATTTCCTGTAATTATCTGTCACCACCTGTCATTTTTGTATTGTTTACACCCCTTGTGTCCTATCCCCTTTAAATATGTGAGTATTTTCAAAATAAATCAGTTGCTCCTGGAACACATAGATGGTGTGGATCCTTGAGTTATTTTCTAACTGTATCCTGATTGTTACTCTGATCAACTCCAACCCAGCTTCGATTCCTGCTGCCAAAAAGGTCTGAGGTTACTGGGGAGTGTCTGGCTAAGGTCCAGTTGACTTACAGAATGTATTCCAAAAGGACCAAAAATGATACTGAGGGTAGGGTCGGCTCTACTAAGCCTTCTCAAGCTCCATAAGAAGAGAATATCATCAGAACTGGTGGCAGTGATGGGAAATCTCTTCTACAGCTACCATGGCCAGCTACAACAGCTCATTGATGATCCAAAGGGCTACTGTCCATCTCCAGCTGGCTCCCACTTCAGGAGTGCTAAAGAGGATTTGGCAGCCAACATTAAGCTGGCATACAGCAGCATCCAGCCCTTCGTGGATGAACAAGATGACCTGGACGAGTACCTGCAGGACTTTGAAAGGCAGCGTGAGCTTAATGAGGTACCAATGGCAGAATGGGTAAAAATTCTGATCATTAAGCTCAGTGGGAGGGCGAACTGAGCATACCAAGCTATTCCTAGAGAACTGGCCCATGACTACCATGAGGTTCGACTTGCTTTGTGTCTCAGATATGCTCTTACTGCTGGGAAATACAGAGCCCTGTTCCGGAGTGTGGTCAGGAGAAAAGGGGATACCAACACTAAGGTGGTCTGGAGGATCAACACTGCCCTAGAGAATTGGTGGAAGGCTAAGGAGGTCCGTACCTTGGAGGATGCTAAGCAGGTAATCATGATGTAGCAATTTTTTCATATTTACCCAGAGACCATGCGGGAGTGGGTGGAGGATAAGCAGCCTGATACTGTAGAGGAAGCTGGAAGGTTTGCTGACCAGTATGAGGATGTGAGAGGTCAGAAACCTGTCCCTACTGTCCCCCCACCCCAACCTGATAAGCCCACTGGATCAGGGGTCTACCAACCCTACATATCCCCTCAAAGGCACCTGGATACTAACCAGAGGAAGCCAGGGGCTCCACATTCAGGGGTTCAGGTACCCCCTAAACCCACAACAAGGGCAAATGGTCAGCCACAGGGACAGGAGTGCAGGGCAGTAGTCCCTATTTGTTTTAAATGCCAACAGCGGGGCCACTACCTGAGGGATTGCCCTTGTCAACCCCACAGGGCAGAGCAGTTTGCTGTCCATCCCCTAATGTATTTAGGGCCATGAGAGTGAGGAGAAGGAGGTGGGGGAGTTTCAGGATTGTCAGGAGGAGATCACCACCTGCCCGTCCATTCCTGCCATCCACTCAGCCAAAGGGGACCGGAGACTACCCAATGTACAGCCTGTGTTAGCGAATGGCCAGCAAGTAGATGGATTTAGAGACACTGGGGCTGCCATGACTATTATTCACCCCTCTATGGTGAGCCCTTCAGCTATCCTGTACAAATTTATGGATGTGGTTGTTGCTGGAGGGAAGCAGTATACCTTCTCCCTTGCCCCTGTGGAGTTGGGTTGGGGTAAGGGCAAAGAGATCCGGGAGGTGGATGTCATGGAGGGATTGCCCACGGATGTATTGTTGGGGAATGACTTGGGCCCCATGAAATGCCGATATTTAAACATCATTACCCGGTCCCAGTCAGCAGCCCTGAGGTCTGGAATAACTGGAGGAGAAGAGGAGCCGGCCAGCCCAGAGGATCCTGAGGTGAGATCTTTATATGCTTGGAGTTTTGGGTTACCAGGGGTCAGGCTAGTGGAGTTGAAGGTAGCTCTGGCTGAGGATATTACTGTAGAAGGTATCAGGAAGAAGGCAGCTCAAAGGGAGCCAGGCGCTCATGGGGAGAGTTTTCTCTGGGAGAATGAGCTGTTGTGACTCCTGGGGATGAGAAGGTAGGGCATGGGGTAGGCTTGAGGCAACTGATAGTCCCCAAAAGTTTCTGGACTCAGTTACTGGGACTAGCTCCTGATGTATCCTTAGCTGGCCATAAAGGCTGTAAAAGTACTAGGCAGAGGCTGACCCGGGGGTTCTACTGGCCAGGCTTGAACCAGGATGTTAATGCTTATTGTGACTCCTGTGATGCCTGTCAGCGATATGGACATGCTGGAAAAGCTGTCAGGGTGCCGCTACAACCCCTACCAGTGATAGATACTCCCTTCCAGAGAGTGGCCATTGACATAGTAGGACCCCTAACTTGGCCCAGTAAGACTAGGAAGAGGTATATCCTCACAGTAGTGGACTATACCACCAGGTACCCAGAGGCAGTGGCCCTTGGGACTATTTCTGCCTGTACTGTAGCAGGAGCCCTGTTGGTAGTGTTCTCTAGGATGGGTCTCCCTCAGGAAATTTTGCCTGACAGGGGTACTTAGTTCATGTCTGCCCTCAGCCAAGATCTACAGGAGTTATGCAGGATTAAGCACCTCACTTCCTCCGCCTACCACCCCCTGATCAATGGTTTATGTGAGCACTTCAATGGCACTATCAAACTTATGCTTCGGACCTTCACAGAGCAGGAGAAGGATTGGGAGAAACTGTTACCCTACCTTCTCTTTGCCTACCGTGAGGTTCCACAGGAGTCCACAGGGTATTCCCATTTTGAACTCCTGTATGGGCTGCCTTTGAGAGGGCCACTAGACCTCATGAGAGAAACTTGGGAAGGGGAGCATGGGCAGGAACCAGTGTCAGTAATCCCCTATGTTCTTGCCTTTAGAGAATAGATAGCCAATCTCATGGGAAGGGTTAGGGAGAATGTCCTGAGGGCCCAAAAGCGTCAGAAAAGGTTTTATGACAAGGGAACCCGGGAGAGAGAGGTAGAGGAGGGTCAGGAGGTGTTAATGCTGGTCCCTCACCCTCAGGATAAGCTCCAGGCTTCCTGGGAAGGGCCTTACTGCCTGACCTGTTGGAACCAGCAAAGCATTCATTGCAGGCTGAGGTTGTTAAATTGTCCTCTAATCTGTCAAAGGCCCAGCAAGAGGCACTGAATACTGAGCTGGATAAATCCCCCGTCTTTTTTCCCATCTTCCGGGGCATACCCTCTTCACTAGCCATGAGGTACTGACTGGGGATTGCTCTCCCCTTAAGCAAACCCCTCCCAGAGTCAGTGAGAGCCAGCATCCTTAGATAATTAGATGAAATGCTGTGGCTCAAAGTTATCTAGCCCTCTAAGAGCCCTTGGGCATCCCCTGAGGTGTTAGTCCTCAAGAAAGATGGCACAATTAGGTTCTGTGTGGATTATGGTAAGATACTTTTACTAACTTTTGAACCCCTGGTCTGATTCATGCCATCTTTTAATATGTTGTTCCACAATTTATGTTGTTCATAAAAATGTAAGTTTTATTTATGTACTATGTAAAATCATAAAGTTATAAAAATGTTTAAAAATGTGTAAGTTTTAGCTGGGAGATAATTGAGTAGATACAGTAATAAACTCAATTATCTCTCAAGTAGAGGGGAGGGAAACTGTGGGCGTTACTATTGTGTTATTGGTTGTTTATACCTTCCCCCTGGGTGTGTTCTGTTTACCTGACTGTAATAAAAACCAGGCTGGGTGTGCCAGCAAGAGAGTTCTTTGACCCTTCAAAATGTAGCCTTGTCTCGTTCTTGGAGGGGATCGCTATATCATACTGGGGATTGTTATGCTTTTGCATACTCCCTGGAGCTGTAACTACTGAACCCTTGTTCCTGATGTACTCTCGTTGGAGGAGAGGTCTTCCCCACACGATCCTGGATGCTGGAGATTCATACAGGGTGGAAGGAAGACGGCGCGGCTCCAGTTAAGCTACGGCGGTGGTGGAGTCTGTGGTGGTTGTGGTGTCCGGTGCGGTGCTTGTAGGCCTCGACGCAAACTAGGACGCGTCCATCAACGGAGGTACCCGGTCGGGGTGCCAGTAGATCCGTTACATTGACTGGCAGTGGTGGGATGGCGTCCTAGGAAGAGGAAAAGCAGCACAGAGACACCGGTAACGTTTGGAGTTACAAATTGAGGGCAACGCTAGTATCCGTACAGCGCCCCTGGCTACAGCAGGATGGAACCGGCTAGTTTTCGGACAGCGTTCCATGATGAGGAGGAGGAGGCGGCCGCGGACTACAGGGATGCAGACAGAAAGGAACTCTGGTATGATGCCCTGGAAGATGCCCAATGGCGGCGAGGTGAGAGTCTCCCCAGTGATGAGCAGCGGCTACAGAAGCGTGTGGCGATGCGGATCTATCTATTGGGAGAGCAGCCCCTGGATGAGTGGGTGACAAGACTAGAGACCCTGGTATGGCGAGAGCTCTGGCTAGACAACGCATACCAGGCCCTCTGGTGGCATACCATTCGACTTACCCCCTGGACGTCTGAACACGACTTACCGGAGGGGAATGATTATGATGGCCCGGGTTTATTATGGGATGCCTTGGAGGACGTCATTGATCTTGGCAGCATGGAGGGGTCTAGGTTTTGGGACATCTACGACTACCGGATGGGCATGTATGTCTGGGTTGACGAAGGCGAGGTGAGCAAAAACATGACCCACCTGGTTACGAGAGAGTGGGAGCTGGAGCAGGACTACCAACACCTGCTCAGCTTCGTGCAGCCCCAACCTACTCGACAAGCAGAACCAGACCTCATTGACTGGTCCTGGGATGACCTCCAGATGGCAGGTAGAGATGGGACCGAGGTCTCTCTACCGGCTCTACAGGGGGCAGAAGGTGTCGTCCTTCTCCCCCAGCGGCAGTGTGAACCCCAGGGGGCAGAAGGTGTCGTCCTTCCCCCCCAGCGGCAGTGTGAACCCCAGGGGGCAGAAGGTGTAGTCCTTCCCCCCCAGCAGCAGTGTGAACCCCAGGGGGCAGAAGGTGTCGTCCTTCCCCTCCAGCGGCAGTGTGAACCACAGGGGGCAGAAGGTGTCGTCCTTCCCCCCCAGCGGCAGTGTGAATCCCCGGGGGCAGAAGGTGTCGTCCTTCCCCCCCAGCGGCAGTGTGAACCCCAGGGGGCAGAAGGTGTCGTCCTTCCCCCCCAGCAGCAGTGTGAACCCCAGGGGGTAGAAGGTGTCGTCCTTCCCCCCCAGCAGCAGTGTGAACCCCAGAGGGCAGAAGGTGTCGTCCTTCCCCCCCAGCGGCAGTGTGAACCCCAGGGGGCAGAAGGTGTCATCCTTCCCCCCCAGCGGCAAGGTGAACCCCAGGGGGCAGAAGGTGTCGTCCTTCCCCCCCAGCGGCAGGGTGAACCCCAGGGGGCAGAAGGTGTCGTCCTTCCCCCCCAGCGGCAGTGTGAACCACAGGGGGCAGAAGGTGTCGTCCTTCCCCCCCAGCGGCAGTGTGAACCCCAGGGGGCAGAAGGTGTCGTCCTTCCCCACCAGCGGCAGTGTGAACCCCAGGGGGCAGAAGGTGTCGTCCTTCCCCTCCAGCGGCAGTGTGAACCACAGGGGGCAGAAGGTGTCATCCTTCCCCCCCAGCGGCAGTGTGAACCCCGGGGGGCAGAAGGTGTCGTCCTTCCCCCCCAGAGGCAGTGTGAACCCCAGGGGGCAGAAGGTGTCGTCCTTCCCCCCCCAGCAGCAGTGTGAACCCCAGGGGGTAGAAGGTGTCGTCCTTCCCCCCCAGCAGCAGTGTGAACCCCAGAGGGCAGAAGGTGTCGTCCTTCCCCCCCAGCGGCAGTGTGAACCCCAGGGGGCAGAAGGTGTCGTCCTTCCCCCCCCAGCGGCAAGGTGAACCCCAGGGGGCAGAAGGTGTCGTCCTTCCCCCCCAGCGGCAGGGTGAACCCCAGGGGGCAGAAGGTGTCGTCCTTCCCCCCCAGCGGCAGTGTGAACCACAGGGGGCAGAAGGTGTCGTCCTTCCTCCCCAGCGGCAGTTTACCCTAACCAGGGGAGACACCAATCTCCCAGACGGCGCAGATGGGACCGTGGTCTCTGCGCCCACAGCCTGTCCAGATCCCCAACTACCCTCACTGGGACAACCGGAGGAGGGGGTAAGTACAAATTCCCCTCCCCAGCTAACTTCTAATGTGGCCCCAGGGTTAACAGAGGAAATGTTAACCCCCACTGACCCCCACGTTTCCCTGGCTACTGAGCCGGAATATGTCGCAAGTACCCCAGCAGAAGAGCTGACAGCGGGGCAGAGTACAGTCGGCCTCTGCCCTCCCTTTGTCCCTTGTACAGAGCAGGATGTCCTGCAGGTTATACCAGCAAAAGAGCTGGCATCAGGGCAGAGTGCCGCTGGCCTCTGCCCCTCAAGTCCCCTCAGCGTGTTGCCCCATCACCTCAGCGAAATATCCAGGTGCAGTAACTGTTTGTTGTGGGTGGGCTGCTCTTGCACTTTGTTGTTGTGGGGGGGCTGCTCTAGCACTGGTTTATTGTGGGTTGGTGGATCGTCTAACGGAGGCACTGACCGGCAGAAGGTCAGGTGCCTGGTTAGACTTCCCCCCAAAGGGGAGATGTGTGACGAAGTGCCCTTCGCCACTTTATCTTGGAGAGGACTGTTTGCCAGCCTCCTGCCCTGCGACTATGGCCCTGGGACATATTGCCCTTTAAACACAGTATTCGGCCATACCAGAGTGTATGTCACTCATGCTGGCCCTTTACATACAGGGGGGTCATTCGGTACTTGCCCTGTGTGAACCATGATACCACAGATAGCTATGCCATGGAGCCCATTCATATAATGAAAGACTATGGAGAAGACTTTAGCTACATGGCAATTGAACTGTGTGAAGAGGATCTGAGCGCTATTCGGTAGTTTTGTGCGCTCAGATCCCAGCTATCTGGGGATATGTGAAATGTGAGTAAATGTGAATTGCAGTAATGCTGATGGGTTGTCAAACTAGAGAATTGACCAACAAATACTTTTGTCCGGACATCCCCAGGCTGATCCGTTGGGATCAGACCGTGTATGCCGGCTTATGGTCACGGGGGAGGTGTGTAACGGAACCCATCACTGTTTTACCCTGTTTTATGATTATTATGGTTAAAATATGATCATCCTATTATACTGTATGTATGTTGGTTTATGCACTGCAGAATATTAGCCCATACTATTGCAGACCTGGGCATAATAGATAATCCTATTACAGAGACTCATAAGATAAGGAAGTCTATTGTATAAAGTGTTTTCATTCTCAGCCATAAGAACAAAGAAGGATGATCTAATCCATGTCTGATTGTATCAAAGTTGCCAGGTAGCCTCAGGGAGGTGTGACCCACCTATTGTCCCTATATGTGTATTGTGTGGCCAACTATGAGGGATGTGTATTGCCTGTGAAATGTCTGTGTGTTATGGGTAAAAGATACTTTTACTAACTTTTGAACCCCTGGTCTGATTCATGCCATCTTTTAATATGTTGTTCCACAATTTATGTTGTTCATAAAAATGTAAGTTTTATTTATGTACTATGTAAAATCATAAAGTTATGAAAATGTATAAAAATGTGTAAGTTTTAGCTGGGAGATAATTGAGTAGATACAGTAATAAACTCAATTATCTCTCAAGTAGAGGGGAGGGAAACTGTGGGCGTTACTATTGTGTTATTGGTTGTTTATACCTTCCCCCTGGGTGTGTTCTGTTTACCTGACTGTAATAAAAACCAGGCTGGGTGTGCCAGCAAGAGAGTTCTTTGACCCTTCAAAACGTAGCCTTGTCTCGTTCTTGGAGGGGATCGCTATATCATACTGGGGATTGCTATGCTTTTGCATACTCCCTGGAGCTGTAACTACTGAACCCTTGTTCCTGATGTACTCTCGTTGGAGGAGAGGTCTTCCCCACACGATCCTGGATGCTGGAGATTCATACAGGGTGGAAGGAAGACGGCGCGGCTCCAGTTAAGCTACGGCGGTGGTGGAGTCTGTGGTGGTTGTGGTGTCCGGTGCGGTGCTTGTAAGCCTCGACGCAAACTAGGACGCGTCCATCAACGGAGGTACCCGGTCGGGGTGCCAGTAGATCCGTTACAGTTGTATTGTATACACCCCTTATGTCCTATCCCCTTTAAATATGTGAGTAATTTCAAAATAAATCAGTTGCTCCTGGAACACATAGATAAGGGTGTGGATCCTTGAGTTATTTTCTAACTGTATCCTGATTGTTACTCTGATCAACTCCAGCCCAGCTGTATACCTGCTGCCAAAAAGGTCTGACGTTAGTGGGGAGTGTCTGGCTAAGGTCCGATTGACTTACAGAACGGATTCCAAACTGACAAAAAAACTATACTGCAGGGTAGAGTCGGCTCTACTAAGCCTTCTCAAGCCCCATAAGAATAAGAGCAGATCGTCACATTGGTGATTAGCATATCTAGGTAGAGTTTGCTCATTAATTAGGTGACACACATTGGCTTTTTCTGAGAGTAGCATGGGTACATTATATTCTACTTGACAACTTAGTCTTGTAGCCAAATTTAGTTTAGCTGGCAAAGGGTCTCATATTTTAAAATGATTCTCAGGAATGTTTTTTCTATATTTTTCTACCAATATAGTAGGTATAATAATGAATGGTAAGATAGGGTGTATGCATACAAAAACAAAAATTCTTTGTTGACTCTTAATTAGCCATTTTCCAAAAATATTGGGAATTAACACTGGTCCAATTGGCTGGTATTCTCCATTGAATTGTGTGACTGAGGACTGGTGTAATAGGAATTGTACTATTGACATTAGGATGAAAACACATGCCAACTAATAGCCACAATGCCAACCTTCATTCCATTCTTGAATAAGACCTATAAAAGATATGAAAAAGCAATATCAGTTATTAATAGACAATGGTTCATAGATTTGACATTGATCTACATGTACCCATTTTCGTTGCATCAGTAGTTTGTCAAAACCTTTCTTCTTTTTCTGTTTTCCCCTACCCCTACTTTTTTTGAGAGGTTGGCACCTCTGTGCCTTTACCACATGTTCACTTAGAACACAGATCACTGTATAAGGACCTTCCCTGTTCACATCCCATGGTGACACTTTGTCACATACTTTAAGAGAGTAATGAGGTAAACCTTTCTAATTTCCTATTGGCATTGACAAATTTCTTGCTGCAAATTTAATATATTTTTTTACTTGTTCTTGAACTTTATCAATCAAACTTCTTACTAACATTAGAATTCCAGGAAGATGGGCAAACTTTTTTTTTCCTGAATCGGCTACCAATGTCCTTAATATTTCCTTTATTGTGCGGTTCATTCTCTCTACCATTCCTGATGACTGATGGCGGTAAGGGATATAAAATCTATGCTGTGTTCCCAGATATCACAGAGAGCTTGCATTGCTGCAGAGGTGAAGTGCGTAGCTCTGTCAATCTCTATTGCCTTTGGAAATTCCCATCTTGAGAAAGCATGTTATCATATTGCTTTAGTTCAGTGCCAAGGCTAGAGAATGGAGGGCCCTGTACAATGTTATTTGCTCTGCGCCCAAACCCAGGTATCAAATCACTCAGTGCATCTTCCCAAGACCCCTTCTTATAACAGCTCCCTTCTCTAATATCCCACCCTATGCCAGCACCTCTTGCCAAGACCCTTTGCCATTGCTGCTGACACCCCATATAAATATCTGTTTGTGGCAGCCAACATTCTCAGCAGCCATATTCACATAGCATCCTGCCCATCTCAACATCCACCCCCACACAGACCACCACTCTTACCATCCATTGCTTCATAGTATCCAGTCCTTGTCACCAGCCAAGCCCTCTCAGCATCCATTCCTGCACAGCACCCACCTCACATAGATTCCATCCCTATCTCCTTGCTCCCCACCCACATAACTAATTTTCCTTGTACTTTGCAGCCCTTGCTCTCTCACCTCTTGCCTGATACACATCCCAAGTGTGTTAAACTGCTCCATACGGACATCTGTTGGAGCTTTAGGAGAAATGCTCTTTTTTAAACATGTATGGACCAATTTCCTGCCTGGAGAGTGTGCAGCCAAGGAGACCTAGCAGGGAGGAGGGGGGCTCCTACACTACAGAGAAAAATATTAAATGCAAAAAGAAAATACACAGCCCTGTTGGAGGGCCCTGGTGAATTGCACCACCTTCACCACTGGTAGCTCCACCCTTGCTTTAGCTATACTTTTTGCATTATCCCTCTTTGCAGGAAGTGCTTCTATCAACTTAGAAAATATGTCAATCACTACCAGTAGGTATTCGTACCCTCCAGGGATTGCAGGCAATGGACCTATACAATCAGTTTGCAAATTGCACCAGGGATCTTCTGCCACTGAATTGGTCTCTAATCCTTTTGTCACGGTCATCCTTACCACCAGTTCTTGTGACTCATGTGATCCGGTGGTGTGGTCTGTTTATAGTTATTTAATATTATATTAAGTTGATTACCAAATGTATATTATGTGTTGTTGCTTCCCTATGTGTGATTGACTTGTGATGTGTGATTCTGTACTGTATGCTGCATGTGTGGTTCATTAATTGTTAAATATTTTGGAATGTTGTGCTGTCAGGCTGTCAGAGAAGAGCAGTTTGGCAGTTGAGAGTTACAGTTACATTGAGAGAGATGTAATGATGTTACTGCTAAGGGGAATGTCTTAAAGAAGATATATGTTCCTAAAGAAATGGAAAGTGACATCCTAAAGACATACACTCCTAAAGAAAAGGGAGGTAATATAACTGTATCACTTAAGTGGATGTTGTAAAGCCTTGCAGATAAGGCCCTGTCAATGGTGGTTTATACAAAGTCCAGAAGATACACAGACTGTTGCAGAGTGTTGTCAGCTCAAGTTTAAATTTACATCTATTGAACCTGTTCTGAATTACATTGCTATTAAAGCAGTTCTTGATGTTTCTAATGCTGAGCCTGAGATCATATTATTTTTCAATGCCGCATCTGAGTAAAGGCATTTTAAAGAGATACAAGCTGTTTTGGTGAAGGGATCAAAAGAACCTGAAAGATCTGCTGGATAGGTTTGGCCACAACAGCCTTATCAAGCACGAATGAAAGAAAGCAGATCACCACTCCTTTAGTCTGGGATTAAACCTTGTGGATGAGCACAAAAGTATACTTTTTATTTAAAAAAAGTAAAAGCAAATGTTTATTGACTCTCAAACTGCACTGGTATAGAAAAATACCCATAATATCCAATGCACTGTAACACATAGCATATGCTGACAATTTAGACATCAGCCGCCTTATTAAATTGGGGGTACATTTTAAAACGTAGACCGTATCTAAAAAAGTAGGACTAAAGGCTATTAAATTAGCTTTTTAAACCTCTACATTGTCGATTGCGTGTGACTTCCGATTGGGACCCCCGCTGCATTTAAAAATTCAAATTTACCAACTTGTGGGTCCTGAAAGGACCTTAAAGGTCCTTAAAGGACTCATGCTAACTAAAAAATAAAGCCCGATACTATACTATAAGTCCCCCACGGCACCTAAAATTAACCCCATCACTCATGGGGGTCTATCCCAAGAGTGAGGGCCAATAATAAGGCGCAAAGGTGTGAACCAATCAGAATGCGATACACTCTTATATCCCATTATGATTGGCTGATGTAACTATCAATCCCACAGGGTTTATCCCATTCGGATTGGCTCCAATCATCTGCGTCTTCTGATTGGCTGCAATCTGATTGACAGTTACAACAGCCAGATGACACAGATGCTTGGAGCCAATCAGAATGAGAAGAAAACCTGTGGGGTGTATCCTATTCTGATTGGCTGAAGGCAATAGCACCTTTTGATTGGATTAGAAATTATTGACAGTCACAGTAGCCAACCAGAATGGGATATAGAGGTGTATCCCATTCTGATTGGCTCACACCTTTGCACCTTATGATTAGCTGAAATATGATTGACAGCGTTTTCAGCCAATCAGAAGGCGCCATTTCTAAATTTTACCGGAGCATGCTCGAAGACCCTCATTTGCGGTGGGGAGCTCCTCAAGGGAGGAGCTCCATTAGTTTTTTAAATTTTTTAGACCATCTATTTTTTTGGAAGGGAACCTGTCTGTGAAGTCTTCAAGGAGGACGGGGCATCGCTGGATGGGCAGTTTGAAAAGGTAGGTGTACTATTTGGAATGTATTGTATTACATGTTGTATTTATTTATGTATTCATTGTAATGTTTCTTTTTTCTAGGTGTGCCGGTCTTGGGGACATTTATTGAGGGCCCTTGTCTGAAGACCATCGTCACTGGAGGGGCATTTGGGCAAGGTAAGTGGTCTAATTTACCCTATTCTAGTTTTAGTAACAGTGGTTGTTTTATGTGTAATTATAGGGTTTTTATTGTATGTAATGTATGTTTTTATTTGGTGTAATGTAGTCTTTTATTTTATGTAATGTATTTATTATTATTTTTTATTTCTAGGTTTTTTATTTTTTGTAATGTAGTGTTTTTTTATTTTATGTGTCATGTTTTTTATTTTCTGTAATGTTTTTTGTGTAATTAGTGGGGTGCTAGGGATTTTTATTAGGGGTTAGGTAGGTAGTGTATGGGTTAATAGGGTAGAGGGGGTTAATAGGGTGGGGGGTTAATAGGGTAGGGGGGTTAATAGTGTAGTGTTGCATATTAATTAGCTGATTTGATGTACTAATTAGGATTAAAGTCTGCTTGTTTGTCTCTGTAGTGGCAAGAATATAGACTCTCAATGTTATCTGGCAGTTATAACCCTCTCAGACCCTTATCAAGTATTCTACGGTGCAAATTAGCATACTGCACAATGTATAGCCAGTTTTTAATGCTCTTAAAATTAAGTCAACTTCCTATTGGGGAGATAGTGTCCTTTAAGCTGATTCATTGATCATAGCCATGCCGTTGAAAAATCTGAGTAAACCAATGCATAATGTACAAATGCTGTAGTGGATACTTTTTACACATTATTAATAATTTCATAATGATTTCATTTAAGTGCATGACATAACATTTCGAGAGATCTATGTCCATAAATCTAAGTTTCTGTTTGAATAAACAAGTAAGATTAGGGGAAAAAATCCCACCAGTTTATGACTGCTTAATATACACACTGACTCATCAATAACTGAGTTATAAAGTGCGAATAGCTTCCAAATCCCAAGACTCAGTACAAACTCAGATAATATATAGTTTCAAGGTCCACCAAATTAAAGGACCAGGAATTGCCGCAGAGGCATATATATACATTGTGCAACTGCATACTGGACACAGAGGTGAGAAAAAATAACAGTATGGCACTTTGGAATTTTTTTGCTTTACTGTTAGTATTTCAACTGCCCCGTGCAACTGAAAGCTCTATGGTGACGCTGAAAGGTGGGGGATATGAAGATATTGTGATTGCAATTAACCCAAATGTTACGGAGAATCTTCAAATTATTACAAATATTCAGGTAAAATCAAGAGGAAAATAATTGTCTTTGTTATTATATTTTTGATAATAATGGCAAGGTATAGAGTGAAAATTCTAATGTATTGAAAACTTGAAAAATAATTTGTATATAAAATAAGATTTTAAGCATAATATATAGTTTTTTGATAAGTTACATGATGCACTGCATAATTTAAATGACTGATATGTTTAATTTACAAGAAAAGTTATAAAGGGCATAATATTCTTCTTTTAATTTTTGAGTCGTGTTTTAATATGTGTTAATTAATCTGTTTAATTTTAATCTGCTACATATTTATAGTTTATATTTATCACCTGCTTGTTTAGATTTTATGAGAGTCAGGTTTTAATGTATATTAAGTGATCTGTTTTATTTTCATCTCCTCTCTAGAATATGGTGAAGGATGCTTCAAATTATTTATTTACTGCTACAGAGCAAAGGCTTTTTATAAGCAGTGTAAAAATCCTAATTCCGGCGTCTTGGTCTGAAAACATTATCTATGGAAAACTACAAACAGAAACATATGAGAAGGTAAGATTTTAGGGAACAATATGGTTTTATTGTACATTACAAAAAGGGATGTGAAAAGAGTTTTACATAATGCACAAACGTCCATTTGTAAATACTGTGTTTTGGCATCAGTTAAAAGCATCAATGCAATAACAAATAATTAAACATGCAGAAGATGCTGGTCCATTTTTTTTCATTAACCTTAGGTTATTTGACAGGTTTCTAAATATAGATGGAAAAATATTAAATTGAATTATTAAAAACATTGGGCCTCATTCAACTGAGCCGTTTGGAGATGCAGGTGTCCGTAATAGAGCTGTAAGATATTTTGCTTTTCAATTGGCGTCTTTTTACAGCCTCCAATCGGGTCCAGGCACCGGCCTCCGATTCCTTGCGATGGTTAACATCGCAAGTTACAGCCCCTCCAAGCCTTTGATCTTTCACGGCCGCAAGTTACGATTGCAAAAATAGCAAACTGCTATTCAATTGCTACAATTCCCCAAGCCCGCAAATGTTTTCACACTCGTAAATGGTAAATGTAGAATATTATCCTATGAGTACTAGAAAGGACCCACAAGGGGGTTAAAGTCATACCGGTAGCACTGTAAAAGCAAATAAAAATCAATACTGCACTGTAAATGATGGGGAAAGTGATGAAAGACATTATAATTAATTGCACAACAGTGTCAAGCTCGCAAATCGTCAGTATTTTTATTTTATGTTTCATTTTGGGGTTAAATCGATCTCGGGTATTAGTTAATACATATCAGGCCACCCATATGGACTAGAACAGTATTGGCATTCATTTTCATAATTCTGTAATTTGCGGGTTTGCTAGTATTATCGCATATCGGACCCCCAAACCTCATTGAATGACATGTAAACTCCATGTTTTACTGCCGTAATGTCTCATTTTCTATTGGCTGATTTGAAATGGGAGGTTACGGGCTTGCTTAATGGATCAGGTTCCTGCATGGTTTACGGTTTCGGCTTTCGGCCCGTAACTTGCGGGCTTGTTTAATTGGATAGCACCATAACTCAAGCATGCTGCGGGCCTGCAGCAAGCCCGCAGACATACGGACTGTATCCCGCGAGTTGCTGGCTTTCAATTGAATGGGGCCCATTATCATTCCGTACAATACATTGTTTTAATGTACTAAATAAGGCATATTCACTTATAATAGGATGTTCCCACAAAAGGAGATGGTGATAGAAATGAATAAAATTATTATATAAAAGAATGTGAGAGAAAAATATATAAAAAATGTAAAATAACCCAACAAATCAAGTTTGTATTATTCTAGTTATAACAAGATTGAAGTTGACATATTATACTTGGCAGGCAATGTCCAGCCATATATCCGTAACACAAACTCTTTTATAACTCACTGTACAATGTTCAAATTATTATAGAATAACTATAATAAAGTCATTTTCCATGGCTAAACAAATCAAAGGAAATGCACAAAATAAAGACTTTGAAAAATTGTAAATGAATATTTGAATGATATTATTCATTATACAGTTCATTATACAGCTTTTCAAAATATTAAACATTCAATAAACAATGCATAGCTGGGAAAATATTAAAACAAATTTTCAAAGCAGAATGTTAAACAAATAATTACCTGAATTGGTTGCTTGTACATTATTTCCATATTTTTACTTCATTAGGCTGATGTTATTATTGCCAATCCATTCATGAAGTATGGAGAAGACCCATATACATTACAATATGGAGGCTGTGGGGAACCAGGAAGATACATTCATTTTACACCTACATTCATGCTGGATGACAGACTGAGCAGCATATATGGACCAAGGGGTATTAAAAATAATGACCTATAATTAAATAGGGGTTTCAAAAGTTAGTAATATTTTGACATTTTAAAGAGTATAGATATATTAAACAATAGATACCCATAATAGTAAGAGTATAGATTTAAATATAGATAAATAAATAGATAGATAGATAGATAGATAGATAGATAGATAGATAGATAGATAGATAGATAGATAGATAGATAGATAGATAGATAGATAGGTTCTATATTTTTTTCAAAAGCATAATATAAAGATAAAGCTATTTATAGAGAGTAAAATAAATAACTATGAATATATATATATATATATATATATATATATTAATTTAGTAACTTAATTATATATATATACAGTATATATATATATATATATATATATACAGTATATATATATATATATATATATATATATATACAGTATATATATATATATATATATATATATATATATATATAGAGAGAGAGAGAGAGAGAGAGAGAGAGATAGAGAGAGAGAGAGAGAGAGAGAGAGAGAGAGAGAGAGAGAGAGAGAGAGATTAATAATGAGTATTGCAGTATAATATGATACCTTTTGTATTGGACAAAAACCTTATTCATATTGACAAGCTTTTAAAAGGTCTAACCTCTCTTTATCAAGTCTGAAGCAATACTGACATGAGATGGAACCCTCTGTGTTAAACAGCGATGCAGAGACAGTTAAGACAGCATCTGAAATCACCAGGTAAATACATATAGAGCGATTCAATACAACGTAGCATAGGAAACATATATACACATACTACTGTATATACATATATACATGAATATTTACATGATAAAAACAGAGCACTGTAGTCTACAGTGATATCCAAACAACTCACTAAGAGTGCCAATACAGAAAATTGTGATAATGTGTTAGAAATCCAAGTCCATATTAAGTCCTGTATTTTTAGTGTTGAAGAATGTGATCCTTTTCTCTCTTGGACGTTTTTACATTTTCCTCTTAGTATTTTGATTTTTAGTTTTTGGATGGAGTGATCATTCTGGCTAAAATGGTGTCCCACTGGGCTATAATAACTGTCTTCATTTATTCATATATACCTCTAGTGACCATATTACATCCAGTTTTAGAGAAAATACGGCAAATAATCAAAGATTTACGACTATTACTACCTGAAGATGCTCAATCGAAAGATATATTCCCCAAACCTCCCATCCTTGCATTTAATCAACCACCAAACCTGAAACAAAAACTTGTCAGCAGAAAATTGACCAATGAACAACTGAATATAAAAAATGGAACTAAACCTTGTAACAAACATGCCTGTAAATTATGTCAACACATTTGTAATGATGACACAGCCATGCGTAACAACAAGACTTATAACATCAAAGGATTGTATACAGTACATGCACATCCTCCAGTGTGGTTTATATAATACAATGTAATTTATCTGAAACAGGCTACATTGAAGAAACCAGCCAAAAACTGCACTTAAGGATGAAATTACACAGACATTCAATAAAAAAACACAATGAAGATAGTTATTGTACCCCAGTGGGACACCATTTTAACCAGAATAATCACTTCATCCAAAACCTAAACATCTAAATACTCAGAGGAAAATATAAAAATGTCCAAGAGTTTGAAATAAAGATGATCACATTCTTCAACACTAAAAATACAGGACTTAAAATGGAGTTGGGCTTTCTAACACATTATCACAATGTCTTGTGATTTTTTTTCTTATTTTACAATAACAGGCTTGGCACTCTTAGTGAGATGTTTGTCCAACAGGAAGGATATCACTGTGGACTACAGTGCTCTTTTTTTTTTTTTCATGTATATATTTATGTATATGTGAATATAGTATGTGTATATATGTTTCCTATACTATGTTATGTAGATTCCCCTATAAGTATTTACCCGGTGATGTCAGATGCTGTCTCTACTCTATCTGCATCTGCTGTTTACATAAAAAATGAGGGCTCCATCTCATGTTAGTATTGCTTCAGACTTGATAAAGAGAGGTTAAAACTCTCAAAAGCTCGTCAATATAAATAAGGCATTTGCCCAATACAAAATGTATCATATTATACTGAAATAGTCATTATTAATATATAGATTAATAAATTACTAGAATACTGGACATTCATGGCTGCTTCACTTTTCAATTTATATATATATATATATATATATATATATATATATATATATATATATATATATATGCACATATATGTATAATATTTCTATTTTTGTTTATCTTTCTTTGTAAAAAATATTTTACTGAAGATTTTATTGTTCAGAGGATCAAAGATATTCAGTAAATCCTTGAGTTTTTTTTGATCTCCTCACCAAGGCAGCAAATGTCTCTAAAATCCCATTTGTATGAATACAGCATTTAAAAATATAAACATAAGTTTAGCATATAAAAAGAATCAATAACTGCTTTCATTGCTGTTGAAATTCATAGCAGGTTCAATAGATGTATATTTAAACTTGAACTAATAACATTTTGTAACAGTCTGTGAGTCTTCTGGGTTCTGTATAAATTGCTAATACAGTCATTGACATTGTTTCATATGCAAGGTATCATGACATCCATTTCACTAGTTGCACAGGACCAGGGCAGCTATTATCTTCACTATGGATTCTGACACATATATACCATATTTTTCCATATATAAGATGGTATTTTTTACCAATGTTTTAAGTCTAAAATAGGGGGACCGTCTTATACACGGAATGCCCTAGTCTGGTACTGTAATGCTGCATCTGGCCACTAGTTTTAAGGCAGGAGAAAATACACACATTTGGAAATGCATTGGTTCCAATTAGATTGCATTACAGCAATGCTTGTGAGCTTAGAAATGTGTATTTTATATGTTTTTATTGTGTTACACATATATTTAAGGGCACTTTCTGTCATGATTTTAACTGATTTTCATTCCAGCTCAATATCTTTGTGATCCTGTGTTAAACTGGAGAAATGCAATTGCACATCGCGACTGAGTAATACGTGATGTGATTACAGGTATTGAGTATATGTGTATAAGATGCCCCCATGTATAAGACTACCCCTATTTTTGGAGCCCAAAATTCAGAAATAAATAAATGTGCAAATGCGTATTTTATAAGTTTTTATTGTGTTACACATATATTTAAGGGAACTTTCTGTCATGATGTTCACTGATTTCCATTCCAGCTCAATATCCTTGTGATCACATCACTTATTATTCAGTCGCGATGTGCACTTGCATTTTTCCGGTTTAACACAGCATCACAAAGATATTAAGCTGGAATGGAAATCAGTGAAAATCCTGACAGAAAGTGCCCCTAAATATATGTGTAACACAATAAAAATGTATAAAATACACATTTCTAAGCTCACAACAGTGTTGTAATGCAATCTAATTGGAGCAAGCAGTTCTTCTACGTGTGTCTTTTCTCCTTCCTTAAAACAGTGCCATCTAGTGGCCAGATGCAGCTGTACAGTGTGATACACATTGTGAATGAGCTGATCGGCTTGTGTGGGGCATGTGTGTGGCATGTGTGTGATGCTTGTGTGCATATAAATGCATATTTTATAGGTTTTTATTGTGTTATACATTTATTTAAGGGCACTTTCTATCATGATTTTCACTGAGTTCCATTCCAGCTCAATATCTTTGTGATCCTGTGTTAAACCGTAAAAATGCAATTGCACATTGTGACTGAGTAATGCGTGATGTGATCTCAAAGATATTGAGCTGGAATGGAAATCCGTGAAAATCATGACAGAAAGTCCCCTTAAATATATGTGTAACACAAAAAAAACTTATAAAATACACATTTGCACATTTATTTCAGAATTTTTGGCTCCAAAAATAGGGGTAGTCTTATACATGGGGGCATCTTATACACAGAAAAATACAGTATATCCTACAGATATCTTATTCCATATATATATATTAATCCAGTCAGACAATGATAGCTGTTATCATCTATAGTGATTCTATATATATATATATACTGTATATTAATCCATTTTTTTCTTCATAGGAAAAGTATTTGTTCATGAATGGGCTCACCTTCGATGGGGTGTCTTTGATGAGTATAATAATGAAATGCCTTTTTACTTCTCTGGGAATGGTGGAATAGAAGCAACTAGGTAATAACGATATTATTTTAACTGATTGAATATAATATTCAATACATAAAAATACAATGGAGCCTTGGGTCTCAACCTTCTAATGCCAATCCATTCTAGACATCAGGTTGAGTAGCAAAAAGGATGAGTACCAAACTCCTATAAGGAGTAATGTAAATTGGTTTAAGCAAACACCATGGGCCTCATTCAATGGCAAGCCAGCAGATTACATTGTACAGGCCGAATGTCTGTGGGCTTGCAATTTGCTATAATTACAGGGCGATTCAATTGAACAAGCCCTCAATTTATGGTCCAAAAGCCAAAATCGTAAACCATGCAATCATATGTAACATTTCAGAGCGTGAACATAATCAATTAAGTAAGCAAGGCCGTAACTACCCATTTAGTAATAGCCAATAGAAAATTAGTCTGTCATCATTACGCCAGTAAAACATGGAGGTTACATGTCAATCAATTAGCATTTAGGGGTCCGATATGAGATCAGACTTGCAATCCTACAATGTACAAAATAATAAAAATGAATGGCGATGCTGTTTCAGTCCATGTGGGTGGCCTGAGTGATATGTATTAACTGATTCATTACCAAGATTGATATAACACCGAAAAGACACACACACAAAAAAATTTGATTGCAGATTTGCGAGCTTGAGACTGTTCTGAAATTAGTTCTAATGTATTTTATTGCTTTCTCTGTCTTTTAAAGTGCAGTGTTGATTTTTTATTTGCATTTGCAGTGCTACGATCAGGTGTTTAATCCCCTTGTGAGTCCTATCTGGTAATCGCAGCATTTGCTTCTACATTTGCCATTTACGGGTGTGAAAACATTTGCGAGCTTTAAGAATTGTAGCAATTGAATAGCGATTTGTGATTGCTCTTTCATGCCCACAAAAGTTACAAAGGCTTAGTTGAGTTGCAAGTTATGAACTTGACAACCACAGGGATTTTCCCATAGATCGTTTGAGGCTCGCAAAAAGATGCCAATTGAATAGCAAATTAGTTTACAGGCTCCATTACGGGCCATAAACAACAATTGCTCAATTGAATCAAGGCCAATTAGTACCAAGGTAGTGCAATGAGAACCAAGATGCTTTGCTAATCCAGACGGGTTAAATATCGAAAATGTTTAGTTCCAAGGAGGTTGAGAACCAAGGTACCATTGCACTGCATATTTTTATTGCCAAATACAGTTACCACTAAACTAGATAGTGGAATTGCATTAAGGATTAATTGTAATAAATAATGTCTCTGTATAACAGAAACAAATATACAGCATTGATAAAAGTAAATAGCTTGTTATTAGACACAGTCTATGTCCTTGAAAACCAATCAATGAAATGGGTTTTTAGTTATATAGATTTTCACATGCTCACATCTAGTTCTGCCCATGGAGCACAACATTTCATAACTTATGGGATTGAGCTATTGTAGCTTTAGATATCCCTGTTAGTGCTGCATAAAAATCATGGGTGTGCTTGACCACTAGTGGTCAGAACCATTGTATGTTAGGTGAATGATTTCCCAACCTGTACCTCAAAATACACCAGCAGACTGAGATTTCAGGACACCTGGGCAATGGTGTTCTAACCAGTGGCTCAGCCATTCTGACTGGTCCGTCTTTGTTCAGTGTGCATACTCTTAAGTGCTTTCTCAAATGGGATTGGGAACCTCTGCCCTATGCAATTGCCCACATTTCTCTCTTGTTAAAGTAACTCTATTGCTTTGTGCCTATATGTCCACTACATGCAGTACACTCCCCTATCTATGCTAAGTAAGTCATTGTCTTGCTAGCAGAATTATGGAGGCAATGAACAAGCTTCAAACAGGTGTATACTTGCTGGTTTAACTTCAGTGATGTATTTTTACCTATGCCACAAAGGCCCACTCCAGCAAAATATATTTTCAGTAGTTAGCAGGTTGACTAAGTTGTTGATGCAGTGCCACAAAGTAATATGCTTAGAAATGCATACATTCAGTGACATGTCTGAGAAAGCAAAAGACAAACAGTGCCTTCTCCTAGTGCAATATCTGTTACTATTATATGAAATCAAATAATAATAGAATACATTAATTCAAAGAGTGTAAAAGCAAAAATAACTCAGGAAAGATAGACATTATCAGTAAAATCACATCTGTTAAATAGTATAAAAACATATGTGCACTTACATTCAAGAATTGGTAAAAACGTTTAACACACTCAGGAGGCACATCTATGCTGGTTCCTCAGACTCATAGGTAGGTATTAGTTTTTTAATTCTCCAACACCAATGCTTACCAGTGCTAAAGACGGAAAATCCATATTTAGTTGCAACAATTCAACAAGCCCTCAATTGCCTTCAACCCCGTAATTGGCAAATGTGTCAAAACATCCTATGAGTACTAGATAGGACTTGCAAGGTGGTTAAACACCTGTTCGTAAATGCAAATAATGAACATTACTGTACTTTAAAATACTGGGAAAGCAATGAAAGGCATTAGAATTAATTGCACAACAGTATCAAGCTCGGAAATCTGCAAGAAAATATTATTTTTTAAAATATTTTATTTGCGTGTTATATCAATCCCAGGAATCAAGGAGTTAATACATATCAGGCCACCCACATGGACTAAAACAGATGATTTATTAATTACTGTATTGGTCCGAATATAAGCCGCACCTTTTTTTCCGATTTTTGAGCTTGCGAGCTACGTGTGCGGCTTATATTCGCGACTGTAAAAAAATTCATTGCAGATTTGCAAACTTTGCTTGTTAGGTGTGCGGCTTCTATTCGCGAACGCAAAATGACTGCCGATTTGTGCAATTGCGAGTAAAGGGTGCTGATTTTCGTGCTTGAGACTGCGGTATTGAATAGCGATTTACGGTTTTAGTGATTCGAACATCCTGTAAAGCCTGTAACCTGCAAAAAAAGCTACAGTGCTAATTAGAAAGCCTGTTTCTTGCAATGGCTGATCACTTTGAGAGTCTTTTTCTCTCCAATTTTACAGGTACGGTTTATATTTGAGTACTATCTTTTTTCTATTTTTTCTCCTTGAACTTTACGGGTGCGGCTTATATGCGGGTGCAGCTTATATTCGGATCAATGCGGTATTATGAATTTCTCCTTTTCTGGATTGCGAGTCTGATCACATATCAGACTTTTAAACACTATTAAATTGTAGTCTAAACTCCATGTTTTACTGTTGTCATGATGACGGTCTCATTTACTTTTGGCTCTATCTAAATTATAACTTGCGGGCTTGTTCAATTGATCATGATCGTGCCTTGAAATGCTACGTACGCTTTCATGATTTTCTGATTTGGGACTGTGAACATTTAATTGCAGGCTTGAGCAATTAAATACATCTGTATGGTAGCAAATTTCTAACCCGCAGACATACGGGCAGTGTGAAGGTAATTATGGGCTTGGAATTAAATGGGGGCCTATGTTGGCGCACTACAAATAAAGGTTAATAATAATAATAAATGAAGTGTGACAGAAAGAAAACATAGTGCTTGTATTTGAAAATTCTACATCGTTACTAATTTTATCATTGTTGAACCCATTGATGCCTCTAGAAGTTGCATACCCATAGTGCCTACATTTAAAATTATTTTATTATTTTAGCATAATTTGTTGTGTTTATTAAAGTTACCAAAACATATTCCTTCCAGAGTAGATTAGAACCTAAGAAAACAGAAAAAATAAGATATTTCAAAAAGCAGTTAATAAATACATTTTTCTAAATCAGGTGTTCTCTTGATATTATTGGGCAAAACATTGTTCAGCGATGTAATGGAGCTTCATGTACAACCACAAGTTGCAAACCAGGCCCTCAAACTGGTCTCTATGAAGATGATTGTTCTTTTGTCCTTGACAAGAAACAGGTTGCTCCAGCATCTATTATGTATTTGCAGTCATTGTCATCGGTGAGTATTATTACATCTTATAACAATTTAGACATATTAATATTTTTGAAAAGTTGATTTAACAAACATGTTGTGCCATTTCTAAATTGACCCTATTTAGTTGCTCATCTCAGTTCAGTCCTAGGCAAGTCCTAAAATGGTAAACGGTGACAATCCATGTCAATGGATAACATTTAATATACCGTATATACTCGAGTATAAGCCGACCGAGTATAAGCCAAGGGTGGGAAATGTGCTGCCCCCTGTGTCCCTCTTGTGCCCTCTTGTGTGCCCTTTACTTGTGTCCCCCCTCTCTCTCCCCTGTGTCTTTTCTCCCCTCTCCCTCCCCTGTGTTTCTTCACCCCTCTCCCTTCCCTGTGTCTCTTCCCCCCTCCCTTATCACCCTCCTTATTCTCAACCTCCCTCCTCAACCCCCCTCCTCATCCTCAACCACCTTCTCAACCTCAACCCCCCTCCTAATCCTCAACCCCCCATCCTCAACCCCCCATCCTCACCCTCAACCCCCCATCCTCATCCTCAACCCCCCACCCTAATCCTAAACCCCCCATCCTCATCCTAAACCCCCCCATCCTCATCCTAAAAACCCCACCTCACTTTACCCCTCCTCATCCTAAACCCCCCTCTTCACTTTACCCCTCTAAACACCTCGCCCTTTCCCCTCACTTACCTCCATCTGCAGCTGCTCCTCTGCTCCACCATGCTCCTTCCTGCGTCTTGACCCGGCCAATGCTAATGACGTGGCACGCATGTGGCATCACGTCATTAGCATATGCCGGGTCCCGACGCAGGAAGGAGTGTGGAGGAGCAGCTGCAGATGGAGGTTAGTGAGGGGAAAGGGAGAGGGGGAGGTATTTAGAGGGGTAAAGTGAGGAGAGGGGTTTAGAATGAGGACGGGGCGTTTAGGATGAGGAGGGGCGTTTAGGATGAGGAGGAGGGTTTAGGATGAGGAGGGGGGTTAGGATGAGGAGGGGGGTTAAGGATGAGGAGGGGGGGTTTAGGATGAGGAGGGGGGGTTGAGGATGAGGAGGGGGGGAGGGAAAGAGACACGGGGGGGTTAGAGAGACACGGGGGGTTAGAGAGACACGGGGGTTAGAGAGACACGGGGGGGTTAGAGAGACACGGGGGGGTTAGAGAGACACAGGGGGGTTAGAGAGACACGGGGGGAGAGTGACTCGAGTATAAGCTGAGGGGGCCCTTTTCAGCCTTAAAAAAAGGGCTGAAAAACTCGGCTTATACTCGAGTATATACAGTAGCTATTAAATTGTGTACCACATTTTTGAATTTCTAAGTTTTTAATTGTGTGTAGTGAAACCTGTATCCTGTAGATGGCACTCACACTCAAACAAAAATATCACTTTAAATCCTGTTCTCTATCTATTAATATGCTTTTAACACTGAATACTGAAATAATACGGAAATTATATTCAACATTATTGACACAAATATTGCTTTCTGCCATATTCAGTTCTGTATTCATTTTTTGAGTAACATATATTTCTAACTATCTTTTTTTTGTTTTAAAGATCTTTATTTTCTACATATAGTATGTTTAAAAATGTCTATGAGCATCAAGTACAGTGGATCACTGTTTTTTAGGATATAACATGTTTTGTCTTTCATTAATACATTTAGTAATACAATAAATAACGTGTGTTTGCTTGTTCTTCTTAATTATATGTGGGTTTTTAAATATTTCTTGTCAGTTGGTTTCACTTTTTCTATTGTTTCAACAACTTGGATCTGTTTATAATTCCTCTAAACATATTTGTCATTTAGAATAATACATCATATTAAAATAATCTTATTTTCTGGGTTCCTTCTACTTCAGTGGTTCTCAATCTGTGGGTTGCGTCCCCATCGGGGGTCGATTGACGATTTGCCAGGGGTCTCCTAAAACCATCAGAAATTTGTTTTTTTGTCTATTCTAATCTGTAAAACTTGTAATTCTACTAATCTGTAAAACTTGTAATTTTTTTTCACTGGTAGTTACTACTTTCTTACTATAATTGTCATTTGATAGATGTTGGCAGACAATTTAATCATAATGATTACACACGTTTCCATTCTGGTAGCTTTACTATGTTTAACTTTCACAATATATATTATATATTGGTTTTGTGATTAATCACTACACTTTAATTATGTTAAGTTTGTAAAAATGAAAATATATCCTGCATATCAGATATTTATACTTCAAATTCATAACAGTAACAAAATTACAGAGATGAAGGAGCAATGAAAATAATTTTACTGTTCGCCACAACTTGGGACATTTTATCAAAGGGTTGTAGCTAGAAAAGTTGAGAACCACTGTTCTACTTCAAAATTTCTTGAGTGACATATTTTTGAGCCAGGGGACTATTTCTCAAAATATAGTTATTAAAGGCAGCAGGGCATTAATATGTTTTAGTGCAGATTTTGCTCTCAAGATATACTGTACAGCTTTTATATTAAATAAGTATTTTTAATCAGCTGTACTTCTGGATATTCAGTACATACTTTCAAAAGCTGAACTTCCAGAGTTGATAAAATTATGAGTTTTAGAAACCCATTGAGTTCACCATAGGTTCAATAGAAAAATAATGAACCTTGGTTTATGTATTTTTAATAGAATCATAAAACATAGATTTTGCAGGAGATACAGACTATCTATTCTGACAATTCAGGCGATGTGAAAAGCTTTGGCTGAACAAATCTAGATTGTCATATGAAGTTCCCAGGTCTCTGACACAACCACTTCCACTGAAAATCTGTATCTTCTATCAATCTCTTTATAAACTAGTATGGACATTCATTACCCCTAAATGCTAACTTCAAGTCATTCCTTTTTTTCTTATGTTCAGATAACTCAATTTTGTAATGCAAGTAACCACAATGCTGAAGCTCCAACCCTACAAAATCGAGTATGTAACTTCAGCAGCACCTGGGATGTCATCATGAGATCTACTGACATTCAGTCCACTTCTCCGAGACCCAATACAGCTATTCCTCTGCCATCCTTCTCTCTACTAAGATATAGAGACAGAGTTGTTACTTTGGTTCTTGATGTTTCAGGAAGCATGGGAACTGTAAGTTTTCAATAAATATTTATTTTATGTTGCTGGTAAATACAAATATAAATCCAATTTATGACTGTTTGCTTAATATAAACTATGAATGCTCTACAGCTACCATTATCAGTCTCTTCCAACTTACAGACTTCTTGGAGCAATAGATGAATATATATATATATATATATATATATATATATATATATATATATATTATTTTTAATTTTATTTTTTTATAATTGTTTTTTTTTACCTTTCTTCTAAATTTTTATGGACAGATGATAACACATTCAAAGTAGGATTCTCACTGGAGTATTACGTTTTATGAGTACTTGAACCTTCCCAATCTAATGCTGTTACTCTGCATTTGCTAGAGGAAAGAGTCACCATCATAAAGTTTCTTATTAGGTTAAAAATCCTTGCTCTTACAAAGAAATATCAATTGGCACCTAAGTACCACCCAGTATATATTGATATATTGCTATATATATATATATATATATATATATATATATATATATATATCACATATAATAGTTGTCAAACTGCGAATCATCGTCACAATTTGCGAGCTCGCAAGCGAGGGACACAGTTCGGGCCGCATTTGCAGAAGGTGTAGGCTTCAATGTCGTCCGCAAACGCGGATCCTCGCGAAGCGCGGGGCGGCATTTGTGGAGGTGGAGGCTCCAATGTTGGCTGCAATGAGGTCATTGCACGCCGCAAATGCGGACCCTCTACGGCGCCTCACAAGCGGTTACAAACAGCCACAGAAGCAGGACTTTGGAAAAAAAAACTTTAACACTCAATTACTAAATACAGACTCAGAAAAAAAAAATTACGGACTTAGACAAAAAAATCCGAGCAGCGGGACTTCGAAAAAAAAATTACAAACTCGCAAAAATACGAACTTAACGGCCGAACGGCGTACAGCTAAAAACATAAAAAAAACACAAAATACACACACAAATACAAAAAAAAATATTACACACAGCAAGAAGCGACAGCCAGGACGTCTGGGAGTCTGGTTGCACGCAAATTTAAGTCCAATTTACAGAGTTTAGACACTCGAAAATCTCCTAAGTGACAGAAAAAATGGCCACCGAAGAAAACGAGGCTACACGCCCCCTAAACACGCAAAACACCGCCAAGCACATATGAAATTGTATGCTGCAGGAACATCAAAACACATTGTTAGCTCTTCAGCACATTGCTTGCTGCATATATTAATTACAAATAGGTAAAGTATATTAATTTATGATTTAATTAATTAATTAATTAATTATCATGAAAAAATACATATACAGAAAAAAAACACACCACAGTATCGCATTAGGGGCAACATGAGAAAAGTCCTGAAGGCGGGTATAAGAGAGGAGGAAAGAAGGAGGTCATTACCAGAGCAAAGAGCACGGTTGGGAGAGTATTTAGAGACAAGAGCATATATATAAAAAAGGGTGTATTATTATTGAGGGCTTTATATGTTAGGGTCAAGATTTTACAGACGTACTGCAGAAACTGAGTGATAAGTATGGTAGATGAGTCTAGCAGAGGCATTCATTATGGACTGAAGTGGAGATGTTATATGAATACTGATTATACATTAATATAACATTATGTTCAATGTATAAAACAGCTTTATAGAAATAGATTGACACAACATTTTTGACTAAATATCCAAAATATTGGTCAATGTCCAGTTCAACAAACTCATTAAAACATTTATAGTGAATACCTAACTAAACATGAATACATTAATTAATACATAATACTAAATGAAAGACAAAGTAAGTAAAATATAAAAAGCCCAAACTATTCACAGAAGAATTAATATATTTGACACAAAGGAATACGGTATATTATCGTATAAAATATCCTAATATATATTTTGTATCTGAATAGTTTAAGCTTTTCATTTTTTACTTACTATTTTTTTTGCCTTTCATTTAGTAATATGTATTAATTAATTAATGTATTTATATATTCATTTATTTATGTTTCGCTATATTGAATTAAGATATGCATATCCCAGAATGAATAAACTCAAGCATATGAATTTCATGCTTTATAGAAATAGAATGACACATCATTTTTGACTAAATATCCAAAATATTGGTCAATATCCAATTCCATTAAAACATTTACAGTGAACTACTGAACATATTATACTATTTATTATTGACTAATATATTGATTAATATACCATTGTACCTTAAGAAGCACTAGCTGTTTTAAAAAAAACGTTCTAACTGTAAGTGCAATATTTTAGCATGTCTTAATGATCTAATGATTTAAACTATGATCCTTGTGGATGCTCTTATTTTACCTTTGTAGTCTACATTCCCTTTTTATGTTCATAGCTAACAAACTGACTATGTACAATTCAGCATAAGTCACCTAATACTTATATTAGGGCTTAAATGTTGCAAATGTTAAGCCCTATTCTATTCCTTATCTTGCAAAATTAAACCATCAAAAAGTGCAAAGTAAATATCCCTAGCTATTCTATTCACCACTCAGCATAATTGCAGAGAGCTAACCCTGGGGAATACGACAAGACAGAGACGTGAAATACGGAAACTTTGCCATTGATTCTTCCACGTTAGGAATTTTACAAGTTGCTTGAGATCCAAAAAAATCATTCTATTTCTAATCACTCAACTAGCAACTCCTAAAATCCCTGAAAAAAAAAACAATATTGTGAGTACTCCAGACCATTTGCAAAGGCATACAAATGCCTTTGTGACTGCTTTCCCCCTCTCCACTCACTACCAATCACACCCTTCCTCACTCAGAAACTATCCTCCTACCCCGATCAACCCCATCTACATAACCATGGGAGTCAATTGAAACCCAAATGTCAACTAGATCAGACTCCCGTGGCACCTAAAATGAACCCTGATGAACCCTAGAGCATCTAAACAATTAACCCTTGACACGGGGGGCCAGCACAGCACCTAAATAATTAACCCCTGTAGCACAGGTGCTTTCACTTAAATCTTAATTCCCTACTGTGTAGCATCTAAATGATGAACAAGGAGTCTACACAGACCCCCATGGTACATTCATTTACCCCTTACATATCATGGGAGTCTATACAGACCCCTATGGTATCCCTATTAATCCCTAAGATGCCATAGGGTCTATACAGACCCCATGGCACTCTAAATTAAGCACCACACTTAATTATTAACATTAATCCCCCAATAAATTAATGAAATAAAGAAAAAATAAATTACAATAAATAACAATACACAAAATAAAAAAAGAATTACAATTAAAAAAAAGCAGTTACCATTAAATGAAAATAAAAACTTGTAAAATAAAATAAATCAAAGATACTAACCTAAGCCAAATGATCATCCAGTGATGATTATCAATGCCATGTTCTTCAATCTTCTGCTTTGGACTAGGCAGGCTATCCAAGAATATTGGAGAGGTTTAGGTCTTGATTGAATCCCATGCTCTTCATTTTCTGGGCCAGAAAAGAGCCCTCCAAAAACAAATCCCACCACTCTACTAAAAAAAAAAGTAAATTAACAGAGTTCTTCCTAGGAGGAGCACGCCCACCACAAAGGGCCGTTGCCACCCTTTCTGCAGCTTAAATAGAGTTTTTGAGTATTCTGATTGGCCGACATAGATGTCAATTATATTATAGCAAATCAGAATGGGTTTACAGTTGTAACTCTGCTCAATATGATTTTTTAATTTAGATCAACCATATTACTCATATATTAACATCCCTTTAAGGATCCGCATGGCAGTGGATCAATATTTAAATGCTGTGGAGGTGCTTTCAGTACCTCCATGGCAGAGGTTAATTTGTAGCAAGGTTTAACTGTTTAGATTCACCAGGGTCTGTGTTAGACCCCTGCAGCATCAGGGTTACTTTTAGATGCCACATGAGTCCAAAAGATAATTATATTTTACATTTACGGATCACTTTCCTTTTTTTCTTTTTCCTTTTTTTTTCCAATCCATTTTCTTACACTTTACATATTTTTTATCACTATTGCTTTTTGACTTGATAAAGAGAGGTTGAAAGCTTGTCTCTATATTATGAATATGTTTGTCCAATAAAAAAGGTATCACTATATACTAATTATTCATCTATATATATATATATATATATATATATATATATATATATATACTGTATATACACCAGGAAGTCCGTTCTGTGTATTATGTGTAGTGTTTGTATGAAAGAGAGGTAGTGACTGTGTGTGTGAAATAAAGAGTGGGAAAAACACAGGAGATAGTAATATAAAACACTAAACATGAGATCTTAAATAAGATCCTAAGAACCCATAACTCTCTACTAGGATTCTTCAGAAGCAAATTATGCTAATGTGGAGTATTGTGTTTATATATAAAGGTCATAGTGCAACTTTAACAAATTTCCATTGATTGCAGGAATTTCGTAAAGATCGACTCTATCAGGCTGCTGAGCTATTCGTTATTGAGATAATTGAAAAATACTCTCGTGTTGGGATTGTTAAGTTTTCAAGTTCTGCATCCATCATTTCAAACCTGCTGAAAATAGAAGATATGAGAGACCGTGAAAAGCTAAAAACATTTCTTCCAAATGAAGCAAGTGGAGGAACAAATATTTGCTCTGGGATCCTTTCTGGATTTCAGGTATTAATAACATTTGAATCTTTCTTCTTGGCAATTTTTATTTGTAGTTAAATAGGAAAAGAAAATGGAGCATTTTAGCATTTTAATTTAATTACATTTACAGTTCAAAGTCTATTGAATATATATATATATATATATATATATATATATATATATCATTGAGTTATCCTCAACTTTTCTATTTCACTTTAAATGGCAACATGAACCTTTCTACAACTAGGTCTGTAGGTCTTTGTTACATGCTATCGTAAGAACTCCCATGAGGCTAACTCATAGATTACAGAGTTTTTATAAGCAAATATGCTGAGCTATTCCATTGCTCCAGCAAAAAAACAATCTTGTAAACTTGACTGACTTGTATGTGGGGGGTTTGTCCATAGCTCTCTAGGTCTAACCCCTGAATCACAGTAGTCTCCATAGCAACACTATGGAACACTACATGCTAACTATCATGAACACACTAGACAAGCCATAACATCCTCCCAAATCTCACATATCTAACATATCTATAAGTATAAACTGCCTTACCAAGGCAGGGAATGGTTTAAATAATAACACAATTGCAGTGGGTTTATGACCCTCCACCTATGACCCACTTACCCTGTGAGCCGGGCATCCACAGGGATTCTGCCTTGAAATACCCACAGCGCCCTGGTATCTCACACGATTCCCCCATCAAAATTAGGAACCATTGAGCCCCCATCCCCTAGCCCTTGTGCTGCAGGGTGAGTGACCCATAAACCCCATTGTGTTCCCCATGGACCCCTAAGCGGCCTCTAACCATAACCATGGAGTCACTATGGACCCCATATCAACAAATAATAACCCCTTACCATGGGGGTCCCTATGGAGCCCCATGGTCGTCTAAAATGTAACCATGAGGGCCTCTAAAATTAACCCATCTACCATGGGAATCCTTATGGACCCCCTGGTACAACTGGGCTTCCTATTGACCCTCATGGTCCTCAATCAAGCTAGAAGACCTAAAAATAACATCTATATGGAACCTAACATTGACCCCTATAACAAGGTTGTCCCTATGGACCCCCATGGTATACAATACTATAATCATCCTTATTGATCCCTATGCCACTTAAAAATAACCCATATCTTATGTAGGTCTCTATGTACACTGCATGGTATACTATACTGTAACCATAGGGGTCTTTACGGACCCCTGTGGTACGTAAAATTAACCCCTATACCACAGGGGTCATTATGGATCCTCATCTGTTTCTGACTCCACTTCTAACTATCGCCCTATCAGACTATTTCTCCTGGCTTCCAAACTACTCGAGCGGCTCGTCTACAACAGCCTTACCCAATTTATTTCCTCCAACTCCCTTCTTGACACCTTCCAATCCGGCTTCCTGCCCCAACACCCCACTGAGTCATCTCTCACAAAAGTCACTAATGACTTGCTCACCGCCAAGTCAAAGGGTCACTTCTCTATTCTACTTCTTCTAGATCTCTCTGCTGCCTTTGACACAGTTGGCCACCCTCTTCTAATCTAAAACCGCATCTCCCTCGGCATTCGAGACACTGCTCTTTCGTGGTTCAAATTTTACCTCCACGATCGAACACTTAGCCTCTTTTTCTCATCCTCTTACTGTTGGTGTACCCCAAGGTTCAATCCTAGTCCCCTCCTCTTCTCCATCTGTACATACTCACTTGGAACCCTAAAAAAAATATTTTGGATTTCAGTATCATCTGTATGCAGATGACACTCAAATCTACCTCTCAACACCAGATTTACCCCCCTCTTTTTTAACACTTTCCATCTGCTTCTCAAGACCAAACTCCTAATCTTCCCACCCTCTACGTCAGCTTTAATCTCTCACATCTCTCTCACTGTCATCATCACTCCCTCCTCCCAAGCCCGTTGTCTTGGGATTCTACTGGACCCTGCCCCTCTTGCTTCATCACATACAGTCACTAACAAAATCTTGCCTGCTTCATCTCAAAAACATCTCTAAAATAGATAATTACCTCCCACAAGACCCAACTAAGATTCTAGTACACTCTCTCATCATACCTCGTCTTGACTACTGCAACTTCCTCCTTGTTGGCCCATCCGCTTATCACCACTTCAATCCATAATGAACGCCTCCGCTAGACTCATCTATCATACACAATGCTCAGTGTCTGCAGCACATCTCTGTCAATCACTCCACTTGCTTCCTGTCCTCTCCAGAACAAAATTTAAAATCATGACCCTAACTTACAAAGCCCTCAACAACAGTACAAAAGCCCTTATATCTCTGCTCTCATCTCCAAATACTCCCCCGCCAGCCCTCTTCGTTCTGCTAATGACCTTCTTTCCACCTCTCTCATTCCCAACTTCAGTACTTTTATTGTGCTGCCCCTGTTCTCTGGAACTCCTTGCCTTACTTAATCAGACTTACTCCCTGCCTCAAAACCTTTAAATCCTCAATAAAAACGCATCTGTTGAAAGAAGCCTATCACCTTCCACCCTAACATGTACAACACTTCTCTCGCCTTCCTGTGCCACACCCAATACCTTTAGATTGTACATTTGCAAGTTTTCAATCTTGAAAGGTGCTTTGGAGAAAGCACTTTGGACACTGGATTCTAAACTCAAAGACAGGGCGTCCATCCTTTGCTAGGTATTAATACTGCTATTGTTTTTGCCTTGATTGTAACCTCTGTATAGGGATATAATAATAACAATAATAGTACCTAACTTGAACCCATATACCAGGTGGCTCCCTTCAGACTTGTAAAGTATATGAAAATATAACTACGGTGGTCCCTATGTACACCAATGCCACCCTAACTACTACCTAAGAGTTCTTATGGATCATCATGAACCCAATTCCCCCATGGGGGTTCACAATACCTAACACTACCCTCTAATAAAAGAAAGAATAACAGAAAAAAATGATTTACAGAAAAATAAAAAATACATTTGCAAACAAAAATAATCCAAATAATTAAATAAAAATAAAAATGAAACTTACAAAAAATAAAAAAAATAAGTCTGTTGGGTGGAATTATACTTATCCTCCCTTTGGCGACCCTTCAGCAATGATGATCAACACCCTGTTCCTCAGTTTTCATCCCTAGATGTTTTTTAAAGGGGGGGAAATGGCAGTAAAATTAATGAGAGAGGGGAAGGGTGAGGGTTGATACTTTAGAATGAAAATAAAATCACTATATTTTGTTACTTTTGAAAGATTATAGTTAATTATTCTAATTCTCTAGATATATTTGAGTAATAATTGTAGAAAAGCTTCAATATGTCATTTAAATTGAAAAAGCAAAGTTTAGGATAATAAATATATGTGTTGTTGAACATTACTTGTTCACGGGAACAATGGAGGTACTGAATATTAACAATTAAATGGTAGAGACAATATTTAGTTTTGCTTTTACCTTCTTAGAAATTTCTTAGAAATAGCTCTTAGTCATTAATGATTTTACAAATATATTTTAATTTAAAATACTAAGTAAAGATAGAAAACAGTTCTAAAGTATAAGTGTAGCCACCCCAGGCACACACTATGTAAATTCCAGAAGTACATAGTAGTCTTCATTACTCAATTATACAGAAATAAAAATAAACACTAAGGCCCCATGCTAATCGTGCGGTGTAATTTGAGGTATACCCGTAGTTCAGCAGCAGGAGCTTTTTTCCCTATGTTTATGTTAATCTTTTTAGTCGCAATATTACTCAGCCCACATCTGTAAATCCTGCCTTATCCGCAAGAGATTTCAGTGTGTTCACTCAGTATATTACACCAAGCTAAGGTTTACTGATGAGAAGCGGCTCTAGGAACCGACAGAAAATGAGAACGTCATGATTATTATAATGAGTGAGAATCAAAGTAACTGCTATAAGAAATCGTTACATTTATATATGCATACATAATATTTTTCTATTTATTTATATTTATTTAAATTAAATATTTGTGACAATTGTATTTTTATATTTAACAAATATAAGAATTGTGTTTATTTTGTAGATATATATATACACAGTAAAAACCCCGTTATCCCGTTATTGCCAGATAACTGTAGTTGCCGGTTAATCATGAATCCCCAAATTTAAGGGTCTAAACGACCCTTACTACAGCCCCCCCAAAACCCTCAAAATGCCTTTAAAAATGTATTAGCACTTACACTGGGCTACTTTTGGCCCAGAAAAAATAATTAGAATTTTTTTTAATAGTGCCGGTTATGCCGGTTTAGCAGGAGTTTTTTTTATTTGGGGAATTGATGCCGGTGCCGGTTGCTTGAGAGTCCCGATTAGTTGAGTGCCGGCTAACCAGGATTCTACTGTATAATATATATATATATATATATATATACATATATATATATATATATATACAGACAATGCATTAGAGCATTTGTTACTAGTCCACATGGTTTCCTGATATGTATTAACTCCTTGAGTACTGGGTTATGTGTTACTCTTGATGTTACAAAATATAACTGGGAAAATAATAAAAATGTCATATTTTTTAATTACACATATGTTTATATTGGACTGAAGTGTCAAATAATGTTGAATTTTCATAATTATCTATAGTTTTTTTTTTTTGCTGCTTTACTGTCTCTTTAACTGCTGTTGAGGTACTCAGCAATGTTTTTAAAACCATTTCTGAGTGGTCTTTGGTACCAGTAATATCTTCTTCAGTTTCTTGTAGATATGGCACTGCCCTATTTTGCGAGTGATCTGTAAAGTCTTATTAGCATAGGGTTTTGGTATAAAAGTCTAAGGGCCTCATTCTATTACCGGCCGTAAATCGGCCGTAAGGCTGCGATTCCTTGCGTGGGTTCTGTTAACTCGCGATTCTATTATACGGCTCCGCAAGGATCTCCTCTTACGGCCGGCCGCATATCTTGGAACCGGCCGTAATCTCAGAAATCTAAAAATGTAAAAATAAATTCAAGCCTGCACTGTACAGCTCTGTAAATGCTAGGGATCATATAGGGGGACATGAGGATTAAAAGAAACCCACTCTCAAGCTTGCACATCAGCCCAAACCCGAGTTCAAATTAACTGTTTATTTTCCGGCTGCGGCGTGGGCGGGTCTGAAGTGCTCCAAGCACTCTGGACTTTTTACATGGATATTTTACGGAAATTAAAAATAAAATATTTTACGGATTTGAGTATAGGATAATTATGTGCTATTTTTTCTAACACCTAAAATCCCTTTATAGTCTTCTCAAAGTGCAGGATTGCTTTATTTGAGCTATTTTATGTGCTTAATTGGTGCTAGCGGGACCTCTTTCCTGCAAGTAAGCTGCGGTTAGTTTTTAGCCTTGCAGAGAGGGTTCCCGGAGCTATTGAATTGCAAATAGGAATTTCTTACGGCCGAAACTCTTGCGGCCGTTTTAGATCAAAGGCTTTCCTCTGGCGCGAGCGGCCGCAAGAGATAGCAAGGCACCGGCCGCAAGCCTGCTGGAGCCCCCGGCCGTAAGGGGATAGAATAGCCGATTAGCTTGCGGCCGGTCCTTGCGGCCCCGCAACGGCTGCGGCCGCTAATAGAATGAGGCCCTAAGGGTCTAATTCTAATCCTACTTTTTTTAAATAAGTAGCCGCAAGGTAAGGGCCGCAAGCTACTTAGCTATTCAATTTGAGGCCTTGGGTGGCTTACGAGCGTCGCGCTGCGATCCCTTGCGATTTGCTCAATCACAGCTTACTTCCATCAAAGCCTTTGATGTTACGCGGCTGCAAGAGGTGCGTTAACAAAGAAACCCAAATCGCTATTTAAATGCTACGCTCACCCTTCCGTCAAGCCTGTAAATCACTAAAATAGAGCCGCAGCTTACTTACACCAAAGAGGTCCCGCAACGCTCTTACTTACAAATGTAGCACTAATTAGGCAATTAATAGCACAACATTCCTCTACTCTCAAATCGGCAAATAAAAATAGTTTTTTTCATGTTAAATCTTCGTCATAAAGTTTGACGGGCTTCAACATCCAAGCCCCTAGGACATTTGAATCCAACCTCCGGGCTCAGAGGTTGAAGCCCGTTGGACTTTATGATGAAGATTTAACATAAAATAAACTATTTTTATGTGGCTGATTTGAGAGTAGAGGAATGTTGTGCTATTAGTTCTAAGACCTAACATCACTTTCTCTTTTAATAAGCGTACAGGATGGCTCTTTTTATTTGCTTATGAAGTGTTACGATTTGAAAGTAAGACCTACTGGCTTCAATGACCTCCAAGCCCGTAACTCATGGTTCAAGGCCGCAATCTCAGAGGAATGTAAAGGCAAATATCAATTCACGACAGCACTGTAAGGCACTGTAAATGATGGGGTACACAATGGGTGACATGAGGAATAAAGGCACAAGATTCTCAAGTTGGCACATCACCACAATACAATACTTTATTTCAAGTTTAATAACCTCCAAGACCGTAACTCATTTTTCAAGCCCATCGGACTTTGGACATAAATTAAACGTGAAATAAAGGATTGTATTGTGGCAGGGAGCCAGCTTGCAAATCTTGTGCCTTTATTCCTCATGTCACCCATTGCGTACCCCATAATTTACAGTGCTGTCTTGAATTTATATTTGCATTTACATTTCTCCAAGATTGCGGCCTTGAAAAAACGAGTTACAGCCTTGCGGACACAATCCTGTTCAAGCACGGAAGTGCTTACTGCCGATAGCATGGTTTGCATTCGGCCGTAAGGGAGACCTCCTTGTGGCGCAGCATGCCTATATACCAGCATAGACGTAGGTCTACACAGGGTATTAAGACAGTCGCAAAGGATCGCAGACTTGCGGCCTAACAGAGTAACTCATAATCTTTTGGCAGTGCAAAAATCAATGGAAATGTTTGCCCTATTTTGTGACATTGGCTTGCAGAAGTCTCTCGTAGCAGTTCTCTCGCAATGTTTCCAGGATTGGTTATTAATATAACTAGTGAGTTTTACTTTGCTCTTAAAAATAATGTTATCTGTGATATAGAGGATTAGCATGGATATCTATTCTGTAACTATGATTGCCTATTCCATCCACCTCATTTATATAAACATGTTATGTTATTGTCATACCAAAAATTTCATATCACCGATATTTTTGACATATGGTAAGCAGAAAACTAAATACAGAATATGTGTGCAAAAGCTAACAGTTGGGAGTCAACTGCTGATTGGTCAGTAAGCAGAATAATATAAGGCTATTCTGTTTAGCTCATTTGGGAAACAGTCTACTTTGTTTATTAGTAAGTGTGGTGTTTGAAGTTAAAAAGTATTTAAAAACGCCATGTTCTATCTTATTCTACGAGTCTAAGTAGAAGTTTTTATGAAAAAGTTACACAGAAAGCATGAAGTAATGCTTATAACTTCCCTCTTTATATTTGCTTTTATGTGTTGTCAGTAGTTTATCTAAATCTTTATTGGATATTTTACGATAATGCATAGGTTTTTAGAGCAACATGAACTAGTTACTATACATCTTTTTTTTAATCTCTTGTCCAGGTAAACAAGCAATTTGATGGATCAGCCGAAGGTACAGAATTAATATTGCTATCAGATGGAGAGGATAACCTTGATACTAAAGCTTGCTTCCCTGATATAATAGCCAGTGGGGCCATCATTCATGTCATTAGTCTGGGGCCAAATGAAGCAGCTGCCATCAAAGAGCTCAAAAATCTGACAGGTACGTTGTAATCATATTCAAGTACTGTATGTGAATATGTTATTCACAACTAATAGCTTTATTTCTATGTATACATCTGGGACAATTACTGAGAATACAAAGAGCTAAGACAACTTAACATAACATAAAGTATAAGGAAATGTGCCTGCATATTTTTGTTTAACCGCGCCAGTGCCTTGGGTTCAGAACATTTTCCTGAACCAGCTGGCCACACATATTTGCCACATTTTGCTATGTATGTTTAGACAACCTGCATGTTTATGAAAGTATACATCGATTTTGTTTACTAGATGTTCAGCTTTCTATTAGTCAATTTCTTTAAAAAAAAAAATATTTCTTTAGAATTTTGTACTTTTACTAAAATCAATATGATCAAAGAAAATATAACTACCGGTAATAAGATAAACTCTCCTGAGTACAATGATAATACAATGATGGGAGTAACATTATACTTATTTCTGACTAAGACAGGTCATTAAATGACAAGAGCACAAAGGGCCTTTCTTGTCTTGATAAGCACAGTATAAGCTTTCTCTACCTAAAGTTAATCTATCCCTGTAAATCAACATAAACCCATACAATTATATATTGCCTGAAAAAAAAACTCTAAAATATGAAAACTGCCCAACACATTCTGTTCCCTAAAGATACATATTAACTAGTACTTGCTAAAAGTCAATATTTTTTAAAATATAATAAAAATATATTTTTTTCCTATCCATCGCCCTTTCTCTCCTACTCATCCTCCCTTCCTCCACTTCCAGCTTTTTCTCCCTTTACACATCTCTTCCCCAATCCACACCATCTCCTCTATCTCCATCTGTCCCCATCCCCCTCTCCAGCAATGTTTCCTCCCTTTGTTCACCACCATCTCAAACACCCCTTCCTCCCCTTTTATTTTGCCCCCTCAGATCATCCTCATTTTCATCTCTCTCCACTCTTCCAACTCATCTCCCCTCCCCACATTCAACTTCTTTGCCCTCTCATCGCCCCTTATTACCCCAGCTCATTTTGCCCATTTCCTCCCCATATCCCCCATCCTGGTTTCTACCTAATCCCCCCTTTTCCTAGTCCCCCCACCCCTGATCTCTGCCCTCCACTCCTGCTCCCCCTCCTGATGTCCCCCATCCTAATCACCACCTCCCGATCTCTCTTCCTCCCTATTGATCCACCTCTCTCTCATGAACTCTTCCTCATCCTGAAATTTTCTTCCCCTTCATGAAATCCCCTCTCCTATCCTTATCCCACCCTTCCTCTTGATCCCTCCTCATTCCTCTAGATCCCTCCTTCCTGAATTCACCTGCACCCTCGTGATCATCCTTCTTCATCTCTGTCCCTCTGACTTGACTCTGACTTCCTTACTGATCCAACCTCCCGCCTCTACTCTCTTCCCCCTCTTGTTCCCCCGTCTCTCATGATGACCCCTTCACTTTTGAGCTACCTCCCTCTTGATCTTTCCCCTCCCCTCATTACCCTCCCATCCTGGTGACTCTGCTCAAGATCTCTCTCCCTCACTCTTGATGAACATCTAATAAAGATGTAAGGGGATGGGACATTTCCCAGACATCAAATATTTGATGATCACCACCTCAGTAGGGGTCAACAGACCACTGAAGTAATTAAAACTAATGTCCTTCCCTCTCATGTAAAGTAGTTCAAAACAAGCAGAAAAAAGTGTAAACATTTTTGTATATGAATATTTTATCACCATTTTATAGTTGTTTAAAATGCTGGTATGTTAGCTTTTATAGCCCTCAAACTGTTTGTTTATCCTAAGTCTAAGCAGGTGTCATTGATCTTATAGACACATTCCATCAAATCCTGAATGGACCATAAATTACAGGCATCATCAAAATGCTTATATTTGTCATTACTGCAATAATAAATTCCATTTTTTTTACATTTTAGGTTACAAAGTTAAAGAACCCAAAGGGATAAGTTTATATTGTGATTGCAACAAATACATTGTATTGCAGTTTTAGCGTACCTGTGATTTTTGGTCCTTGCAAAAATGCATATTTAGGAAGCTCTGAATATCCATTAGCTTGAAATGTGATTATTGCAGACATTGCTTCACCAAATAGTCATGGATAACTTCCATTTGATTATTTTTTATTGTAATATTCAGAGAAACAATTTAGCAGACAGAGGGAACAGTGGAGTGGAAGTAATGTTATGTTTAATGCTATTCCTAATTGTGTCTCTCAAACACCAGTCCAGTGGAAGTACGTCACTAAGATATATTTTGTGAAGATTATAGTATGTAAACTAAACAGTATAAAGCAATTAAACAAGAATTATTTAAGAACTAGCCACTTGCCTGTCAAAAATGACGGGGCAATAAAATTGTAAGGCAGGTAATGCTGTTTGCCACAGACCTTAATTTTTTTGGTGGTCTGAGATTTTTCGGCGCTCATTGCGAGCCTCTTGGTTGTTGTATATTTTTTTTATCAGAGGCGCTTTTGCTGTCATTGTAAGGTCTGCGCTGATCTGTTTTTTTTGCGCTTATTGCAAGGCTGTCTGCTGGTGTAGTTTGTGTGCTATGATCACCGTTGGCGCTCGTTGTACGGTGCGTGGTGAAGTGTTTTTTTTTGTGTATATGTATTTTTGTATGCTAATTAAATAAGTAATACATTTAAAAAATTATATATTTTACCTATTTGTAAGTAATATATGCAGGAAGAATTGTGTTGAAGAGCTGACAATCTGTTTTGATGTTACTGCAGCATACAATGTAGGTTTGCAGTGTTGTGGAGCAGAGGTGTAGTGTCAGCAATGTGTGCAGTGTGTAGTGTAAATAGGCTGCGTGTGCGAGGCCGTTATTGTAGTTGTGTACTTCCGCATTCTGTAAGTTAGTGTTGTAAAATAGCGGCGAATGTGTATGTGGTACGCGCGTGTGGATGAATAAGCGTCCTTGCTAAAAGTGTATATTGTACCTCGTACAGCTTTTTTTAAAAGCCTTATGTGCTTGTCGGTGTTTTGCGGCTTAAGGGTCGTGTAGCCTCGTTTTCTTTTTTTTTGGTGGCCATTTTTTCTCTTGCTTAGGGGATTTTTGTGTGTTTAAACTCTGTAAACTGGACTTAAATTGAGGTGTAACTTCACTTGCAGAGGTGTGAGTAAGCTTTTTATGTTGGGCGCGGTTGGGCCGTTAAGGTCTTATTTTTGCGAGTTCGTAAAGTCCCGCGGCTCGTATTTTTTTATTATAAGTACGTAATTTTTTTCGTGCTAAGTCCTGCGGCTCGTATTTTTTTGTGTAAGTCCGTATTTAGTCATTGTGTGTTAGATGTATTTTTTCAAAGTCCCGCTTCTGTGGGTGTTTGTAACCGTTTGAGAGGTGCCGTAGAGCCTCCAACTCCGCAAATGCGGCCCCTCGCTTTGCGAGGGTCCGCATTTGCGGTCTGCAATGAGCCTTTGGCTCATTGCAGCCGACGTTGGAGCCTCCACCTTCCGCAAATGCGGCCCCTCGCTTTGCGAGGGTCCGCATTTGCGGTCCAAACTGCCTCCCTCGCTTCACGCGGGATGCATTTCTTGCAAGCTCGCAAAGCGTGACGATGTTTCGTAGTTTGACAACTATTATATGTGATACAAATATAACTCAATGTTATCACTGCAATATTTAGTCCCTGCTCCTGCAACTCGCTATCAGGTGTCTTTCAGCTGCTTTTACTTAGTGTCCCATATCTGTACCCTTGAATTAATCAAAAGACACATATTTTGTTCTTTCTGAATGTGTGTTACACATCGGCTGACTATTGACTCTTCATATGCTGCTAATATCATGATGTAAATATATTTCAATTTAATTTTATAAATGCGAATCAATAGCAATTTAATATTCATAGATATGTGCTAGTGGTATAAAATAACAATAATATATGTAAGTGTCATCCTTCTAAATCCATAGCAATATACAAAATGTTTTAAAATTACCTGGGCTATATAAGAAAACTGTGAAATATGCATCACTTTGAAAAATTAATTTAAAAAAATGTCCTTGGGTTTTAGTGCTCTGTTTGATTATGTAGAGCAATATTGCTGGATTATGTGTCCCTTTCAGGCGCTATGTACACTATTAGCAATATATAAGAATAACTGTATTTTTAGAAACAGATATATAGCAACTTTTTTTCCGTTTTTCATTTATATTTTTCAGGAGGAATAACTTTTTTAGCAACAGATACACTTGATACTAATGGTTTGATAGATGCCTTCAGTGCAATGTCCGCACAAGATGGGAATATCGCTAAGCAATCTATTCAGGTGATTTATGACATATTATATGGTTTCAAGCTAAATATATTTGTTGCTTTGTATATTTTTGTGTGAAAAATAATGTTTTTGAACCTGTCCCGCAAGTAGAGTTGAATCGCACCATTCAGCGCCACAGTTTTTTTCAAGTTGCTTAAATTGTCTCGTAAGAAGTCTCATAGTACGAGTCAGCCTTGCAGGAGATCCAACTAGAGCCATGTAATTCAGGATTTTCCCCAGCTTGTATTCCTGAGTTTGCACCTGTAAAAGCACTGCAAAACTAAGTTTTCTTATGCCCATGCTTTACACTTTATATTTGTTCTCTATTTTATCCTATGATCTAAATACAAAATATTGTATAAAATGTGCAATTGAACTCAGAAACATTTCGAACTATTTGTTTTCATATTTCAACATTAATACGCTTGAGTGAACAATTCTATATAGCCAAAACAATCTTGGAGATGGAAGGCAAAATACTTCTAACTGGGCCATGCACAACAGGTTCTTATTATGACTCAACTGGCGCAGCCTCCTTATATTTGCATCAGACTAAGGGATGCATTCAAATACTCTGCAAACCCTAAATTCAAATACATCTTGAATTCCATAAATTCAGCTGTAGTTTTAAAATGAAAAACACTTTTCCACATGTTTTTTCTATCTGATGGTTCAGAGCATGGTAATTTTTCCTACTTTCTATGTTTTCTGTGGATTTATGGTTATTATTGTTTTTTAGAACATATAGGAATATAGCAAAGTTTTTTTTTTTATTCATACTAAACCCTGTTTAATTCAAATCCTAATTGCCATAGATTTGTTGCATCTGAAACACTACTGTGTTTTTTTTTGCAAATGCTCTCAAAGCAGAAAAAAAAAGTATTCAAATGCCACTGTCAGCCAATGGGCAGAATTAAATCTACAGAGGTACATATGCCCTATGCACTTCCATTTCCTTTTAAATGAAGCTTAAACAGGTTTTATTTTATATTTTTTTATTGCAAAACACAACTTTTGTTTATGTTTAAAGCATACTCTTTAACAGTGGTGGAGCTAGAGAATGGAGGGCCCTGATGCAAAAAAAAAAAAACGGTACCAACTAACTCAGCTATATCCTCTCAGCATCCATCCCCACACAGCACCCAATCCATCATAGCACCTACCTCACAGAACCCATCCCCCTTGTACTTTGCTGTAATCAAGCTTTTGGTCTCTCTCACCTCTTCCCTGATACAGATCCCCAGCATGCTGAACTGCTCCACACTGCCACCTCTTGAAGCTTTAGTAGAAATACTCTACAGAAAAAAAAAATGTAAAAATAAATCACACAGCACTGGGCCCCCATAGTGGAGGATCCTGATGGATATCACCACCTGCACCACTAATAGTTCCGCCCCTGCACTTTAACAGTAATCACATTTTATGTAATTTGATACATTTATCTCACTTAGGTTAATCTTCAAATGTGAATAACGTGTTTCCCTGGTTGATAAATAGGCTCTGTAACCTTTTAACCTAACTTAACATTATTTTCTACCTAATTTGATGTTTACCCGATCATCTGATCAGTATATAATGACTAATCTACTGTATGGTTTTGCTTAAATTATTTTAAAAAAATGGTATAAGATGCAATTTTACAAACAGATTTATAATTGCGATCCATCTTTTTATGATGTATGGATAAAACTGGTTGAAAAACACTATGTTACGCAGGAAGAAAAAGAATGAATTAATAATAGGAAATTCATATAAAGAAAAAATAAGAACAACTCTCTAAGTGAAATAGAGTAAATAATGATATCAAATATGGGTTCCCAGTAACTCTGGATCTGTACTAAAGAACACCTAAGACTCTATTTTGAAATATGTAGCAACTAGTTACTTAAAAAACAAACAAAATAAACTTTATTAGAGAAAAAATGTGAATAAGATATATTTACAATATGTGTAATAAAAGATATACTGGAGTATATCAAAACAGCAGGCATATAAAGGGGGGGTACAGTCTAATAAGTAAACCCCAAAGTAATCATGTGAGTACTCACGAATGATAATATTAGTTATAAGGCCAGCACCTGTCTATTTAAGAGGACAGATGGCGGCCAACAGTTGCTGCAGTTACTAAAACAAGTGGATCTCTATGTTTCCCATGGGAGAAAAAAGTGACAAAGCACTCACCATACCATAAGCTGAAGTAAGTTCAAAAAATGAGACAACATAGATAATATCCACTATCAAAAATAGATTAGTAGTCTTGATAACACAGCACAATGCTGTAATCAAAAGAGTCCCTCCCTTCGTAAAGTGATAGGTTAGGTGGACTTCACAATTAATTTACTGCACCAAAATATGCTTCAAAAAAGAGAACAAAGTTTTTTCCTCATTACCTTGTTATGGTGCAGGAATCAGCATTTGTACATACCAATGGGGATAGACTGTCCCCTGTAGCCTGCTGCTAAGGTCCCAACGTACGTTTCCCCGTTGTTATTGTTACGGATTTATATGCCTGCTGTTTTGATATACTCCAGTATATCTTTTATTACACATATTGTAAATATATCTTATTCACATTTTTTCTCTAATAAAGTTTATTTTGTTTGTTTTTTAAGTAACTAGTTGCTACATATTTCAAAATAGAGTCTTAGGTGTTCTTTAGTACACTGGATATAGACTCAGCGGATCCAGAGTTACTGGGAACCCATATTTGATAATAATAGGGAATTAACACATACCTTTGAATTGTGATTTTATCCATATTAATAACTGAATATTTATTTCAATGTGCATGCTTAGATGCTTTTTAATCTATATTTACTGTATATTTCTCACAGCTGGAAAGCACTGCTTTAAGTCTAATGCCAAATGATTGTTTGAATGGCACTGTGTACATTGATAGTACAGTGGGCAATGAAACATTCTTTCTATCAACTTGGCAAAGCTCAGTCCCAGATATCAATTTACGAGACCCAAATGGAAAAATATATACTTCCACGCACTTCTTGAATGACTCTACTTCCAAATCATCAAGACTTGAAATCCCAGGAACAGCAGAGGTAATCTATTTTCATTGCTTTATGTGGTGAATTGCATTTGGATAAAACTGTTTTCGTCTTCCATGGATTGGGTCTACTGCAAGTAGATCAGTGGTATTTAGCAGTAGGGTACAATTCATCTGGCATTCCATTATGGAATTTAAACACATTCAACTTTTTCATATATCACTTCACTTGTGCAAGATTAAATTATACCTGAAATACTTGTGCACACAGCCAATTTTAGAACCCATCAGATGTATCCTTAAATCACTTTTATATTAAAGACAACTCTTAGAGAAGATTAACCATCTGTGTAAACGTTATAGATCTTGCCTAGTTTGTCAGTTACTCTTCTATGTTTGCAAAGATTGTAAAATGGCAGTTTAAGTTTGATTTTTGTCACTGACACTCAGAATGCTTAGATGTTTGAGCCTGAAATTCAAGAACCAGTTCAAGAGCCAAGTTCAAAACTGTGAGAGTTACATTCATTACAAAAACTGCTAGTACAATATATAGACAAATTGTAATGCTCTTTAAAATTAAATCCACATCCTGTTGGGGTGATAGAGCCCCTTTAAAGGGATATTGATTTCACACACCTTCTATCGTGCATCAAAAAGACAGGCTTTAGCATTATATCAAGTTTTCTTAAAAATGAGTACAGCAAAAGTAAAACATAGTAAGTTTGGGCACCACTTCATAAGAAAGGTTATTTTAGAGCTGGAAAAGTACAGAGTAGGGCAACAAAACTAATAAAGAGAATGGACGGATTAAGCTATGAAGACCAACTATACAAATTAAACGTATTTTCACTAGAAAAAAAATGTGCCTAAAAGGGGATATGATTACCTTATATAAATACATCCAGGGTCAGTATAAAGATTTGTCAAGTGTACTTTTTGTGCCAAGAAGTTTTCAACTGACAAGAGAACATCCCTTGAGGTTAGGAGAAAAATATTCCACCTTAAAGAAAGAAAGGGATTCTTCACAGTAATGGTGGTTAATCTGTGGAATTCTCTACCAAAGGACGTGGTGACAGCGGATTCAATAGATAACTTCAAAAAGAGGTTGTACATATTTTGAATAAAAAGGGCATTCGAGATTATCCTGGATAACTAGAGAAGTTATATTGATCCAAAGATGAATCTAATAGCCAGTATCTAGAGCTAGGAAGGAATTTTATTTTTTTACTTTTGAGATAATTGCCAATGCTTTGAACTTGATGGACTAAACGTATTTTTTCAGACCTCAGTTACTATGTAACTATGTAACTGTTACTATATAACTTTTTAACACCTGTATATGTTTTTTGGACGGATGTCAGGGCCTCCTTATGGAAAATGTATTTGATAGTTGTAATATATATTTATAATCTTCAAGAAAGGTTTCAATATGTTCTTTCCAGTTTCCTTCACTAGAGGGAGCTACAACAATGCATGTTTTATTAACTACAAAGAGTTTCTGATTTTCCATAGAGTTCCATATGTCAACAGATGTAGTTACCTGAAACATGATCATTTCAATATTTTTATACATCTTTATCTCCTCATGAAATTGTCCAGTAGAGTGATTTTGATTTTCATAAATCGGAATAAAATAACATCACCAATAATACTTACTTTCTTTTTTTTTAGAGTGGACCATGGCATTACAGTATTTGCAACAAATACATGTCAAAACAGGTTTTAGGTATAATAGTGAACTCCAGGGCAGCTGATGAAAAAGTGCCTCCAATTATTGTAAAAGCCCACATGAACAGAGATACAAACCAATTCCCAAGTCCAATGGTTGTCTATGCAGCAGTGAGTCAAGGGATGGCACCTATCCAGGGAGTTAAAGTAACAGCGATTGTGGAACCAGTGACCGGAAGTCCTGAGACTCTAACCCTCTTTGACAATGGTGCAGGTAATTTAATTGTTCTCTGTAAAAAAGCAGTCAACAAATAATATTTAACTTTTTATAACACTGTAACTAGCGACTTGCCCATCAAAAATGACAGCAATAAAAAGTGAAGCCTGGCAATGAGCTCGCGATGAGCGCCTTTTAAACAGATTACTTATTGACATGTTTTGAGAGATGGTGTGCTTTTATTGCCATCTTTAATATCAGCCATTAAGTATATAGTATTCTCAATACCATCAGTCCTGCGAACCAAGTAGGGGATAGATATCACATGGATTACATCTAACCCTCTGGTTAGAGCTGCAGGAGGTGCATTGGATCCATAGGTACCTATTGGAACTACTAAGATACCTCATTCCTTTGAGGTTACTAAATGTGAGTAATATTCTGTATATCTCTTTGAACCCACATGATCATCAAGTGTTCATATTGCACTAGGAGGTGGTGCTCTGTTTCTTCCCCTACCCTTCTTCTTGTATATACTAGCCCTAGGACACAGTGGGAATGGTGTTCTGTGAAGAAGTCACACACCTTTGTCATATATGGACTGAATGGGAAAGGTTTAAGATGAGTCTATCATCACTCATTCTCTCATTTAAACCTAGACTAACTGTATGTGGACTAACTTATCGACATGTGGTAGTCAATCTCGTTTGATTATATTAGTGTTGTGGTTTATATATTAGGTGCTGTATGGACTATTTTGATTAAATATTCATTGGGGTTGTAAGTAGTATCACTGTGTTTATCACATTATAGTAGGACATTTTTGGAGCAGTTCACTCTGACAATCACCAATTGAGGGTTGTCATTTAGTTTTTAGTGTCTTGAATCAAGGACTGTATGTGTGCAGCTGCGATGTTCTTCAGTTAAGCTTCTGTGCAGGGCATTGTCACCATTTACACATATATTCTGTTCTATATCACATTTTCCCTCTATAACATATTATAACTAGGATACAAGATAACAATGTACAGGCAGCATATAATTACATTTCAACAATGTCATGCACCCTTTGCCATATCCATAATTACTGGTAATATTACAGTCACTAAACAATGTAAGCATGACAATATATATTTAAATCTGAGCTGAAGTGAGCTGAAGCCAGACATCTTGGTGAGTGAAGTGAGATGGACCCTAGGAACCCTTTCTGATAAAAAGACTGCAGAAGTTGATGGAATCCCAGGTGAATTTTTCAAAAGCCTACAAAATTATGCTGTGAAAGTGTTGTTAGCCTTATGTCTACAAATTTGGAAAAATCAAAAGCAGCCAGTAGACTGGAAAAGGTCAGTCTACAGCCAAATCCCAAAAAGAGGTAGTGTAAAGAATGCTTACATTTTTGAACAATTGTACTCATTTTACATGCAAGCAAGATAATACTTAAGATCCTACAAGCTCGACTCCAACAATATATGGACCAGCAAATTACAGATGTGCATGCCAGTTTCGCAGTGACAGAGGCACAATGGAGGAAATTGCCAATGTCCAATGAACAATAGAGAAAGCAAGAGAGTTCCAGAAGAACATTTACTTCATAGACTATTCTACAGCCTTTGGCTGAAGACTCTGTATGTGGACCAATAAGCCACACAGTCAGAACCGAACATAGGACAAGAAAATATTTAAAGATTTGGAAATCAGTGCATCAAGTTGTATATTGTCACCTTATTTATTCAACTTATACACAGAATACATGATGCTTAAGGCCAGGCTGGAAGAATCCAAAGCAAAAGTTAACAATGCTGGGAGAAATAACATATTCCATATTAAATATATACAGTATACAGAACTGACATATTTATATACTTGAGAAAAGCTACCGCAGGTGCAGCAGATGCATAGCACTGGGCTACTACAGAGTATGGCAACTGCTACTGTCTCAATATGGGATAAAGGGTGACTTATCTACATTATATCACATATTTTTATTTCTTCTTTTCAGGTGCTGATATTGCAAAGAACGATGGAATCTACTCTAGGTACTTTTTTAATTTCACGGGAAATGGTAGATACAGCTTAAAGGTTCGAGTTGAAAGCAGGGAAAATAAAAGCCGCCTGGCTCTGCCAAAAAGTCGTGCTCTTTATATACCTGGCTATGTTGAAAATGGTGAGGATCTTTTGTTTTCCTTTTATTAAGTTGAACAACATTATGAAGTAGGTTATATGTCTATTATACCTATTATTTTTAAATAACAACATATTTTTAACTAAAAGGGCCACTGAAGTCATCCAAAACTGTTAGATACAGACAGATACAGACAGAGCAATGAAAATAAAGTAAAAATGCACTTACAGTTTTTTTTAAATGATGCCTTAAACTAGGACATATCTCTAAAAGATTTCTAAAAGAATATATGTTTTCTTTCTTTGCTTTAAAATGTAGTCTCTCAGTCTGATTCGTACCAGTTATTAGAACTAACTGTTTGTAATGATATCACATTGTATCGTATCACATTCTATCACCTTGTATAATTCTACCACACCATAATTTAAACCTTAAGTTTAAAACATGTGTATTAGTTTGTGAACATACTTGAATGCCTGTAAACAATTGATTGTGAGTTACGTACAGTCAATAACACTCACATACAGTCACTAACAAACATTTCTGAATTACATCATTAACTCGCACAAGTCACAACTAAGATTCTAATACACTCTCATCATATCTCGTCTTGACTACTGCAACTCATTCTCGTCTTGACTACTGCAACTCACTCCTTGTTGGCATCCCCATCACCGTCTTGTCACTACTACAATGCATAATAAACGCCTTCGCTAGACTCATCTACAGTACTCAACGCTCAGTTCCTGGAGCACCCCTCTATCAGTCACTCCACTGGCTACCTGTTCCCTCCAGAATAAAATGTAAAATCATGACCCTAACTTACAAAGCCCTCAACAACAGAGCACCCCCTTATATCTCTGCTCTCATCTCCAAATAAATACCCCCCCCCACCCGCCCTCTTCTTTCTGCTAACGACCTTCTTCTTTCCACCTCTTTTATCACCTCCTCTCATTCCTGCCATCAAGACATTTCTCTCATCTGTTTAAAGAAGCCTACCACCTTCCACCTTAATTTACACAACTTATCTTTCACTCTCCTGTACCTCACCCAAAACGTTTCAATTTTAAGTTTGCAAGTTTTCAATCTTGCAAGGTGCTTTGGAGAAAGCACTTTAGGCACTGGATTCTAAGCTCAAACACAGGGGCCTCCATTATTTGCATTGTGTTAATTCTGCTATGGTTTTGCCTTGATTCTAACCCATGTATAGTGCTACAGAATATGTTGGTGCGTTACAAATAAATCATAATAATAATAATTGTTATTTGTATACTTTAAGTTTCATGCATTGTTGAACAGTGGTATTTAAACATGGGCTATATCATTCAAGATGTTATTTTACCATATTCTTTCCAGGTGAGATCTTTATGAATCCACCAAGGCCTGTAGTTAGTGATGATGACCTTCAGAGCAATTTGGGACCATTCAGTAGAACCGCATCAGGTGGCTCTTTTGTGGTTAATAGTGTGCCTGCGGGCCCCAAACCCGACATTTATCAACCTGAGAAAATAACTGACTTGGTGGCGAAGATAGAAGAAGATGCAATTGTACTGACTTGGACAGCAACTGGCGATGACCTAGATCAAGGAACTGGTATGTGGGCTTTCAATAATTAAGATGCAAAGGTTGAGGTAGCTCAAGTATCTATGTTTTAATTGTATTTTCATGTTAAACAATACTATCATCGTAATGTATGTTGTTGGGGCGGTAAATATTGGGGGTAGGAAGATGTTCCCATTGTGGTTGCCCATCGCAAATCTAGTAGTCCACTTCTCTATCAATAATAAGTGGCCACCTCTTAATACATTTTTGCCACAGATTATATTAAAAATAAACTGTATATAAAATACATGAATGTAATAAATACATGAATGTAATAAGGTGTGAAATGTTAGAGAACTCTTAGTGATACTCCCCCTTCCTGTGTTTCCATATAGTATATACATAAATCACTATGTAATGATACCAAACCACACAAAAAATAGCCCTACATGAAGACAGCTCTGAATAATGTAAAAAGTCATATGTTGACAAGTTAGGTGTAGTGGTTCTAGAGAAAATGTAGCCAAGCCAATTCCATCCCTCCCATGGCATCTAACTATGAATCTAGCCATGGAGGTCCTGCAAGAACCTCCGTGGCACCAACAGTTAACCCAGATGGATCCAAAGGCCCTACAGTACTTTAAAAAACTACACAATTAAATAAAATAAATTACATTAAAATAAAAAATAAATTACATTAAAATACAAATGAATTATAGAAAATAAAAAAATCTAAACTAAATATAATAATAAATATACAAAATTACATAAATTAAAAAAATTAGCCCTGTAAGAGAGAAAAATGTCATACTTACCTACCTTTTTATGCCCATCCAGCGATGTTCCCCCATTTAGTGTCATTTAAATAAGGGAACCCCGGGTTAGGGTGTTAACCCCATGCATTTTGTTTTAAACTATTATCCCCTTCTCTGTCTGCTATACAAACTACTGAGCTTCAGACTCAGTCTCTTGCAGCAGGATTAAGGAGGGTTGAATTGGAATAGCTAGGTAGATTAGGAATAAAAAGCTCCCACAGTTATGAGAGAGCTTTTTTTCTTAACTACATGAAAGATTGGAATGGGGCCCTAAGTATTTGAATCCCTTATCTTTAAGCTTTATTTTTTAGAACTGATGTACAAGGCTTTTAATAGATTAGAAAGTGCAGAATTTAAACAACAGATTATGCATACTAAATTATATTAAACAATGTTCTAGGAAAGAATATTCTGGTAGATAACAATTATTTACATTGAGCAAGTGCTGGTTTAAATAAACAATCTTCACTGTGTCTTCATGTTTTATTTCAGCTTCAACATATGACTTAAGAATGAGCACCAATCCTAAAGACCTTCGGGACAGCTTTGACAGTTCTACTCCAGTCAATGTCTCCAGTCTCGCACCACAGCCAGCAGGATCCAGTGAAACATTTGCATTTATTCCAGAAAATGTTGTTATAGAAAATGGCACCATCCTTTATTTTGCTTTGGTTGCTTTTGATAAAGTATCACAGAAATCAGACCTGTCTAATGTAGCACAGGCTGCTCTCCTCATTCCTGCAGCAACACCTACCATTGTCCCAACTACATCACGTTTACCGACAAATGATAATTCCAAGAAGATAAATGTAACACATTTGGCCCTAATAATATGTGGATCTATAGTACTTATTTCTATCATTATAAGCATTACTTTCTTTTTAGTACGTCACCAGAAGAGCAAGAAAAAAAATCCAGAAATTAGATTGTAAAGGGATGGATGAGAGCATCTATATGTTAATTCAATTATCATCTCCTTTAATGGATTTAATTGGTTTAATAAACAAACATTGCTTCAATGCTGTGTAATGTAAATTACTGAAAATACACTTATTTACCCCATGATCATTTGAGTACATCTCTCATTTCCATAACATGTATACACCTAGGGTCCTAGGCTAATCCCTTAAAAAACAGTAACGAGTGATTTAGTGGCACAGATCACTAGTAAATAAAAGCACTGCCGTAAAAGTAAAAAACAGAAGAAAGATTTGCGTGTACCAAGGTTTCCTAGCATGTGGTTTTTTCAAACCCTTGCCGAGTCCCACAGAAGCAATTAAAGTGGCACTATAACACAAAAAGCACTACAAAATGATGACATTTCAATATTATTTGACACTTAACAGTCCGATATCAACATATGCGTAATTAAAAAATATGATATGTTAGTATTAAGCCAGTTGTTTTGTACAAAATGCAGGGTAACACACAACCCAGTACTCATGGGGTTAATACACGTCACAAAACCATGTTGCTTAGGAACAAACACTCTAATGCATTGTCTATAAATATATAATAGTTTAACACAAAAACTTTCTTTATTGAAGCTATAAATACAATTGTCAATTTTTTTTAACATCAAAATATATTAATAAATAAAAACAATTACTTTATATATATCTCTAATGTTTCCTTTCCTCAGCCTAGTTATAACAGCTGTTACTGCACTACCCACTCATTATAATATTCATGATGTTCGCATTTCTTTTTGGCTCCTAGGGCACTGTCACATCTGTACAGCGAGTGCTCTAATGTGAGGGAGTGAAAGATTTACATTAGTGTAAATGTTAGGAAAAAAGACCCTGCGGGCCAATTTACGGGATTGACCTTATTTAGAGCACCTGCTTTACATTGGGCTCCATGATTGTTAGATATTTTTAGTTTCAGAAACCAAAACAGGCGCTTAAAGGGATATGGAAGCTTCCTGGGTTTAACTAGGTATATAATATACATATGTATCTCTTTACTTTTATGTAGTACTTTATTTTATTAAGAGGCACTTATAAGTTCTGTTTATACTACTTAAAATCAAACAAGTAGTCCCTGCATGGGTCTATCCACTGCAGCGCACGCAGATGCAGGCACTATAGAGATGGATGTGCAGCGTAGTGTCCTAGCCTATCAGGCACCACGTCTCAGCAAGAAGTTGCAGAATGTTGCTGAGATGGTCACGGCTTGGGTTAATATGAGACATTGCACAGCAAGTGCACCAGAGTCTGTGTCATCCTGAGCTGCAGAGGGCAGACCCAAGCAGGTAATATTTATTTTATTAAGCACTTCTTAATAAAACAAAATTACATAAAAGTAAATAGGTACACGGGTGTATTATATACTTAGTAAAATCAAGAAACATTCCATATAATACTTCAAGCTTATATTCTAGGGCATATGATGAATGGGAGTATGTACATTAGTATTTTTGTAAGTTTAGTGCAATTATCTATTAATATGCAACTTAAAATAAGCCTTGCAAACATGCAAATTATACCCAAGGTAGGATAATACAGTAAATGATTATATGAAACCAGAGCACATTTCATATCGATGAGTAGGTTATCGTTTACAATGGAGTTATCTCTATTGTGGAGCTAGTCACCGTTCAATTTCAAATTAATTCTGTATTTCATTATTTTTTATTAAAAATAAAAGGAATATTTAAAACTGCTGCCTGCCTAAACATGATTATTTTATATTGTTGCATGATAGGTGAACAATGTAATTTCCGGATCTTTTAAAAATTCTTATTGAGAAATTAAAACAAGTAACAATGGATATTTTTCAATCTTGCATCACTGCACAGTTAATGGTTCCACTAAATCATAGTTTAGCCAGAATAGGATTTACAACATTACTAAAATGATTGAAAGAACTGATCATATCAAGACTTACACCTCTTCTACAAAACATACATTTCTTGCAAACAAGGAGGTCTACAGATAAAGAGAATGTATCACAAGCAGACATATTATTATTGGGAACAGTTATAATTTTTTTAGACTCTCTTATAATATAATCTTTGATCTTGGTGAACCTACATTATTGACATATCACATGTTACGTGATACAATTTTTATATGCTACACTATAGCATTTAAGGGGGAAAATGACAACAAGCAATTGGTTAAGATTTCAGCCAATCTGAATGCACACATTCATATTGCTTAGCTTTTAAGCAATCATATGGCTCTATTTTTCGCTATTCTGATAGGATGAAATGTCAGCTAATACGAATAGGGTTTCATAGCGATACCCTCCTCTGATTGGATATAGAAACAGCCAATCAGGACAGAGAATGTTAGCTATTAAAAAATAAAATAATTACATATATATAGAAAAAAAATAGCTAACATTCTCTTCACCGATTGGCTGTTTTTATAGTAAATCAGAGAATGGTAACACTAGAATGAAATAAATTGTGTATGGCTGAAATTTCTAAGGAAATTATCTAAAAGGTGTAGAAAGTGCTGTTAATAATGGATTCTCCAAAAGCTTGTTATCGTTGACAATCGGCATACAAGAGAATTATATTAATGCTCAATCCAGAGCTACTGCAAGCAAACAGCCCAATGTACGTTTCATCACTATTCTTCTTAGACCCCCCCCCCCTTTTTTTTAACTGCTAATGCAGCTCATAGGCAGTTTCAAGGCTCTTTATTATGAAATCCACTTGTTTTGGGGATGATAATGTCCTTTTTGAAGAACCAATAAAAAAAATATTGCTTTGTAAGATGAAAATGTAGTTAGTGAAATAAGGAAAAAAGACAGAATTTAACACTGTATCTTCCTTATTAGTATGTCATAAAAACTCATATGCTTTTAACTTTATCCTGTATATATATTGCACTGGAAATGTTGATAATTATACCATGTTACAAGTTACAAAGTCCTAGTAAATAATTATGGTATATTACTTTATTGTAAATGTTCACAGTTCAATTCAATCAGGAAGAATTAGTTGTCAAGAGTGTGTAAATTGACATTAACAGGGTAAATAAGTGTTGATACTTTGGGTGAACCTGATGTATAGGATTAACATTATTAGCAGCTATGTAAGCCATTTATATAACAAGCAGAGAAAATCAGCAAGAAGTGTGTTTTTTATCTACTGGAGGAAGTAGAACGTGGAGAGAGAAGAGGGAGAAATTAGAAGGATTTGTGAGATAATTGGATCTCATAGAATTTTACATCAGACTGACACCATGCTTAAAAGCAGGCAGCTTGAATCAAAACTTGCAAGATGTGCTCTCTCTAGGCATGTAAAGATCCCTTTCAAGCACACAACCCTCATCAAAGTATAATGCATCCAGAGTCCAGCAGAAGTTTCAAAAATATTTTTTCTAATTAACAATTAACTTTTTAACTTTGTTCTTTCCATTTATGCCATAGACAGCATATTATAAAAATAGTTTTCTGCATAGCATGGCATTCATTTTGTTCTGTCTCTATTTTTTACTTGGTTTGCAACCTTAATTTTTCTTTTGCGTTGTGTTTATTTTCATTGAAATACAAAAAAATATTATTTTATGAGAGTCCTATCCAGATGAAATGTGGGATTTTAAATAATCCATGTGGTGTTTCATTGAGCCCTTTTAAACAACTGAGCTTTTGACATTGTTTTGTAAGTAGCTTATTACGGTGCATGAGATCATTTTATTTTTATTTACTTCACCAGCAGGTCTTGCTTTGCTCTCATCCCTTCTCTATTGTTTTCCAGTTCTTGAGTCTATTTCAGAGTATTAGGACAAAAAGGCCAGGAACTGATATATTGCACCAGAAAAAGAAGACCTTGAAGAATAAGAATTTTGGATGGTGTTTTCACTAATGCACTGTATTTTGTAGATACTTTTACAATCTCATTGTACATATCACTTGTTATATTGTTAGAAAGTCATATAAATTTTGCGATTGCAGTTGAAAAAACTTTTTTTGTTAATGATGAATCCATCATTGCCAATATAGGGCTCAATTACATCACTCCAGTAAGAAATCTTTGGATAATCTCACGTAAGTCCTAACAAAGCTATAATATGCCGCCATTATCAAACACTTTGATGGAAAAGCTTAGAACTGATCTAGACATGTGAACGGTTCCTGGCTGTACTTGGTTTTAGTAAGAGTGCAATCACATGCTTCCAAAGGAGCTTACCAATAATACTACATGATCTCAGAATGTTCTTAAGGTGCTCAAAGTTACTTTTAAACTCAATCTCCAGTAAGAACATTGTAACCCCTTTTGAGATACTTAACCATCACCAAGTGCCAGTGACAAGATAGTTAAAGAAATACACCTGCAAAAAAACAAACATTTAAAATGGCGATAAACGATAAAACATGAGGTCTACAAATCTCCGTACAAGTCCAAATATCCATAAAAATCGTCATCAATGCCCTCCTACAATACTATCAAAAATACACAATGAAGCAAAAAAATTGCTCAAGGCATACAACTGCAACTAATGCTGAAACAGCCATGGAAATAAACATGATCTATAATGAGCCTCGACAACTCAAACCCACAATCACAGGCAACGGATACTAGCTATGTAAGACACAGGAGAATGATGTGTGCTTGACACCATGGTAGGAAACATGTAAGAAGAAAGAAAGTGAGACATGCAAGTGAGGAGAGACTGCAAATGATGTACATAAGGGAAGGGCTTGCATCCATTCTGGAAGTAAACCTTAGCAGTCCCCTAGTGACTAATCAGACCAAGATCCAGGGCCACATGCTGTGGAGGAGATGCAGATTGCTATGGGTATAGATTGGGAGGATATTCTGCAACAACAGCAGAGAGAGGAGAGGTAGCACCTGCCTTGCTGTATAGGAGGTATTGGATTGGCAGTGTGGTCGACATGGAAAGCTGCAGCAGGCAGTGGAGGGGCACGATGGTGGGCAGCTGGAGCTGCAGAGGGAATAACGGTGCTGCCTGCTGGGCATGAGGAGCTCCAGCCCCAGCCTCCACCACTACTTGCGTAAAGGGTAAATAGGGCACACAGGATATTTAGGCAGAGGGTGACACTGTAGGGTCTAACTGATGTTGATGTATATGACTTATATTGTCTATGTGGTGCCTGTCTGATAGATCTCTATGACCTATTACAGGGAGATATGACAAAAATATTGAGCACAATATACTTCTTGGACTCTGAAAAGTTTGAGTCATGGAGAAATATCTGGTTGTTGGCTTCTGTATGGGTATTCCCTACTAATACAATAATACAAAAGGAAGTATGTCACTAAAAATAATTTAAGGTATATTTGCATGAACTATATAGCATGAAAAACTGACTATACACAGTCTTATCAGTTTTTCCTAAAGTGAATCATCCCTGAGTGTTTCATGAAACTTTGAGCTGTATTCATATGCAAATGAGGCCCACCAGAACATTAATTAGTTTCTTACATCTGATAATTATGCTCAAACTGCTTGCCTGTCTCTGTGGTGGTCAAAACAATATCCCAAGTGTGATCATGCAGTTAGCTCCCCTCTCCCACACTTATCAAGCACTCTAAGCTGCAAATTAGCATTCTGCGCCAAATTTAAGCTGGCTTGTACAAGAAATAAATAGTTGTTCATGCTCTTTAACATGAAACCAACTTTCTCTTTGTGTGACAGCATCTCTGAAACTGAGAAATGATAAATCACACTGAACAGTTTTTTAGCTGTGCAAGTTATACACTCATACCTCTACAAAACAATAATGCTTTCCAAAGATGTTTTATAATGCAACTGTCAAAGTATATTGCTATTTATAAACTGATAGACTAATATATATATATATTTATATCACATATAATAGTTGCGAAGGTGGAGGCTCCAACGTCGGCTGCAATGAGCCTTCGGGGGCTGCATTTGCGGAGGTGGAGGCTCTACGCCGCCTCACAATCGGTTACAAACGACCACAGAAGCGGCTTATGGAACAAAACACAAAACACACAATGAGTAAATACAGAACTTACACAACAAAATACAAGCCACTGGACTTAGAAAAAAAAAACATTACCAACTCGCAAAAATACGACCTTAACGGCCGAACCGTGCGCAGCTGAAAACATTAAAAAAACAATAAATACACAGAAAAATTAGATAAAAGCTTACCCACAGCAAGGGGGGCACCCAGGACCTCTGCAAGTGAACTTACACCTCAATTTAAGTTGAAATTACAGAGTTTAGACACTCGAAAATTCCCTAAGCGAGAGAAAAAATGGCCGTTGAAAAAAAACGAAAACGAGGCTACACGACCCTAAAGCCGCAAAACACCAGCAAGCACATACAGCTTTTCAAAATAGCCGTACGAGGTACAAGATACAATTTTAGCAAGGACGCTAAATCATCCACACCCGCGTACCACATACACATTCAAAGCCATTTTACAACACTAACTTACACAATGCGTAACTGCACAACTACACTAACGGCTTCCCCTCGCTCACGCAGCCTATTTACACTACACACTGCACACATTGCTGACACTTACACCTGAGCTCCACAACACTGCAAACCTACATTGTATGCTGCAGGAACATGAAAACAGATTGTCAGCTCTTCAGCACAATGCTTCCTGCATATATTACTTACAAGTAAGTCAATTATATTATTTTATTAATTTACTAATTATTTCATTCGCATACAAAAATACATATACACAAAAAAATATATATATATGTACCGCAATAAACACAAAAGACATTCACCGCGTGCCTTACAACGAGCTCCAACGCTGCTCATAGCACACAAACTACAACGGGGGACAATAAACGCAAAAAGCAGATCAGCGCCGACCTTACAATGACAGCAAAAGTGCCTCTGATAAGAAAATACAACAACCAAGAGCCTCGCAATGAGCGCCGAAGGAGCTCAGCACAAGCCTTGCAATGAGCGCCGAAGGTCCTCAGGGTAAAAAACGGTTTCCATTATGTCTCAAACAGCATTCCCTTGCTTACAATTTCATCTCATCATTTTTTGACAGGAAATTTGATAGTATATATATATATATTTACAGCACAATAATAATATTTTACTTATGTTAACGTAATATTACATTTTTAACCCATGGAGGCAAGGAGTTCCAGAAAATAGGGGCAGCACAAGAATAGTCCTGACTAAAGATGTGCAACTTGTAATAGATAAAGAACGACTGTGGTGAAAATGTAGAAGAGCCCCGTTTAAAAAAAACTACACTTGAATATTAGCCACATGTTTTTAAAATAAAAAAAATGAATACTGCCTCTAAATTATTACTTTGATGTGAAATTTTGCTATTGTTGAATTGTCAAGTTCCGGTGATCAACTTCCTGAGTTATGAAGGGATTTTGCATCTGTATAATGGGAAGGTGGGCAGATATACTGTATCTGCCAGTTTATTCCTCAGCTTTAGTTGAAAGCTCATTTGTTTACAGTGATACACTCTGTTGAGAACAAGCTGCAAGAAAATGCAGAAGCCTGCAGTAAAGATTAATTGCATATAAGAAGGAAAAATATTTTTTATTCAAAAGACCAGACAGAATAAAAAAAACAACCACTGTGGTCCTTTGAAGCTCCAATGGATTGATAAATATATGCTTTTCAAATAAGGTATCACATATAATAGTTTTCGTAGTGTGTAATGCTCCTGGCTGCGCGCATGCACACTGTGGAAACTATTGGTGGAGATGCGCACCAATGTGCAGTGTGCATGCACTAGCAGCGCATTGCATGCTGGGGAAGGAAAGAGGAAAGAGACACAGGGGAGGGAGAAGTCAGAAAAGCGACACAGGGGAGGGGGAGACACGGGGGAGGGTGGCAAAGACACAGGGAAGGGAGGAGGGGGGAAAGAGACATGGGGAGGGGGAGACAGGAGGGAAAGACACAGGGGAAAGAGATACAGCGGAGGGAGGAAAGAGACATGGGGCAAAGAGAAACAGGAGGGAGACACAGGGGAGGGGAGAGAGACAGGAGAGGGAGAGGGGGAAAGAGACACAAGGGAGAGAGAGGGGAAAGAGACATGGGGGAAAGATACAGGGGAGGGAGAGGGGGAAAGAGACACAGGGAAGGAATGGAGAGGGGGAGAGACACAGGGGAGGGAGGAGGGGGAAAGAGAAACAGGGGAGGGGGAGAAAAACAGGGATGAAAGGGAAGAGACATGGGGAAAGAGACACAGGGGAGAAGGGAAGAGACACGGGGGAAAGAGACACAGGGGAGGGAGTGGGAGAAAAGAGACACAAGGGATGGAGAGGGGGAGGAAGACACAGGGGAGGGAGAGGGGAAAAGAGACACAGGAGAGGGGGAAAGAGACACAGGGGAGGGGGAAAGACACAGGAGAGGGGGGAGACACAGAAGAGGGAGGAGGGGGAAACAGACATGATGGAGACACAGCGGAGAGACGAACAGGGGAGGGGAGAGGGGGGAAAGAGACACAGGAGGGGGAGACACAGGGGAGGGGGAAGAGACACAGAGGGAGAGACAGGGGAGTAGGGAAAGACATAGGAGGGAGAGGGGGAAAGAGACACGGGGAGGAAGAGAGGGAAGTGGTAAAATAGACACAGTGGAGGGAAAGGTAGAAAGAAAAATTGGAGGGAGGAGGGGAAGAGAGACACAGTGGAGTGGGAAGATACAGGGGAGGGGGGAAGACACAGGGGAGGGTGGCAAAGACACAGGAGAGGGAAAAGGGGAAAGAGACACAGGGGAGGAGGGAAAGAGACACAGGGGAGGGAGAAGGCAGAAAAGCAACACAGGGGAGGGTGAGACACAGGGGAGGGTGGCAAAGACACAGGGAAGGGAGGAGGGGGAAAGAGACATGGGGAGGGGGAGACAGGAGGGAAAGACACAGGGGAAAGAGATACAGTGGAGGGAGGAAAGAGACATGGGGCAAAGAGACACAGGGAAAGAGACACAGGGACACAGGAGGAAGACACAGGGGAGGGGAGAGAGACAGGAGAGGGAGAGGGGGAAAGAGACACAAGGGAGAGAGAGTGGAAAGAGACATGGGGAAAGATACAGAGGAGGGAGAGGGGGAAAGAGACACAGGGAAGTAAGGGAGAGGGGAAAAGGACACATTAGGGGGAAAACACAGGGATGGAAGAGGGGGAAAGAGATACAGGGGAGGGAGGGAGAGGGGGAAAGAGACACAGGGGAGGGAAAGACACAGGGGAGGGGGAGAGACACAGGAGAGGTAGGAGGGGGAAAGAGAAACAGGGGAGGGGGAGAAACACAGGGGTGAAAGGGAAGAGACACAGGGAAAAGAGACACAGGGGAGGGAGTGAGAGAAAGAGACACAAAAGATGGAGAGGGGGAGGAAGACACAGGGGGAGGGAGAGGGGAAAAGAGACACAGGAGAGGGGGGAAATACATAGGCGAGGGGGGTGACACAGGAGAGGGAGGAGGGAGAAACAGACATGATGGAGACACAGGGGAGAGACGAACAGGGGAGGGGTGAGGGGGGAAAGAGACACGGGAAGGGGAGACACAGGGGAGGGGAAAGAGACACGGAGGGAGAGACAGGGGGAGTAGGGAAAGGCACAGGAGGGAGAGGGGGAAAGAGACATGGGGAGGAAGGGAGGGAAGTGGGAAAATAGACACAGTGGAGGGAAAGGGGAAAAGAAACATTGGAGGGAGGAGGGGAAGAGAGACATAGTGGAGGTGGAAGACACACGGGGAGGGGGGAAGACACAGGGGAGGGTAGCAAAGACACAGGAGAGGGAAAAGGGGAAAGAGACACAGGGGAGGGGGGAAAGAGACACAGGGAGGGAGAAGGCAGAAAAGCGACACAGGGGAGGGGGAGACACGCGGGAGAGTGGCAAAGACACAGAGAAGGGAGGAGGGGGGAAAGAGACATGGGGAGGGGGAGACAGGAGGGAAAGACACAGGGGAAAGAGATACAGTGGAGGGAGGAAAGAGACATGGGGCAAAGAGACACAGGGAAAGAGACACAGGAGGGAGACACAGGGGAGGGGAGAGAGACAGGAGAGGGAGAGGGGGAAAGAGACACAAGAGAGAGAGAAAGAGGGGAAAGAGACATGGGGGAAAGATACAGGGGAGGGAAAGGGGGAAAGAGACACAGGGAAGGAAGGGAGAGGGGAAAAGGACACATTAGGGGGAAAACACAGGGATGGAAGAGGGGGAAAGAGACACAGGGGAGGGAGGGAAAAACACAGGGGAGGGGGAGAGACACAGGGGAGGGAGGAGGGGAAAGAGAAACAGGGGAGGGGGAGAAACACAGGGGTGAAAGGGAACAGACATGGGGAAAGAGACACAGGGGAGAAGGAAAGAGACACGGGGGAAAGAGACACAGGGGAGGGAGTGGGAGAAAAGAGACACAACGGATGGAGAGGGGGAGGAAGACACAGGGGAGGGAGAGGGGAAAAGAGACACAGGAGAGGGGGAAAGAGACACATGGGAGGGGAGAAATACATAGGAGAGGGGGGAAACACAGGAGAGGGTGGAGGGGGGAAACAGACATGATGGAGACACAGGGGAGAGACGAACAGGGAGGGGAAATGGGGGAAAGAGACACGGGAGGGGGAGACACAGGGGAGGGGGAAGAGACACGGAGGGAGAGACAGGGGGAGTAGGGAAAGACACAGGAGGGAGAGGGGGAAAGAGACATGGGGAGGTAGGGAGGGAAGTGGGAAATAGACACAGTGGAGGGAAAGGGGGAAAGAAAATTGGAGGGAGTAGGGGAAGAGAGACACAGTGGAGGGGGAAGACACAGGGGAGGGTGGCAAAAACACAGGAGAGGGGAAAGGGGAAAGAGACACAGGGGAGGGGGAAAGAGACACAGGGGAGGGGGGAAAGAGACACAGGGGAGGGAGAAGGCAGAAAAGCGACACAGGGGAGGGGGAGACACGGGGGAGGGTGGCAAAGACACAGGGAAGGGAGGAGGGGGAAAGAGACATGGAAAGGGGGAGACAGGAGGGAAAGACACAGGGGAAAGATCCAGCGCAGGGGGAAAGAGACATGGGGCAAAGAGACACAGGGAAAGAGACACAGGAGGGAGACACAGGGGAGGAGAGAGAGACAGGAGAGGGAGAGGGGGAAAGAGACACAAGGGAGAGAGAGGGAAAAGAAACATGGGGAAAGATACAGAGGAGGGAGAGGGGGAAAGAGACACAGGAAAGGAAGGGAGAGGGGAAAAGGACACATTAGGGGGAAAACACAGGGATGGAAGTGGGGGAAAGAGACACAGGGGAGGGAGGGAGAAGGGGAAAGAGACACAGGGGAGGGAGAGAAAGACACAGGGGAGGGGGAGAGACACAGGGGAGGGAGGAGGGGGAAAGAAAAACAGGGGAGGGGGAGAAACACATCGGTGAAAGGGAAGACACATGGGGAAAAGAGACACAGGGGAGAAGGGAAGAGACACAGGGGAAAGAGACACAGGGGAGGGAGTGGGAGAAAAGAGACACAAGGGATGGAGAGGGGGAGGAAGACACAGGGGAGGGAGAGAGGGGAAGAGACACAGGAGAACAGGAGGGAAGAGACACAGGAGAGGGAGATTGGGGGAAAGAGACACAGGGGAGGGAGAGGGGGAAGAGACAATGGGGAGACACATATCAAATATTATTCCATCAATTTTGACAGGCAAATTACTAGTTCATATAATATTGACCTCTCAATCAAATGCTCATAAACATAATTAATTGTTCATTGAGTTAACAAAAATGTATGTTACACAATCATTGTCAATTAGTCCAAAAGTTTATGATATGAGATATCCGAATGTCTGAGTGGGGGTGTCAGGACATTTGAAAATACAAAAGATCATACTCACCTTCTACTTTATTTGTTATTTGATTGTTTATTATTTATTACTATAAATATACTTATGTTGTTTGGCCACTCTTTATATGAAGGGTTAATCATTTTCCTATTGCACACATATCTTTCTGCATTTATTAAAAGTTCTCTCAAGCCAGAGATGATCTAGTGCCAAATGGTTTCATGCAGATGGCCATGTGGAGGATATGAATATGAAACAGTCTCAGAAAGATAATACATGTACCCAGGTTACTACTTTCTTCATTCATCATTGTTCTAGCTAAGTTCTACTAGGTGCAGATAGCAAACAATAGTTGATCCAAACATAAAAATTAATTTGGCTAAATTTATAATTAAGAAAATCAACACGTATATTCCATATTATTTCATAGTTGGTCCATGGAGAAAGTCTGCACTCTATTGGAATGAAAACACCTATACACCATTTCATATTGATATATTTTAATTATGTATTTGTATACATACCGGGTGGGAGGTTATTGCCAATTGGTTGAAATCAGCTAGGTGACTGAGGGGACAAAGGACGCTAGGGAAAGGCTCTCTGGAAAAACATACTTTTTCTCTTCTCTGTGATTATTCATGATATCTATTTTTGCTTGATACATTTCTAAAAAGAAGACCAAACAGGATTACTTCTAACCAAATCTAAGAATGAGTCCTTTTATACAGGAGTCTACTCTCTCATCAGAGAAGAAACTAGCCATAATAGGTTAGTTCTATGGACATGATAATCCACTCCGAGAGCGACCTCTTTTAGCTCATTTGTGCCCTTTACAGGGAGAAAAATCCTGTAGTATATCAGTCTGGTCTCACTCAAAAGAGTGACCCAGCCCTGAAATACCAGGCAATTCTACCCTGAACAGAAGAAACAGCAAACCCCAGATGCGGTTCGGCCTTTCTGGACCTCGCCAGTGAATTGCAGCTGAACTCCCTAAGGCACAGTGAGCAAGGGGTCCACGTCTGGAGTCCCCTATCACCCTTAGGGAGACTAAACCCTAAGGGTAATAAGTCTACTACTGTCAAAATAATTTATTGGCTCAATGCAATTCTTACATGCTGAAACACCTCAAAATTTTAATTTGACCTGAAGCACTCTAGGGTCAGGGTACCTGGTGTAGGAGGCTTGGAGAGAACATCAGTAACATAACAATTTAACAATTGGACCTTGGTTCTACATCAAGCTAATATAGTCCCTTTTGAATTGCCTTTATGGCCATTACAATAGCCTTTGTCGAACTGGCCACTGTATGTAGGGGCCCAGTCACCAGGCTCAAAAGTCCTACAAGTGCTGTATAATGCAATTGCTCAATATGCTTACTTTTTCCATACTCTAACTGAGTTCACACCGTGGTCATCTACAGTTCCTTTAAGAAGTTGAAAGCCATCAAGAAGACCAGCCAACAAAATAAATATACTGTTTTCTACTTTATCATTTAGTAAATGGTACTACATTTTCAGAAGTCCACTTTGCACAAACTCAAAGCCACACAGTATAGTGTAATATACCTCAGATAAAAAGTACTATAACTGGTTTGTTGTAAAACCATTAAGGTCATATATTTATTGCCATTAGACTTAAAAGGGTGTGCTTGTGTCTCAAATAATCATTAAGCATTGAAAAAAGAAAGGACAGTCTTTAGTACCGCCATTTTTAAAAATTCTAATTTGAGACAAAATATTGCTAATACTTAACTTTTATTATTATTATACTACAAAATACTATTAATAAAATCAAAATCCTTTAAAAGTTAAATTAAAAAGCAAAACGCAGAATTACAGGGGAAAAGGAGATAATGATAGATCAAATTATAGTGTTTGAGGGTTACATACAGAAGCACATTTAGGCCTCGAATGAACTGACCTATTGTTGTTTACGGGAGCCCGTAATGTAGCCCGTAATCTAATTTGCTATTCAATTGGCGGCTTTTTACGAGCCGCAAACAATGCATGGGTTACAGGCTGAAAATCCCTGTGGTTGTCAAAATCGAAACTTACAACCCATCTAAGCCTTTCATCGTTCAAGCCCGCAAGAGTTACAATCGATAACATTGCAAATCGCTATTCAATTGGCTACAAATCCCCAAGCCAAGAAATATTATCACACCCCCGTAAATGTAAAATGTAAAAGAAAATCATATGAGTACCAGATAGGACTCGCAAGTGGGTTAAACACCTGTTCGTAGCACTGTAGATGCAAATAAAAAAGCAATACTGCACTTTAAAAGATGGGGAAAGCAATGAAAGACATTAGTATTAATTGCACATTGTCTCAAGCTTGCAAATCTGCAATCAAAAATATTTTTTTATGTGTCTTTTCATTGTTATATCAATCTTGGGAATCAATGATTTAATACATCTCAGGCCACCCAAATGGACTAGAACATTTCCTTCATTGATTTTTATTATTTTGTACATTGCCGAATTGCGAGTCTGATCGCATATCTGACCCCTAAACGCTAATTTATTGACATGTTAACTCTATGTTTTGCTGATATAATTATGATGGTCTCATTTTCTATTGGCTGTTTCTAAATTGGGAGTTACGCCTTGCATAATTGATCATGTTTATTCTATGAAATACTACTTACGATTGCATAGTTTACGGTTTCGGTTTTCGGCCCGTAAGTTGCGGGCTTGTTCAATTGAATCGCTCTGTAATTGTAGCAAATTCCAGATAAGCACATAGAATTGAATGAGTCATATCAGAATAATTATTTGATTATATGGGTAAACTGGATTTATACTTTATTTTTCAGCCAATTCTAATGGCCTTATTCAATTGCAAGCTTGTAGTTTGCGTTGTACAGGCCGTATGTGTGCTCTTTGTTACAACTGAAAGAAATGGGATTAAGGGGCAATAAACACGAGATGGAAGAACAATTGCTTTTATGCAAAGAACATTTTAGATTTAGTAAGTAATAAAGAATGTGTATTTTTTTAATGCACTATTAGCTTTTATCTCTCTCTTCCCTTCTCTATCATACCTTCCCAATATTATAGTGAATCTATTGGTGGAATAAAATTGTGGAAAAGGATTAAACTCTGGAAGAAAGATAAAGATAGTGGATGCATTTGAGGTTTTTTTTGTTATAGAGTATAACATATAACATATTAGAGAAGTTCTTCTATATGCTTGTGTCTTTTCATACACCATCTGAATGGAGGTATAAAAGAAAGAGGGTTAGTGCCACTACAACTTTTGGATTATTTTAATGAATTGTGGATGAATGACGTGCCTGCTATTGTATTACACACACCTTATGTTAAGATACTTTTATTAAGATACATAAAATGAGTCTTCCCTTAAGCACACAACTTTAAGAGAACAACTTTCAAATATGTCCAAATCTAGTTGTGTTTATTCCAAAGATCACTAGATTTAAAACTGTCTGGTCTCCTCTCTTCAACAGTATCTGAGGGAAATAGTTAAGCCAAAAACCATGGGAAAACTAGCAATGTATGTACTTTCTGGTATGCGCAACTAACAATGTATAGGCTGTATACAGAATGGGAAATTGTTTCAGTTAAGGTATTTTTGCTGATTATATATCTGAACAGTTTTTATTCCTTCACTTTATTTATTTTTGCATATAATAACAGATTTTCCCCTGGCACTTCCTCCATAATGTTATATTTTAATGTACTTAATTTTGAAGTATCATAATTTAGAATAAGATGCCATAGTATATATTACTGTATGAAATTTTAAAGGTTTCACATAGTTTTATTTCAACCTACTAGGAGAAAAGTATAATAAGGTGGTGCTTGAGAGATAGTGTTATAGAATACATGAAAAATGAAAATGTAGAATAATTGTATTTTCTATTAACAATAAATAAAATTCACAAAATTAAAACTGTACTGGAGTATAGGTACTTTCAAAAACAGTTTTACAATAAGATCAAACATAGTAATATATATATATAGTTTTCCTACACGTAGAATAAAAAAACAGTGTAAGGTATGAGTAACAATAAAATCATCAAATTAACTTAACTTCTGTGTTTCCCCTGAATAATGCAGCTTTGTCCGGCAAATAATACATTTTAGGACAACTCTTACTTTTTTAACTTCTTTGCTGCTGTAAAATGCATATATATCATTTTAACTACAGCTATCTGGATCGCTAACTTGTTGTGGGGAAGGGGCTTGTGTACTTCAATGAAGCTGTTAGCTCTACCATGTAGGGTCACCCAATATGTGCAGGTCATAGCAGAGTGTTCAGACATGATGGTCCAGTGGAATAGGAACTAGCAACCCACTCCAGTATATTTGCCATGAAAACCCTATGGATGAGCACAACCAGACACAAGATGTGTCTGGCATGATGTGATCCATAGGGTTGCAGAGAGTCAGACACGACTGAACAACAGCACAACATGATTGTTTTAAAACTGCTGGTTTTTAGTGGATCTTTATGTTAGTAGTCTACAAGTAAGTAGACTAGCAGTAAGTGCTGAGAAACATAAACCAAGTCCAAATCTCTAATATATAAAAGCAATATAAAAACCTGATTTTAAGTAGATTTTTTGTCTAGCGGAATGTTATTGTTAAACACTCCATAGAGACAGCACTGCATAAATAAAAAATACAAAAGATGACAGAAGCACATGCAACCAAAATAAGTCCTTAAAATAGGACTGAGATCAGGTCTATTGTCAAGTGGAGTGATATTGCTGTCAAACATTCCATAGAGTTAGCATTGCATGAGCAAAAAATATGTAAATATAATTGTGACCTCCCATGTGCATTGTCAAATCCATGCTGCCCAAGCTATTGTTAACAGTATACATCTTTGCAACTAGTTACATTAGAGAAAATGTGGTTTGCAAAAGTTATTTCCATGAGTAACAGTTATTTTGAGACCCTTATTTTGAGACAGTAGCAATATACAGTAAGTACCACAAGTTGATGTAATAGTGTGGCAATATTGAAGTAATCAAGGTTACTAACAAAGACCCTATGCTAATCCCAGAAAAAGGAATTATGAGTAGCATAGTAGCACATACATTTCTACCCAGCTATGTTAATAAACCATCTAATTGCGAGAGAACTGCTACGAGTCACTACGGCAAGCTGGAGTTGGAAATAATGGCACACTTTGCCATTGAGTTTTTACACTGACTATATATTAGAAGTTACTCCTTTAGACTTTGGCACCCAAACCATTTGCTAATTAGATTTTACGAATCACTCACAAATCAGGGCAGTGCCGTAATTAGCAACCACATGAAGAAATTATTACGGGTTCCAATGACCACTCACAGTTGCTTTTAAAGCCATGGCAGACTGCCGTAGCACCTCTTAAAAATGACAGCTAAACAATATAAAACAAAGAAAAGCATGGTAAATAATCACAAATGAAGGACTTACACTGCTATTGGCACATCACATATGTGCAATCTAAATCTATTTAATTGCCATGTGAGACTTTTCAGACGTATGGAAACAGGAAGAATCTGCTCACAGCTGGATAAATCTCTTAAAGAGACAGCACATCCATAAGTAGCCTCAGAAATCAAAGAACTCCATTACAAATAATATATTACAGTCACAGACACAAATGTAAAACATTAAAAATCATATGTATACAATAATAAGTTTGACCTCAAAATGTTTGGCTACACCTGTCTGGGAAAGTCCCACACCATTGCTGGTGTGCAAGTGGCAACATGTATACCAATATTGAGCATGTGACAATTAGTGATAATCTTAATGTATCAATTAATCATTAATTAAACCAGTCGGATGGTTGACAACCCTTCAATGGCATTGTGAGGCCCATCAGTGTGACAATATATTTTATATGTATCAAACTATTAACTCACAATGATCTTGTTCACCCATGCTTTACAAAATAGAGATGATAACATTTAAAAAAGTAGGGGAACACATATTGGATATATTAAGACGTGATCACTTGTAACCCATGCTTGTGTCATTGGAATGTTCTGGAATTATACAATGCATGAATACATGCCTATACAGGATGATGACCAATATCCTAAAACATAACAGTAAATTTATTGTTATGTATGTTTATGTCCCAAATCTCTTCATATGAAAAACACATGAAAACATGGATAATGGTATAACAACAACATCCTTTATTGAATACAAAGAGCACAGTCATAAACATATCCAACCGTGCATTAATATTATTGGTGTGGTGTGGGTGGATCATAAAGACTGGAAAAAAATTGTAAAACCTAAAGCAATCAATGTAATACTTTATAATAATAATTAGGCTTAGCATCTACTAGGGTCACATGTGTTCATTACACCACAGTAACCAGAATCAGATGAAGAAAAATATCATCATTATAATCTCCATGTAATAGAAGTAACCACTAATGAGCATAGCACCTACATCATGTCTTCATCAGCTCCTGTACACAGATGCTGAAAATTACATGCATACAGGGACAATTACACACATACAGTGTGCTCAGAAAAGAAAACATTAAAAAAAGATGGTTATAAGCTAAAAAAGGCAGAGAAAAAAACTATCCATAAAAACTCTGTATGTACAGTACAGTGTGAAATACTGTAACAGTAACAATAAACCAACTTACCTGTACTTCATCCACAAGCAGTGCAAAACGTTCTCTATCTTTCATTTGAAATCACTTGCCATTTCCATGAGTAATGATGTGACATCTCACTAGGATTGCTTACCTGTAACCACATTCAGTGGGACCAGAGTACTATCACCATCTCTCTAAAAGATTTTAATGCATGTATAAATGCTGGCTTGGAATAAATGGCCATTTCTGGACTTTGATAGTCCCACGCCAGATCTGGATTGGTATGTTGAACTTAACAACAAACATGTGTTATAAATAATTATATGATTAAATAATGACATGTGAGATAATTCTTCTGTTTGGTAGCACTGCTTGTGGATGAAGAGGATTCTTTCATGGACCTAAATTGTGCCTAAAAATAACAACAACGAAAATAAAAAAAATATTCCTAAGGGAAAAACAAAAATAAGGACTGCACCATCTCTTCTCAGTAGCATTCCTCAGTGACCATCAATTGGTGAAATGTTACACATGTAATAATGGGGTAGAAACCTGCTTAAAAAATATCACCATCACATAGGCCATGATCCTGTACTCAATAGCCAGGCTAGATTATGGAAACACTTGGACCAATAGATTATCACTGAGGAGTACTGTTGAGAAGGTCAAATCCTAGGAGCAGCCCCTATCTCCTCCTCTGCCTTATCACAGGGCCCCCTACCCCCCATTCTGTCAGTTGCAATGAGAGAAGAATGGTATATGGTTAACAACATTATATGAACATTGATTGATGTGTGTTTCTATCTATCTGTTGTCTTGAACCGTGATGTCTAACTTATTTGCTATTGTTTGAAGCTATCATTTACTAGATGTCATCACTGATTTGTATAATGAGGTTGTTTGCTATTGGCTCATAACAATATCCTAATTTGTGCTGCTGTCTGGCTTCTGTAGCACACACATATACATATTCTGCAGAACTTGCTGCGTATTGTGTAATACTAACCAATCAGTGAGCATCTCTCAACAATATTTGTTAATATGTTACTGAGGTGTTCCCTGATAGGATAGTACACTAAACTGCACATCAATCCCAACAGAGTCCGTATCTGCATATGCTGCAGTAGCCGCACCCATACATGTAGTGTCAATTGGATGTTAAATAAATGTAAAAATATATAGAATTTGCTGTAGCTATTTGTCAAAAATATAATGCTGCCAACCAGTGAGAGTAAAATGTAAGGTTCATGGATTTGAGGAGGGATAGACAATCAATGTATCCCTAATGAAATCCAGGTAGATTAAATCTCACTCTCATTATTGTGCAGAATTTCCATGTTAGAGTTATCTACATGTATGTGGTGTACATATGGTGTACATGTGGTTGTATGTTGGTGTGTGTGATATTTACCTGGCAAGGAGGCTGGATCCATTGTTTTATAATTGTTTCTTGGATACAAGTGGTGTAAGGCACCAGGAAAACGTATAATTGTTACAACGTTATATCTTGAAATCAAAGGATTTAGATTAGTATTAAGCAAGGGGAGTGGATGATGAAGAATACATAACAATATGACTGGACCCAACACATAAAACAATACTTCACTAAAAATACTGTGGAGTAAATGTATGAATCATAATTGTATTAATATTTTTTAATGTATTTAAATTCCCCCCATTTTATCTTTTTTAGATGTTGAATTAAAAGTTACATTTTCTAAGTTATTCTAAGTAGAATATTTGTGTCTGCTGTGGAGTATTTCTTGTACTCCAAACAGCTATTAGTGAATATTCGCAATACAACATGCATTATCCTCTGCACTTGACATAACTGCTCCCTCCACACTTCATCATCCCAAACCTCTGTAGCTCCGGTCATAGCATTCAAAGCTAAAATTACACGTTTAAAAGTGCTCCCTAACTGCTGAATTGCCTACACTACAGAATTATTCTATGATCCTATAATGCTGTCGTTCCCCTTTTCAAACATACCCTCATCCCTCATATCCACCATTATCCACTTGATTCTATCCCTCACAACACATTCCCTCTCTCGCTACTATCTTATTACCAGCTCTAACCTGTTTCTTCAGGCTCTCCCTTGTAACTGACACATTTCACTCTCCCTTCAAGCAGTCACTTATTACACTAATCCTAAAGAAACCATCTCTTGTCCCACCCTTGAACTCTAACTACCATCCTGTTTCTTTTATTGACCCTCTGCAATTTGGTTTCTGTGTAGAAGTGCACATAATTCGTTACATATATTATTATTTTAGAGGAAAAAATCCTTCTACCAATTTAAATAGTTATCTGAATATTCTTACTGAAGATCAGCAATTTTTAGCAGTGTGTAAACACAAAAAAAGAAAAAGAGCTTTTATAAGAATCACAGTTTATCTTACACTTTTATCTTTTACTAAAATGTAACTTGTATTGGTATCACTAAAATCTTTTATAGTACATGAGACAACTAAAATGGAGATGAATATGAAATATGTCCTTGAGGTTAAATAACCAGGGAACTGGAAAACCCTTTAAAGTGATTACTACAATTTTTCCCTAGTACCTCATGAGTTAAAAAATATAATGTACAAGTTCCATTCAAAGTTTGATTTGGATAATTTTCCCTAGCTTTTTTGCTTTGGGATATTTGCTCTAGTGAAACTTCCTTATATATTGTTGTATTGAGTTCTTTAGAGTAACATAAGAGAACAATTTGTATGGGGAACTGGATATTAACATCCCAATATGATACTATTATAGTTAGAGTAGAATCTTCTTGCCACAGTATATAGCAGCTAATCAAAGTATTTGGAAGAGTGCTCCTATATAGATGTTTCTCTGTGTTTGTTATTATATCTTTGGGGTTCACTAAGGTCTCTTCTCAACTATAGGAGCTAGAGCAAACTAAGCTAAATAGGGTAATCCCTACACGGGGACTCCCGATTTGTTACTCAACACATTTTAAATTAATCTTTTTCAAGAGTGAGTTGCCCTCCCATTTCTTGAGCCTTTTATAGTTTGATTATCCAATCAAAAAGCTAAATACAAGGTAGTTCGAGATTGGCTGAATAACATCATGTGATTTATTATGTGGCTATGAGATCATTTGATTATATGCAAGTCATATGACTTGACTGAATAACATCATGTGATTAAATGGGTGTTGTCTGTTGACAAACCATACATTATTGGAAGCATTAGTAATGATCTAGACACTGCATTCAAGAATGCTCATCTGTCATGTGATTTTATATTAAGTTGTGACTAGTTACATTGAGCCTCATTCGAATCGGGCTCGCAACTTGATCGTAGACAGCCAAATGCCTATGATTGAGTTGTGTGCTTCTGTTGCTTTACTTTTGCGATGCTTTTCAATTCGCCAGGCGCGCAAGTTAGGGGCCTATTGTGAAAATCGCAAGCATTTGCAGGCTTGGGAGCATGCCCATAACTCCCGATGCAGAAACAGCAATGGAAACAGAGATCGTCATCATGACAACCTCCAAGCCTGTAACTCGTTAGTGAAGACTTTGAAATCCAACCTCCATTTTTACCAAGTCCTATGGGCTTAATAGGACATGGAAGAAATGGAGGTTGGATTTCAAAGACCTACAAGCTTGGAGGTTGAAGCCTGTAGGACTTCACATTGATTGCCATGATCGATATAACACAAAAATGAATTATGAAATAAAGTATTGGAGAAGGTTGTGATATTAATTCTAAGACCTAACATCACTTTCACTCTTAATAAAAGTACAGTATTGCTTTTTTATTTGCTGTTAAAGTGCTCCGATTTGTCATTAAGCCCTTTGTGAGACCTCCTTGGTACCAGTAACCTGTGGTTCAATTTTTGCCATTTGCGGGCTTGACGGAGTGGTTAGCAAAGGAGAATTGGAGCAATTGAATAGCGATTTGCGATTTTAGCTATGCGACTGTTAAAGGTCAAAGGCGTGGAGGGCATTAACTTGCATTTTTACAGGTCGCAATGAATCGCAGACCATAACTTGACTTCGCAAACAGAAGCCAATAAAACAACAAAATAACTTGCTACGTCCACTTGCTAGCCCGGATATCAAAAATAGCGCAATTGAATGAGGCTCATAGGGTTCAAGCCTTTTTTTTATAGTAGATCAGAATACCACCGATTTGATATTGGACGATACACTGATGTCAGGAGATATGATGATCCTCAGTTTTAAAAAGAGAAGTGGGTGATTTATGCCCTTTTAACGCGTTTTAGACACCTATTATACAGTATATTTAAATGGGTTTCTAATTAATATAAAAAAAGAAGGATTAATAAAGGAAATCAATACCAATGTATATATTACATAAATTGATCAGCATAATAATTGTAGATATGTGAAACGGACATATAAGAGTCCTAACAACATAAATGTTCACACATTAGCCTATTTGGTGACTGTATATCATAATATGACAGTCCTTTATCAGTTATAATAGTTGTGGTAAGTTACGAATGTTGGCCATGCAATGTTAAAAGTTACAGGCTTGTGCATGCGCAATGAGTGCCTTTGCGCTCATCGAGAGGCCTGCATGACTTTGCTGCAATGAGTGCTGAAGGTGCTCATTGCGAATCCAGCAAGACTTTGACATTTTTAAATGACGGGGCTGCAATGAGCGCTGAATACGCAAGGCCTGTAAAGTAGACGGTGGGAGAGGATCGCAATGAGCGCTGAAGGAGCTCATCGCAAGGCCCGCAACTTAGAGGGGGGAGAGCCTTGCATTGTGTGGCAAAAAGCATTGCCAGCCTTCAAATTTTATTGCTGTAATTATTGACCGGCAAGTTGCTAGTTTTAAATATTTATCTAAACAGTGGAGACAGAGAAATGAAATGTAACAACAACAATATCCTTAGACACTGTAGTTAGAATGGTTGATACCGCATATGTCGCAAGTGATCCGGATTGCAGTAGCACTATTGCTTAGATTAGGCACTTATAGTAACTTCTTACACAATAGATCAAGGACTGGCAGTGGTCTGGTGATACACAGTATCTGTAGTTTTAGAATGTGGAATTTATGTTTGTGTAATACTTTTGGCATATTTTTTCATATGTTTATTAAAGTACTTTGAATCAATATATGAGGATAGATCAACAATATGTTTACTTACTTCCTTATTTACATTCTTTTGTGGGTTTGGATAGTCATATGACCTGCATATTCAATCAAATCATCTCATAGCAACATAGGCTTTGTCAACAGACAACACCCATTTAATCACATGATGTTATTCAGTCAAGTCATATGACTTGCATTTCCTATCATATTATCTCATAGCCACATATTTAATCACATGATGTTTTTCAGAGAATATCAAACTACCTTGTGTTTATCTTTTCGATTGGATAATCAAACTATAAAAGGCTTGAACAATGGTAGGGCAATTCACTCTTGAAAAAGAATCATTCGAAATGCGTTGAATAATAGGGAGTCCCCCATGTAGGAATTACCCTATTTAGCTTAGTTTGCTCTAGCTCCTATAGTTGAGATTTATACCCAGAAGAGACCTTAGTGAATCCCAAAGATATAAGAACAAACACAGAGAAATATCTATATATAGGAGCACTCTTCTAAATACTTTGATTAGTTGCTATATTCTGTGACAAGAAGATACTACTCTAACTATAATAATATCATATTGGGAGAAGAAATATACTCAATGCAAATAGTTATCTTACGTTACTCTAAATAACTCAATACAATTGATAAGGAAGTTTCACTAGAGCAAATATCCCAAAGTAAAAAAGCTAGGGAAAGTTATCCAAATCAAAGAAACTTTGAATGGAACTTGTACATTATATTTTTTAAGTCATGAGGTACTAGGGAAAGGTGGTAGTAATCACTTTAAAGGGTATTCCGGTTCCCTGGTTATTAAACCTCAAGTATATTTTTTATATTTATTTCCATGAGAGTTGTCTCATGTGCTATAAAAGATTTTAGTAATACCAAATAAAGTTAAATTTTAGTAAAAGATAAAAGTGTAAGATAAGCTGTGATTCTTTTAAAACGTGTTTTTTCTTTTTTGTGTTTAGAACTCTACGGAGACATCATTTCCGAAAAGTAACTATTCCATTCTTTTCCAAAATCTGTCAGTTGCACCTGTGAAACATCTCTAAAAGCTGTCATTTTCTGACACAAGAAACAACCAGAATCTTAATTAATTCACAGATCCTTTCACACATAGACTACTTTAACTCATTCCCAACTGGTCTTCCTCTTCCTCTGCAAAGATCAAATATCTAACAAGCCATTTCTCATCTGCTACCTCATTGTGCAATTCCTTAACAGTCTTCCCATACCTGCAAGAATTATGTTCAAAATCCTTACACTCAGATCTAATCTTAAGATACTCTCCTAATGCAACCCTTGTACTGAGCACTGCGAAATATGTAGGGCTTCATAAATAAAAGATAATAATAATAATAATAATAATAATAGTAATATCTTATCAAGGGCTGTACACCTACCATCATTGTGTCATTGTTCTATTCCGTATGAGTGTCATTCCTTGTTTTCCCTTTTGTAACGGATCTCCTGGCACCCCGACCGGGTACCTCCGTTGATGGACGCGTCCTAGTTTGCGCCGGGGACTACAAGCACCGCACCGGACACCACAACCACCACAGACTCCACCACCGCCGTAGCTTAACTGGAGCCGCGCCGTCTTCCTTCCACCCTGTATAAATCTCCAGCATCCAGGATCGTGTGGGGAAGACCTCTCCTCCAAGGAGAGTACATCAGGAACAAGGGTTCAGTCGTTTAAAGCTCCAGGGAGTATGCAAAGCATAGCAATACCCAGTATGATATAGCAATCCCCTCCAAGAACGAGACAAGGCTACGTTTTGATGGGTCAAGTAGAACTCTCTTGCTGGCACACCCAGCCTGGTTTTTATTACAGTCAGGTACAAACAGAACACACCCAGGGGAAGGTATAAACAACCAATAACACAATAGTAAAGCCCACAGTTTCCCTCCCCTCCTGCTTGGGAGATAATTGAGTTTATTACTGTATCTACTCAATTATCTCCCAGCTAAAACTTACACATTTTTATCCATTTTTATAACTTTATGATTTTACATAGTACATAAATAAATCTTACATTTTTATGAACAACATAAATTGTGGAACAACATATTAAAAAATGGCATGAATCAGGCCAGGGGTTCAAAAGTTAGTAAAAGTATCTTTTTCACATAACACACAGACATTTCACATATCCCCCATAGTTGGCCACACAATACACATAGAGGGACAATAGGTGGGTCACACCTCCCTGAGGCTACCTGGCAACTTTGATACAATCAGACATGGATTAGATCATCCTTCTTTGTTCTTATGTCTGAGAATGAAAACACTTTATACAAAAGACTTCCTTATCTTATGAGGAGTCTCTGTAATAGGATTATCTCTTATGCCCAGGTCTGCAATAGTCTGGGCTAATATTCTGCAGAGCGTAAACCAACATACATACAGTATAATAGTAGGATCATATTTTAACCAAGAATTAAATAACCATAAAACAGGGTAAAACAGTGATGGGTTCCGTTACACCTTTCATTCCAGATCCTGGGATATCATAGGGGTGGCTGGTGCATTGGGGCAATTGGGCAACCGCCCTCCCAAAATGTTAGCTGGCAGTGCCAATACTTGTTATTATATATATTATTTGAATTAATAGTATTATTATTATTACATTTGTTTTATAACTGACAACATTTTTGAACAATGACCTCTCCCATTCTGCCCCATAAATGCTATAAAATTCTCAGCTTTATATTTTTAAAATTAAACATTTCAGACCTCTGCTCTAGAAAATTTTCTGTCACTTCTGCTATTCCCTTCAAACAACAAAGGGGGAGCTGGTGAGCACTAGGACCGCGAGCTAAATTTCCCTTCAGAGTAAGCCAAGTTAGGCAGAGAGGCTAGGACTTGTGCAGCTCTAATGAGAGTTGCTAGACATTTGTTACAAACGTCCAAGCACACAGGGAGTACTCTAACACATGCTGCCTTGTTATACACACACTGTGTGTCAATGGAGAGGGGAAGGACTGCTCAAGGAGGGAGCTGAGAGCAGATAGGAAGTTATGCAGGGAACAGAGACTGTTAGTGAAGAGACTGTCGATGCTCATTGTATTTAGTAAGAAGTATTAGAGATTCCTTCATGCTGATTGAATTATATACAGTGAGGGAAAAAAGTATTTGATCCCCTGCTGATTTTAAAAGTTTCTCCACTGACAAAGAAATGATCACTCTATAATTTTACTGGTAGGTGTATTTTAACAGTGAGACACAGAATAACAAAAAAAAAAGAACAAGAAAAACGCATGTCAAAAAATGTATAAATTGATTTGCAGGTCAATGAGTGAAATAAGTATTTGATCCCCTATCAATCAGCAAGATTTCTTGCTCCCAGGTGTCTTTTATACAGGTAACGAACTGAGATTAGGAGCACTCTCTTAAAGGGAGTGCTCCTAATCTCGGTTTGTTACCTGTATAAAAGACACCTGTCCACAGTAGCAATCAATTAATCAGATTCCAAACTCTCCACCATGGCCAAGAACAAAGAGCTGTCCAAGGATGTCAGGGACAAGATTGTAGACCTACACAAGGCTGGAATGGGCTACAAGACCATCGCCAAGCAGCTTGGTAAGAAGGTGACAACAATTGGTGCGATTATTCGCAAATGGAAGAAACACAAAAGAACTGTCAGGCTCCCTTGGTATGGTGCTCCATGCAAGATCTCACCTTGTGGAGCTTCAATGATCATGAGAACAGTGAGGAATCAGCCCAGAACTACACGATCTAAAGGCAGCTGAGACCATAGTCACCAAGAAAACAATTGGTAACACACTACGCCGTGAAGGACTGAAATCCTGCAGCGCCCTCAAGGTTCCCCTGCTCAAGAAAGCACATGTACAGACCCGTCTGAAGTCTGCCAATGAACATCTGAATGATTCAGAGAAGAACTGGGTTAAAGTGTTGTGGTCAAATGAGACCAAAATCAAGCTCTTTGCATCAACTCAACTCGCAGTATTTGGAGGAGGAGGAATGCTGCCTATGACCCCCAAAACACCATCCCCACCTTCAAACAGGAAGGTGGAAATATTAAGCTTTGGGGGTGATTTTCTGCTAAGGGGACAGGACAACTGCACTGCATCAAAGGGACAATGGACTGGGCCATATACTGTCAAATCTTGGCTGAGAACCTCCTTCCCTCAGGGCATTGAAAATGGTTTGTGGATGGGAATTCCAGCATGGCAATGACCCAAAACACATAGCCAAGGCAATAAAGGAGTGGCTCAAGAAGAAGCACATTAAGGTCCTGGAGTGGCCTAGCCAGTCTCCAGACCTTCATCCCATAGAAAATCTGTGGAGGGAGCTGCAGGTTCGAGTTGCCAAACATCAGCTTCAAAACCTTACGGACTTGGAGAGGATCTGCAAAGAGGAGTGGGACAAACTGAGCCCCACCACAAAATGAACCCCTGTACACTCACCCAGGACACCTTCCCAACACACACATCATTCCCACTCACTCAGCCTCTCTTTCTACCCTTCACTCCCCCCTACACACTCCTCTCCCCATCCTCTCTCCCCCTCTCTTTCTATCTTACTCTCTTCTCTCTAACCCTCACTCAAGTCCCACCTTTCCTCTGCCCTCTCTGTCCCCTATCCTCTCCCTCCTCTCCCCCCTATCTAAATCTCTATCCCCTCTCCATTCTCCTCTCTGCTTCCCCAGTCATCTATCCCCATGACCAGGTTCCAGCCCCCTGTGTGCCATTTACCTGCAGCACCCTGCATGTCACCTAGCTGCTGCCCTGTGCCTGCCTTAGCACTATTATGAAGGCGCACATTTTTTCACAGAGCTGCTGTTGGTGCCCTGCTGTCGGCGCCCTGCTGTCGGCGTGGAATTCTAGTGCGCAAAAAGGTCGGCGTGCCAAGCTTCATACCATTCAAATGAACAGAGACACTGACCAACAGACATATTTGACTGTGCACTCATTGGCTAAAAAATTGTATTAATTCAGAGAATATATATAAACATTATATTTTATTACAACAGATTAAAAATTAAAAAAGAGAACAATACAAATATAAAGTACAACGCCAATAAAAATAAGCTATAAGAATAAGATCCCTAGTAAACAACCAAATTCAAAATAGTTGGCTCCTTTTTAGCCAATGAGTGCACAGTTAATCCCACTTATGTATTCTAAATAGAAGAGAGTTTTTCAGTATGAATATGAAAATCATCAATGCAAACCCATTGGCATATACATGTGGCTATAATACAGAGCCCATGCAGATTTATCCAATTAATTCAACTAAGATCTTTACCAGTTCAATTCACAATAAAGACTGAGCAGTCACTTCTGCAGGGGATCCTCCAGTGAAACTATACCTCATGTCATCCGTATTATCCACCTGAACAGTAGCATTGACAAACTGACAATTTTCCCAGTTCCATTCACCATCAGGATTAAGCGTTCACTTCTGCAGGGCCTCAGTCAGTGTCAATGGGCCTCATAACATCCACCTGAACAGAAGCAATGACCAACTGACATTTCTCATAGTTCACCTTAGTTTATTTTACCTCCACACCTAAGGCCTCATTCAAATCAGAGCCGCAAAACGGCCGCAAATCTTAAATTCCTTGCGGCCAGCTTAGAGCCCTGCGTATCGCTACGTCTACTGATCGCAAAACAAGTATTTTCCACAAGCCCGTAACTCGTGTTTTAAGGCTACAAACTCGGAAAACTGTAAATGCAAATATAAATTTGAGACAGCACTGTAAAGCACTGTAAATGATGGGGAACACAATGGGTGGACATGAGGATTAAAAGCACAAAATTCCCAAGCTGGCACATTGCCAGAATACAATACTATATTCCACATTATTCCAAGCCCCTAGGACTTTTGAATCCAACCTCAATTTTTTCTATGTCCTCCAGACTTGAATAACGTGTTATGGGCTTGGAGGTGATTCAAGCCTGCATGACTTTGAAATAAAATGAAGGTTGGATTCAAATGTCTTATGGGCTTGGCGGTTGAAGCCCATAGGACTTTAAAGATGAAAATTGAACAATAATTGTTTTTGATTTGTCGATTTGAGAGTAGGGGAATGTTGTGCTATTAATTATAAGACCTAAAGTCACTTTCACTTCTCATAAAAGTACAGGATGGCTTTTGTATGTGCTTAATTAGTGCTACATTTTGTAAGTAAGAGCGTTGCGGGACCTCTTTGAGCTGCAGCTCGATTTTAGCAATTTACGGGCTTGACGGAAAGGTGAGCGTAGCATCTGAATAGCGAATTGGGCATTCTTGCAGCCGCAATTTTTGCGGCCTCTTAAGATCAAAGGCTTTGACGGAAGTAAGCTGTGATTGGTGTGAATCTCTCTGGGATTCAGTGAAGGAAGCTTCTGTCTTGTGCTCTGTAATCAGTGTCTAGGTGAGAGTGGGTGTGGTTTGGCCTTTGTATTAGTATATCCGTGGGCACTTGTGTGGTGTTCTGTGTGAATCTCTCTGGGATTCAGTGCAGGAAGCTGAAGGGTGTTTTTCTGTCTTGTGGTCTGTAATCAGTGTCCAGGAGTGGGTGTGGTTTGGCCTGTGTTATTATTGTTTGTTTATTTTTCCCACTGAAATTTTGTAGACAATAATTATGAGTCAGTCCAGTGGCAACCTCACTCAGTGTACATCCTGTCATATGTATGCAATATTGGAACAGATGATCCAGGGTCCATACCTCTGTGACAGGTGTGAGCATGTTGCCTCTCTGGAAGCTCAACTTGGAGAACTGGAGAGGAGAATTGCAGCACTGATATTCCACTGGAAAGGGAGCACAGTTTAGCTGGGCCTAACATGAAGGGTGGAGATCGGGCTAGTGAGAATGGAAGGTGAACCTCCGTCCTAGCCTCAAATCACGCACAGAGTGGTACAGGTTTTTCTCAAGAATATCCCTGTATTTAGAACCATCCATCTTTCCCTCAACTCTGACCAGTTTCCCAGTCCTGGCTGCTGAGAAACATCCCGACAGCATGATGCTGCCACCACCATGTTTCACTGTGGGGATGGTGTTCTTTGGGTGATGTGATGTGTTGGGTTTGCGCCAGACATAGCGTTTTCTTTGATGGCTGAAAAGTTCAATTTTACTCTTATCAGACCACAGCACCTTCCTCCATACATTTTGGAAGTCTCCCACATGTCTTTTTGCAAACTCAAAATGTGCCATTTTAATTTTTTTTGCTGAAAGTAATGGCTATCTTCTGCCCACTCTGCCATAAAACCCAACTCTATGGAGCATACGGCTTATTGTCGTCCTATGTACAGATACTCCAGTCTCTGCTGTGGAACTCTGCAGCTCATCCAGGGTTACCTTAGGTCCCTGTGCTGCCTCTCTGATTAATGCCCTCCTTGCCCGGTATGTGAGTTTTGGTGGGCGGCCATCTCTTGGCAGGTTTGTTATTGTGCCATGTTCTTTCCATTTGGTTATGATAGTGCTCCTGGGGATCATCAAAGATTTGGATATTTTTTTATAGCCTAACCCTGACTTGTACTGCTCAACAACATTGTCCCTTACTTGTTTGGAGAATTCCTTGGTCTTCATGGCAGTGTTTGGTTAGTGGTGCCTCTTGCTTAGCTGTTGCAGCCTCTGGGGCCTTTCAAAAAAGGTGTGTATATGTAATGGCAGATCATGTGACACTTAGATTGCACACAGGTGGACATCATTTCGCTAATTATGTGACTTCTGAAGGTAATTGGTTGCACCAGATCTTTGTTTGGGCTTCATAACAAATGGGGTGAATACATACGCACATGACAATTTCCTGTCTTCTATTTCTAAAAAATAGTTTTATGTATATATTTTTCTCATTTCACTTCACCAACTTAGACTATTGTGTTCTGATCCATCACGTAAAATTCAGATTAACAAAACATTGAACTTAAGGCTGTAATGTAACAAAATAGGTAAAAAGTCAAGGGGGGTGAATACTTTTGCAAGGCACTGTACATAGAATGTATATTATTTCATCATGTATTTAACATATAACTCATTGAATATGGCAAAAAAAAATGTTGTTTTCGACTAAATATGTTGATAATACATTCATCTCCTGTTAGGTTTTGTTTCTTATCTGAAAATTTAATCAGAATAAACCTTGCTATGTTATTCATGTATAAAATCAGTAAAGATAAGTTCTCAATTTTGTATATGAATATACAACATGTTTATGAAGGTAATATAGTGAGATCCCCATTCTATAAGGAAGTGCTTTTCAATAATTCATAGAATGGTAAAAGTAATCATAAACAATCATGGATTATGATCCTTATCATAGAACCAGTTAAATAGCCTGAGAAGTAAATGTTCTGATTTTTCTATAGCAAATAAACTAAAGTTTTTTATCATAATATTAATATATAATGAAGAATAGCTATAAAATCCATCCTTACGGTAGATAAGTCTTTGAAGAAGTTAGCAAAATCTTAGCGGAGTGGAGCAATATCTTGGGCCATTTTACCTAACATTGCTACTATCTCTGGGTCAGATAGCCTTGAGGCTTGTGGAACCGTCCCATCAGAGGTTGTAAGTATCAAATGGGGGCATCGCTGGTCATCTCTTCTCGTTTCTCCCTGGCCTGCTCCCCACTAAGTCAGATTCTAGACTGTGGAGTAGCTGCCTATGATTTCTTATAGCTCGCATCTGGTTTCAACACTACCTGACACTCCATAATCCATATCTATACAAGAGTATTTAGAGTTAGAGGCTGTGCTCTGCTAAGTACTTTGGTTTAGTCTTTCAAGTACTTTTTTGGGTGTTTAAGAGGCAGCCCTTCCAGAGTTGTGTTCTTTACCCACTCTTTGTCATCATATAATATTTCCACAGATAATAATGCAATATACACATAAGAGAGACACAAAAAAGTTTCAATTAAACATTTTAATGTGATTGAGTGCCAATCACTTAACAGATACATGTGGGTTCTTGTACCAAGGGCCCTATTCAAACCGTTCACATAGCTACAAAAAGATCTCCCTCGTAACTGTCATTACAGTAGTCTATGTAGGAGTGCTACAGTAACAAAACACAGCCCTACACAAATCCCCTCCTCCTATCCCTCTATATAAACCCCTGACAATGGGGTATCTTAAAAAGTATGCAGGGAGTTTATGACCTCTCTGCCGATAACACACTAACCGCTATTAGCAGAGTGAACCTCCCCGCTAACTCCGATACCTACATATATCAATAACCATGGCAGTCTGTATAGACTTTTGAGAGCTAAGAAGGTCCATAAAGGACCCCCTTGCTTGGCGTTAATTCTTAGGTGCCACAGAGGTTCTTTAAGAATCTCTGTGGCATGTCGTTAAGATTTATATGCCATGGGGGTCTATATTGACCCTCATGGTTATAGCTGTTTGTGGAGATTTGGGGTTAGCAGAGGAAATAATCTCAGTGGATCTCTTCAGTGCGTTGGAGGAGGGACTCCCCGGGGTTCTCTTCAGTGATTTGGGAGGAGGGAATGCCTGGGTTTCCCTTCAGCGAGAGTCCCTGTTTAAATTGGGCTCACGAAGCCAAGGCCTAGGGCAGCACATTTTCCGGGGGCAGCAGACTGCCTGGAGATGCAGTTCAGTACTTTGAAGAAAATTGGTATATACATAGAAATGTCTATATGTAGTTATATTTCTGTCTTTAAGTGTACGTGACACTTTCTGACATACCATATATACATATAAACACACACATTTATTATTTGAGATATAGAAAGGGGAAAGAAAGTGCTGTGGGGTGTATGGGGGCACACAAATCCGACTGGCCTAGGGCAGTATAAAACCTAAATGCACACCTGATCGTAGGCTTCCATTTTCTTTACCAGGCATGTCCTTGTAAACTAATGATCATTGTAATTGTTCTATTTGCAGTTTTAGATGCCACATCCCCACAGCGTGCACATAGTAGCTTCCTATCTGCATTCACAATCTCCACCCATGTCAGGAATTACATAACTGGAAACTAAAATGGTAGCTTACACAGCAGGATATTTTCAATTTAAGATGAAGGGTGATCTGAAACATCTTTAAAATGAATTAAAACATGTCTAAACATTAAGTAATAAAGAGAAACAACATAATATAAAGATCATAAAATATAATTACTATTTCAGATGGATAGAGTACAAACTAAAACATTAAGGTATTTATGTAATGGATAATTATGGAATGCAGTTCTCATTTACCTATTTATCATTATAGTCTGAATGTAAAATGTCTTATATATGGAAAATGGAAAACAGTCTTGGTTGGGCAAAAACATGTTATTAAAAATGAATTTACTACTGAAGTTCCTATTTGTTTAGATGCATACCTATTATATTTTTAATTTAAAACAACAACAACAAAAATGATAATTTAGAAATCAATGTTATCAAAACCCTTCAATATGGGAGAAATGAGTTTCAGACATGCAAAAACAGTTTTGAATCTAATAGCATAGATCATAACATAAAAACATACAACATATAACATAAAGCAAATGACTCTGGCTCTAGGTTAGGACTAGAAAATATATGTTGTCAATATAACACACTCCCATGGGTCCCCTGCGGCCCATTATGGCCACTGTGTTCCCCCTCAGCCTCCTGTGGCCCCTCCTGGACCTCTGAGGCCTTCCTCATTCCCCTGTGGCTTACCTTGGCCCCTTGTGGCCCTCTCTGTCCTTGCAGGCCCCTGTGGCCCCCCGTGGACATCTGTGGCCCCCCGTGGACATCTGAGGCCTTTTGTGGCCACCTCAGTCCTTGTGGGTCCCTTTGCCCCCCCCCCCCCTCCTGTCAACCTCTGTGGCCCTGTCTGCCCTTTTGCCTTCATGGGCCCTCCTCACCCCAGGAAGTGGAATGCAGCATCGGGCAGGTAAGAAAGTATATATATAGGTAAATATATATATATATATATATTGTGATCAGGATGGCCGCATATAGCGGTGGTTTCTGGAATGAAGGGCTGACTCCGACTTCAAATGCAGCAAATTGGTTTATTTGCAAAACGGAAATTAACAGTTGAAGCAGTAGCTCTGCTTAAAATAACGAAACATAAATAACTTTGTCTCTGCGAGGGGGGGAGAATGCCACCTTGTGGCCAGGTATATACAAACAGTCCTTTAACTTGGGAACTGCCCCCCCTGGTGGCCAGCTTGTCAACAGTCTTTTAAGCTTGGGAGACTGGTGAGAGTGCCACCTAGTGGCCAGGAAACAACAGTCTCTTATCTTGTTAAAAATGCCAGCTTGTGGCTAGGAAACACACAGTCTCTTACTTGGTTGAAAATGCCAGCTTGTGGCTAGGAAACAAATAGTCCCTTTGACTCGTGATAGTGCCACCTTGTGGCCAGGAAATAAACAGTCTCTTTACAGGTGAGGGTCCCAGCGAGATTAGGTCGCCCTCTTCAGCAACCTCTGGGACCCCGCTCCACTCTGGGTCACAGCTCCGCTCTGTGGGACACAGCTCTCCTCTCTAGCTCCTCGCTCTGTGGGACACAGCTCTCCTCTCGGGGACACAGCGCTCCTCTCTCGGACACAGCGCTCCTCTCTCGGACACAGCGCTCCTCTCTCGGACACAGCGCTCCTCTCTCGGACACAGCGCTCCCCTCTGGGACACAGCACTCCTCTCTGGGACACAGCTCTCTTCTCTGGGACACGGTTGCTGGTGAAGCATAGGGCCCGCCCGTCTCTCCCGTATGCTTCACCCCAGGGACCCTTGCATACACAAACTCACTTGTATTCACTTCTCTTTATCTTCACTACTTCCCTGGGGCATAATACTTCAGCACCAACCGTGCCTAGGCCTTTAAGGCAAAACTCTGCCTGGGATTCTTCACTAATCCCCTTCACTTACGTGGCTTCCTTGTGACTTCACCTCCTGAGTCTGAAGTCAATCTTCCAGCTCATACGACTTGCTGTAGTCCCCGTTCTCCCAGTAACAGTCACTTGGCGATCCTTTACAGGGTAGTTCACAACTTCACTGTATATCCACACCAGATCACCCTCTCTGTGCTTGTTCCTCTCAGCAGCACAGCTGCCTAGGGCCTAGTCAGCCCCTCCTCCCCCCTTTCCATGTCTGCTTTCCAGTCTTTTAAAGGGGAGTTGCTCCAATAGGAGTTCTTCAGAAGTGTTAACTCCTTCACTTCTGACAAGAACTCACACTCCACTTGCTTGACATCACTTCCGAGGAGCAAACGATCACAATATATATATATATATATATATATATATATATATATCATATATATAGTTGTCGTAATTGAGAGTTTGTCGGTAATACTCTCAAAGTTACGGGCTTGCGCAGTGCCTTTGGACATTTTTTTCAAGCCTGTAACTCGATTTTAACCTTCGCCATTTTTTTTTCAAGCCCGTAACTCGGAAGCCATTCAGTGGCCGCAAAAAGACACCAATTGAATTGCAAATTAGCTTGCAACATCACTTACTGGCTCCCAGCCCTCACTGCGGCCGCAATGGGTGCAGGGGGAAAGGCAGGGAGAGAGGTTGCAAGCTAATTTGCTAATTTGCTATTAAATTGGCGTCTTTTTGCAGGCTCCAACTGTCTACCGAACTACGGGCTTCAAAAAAATGGCGACCTCTAAAGCCGTAACTTTTTTTCAAGGTCGTAACTCGGAAGCCCTTTTCGGTCTTGCAGAAATAGATCAATTTCCCCAAGCCCGAAAATGTTTTCACACCCCTAAATGGCAAAAGGAGCACAGGGAAGCGAGAGGGGTGGGAGAGACACAGGATTGAGAGAAGGGGGAACGAGACACAGGGGAGGGAGAGCCAGGCAAAGAGACACAGGGGAGGGAGTAGAGGGGGAAGAGACACAGGAGAGGGAGAGGGGGAAAAGAGAAACTGGGGAGGGAGGTGGGTAAACACATACGGGAGGGAGGGGGAAGAGACACAGGGGAGGGAGAGGGAGGTAAGAGACATTCAGGGAGGGAGAGGGGGAAAGAGTCACAGGGGTGAGAAATGGGGGAGAAGGGGGAAAAGAGACACAGGAGGGAGTGGGGGTAAGAGGCACAGGGGAGGGAGAAGGGGGGAAAGAGACATAGGGGAGTTAAGTTGGTGAAGTAAGATGAGAAAAATATATACATAATTTTTTTTTTGAGAAAAAGAAAACCAATTACCAAAGTCACATAATTAGTGAAATGATGTGCACCTGTGTGCAATCTAAGTGTCACATGGTCTGTCATTGCATATACACACCTTTTTTGAAAGGCCCCAGAGGCTGCAACACCTAAGCAAGAGGCACCACTAACCAAACACTGCCATGAAGACCAAGGAATTCTCCAAACAAGTAAGGGACAATGTTGTTGAGAAGTACAAATCAGGGTTAGGCTATAAAAAAATATCCAAATCTTTGATGATCCCCAGGAGCACCATCAAATCTATCATAACCAAATGAAAAGAACATGGCACAATAGCAAACCTGCCAAGAGACGGCCGCCCACCAAAACTCACATACCGGGCAAGGAGGGCATTAATCAGAGAGGCAGCACAGGGACCTAAGGTAACCCTGGAGGAGCTGCAGAGTTCCACAGCAGAGACTGGAGTATCTGTACATAGGACGACAATAAGCTTTATGCTCCATAGAGTTGGGCTTTATGGCAGAGTGGACAGAAGAAGCCATTACTTTCACCAAAAAAAAACAAAATGGCCCATTTTGAGCTTGAGAAAACGCATGTGGGAGACTCCCAAAATGTATGGAAGAAGGTGTCCTGCTCTGATGAGACTAAAATTGAACTTTTTGGCCATCAAAGAAAACGCTATGTCTTGCACAAACCCAACACATCACAACAGCCAAAGAACACCATCCCCACAGTGAAACATGGTGGTAGCAGCATGCTGTGGGGGAGGGTTTTTCCGCAGCAGGGACAGGGAAACTGGTTAGAGTTGAGGGAAAGATGGATGGTGCTAAATACAGGGATATTGAGCAAAACCTGTACCACACTGTGTGTGATTTGAGGCTAGGACGGAGGTTCACCTTCCAGCAGGACAATGACCCTAAACACACTGCTAAAGCAACACTTGAGTGGTTTAAGGGGAAATATGTAAATATGTTGTAATGGCCTAGTCAAAGACCAGACTCAATACAATAGAAAATCTGTGGTCAGACTTAAAGATTGTAGTTCACAAGAGCAAATCATCCAACTTGAATGAGCTGGAGCAGTTTTGCAAGGAGGAATGGGCAAAAATCCCAGTGGTAAGATGTGGCAAGCTCATAGAGACTTATCCAAAGCGACTTGGAGCTGTGATTGCAGCAAAAGGTGGCTCTACAAAGTATTGACTTTAGGGGTTGAATAGTTATGCACATTGACTTTTTCTGTTATTTTGTCCTATTTGTTGTTCGCTTCACAATAAAAAAAAAAAAAAACATCTTCAAAGTTGTGGGCATGTTCTGTAAATTAAATGATGCAAATCCTCAAACAATCCATGTTAATTCCAGGTTGTGAGGTAAACACAACTTGGCAACCTAACTGATCACTAAGGGCCCTATTAAATTCCAGCCTCGTAAATAAGAGGCTTCTACTTAAATCCTACGTACTGCAAAATTTCTCAAAGTTACAATGCTATCGCAATCGCCCTGCTGCAAGCAACGTATGAGCTACGCAGCAGGGCCGTACGTATCAACACTGCGTAAATGTACATGAGGAGTGACAGCCTGCGACATGATCTCGCAGGCTCCCGCACCTCAACAATTAGTGCAGGGGTCCTAAACGGGCCCTCCGCGGCAGTCCCCCACATAAGCCCTGCCGTGAGGAGTACTCCAACTACCCCCCCGGCACCTAAAATGAACCCCCCACCTTGCTGCAGGGGACCAAAGGGACCCCCCAGCCCCCACACTTTAACCCCTTGCAGCAGGGGTCCCCGATCGGCACCAATCAGGCCCCCGCTGCATTTAATACTTTTAAATTCCCCGCCGCGGCTCCTTAAAGGGCCCGCGGCACACTATTACTAATCACGGCCGCGGCACCTAAAATTAACCCCCCTTTATGCTGGGGGTCCCCATCGGGACCCCCGAAGTGTCCCCACATTAAGTCCTTGCTGCAGGGGTCCATAGGGACCCCCGCAGCCCCCCACATTAACCCCCTGCAGCAGGGGTCCCCGATCGGCATCGAGAGTGACCCCGCTACATTTCACATTTTTAATGTCCTGCCTTGCGGGTCCTTAAGGGCCATAAAGGTCCTGAAAGGACACGCACTAAAAAATATTAACCCCAGGCAACTAAAATTAACCCCATAACTCATGGGGGTCAATACAGACCCCCTTAAGCACAATAATGAACCCTATAACTCATGGGTGTCAATACAGACCCCCATAAGCACTTAATTAACCCTATAATTCATGGGGGTCAATACAGACCCCCATAAGGCCTTAATTAACCCTGTCACTCATGGGGGTCAATACAGAACCCCATAAGGCCTTAATTAACCCTATAATTCATGGGGGTCAATACAGGTGAAGACATTTGGGTGAAGATATTTGCGCATTCTCATTGGCTGACGTCATTGGCTGGCTGGTGTATCCCATAGTGATTGGCTGAAGGCATCCAAAAATATAATGTTTATTTATTTTATGTTAATGTTTTGTACTAATGTTTTTGTTTTGTTTTACCCCTAGGTTAGTGATCTCAAGGGACATCTTAAAGGTAAGTGGTCTTAATTATTTTATTTTAGTTTAGAATTAGGGTCTGTGGGCCTCATTCAATTGGGATTTGGCCAATTGAATAGGGCTCTAAATAAGCACATAGCATATTTTTTTAAAATAAGTTTTTAGTTAGTGAAAACCTTGATTTTGGATAGATGTTTACTAACTAAAACCTTCTTAAAAAAATATGTTATGTGCTTGTTTAGAGCCCTATTCAATTGGCCAAATTGCAATTGAATGAGTGTATGTAGTTAGGATTTATTGTATATTAGATAGATAGGGGGATGTATTTGATATAGTTAGGATTTATTTTATATTAAATAGATTGTATGTTAGATAGATAGGGGGTATTTGATTTGTATTATATGTAATGTATTGTATGTGTGTATTGTATTGTGTGTGTCTGTCCTTTTCAGGTGTGTAATTTTTTTTTCCTGTAGTGGGGGGGTGTAATGTATTTTTTTATTTTCTGTAATGTAGGTTTTATTATTTTTGGTGACTTAGGTTTTTTTATTTTCTGTAATGTAGGTTTTTCGATCTTTTGTACTGTAGTTTTTTTTATTTTTGGTGACTTAGGTTTTTTTATTTTCTGTAATGTAGGTTTTTCTATCTTTTGTACTGTAGGTTTAATTATTTTTGGTGACAGGTTTTTTTATTTTCTGTAATGTAGTTTTTTTGTTTTTTTTTGTACTGTAGGTTTTTTATTTTTGTAATTAGAATGGTGGGGAGGTTTATTAGGGGGTAGGTAGTGTAGGTAGGTAGTGTAAGTGTTAATAGATTAGTGTAGAGGGGTGTTAGTTTAGATTTAATGCTTTATTGAGGGTTATAGTGTAGTGTTTGTAGTTAGTGTCATGATGGTCCTTGTGGACCGTCATGGCACTTATGTGGTTAATGTTAGGGTTTTAACAGCCCCATAAGTTTCATATTATACCCTTATGGGACTGATGGGGTTAAATAGAGGCTTATGGGGGTCTGTATTGACCACATGAGTTATGGGGTTAATTATTGGCTTATGGGGGTCTGTATTGACCCCCATGAATTATATGGTTAATTAAGTGCTTATGGGGGTCTGTATTGACCCCGATGAGTTATAGGGTTAATTAAGGCCTTATGGGGGTCTGTATTGACCCCCATAAGTTATGGGGTTAATTAAGTGCTTATGGGCGTCTGTATTGTCCCCCATGAGTTATAGGGTTATTTATTGGCTCATGGGGGTCTGTATTGACCCCCATGAGTTATGGGGTTAATTAAGTGCTTATGGGGGTCTGTATTGACCCCCATGAGTTATAGGGTTAATTTAGGCCTTATGGGGGTCTGTATTGACCCCCATGAATTATAGGGTTAATTATTGGCTTATGGGGCTCTGTTTTGACCCCGATGAGTTACAGGGTTAATTAAGGCCTTATGGGGGTCTTTATTGACCCCCATGAGTTATGGGGTTAATTAAGTGCTTATGGGGGTCTGTATTGACCCCCATGAGTTATAGGGTTAATTATTGGCTTATGGGGGTCTGTATTGACCCCCATGAATTATAGGGTTAATTATTGGCTTATGGGGCTCTGTTTTGACCCAGATGAGTTATAGGGTTAATTAAGGCCTTATGGGGGTCTTTATTGACCCCCATGAGTTATGGGGTTAATTAAGTGCTTATGGGGGTCTGTATTGACCCCCATGAGTTATAGGGTTAATTATTGGCTTATGGGGGTCTGTATTGACCCCCATGAATTATAGGGTTAATTAAGGCCTTATGGAGGTCTGTATTGACCCCCATGAATTATAGGGTTAATTATTGGCTTGTGGGGGTCTGTATTGACCCCCATGAGTTATAGGGTTAACTTTAGCTGCATGGGGTTAATATTTTTTAGTGCAAGTCCTTTCAGGACCTTCACGGTCCTTTAAGGACCCGCGAGGCGGGAAGTTTAAAAATTGAAATGCAGCGGGGTCACGATCGGTGCCGATCGGGGACCCCCGCTGCAAGGGGTTAATGTGGAGGGGCTGCGGGGGTCCCTATGGACCCCTGCAGCAAGGGATTTATGTGGGGACACTTCGGGGGTCCCGATGAGGACCCCCAGCATAGAGGGGGGTTAATTTTATGTGTCGCGGCCGGGATTAGTAATATTGTGCCGCGGGCCCTTTAAGGAGCCGCGGCGTCGAAATTAACATTTTTAAAAACAGCGGGGGCCTGATCTATACAGATCTGGGACCCCCCGCTGCAAGAGGTTAATGTGGGGAGACTTCCGGGGTCCCGATGGGGACCCCCAGCATAGAGGGGGGTTAATTTTTTTTTGCCGCGGCCAGGATTGGCTAATAGTGTGCCGCGGGCCCTTTATGGCGTGGAATTTAAAACTTTTAAATGCAGCGGGGGCCTGATCGGTGCCGATCGGGGACCCCCGCTGCAAGGGGTTAATGTGGGGGTGCTGCAGGGGTCCCGATAGAGACCCCTGCAGCATGGGGATGTGTATAGGGAGCAGGGGGGAGTCTCACAGGGCTGTCTTGGGCTGCTCCGAGGCAGCACGTAGAGGCTTTATGATTCCTTGCGGGCACTTTTTGTGCCCGTAGGGATTCTTTCGAGATGCGAGAATCACTCGTAGATTTAAGGCTGCTTGTGACTACGTAGCTCTCTCTGAGCCTATTCTCGGCCATTTTTCGTAGTCATATCGCAAAGCAGGCTGCGAGGGATTCGGTTCTCGCAAACAGCATAAAAACTGCCTTTTGCGAGCACCGAGAGAACAACGAGGGAGATTTTAACGAGGCCCTTAATTTCTAAAATCCTCAATATTTTTTGAAAATGTCATGCAAGAAAAAGACTATAAATCTGCACTATGATCAAAGACAATTCATATAACAAATTTAATTTTGCTAAAAAATTCATTCATTCATTCTCAAAAATAAACAGGTACAGCAGGAAAAATCGTGGTGAACAAAAAGTAAATTATTTACATTGTTAATAGACATGCCCAAAAGTACAAGATTTTTAGAATATTTTGTATAATCTAACCTCATACTCTTTTGGGTTATTCAACCATAACAATTAATTAAAAGAGTCATAATACCCTTGTGCTACATCTTTATACTTGCCCAGTGACGTTGGACAATTAATGTGCAAGATAAAGATAAAGATAATATACAAGGAAACAGATATTGCAGAATCAGATTACACAGAGTGAAAGCAAGAGATCAAAGATCAGAAAGGAAGATACTTTAATGTGAAGTTAGTAGAACAAAGATTAGATAGGAAAGATTAGGGTTAATACAAACAAATTCACAGAGAAAAAAAGAATGGGAGACAGATAGAGATCACATATAATACTTGTCAAACTCCGAATCGTCATCACGCTTGCAAGCCTTGCCGTTGAAGCACAGAAGGTTTCCGAGCTTGGAGCACTTAGCCGATGATCGCCAAAGATGCTCATTGGCTGCGAGCCTCGCACAGCGAGGCGAGCAGTTGAGGCATTGAAACTTGGAGCACTTAGGCGATGAGCGCCAAAGAAGCTCATCGCCTGCAATGTGAGCAGTTGAGGCATTGAAACACTTAGGACTTAGGCCGAAATTCGCGCCAGAGGTGCTCCTGCGAGCCTCGCACAGCTAGGCAAGCCGTTAAGGCACTGAAAAATGCGGGACTTAGCCTTGAAGCAGTTAGGGAACGCGGGATCGCCTTAGGCTGCAAGCAGTTGAGGAATGCAGGACTTAGAAAAAAAAAATTTGCGAGACGAGGGACTTAGAAAAAAAAATTACGAGGTCGGAAAAACACAAAGTTAACTGCCAAACCTCGCAAATCAAAAAACACAAAAAAAATAAAATAAAATACAAAAATAAAAACCATCACACACAGCACGGGGGGACAGCCAGGATGTCTGGGAGTAAGGTTGCACGCAAATTTAAGTTTCGGCACTCGAAAATCGGCTAACCGAGAAAAAAAATGACGGCTGAAAAAAATGAAAACAAAGCTACACGATCCCGAACCACGCAAAACACGGCTAGCCGCCTACCACTTTTACCCAGGAACGTACGAGGTACAAAATACACTATTAGAAAGGACGTAAAATGCTTACGAGCCAAGTAACACATAGAAAAGAAGCCGCCATTTTACAACACTGACATGCAACTAATAACATTACGAATCTAACATGGCGCTTTACCCGACTAAACCAACGGTTTGCCCTCACGCACGCAGCCTATTTATACTACACAATTGCCACATTGATTACACTTTCTCCTCAGGGCAGATACAGTCCAACTGTACATTGTATGCTGCAGGAAAATAAAAAGAGATTGTTAGCTCTTCAGGCTATTGATTGCTGGATATATTAATTACAAATAGGTAAAGTATATTAATTTATTAAGTAACTAATTAATTAATTATAAATATAAATATATATATATATATATATATATATATACAGTATATATATATAAATATATGTCTGTCTTCCCGATGAGCACCAAATATGATTGTTGCAAACCACAAAACTGGAAGGACACGAGGGGAGAGGCTCACAGTGAGTGCTGAAGGTGCTCAGAGGAGCAAAAGTACACAAGGAGAGATGCTCGCAATGAGCGCCGAAGGTCCTCAGAGTAGAAAAAGTACACGAGAAGAGAGGCTCGCAATGATTGCCGAAGGTCCTCAGAGTAGAAAAAGCTTTACATTGTGTGGCAAACCGCATTGCCATGGCTTCAAATTTTATTGCCCGTCAAAAATGAAAAAAGTCGCTAGTGTCTTTATAAGTTGTAAACACTAAAATAAATGTTTCCTAAACTTACCAATTCTGTTATTGAATTTCAGCTACTTCTGATACTATTATTAATTTCCTAATCCAAAGAATTTTTATTGATTTTTATTTTATAATATGATTATTAATATAATTTATATCAAATGATTTAAAAGATAGTCAATGTTACACTTACTTTGAAAGATTCTGCAGGATCAGCTTCTTCTGGTCTAGGACCCCTATAAAATAAAAGGAGGCTTTGCCTAAAGGGCAGCGTTACATTGTCAGACTCAATGTTATATCAACACAATGCTCTAAGTTGGCTGGAGGCTAACTTTGTGGTTTCTTTTTTGCTGTAGGGGTGAATGATAGCTTTGCTTCTTATCTAATCATTGTTCTTAAAACCTTAAACTGTCCCCTTTTGCCTCTGATGACCTTATCTGTTCAACTCTCGACTGATACTCTAATATTTGAAAGGGAGTTTTATATTGAATATTGCTAATACCGTATATATCATTACATTTGAATTTTCTTAATTTTTAAAGCATAATTAAAGAAACTAGCTTATCTTGTTAGGGCATAAGAGCAATCTGTTATTTTCAGCTGCATAAGTAGCTTTGGAATAAAACCATGAACTGACATTAACTAGTATTGATAATTGCTGAGCAGTGTTCTGATATAATGTCACTTAGAACTTTTATACAACATACTGTATATACAATTTTAACAATGACAGGTGTGTATGTATACATCACACTGAATGTAATAACTACAAATATATCATTAATGAATGTAATAAAAAAATAGCTTCTGTTTTTCACCTGGCTAGAGATCAGTATATTTAAAAACAGGCTTAAACACGTGGCTAAAAAATAATAGGATAAATATGTTAGCAGCAGCTGCATAATATTGGTAAATTACTATTGGTGGTTCCATTATTTTTACAATGTTTCAAAATATGCGAAAATGAATGAATGACAAAAATAGTGCAGTATGTTAAACATTCAGAAAATTGTTTAGCAAACATTTTATACATAAACTTATCACAAATGGTATAATTTGTATACTTCTTTATTTTAAGAAAATGCATGTAGTACATACCACTTTCATTAGGTTATTGTATACTCTCTAATTTGGAGCCCTTGATCCATCACATAATAGTTGCGAAACTACAAAACGTTGTCACGCTTTGCGAGCTCGCGAAGCGAGCTTGCAAGAACTGCATCCCTCGCAAGGCGAGGGACGCGGTTTGGTGCGCAAATGCGGACCCTCGCAAAGCGAGGGGCCGCATTTGCGTAAGGTGGAGGCTTTACGCCCCATCACTTTGTAACAACACAACCCCGCATAATCGTTAACTCGCAGCACTTTGTCCTACGGCGGCTCAAAACACTAACAACACAACCCCGCACAATCGTTAACTCGCAGCACTTCTCCTACTGCGCCTCAAACCACCACACAAAACTCGCAGCACTTACCCAATCAAACACTCGGGACTTAGCCTACAAACACGCAAGCACGCAAGCACATGATGACCTCCAAACAAATACATATAAAAACGTAAAAACTTAACGGCCGAGACGTGCAAACCAAAAACCACTAAAAAAACAATAAATACACTAAAAATAAAAATACATCACACATAGCACGGGGGAGCTGCCAGGATGTCTGGGAGTGAGGTGCAACATGATTTTAGGTCCAATTTGACAAGTTTAGCCACTCGAAAAATCACTAAAGCGAGAAAAAAATGGCGGCTGAAAAAAATTAAAACAAGGCTACACGACCCTGAATCGCACAAAAGACCGCCAGACGGATTTGACAAGGCACGTACGAGGTACCAAAAATGACTGTTACAAAAAAACGCAAAATTCTCCCGACGCGCGTAACACATACAATATCTCCGCCATTTTACGCTAATCTGCACATTACGCATCTGAAATGCCGGCTTTCCCGTCTAAACTAACGTTTCAGGCTCACACACACAGCCTATATATAGGGCACACTTGCCACAGTGCTGACACTTTCTCCTCAGGTGATGACAGTCTGACTGGACAGTTTCTGCTGCCGAAAAATCCAAAGAGATTGTTAGCTCTTCAGGTTGCTGGCTATTTATTATAAATAGGTAAAGTATAATAATTAATTAATTAATTATTAATTTAAAAAAATATTAATAAACAAAAAAAAATTACATTACTCCATTTTGCAATGCCTTTACTTTCTCAAGATATTAATCATTAACCATTTCAAATATATGTATTAATTGATTAATGATTATTTTTTGGACATTAATTTATTAATTATTAATTATTCATCATTATGCTAACAAAATTATATTTTTCACTGACTTTACTTTATGATTATATTATTGATTAACTCTTTATAATATATTTAGTCATTGATTAATTAGTAGTGTTCATTAATTAATAATGAATTAGTCATAATAACAAAGTTAGTAAAAAAATGATCAGAAAATATGTATATTTCACAGTGGACTTACATTTCGGGGCTGCTCCTCAACTATTATTGTTCATTAATTACTTAATTAATCATTAAGATTAGTAATGTTCAATAATTAATAATTAATTAGTCATGATAACAAATTTAGAAAAAAAAGGATAAAAAAGATGTATATTTCACAGTGGACTTACAATTCGGGGTTGGCGCTCAACTATTAATGTTCATTAATTACTTCATTAATCATTAATAAGTAATAAGAAGTAAAAAAAAAAAAATTTTAAATGCCTTCAAAGATATGTACATTTTACAGTGCACTTACATTTCAGTGTTGGTGCCTAATTATTACATTGCATTTATATTTCTGTTTCCATGCTTCATTATTTTGGTGTGTCAATTATTAATGTTCATGATTAATTACTTAATTACTCATTCATTTCTAATAATATAAAAGAAAATGTTTTAAAATGCTTTACAAAATAGATAGATTTTACAGTGTAATACTATTTATCTGTTGCTGCTCATAGTCTTAATGGAATAGGATCCTCAAACCGCTTAAATATTTCAATCACTTTATTACATTTTATAGTGCTTTTATTTATTAATATACCATGCTTATATTTTGCATGTATGCCAATTAAACATCATACAAACATTAACAATGCTTTTCATTTTATTTCACAGTTTGATCATCTGTGCGCCTGACTACACAGAGTGACATTTGCAGCATTTGATCTGCAATAAGATCACCTTTACAGGTATATCACTTAACGATGCTGTTTTTTAGAAGAAAATGATTAACAGCCTTAGTAAATTGACATTCGGACAATTCAATAGGGCTCTATATAAGCACAGAGCATATTTTTATTACAGAAGTTGCCAGTTAGTTTACTTCTATCCAAAAGCAATGTCTTCACTAACTAAAAAACTTCTCTAAATAAATATGCTCTGTGCTTATATAGCGCCCTATTCAATTGCCTGAATCGCAATTTAATAAGGCTGTAAGGTTTTTTGATGTTCATTGATCAATGCTATTAATTAATTAATCAACATTAATTAATTTTTTATCAGGAATCATTACAAAAATGTAGATTGTCTATTTTACAATGCATAGGACATTGTAAGCAGTTCAATATTTAAATTCCTTTTATTATATGCATGTATGACAAGTAAAACAAATACTTTCAATGATTCATAAAGTCATTTCATAAATGATTCAAAAACATAATTTTACAGATTTATCATATCTGCACCTGCCTGAACACAGAGGCGCCTCTGCAGGATTTCACATCATAGAACATCAACTTCACAGGTATGTGATTTAATGATAATATTCTATCGAAAACAATGATTAAGTCTTTTTTTTAACATACATGACACTTATTGATTAATTATTTAACGTATTTATTAATGAATCAATAATCCAAAAAAAAAAAAATATCAATACATATATGCTTAGCTATTTATGTTTTAATAATGAATGGCAATTACATATGATAATTTGATTTATTCATTATTTCATTTAAAATAAAACATATAAAATACTTTCACCACAATCTATAGCTTGCTTATAGCTTTTTTGTTTTGCCCTTCTTTAGGAAAACAGTATTACCTCTTTATATTTTGCATTCATAATAGTTATTTAATTGATCTATATTAATTTTATAATTACTTCATAATTCTGTTCATGCTCATTGTCTAACAGGGATAGCAACTGATAAGCACTTCAATACTTACATACCTTTATTACATTATGACCCTATTTTATCTTTAAAATGCATTCACTTAGGAATATATTGATGATTACCTGTTTATGTTTTGCATGTATGCAAATTAAAATTAATACTTTAAATTATTCATATATTTATTTCAACACAAATTACAAATGCTTTTTACATCATTTCACAGATTCTTCATTTCTGCACCTGCTTCAAGACAGACAGTGACTTCTGCACGATTTCAGTTGATATAACATCAACTTCACAGGTATATGATTTCATGATGACATTCTTTAGAAATATAGCATTAAGTATTTTTTAGTCCATTGATGACAGATATTGCTTAATTTAAGTCATTCATTTTAAAAATTAATCAATAATTACAAGTAAAAAAAAAACATTATGAATACATATATACTTAGCCATTGATGTTTTAACTAATTACACTTTCACATCATATCTTGATTTATTGATTAATACATTTAATACCAAAAACAAAAGGTTTCACGACAATTTATGCTTTGCACATAGCTATTTCTGTTTGCCCTTCTTTATGAAAACATGATTACCTGTTTAGATTTTGCAGTTATAACAGTTTTACATTATTTTATTCATGTGTATTCTTTCATTAATTACATCATCATTCTGTTATTGCTCATTGTCTAACAGGGATAGGACCTTAGAAGCAGTTAAATATTTCAATACATTTATTATATTAGGACACTTTTTACCATTTTACAATGCATTTTCTTTGGGATATATTTATGATTAGGATTTACGTTTGCCATGTATGCCAATTAAAAGGGATACTTTCAATGATTCAGAAATTAATTTAAAAAAAAACTTACAAAGCCTTTATATGTCATTTTACAGATCCATCATCTCTGCACCTCCCTGAAGACACAGAGTGACGTCTGCAGTATTTCAGTTGATATCACAACTAATTGACAGGTATATTTATTGATGACATTCTTTATAAAAACAGGATTAACACCCTTATTAAATTGCAATTTGGCCTATTAAATAGAGCTCTATATAAGCACACAGCATATTTTTTACACAGCTTCTTAGTTAGTGAAGACCTTGCTTTTGGATAGAAGTTAACTAAAAACTTTGATAAAAAAAATATGCTCTGTGGTTATATAGAGCCCTATTCAATTTGTTAAATCGCAATTTAATAAGGGCCTCATTCAATTGCGATTTGGCCAATTGAATAGGGCTCTAAATAAGAACAGAGCATATTTTTTTTACAGACGTGTTTATTTAGTGAATGCCTTTCTTTTGGATAGATGCTTACTAACTACAAACTTCTGTCAAAAAATATGCTATGTGCTTATTTAGAGCCTTATTCACTTGGCCAAATCGCAATTGAATGAGGCCCTAAGTCTGCAAGTGTTTTTTTATCAACATTATTCACAGTTTGTCATTCATTAATTTATGTAATTAATTATAATAATTAATCAACAATAATAAAATAAAAAAAATACATATATTCTTAGACATTTATGTTTACATGAATGAGAATTACACTTCAGAACTTTATTGATTAATGAATTTCATACAAATATTAATAAGTTTTTTCATGTCAATCTATAGTTTTCTAATAGCTCTTTTGCTTTGCCCTTCTTTAGGAACACATGATTACCTGTTTATGGTTTTGCAGTCATGACACTTTCAGATTATTTGATTAATGGATATTAATTTATTAATTACTTCATAATTCACTATAACATAAAATAGATATAAATAGATAGATAGATAGATAGATAGATAGATAGATAGATGTTACCACTACATTTTTTAGAAATATATGACAGGTTAAAAAATATGTATAATAAAACAAATAAAATTCTTACACCTGCATTTCCAATAACAGATTACAATGGCGGACAATTAAGAAGATAAGAAAGAATATAAAAGAAGAATGGCAGGTGAATGGAAGCAGAGATGGAGAGATGCACAGACCCCTGAGACTTCACAAAGTTTAAGAGAAGATCAACAAAGACTTCTAAATAAAAGAAAAATGACTACAAAAGCACAAAATAAGTCTGTAAAACATTCTCTAATGACTCAATATTGCCTCCTGACACCAATGTTGATAGAGATGACACCAATGTAGATATAGAAAGTTGTACTGAGATCTATATTGAGGAGGCTCACGATAGTCCTTTATTTACAGTACTAACAGTAGACACTCATTATTGTGGATTAATGAATGTGGTTTGTCAGTTTTGTGGGGCCTATCATTTTCTGAAAGAAAGACCAACTGATGGAGAGTTTACTAGTTGCTGTCAGAAAAGAAAGGTAAGACTTCCAGAAAGACACACATTTCCAGAATATTTAGAAAGTATAATAAGTGATCCAAAATGTCCAAATTACCCCAATTTTAAGAAAAACATGTGGTCTTAAAACAGGACATGGTCCTTACTGTTTTAAAGACCAAGGACAAATATACCATCGGACTTCACATTTACACCCAAAATCAGGAGAACAAAGGAAATTTGCACAGTTATATGTCCTTGATACAATGGAAGCTGTTGAACAACGAATGACGCTTCCTGAAAATAAACAATGCTTACTTATAGTCTTTGAACAGTTTGATAACATTATGGCCAACAACCCATATAGTAAAGCATACAAAAAATTAGCAGAGGTTGAAAAAGAACAACAGGCGCATGAGCAAATACATCAATTGCCAATGCCAAGAGTAAATATGGTCCTCAAAAAAGATCACCATACTGATCAAAGACGGTATAATTTACCAACAGCAAATGAGGTTGCCATGGTATTTAAAAATGATGATGGTGGAACCACCATTTGAGCGGGATATTAGAATATATCCACGCAATCAAGAACAACCTTTTATAAACATTAATATTTTAAGTAGTAATTTGGATCCAATGGCATGTCCCATTTTCTTTCCAAATGGGGAGCCAGGATGGCAACCAAAATTACAGTTGCAAAGTTATCCCAATAGTAAAGTTTTTGTTAGAAACAATGGGCCCTATTAAATTCTCCCTCGTAGTTCTCTCGGTGCTCGCAAAAGGCAGTTTTCCTGCTGTTTGCGAGAAACGAATCTCTCGCAGCCTGCTTTACGATATGACTGCGAGAAAATGGCCGAGAATAGGCTCCGAGAGAGCTACGTAGCCTTAAATCTATGCACGAGTCTCGCATATCGTAAGAATCCCTACGTGGACAAAAAGTCCACGCAAGGGATCCGAAAGCCTCTACGTGCTGCCTCGGAACAGCCCGAGGCTCCCCCCTGCACCCTATACACATCCCCATGCTGCAGGGGTCTCTATCGGGACCCCTGCAGCACCCCCACATTAACCCCTTGCAGCGGGGGTCCCCGATCTGCATAGATCAGGCCCCCCGCTGCATTTAAAACTTTTAAATTCCCCGCCGCGGCTCCTTAAAGGGACCGCGGCACACTATTACCCAATCCCGGCCGCGGCACTTAAAATTAACCCCCCTCTATGCTGGGGGTCCCCATCGGGACCCCCGAAGTGTCCCCACATAAACCCCCTGCAGCGGGGGGCCCCGATCGGCACCGATCGTGACCCTGCTGCAATTCAATTTTAAATTTCCCGCCTCGCGGGTCCTCAAAGGACCGTAAAGGTCCTGAAAGGACTCGCACTAAAAATATTAACCCCAGGCAACTATAATTACCCCATTAACTCATGGTGGTCAATCCAGACCACCATAAGGCTCTATTTAACCCATTAACTCATGGTGGTCAATCCAGACCACCATAAGGCTCTAATTAACGCATTAACTCATGGTGGTCTATACAGACCACCATAAGGCCTAAATTAACCCATTAACTCATGATGGTCAATCCAGACCACCATAAGGCTCTAATTAACCCATTAACTCATGGTGGTCAATCCAGACCACCATAAGGCTCTAATTAACCCATTAACTCATGGTGGTCTATACAGACCACCATAAGGCCTAAATTAACCCATTAACTCATGATGGTCAATCCAGACCACCATAAGGCTCTAATTAACCCATTAACTCATGGTGGTCAATCCAGACCACCATAAGGCTCTAATTAACCCATTAACTCATGGTGGTCAATCCAGACCACCATAAGGCTCTATTTAACCCATTAACTCATGGTGGTCAATCCAGACCACCATAAGGCTCTATTTAACCCATTAACTCATGGTGGTCAATCCAGACCACCATAAGGCTCTAATTAACCCATTAACTCATGGTGGTCTATACAGACCACCATAAGGCCTAAATTAACCCATTAACTCATGATGGTCAATCCAGACCACCATAAGGCTCTATTTAACCCCATCAGTCCCATAAGGGTATATTATTACCATTATGGGCCTGTTACAACCCAACATTAACCACATAAGTGCCATGATGGTCCTCAAGGACCATCATGACACTAACTACAAACACTACACTATAACCCCCAATAAACCATTTAATCTAAACTAACCCCCCTCTACACTAATCTATTAACACTTACACTACCTACCTACACTACCTACCCCCTAATAAACCTTCCCACCACTCTAATTACAAAAAATAAAAAACCTACAGCACAGAAAACAAAAAACCTACAGTACAAAAAACAAAAAAACCTACAGTACAGAAAACAAAAAACAATTACAACCCCACCCCCCACTACAGAAAACAAAAAAATACATTACAACCCCACCCCCCACTACAGAAAATAAAAAAATTACACACCTGAAAAGGAAAGACAGATAAACACAATACAATACATACATATAATACATTACATACATTACATACAATACATGACATTACATATAATATATTAAATATAATATATTACATATAATATATTACATATAATACATTACATACATTACATACAATACATGACATTACATACATTACATATAATATATTAAATATAATATATTACATATAATATATTACATATAATATATTACATATAGTCCTAATCAAATACCCCCTATCTATCTAACATACAATCTATTTAATTTAAAATAAATCCTAACTATATCAAATACATCCCCCTATCTATCTAATATACAAAAAATCCTAACTACATACACAGACCATTATTCTAAAGTAAAATAAAATAATTACAGTCCTAACTACATACACAGACCCTAATTCTAAGCTAAAATCAATAAATTAAGACCACTTACCTTTAAGATGTTGCTTCAGATCACTAACCTATGGGTCAAACAAAAAATAAAAATTAGTACAAAACATTAACATCAAATAAATAAACATTCTATACATTCTAAATATTCAACTCACCTTTACAGCATGTCCAGTCACTGTTTAGCTCTTCCGGCGCGGCCCTGTTAAAAAAAAAACACAATACATGAATACATGAATACAATATATAAACAATAAATAAAATACACAAATAAACATCTAAATATACATTTCACTTACCTACCCGCGATGTCCCCGGCCTTCTCTCCTTCAGCCCCGGCTGGGCCGCGGAACCATTCGCGCTCTAAAAAAAAAAAAGAAAAAAAACTAACGGAGGTCTGCACTGGCAGACCTCCCCCACACTACTGAACCTCCCGGAGTCGTTTCCGGGAGGAAATTGGCATTGGCGGCTTGTGATTGGCTGAAAAAGCTGTCTATCAATTTCAGCCAATCAAAAGTCGTCAATGTGTGAGCCAATCAGGATGGGATACACCCCAATATCCCACCCTGATTGGCTTAAACACTTGTCTATCTTTCTGGGAACCAATCACAACGCTCAGATGCCTTCAGCCAATCACTATGGGATACACCCCCACGGAGTGATTGGTAGAAGACATCTGCGCATCCTGATTGGCTCCTACATTGACGACTTTTGATTGGCTGACAGCTTTTTCAGCCAATCACAAGCCGACAATGCCAATTTCCTCCCGGAAACGACTCCGGGAGGTTCAGTAGCGTCGGGGGGGTCTGCCAGTGCAGACCTCCGTTAGTTTTTTTTTTTTTTTTTTTTTAGAGCGCGGATGGTTCCGCGGCCCAGCCGGGGCTGAAGGAGAGAAGGCCGGGGACATCGCGGGGAGGTAAGTTCAATGTATATTTAGATGTTTATTTGTGTATTTTATTTATTGTTTATATATTGTATTCATGTATTCATGTATTGTGGTTTTTTTTTTTAACAGGGCCGCGCCGGAAGAGCTAAACAGTGACTGGACATGCTGTAAAGGTGAGTTGAATATTTAGAATGTATAGAATGTTTATTTATTTGATGTTAATGTTTTGTACTAATTTTTATTTTTTGTTTGACCCATAGGTTAGTGATCTGAAGCAACATCTTAAAGGTAAGTGGTCTTAATTTATTGATTTTAGCTTAGAATTAGGGTCTGTGTAGTTAGGACTGTAATTATTTTATTTTATTTTAGAATAAGGGTCTGTGTATGTAGTTAGGACTGTAATTATTTTATTTTATTTTAAAATTAGGGTCTGTGTATGTAGTTAGGATTTGTTGTATATTAGATAGATAGGGAGATGTATTTGATATAGTTAGGATTTTTTTTAAATTAAATAGATTGTATGTTAGATAGATAGGGGGTATTTGATTAGGACTATATGTAATATATTATATGTAATATATTATATGTAATATATTATATTTAATGTATGTAATGTCATGTATTGTATGTAATGTATGTAATGTATTATATGTAATATATTATATGTAATATATTATATGTAATGTCATGTATTGTATGTAATGTATGTAATGTATTATATGTATGTATTGTATTGTGTTTATCTGTCTTTCCTTTTCAGGTGTGTAATTTTTTTATTTTCTGTTGTGGGGGGTGGGGTTGTAATGTATTTTTTTGTTTTCTGTAGTGGGGGGTGGGGTTGTAATTGTTTTTTGTTTTCTGTACTGTAGGTTTTTTGTTTTTTGTACTGTAGGTTTTTTGTTTTCTGTGCTGTAGGTTTTTTATTTTTTGTAATTAGAGTGGTGGGAAGGTTTATTAGGGGGTAGGTAGTGTAGGTAGGTAGTGTAAGTGTTAATAGATTAGTGTAGAGGGGGGTTAGTTTAGATTAAATGGTTTATTGGGGGTTATAGTGTAGTGTTTGTAGTTAGTGTCATGATGGTCCTTGAGGACCATCATGGCACTTATGTGGTTAATGTTGGGTTGTAACAGGCCCATAATGGTAATAATATACCCTTATGGGACTGATGGGGTTAATTAGAGCCTTATGGTGGTCTGTATTGACCACCATGAGTTAATGGGTTAATTTAGGCCTTATGGTGGTCTGGATTGACCATCATGAGTTAATGGGGTAATTAGAGCCTTATGGTGGTCTGTATTGACCACCATGAGTTAATGGGTTAATTTAGGCCTTATGGTGGTCTGGATTGACCACCATGAGTTAATGGGTTAATTAGAGCCTTATGGTGGTCTGTATTGACCACCATGAGTTAATGGGTTAATTTAGGCCTTATGGTGGTCTGGATTGACCATCATGAGTTAATGGGGTAATTAGAGCCTTATGGTGGTCTGGATTGACCACCATGAGTTAATGGGTTAATTAGAGCCTTATGGTGGTCTGTATTGACCACCATGAGTTAATGGGTTAATTAGAGCCTTATGGTGGTCTGGATTGACCACCATGAGTTAATGGGTTAATTAGAGCCTTATGGTGGTCTGTATTGACCACCATGAGTTAATGGGTTAATTTAGGCCTTATGGTGGTCTGGATTGACCATCATGAGTTAATGGGGTAATTAGAGCCTTATGGTGGTCTGGATTGACCACCATGAGTTAATGGGTTAATTAGAGCCTTATGGTGGTCTGTATTGACCACCATGAGTTAATGGGTTAATTAGAGCCTTATGGTGGTCTGGATTGACCACCATGAGTTAATGGGTTAATTAGAGCCTTATGGTGGTCTGTATTGACCACCATGAGTTAATGGGTTAATTAGAGCCTTATGGTGGTCTGTATTGACCACCATGAGTTAATGGGTTAATTTAGGCCTTATGGTGGTCTGGATTGACCATCATGAGTTAATGGGGTAATTAGAGCCTTATGGTGGTCTGGATTGACCACCATGAGTTAATGGGTTAATTAGAGCCTTATGGTGGTCTGTATTGACCACCATGAGTTAATGGGTTAATTAGAGCCTTATGGTGGTCTGGATTGACCACCATGAGTTAATGGGTTAATTAGAGCCTTATGGTGGTCTGTATTGACCACCATGAGTTAATGGGTTCATTTAGGCCTTATGGTGGTCTGGATTGACCATCATGAGTTAATGGGGTAATTAGAGCCTTATGGTGGTCTGGATTGACCACCATGAGTTAATGGGTTAATTAGAGCCTTATGGTGGTCTGTATTGACCACCATGAGTTAATGGGTTAATTAGAGCCTTATGGTGGTCTGGATTGACCACCATGAGTTAATGGGTTAATTAGAGCCTTATGGTGGTCTGTATTGACCACCATGAGTTAATGGGTTAATTAGAGCCTTATGGTGGTCTGTATTGACCACCATGAGTTAATGGGTTAATTTAGGCCTTATGGTGGTCTGGATTGACCATCATGAGTTAATGGGGTAATTAGAGCCTTATGGTGGTCTGGATTGACCACCATGAGTTAATGGGTTAATTAGAGCCTTATGGTGGTCTGTATTGACCACCATGAGTTAATGGGTTAATTAGAGCCTTATGGTGGTCTGGATTGACCACCATGAGTTAATGGGTTAATTAGAGCCTTATGGTGGTCTGTATTGACCACCATGAGTTAATGGGTTAATTTAGGCCTTATGGTGGTCTGGATTGACCATCATGAGTTAATGGGGTAATTATAGTTGCCTGGGGTTAATATTTTTAGTGCGAGTCCTTTCAGGACCTTTACGGTCCTTTGAGGACCCGTGAGGCGGGAAATTTAAAATTGAATTGCAGCAGGGTCACGATCGGTGCCGATCGGGGCCCCCCGCAGCAGGGGGTTTATATGGGAACACTTTGGGGGTCCCGATGGGGACCCCCAGCATAGAGGGGGGTTAATTTTAAGTGCCGCGGCCGGGATTGGGTAATAGTGTGCCGCGGTCCCTTTAAGGAGCCGCGGCGGGGAATTTAAAAGTTTTAAATGCAGCGGAGGGCCTGATCTATGCAGATCGGGGACCCCCCCTGCAATGGGTTTATGTGGGGACACTTCGGGGGTCCCGATGGGGACCCCCAGCATAGAGGGGGGTTAATTTTAAGTGCCGCGGCCGGGATTGGGTAATAGTGTGCCGCGGTCCCTTTAAGGAGCCGCGGCGGGGAATTTAAAAGTTTTAAATGCAGCGGGGGGCCTGATCTATGCAGATCGGGGACCCCCGCTGCAAGGGGTTAATGTGTGGGGGCTGCGGGGGTTCCTATGGACCCCTGCAGCAAGGTGTTCATGTGAGGACACTTCGGGGGTCCCGACAGGGACCCCCGCATTGAGGGGGGGTTCATTTTAGGTGCCTAGGGGGGGTTTGGAGTACCCCCCACGGCAGGGCTTATGTGGGGGACTGCCGCGGAGGTCCCTTTTAGGACCCCCGCAGCACTTGATGAGGAGTGGGAGCCTGCGATATCATCTCGCAGGCTGTCACTCCTCATGTACATTTACGCAGTGTAGATACGTACGGGCCTGCTGCGTAGCTCATACGTTGCTCGCAGCAGGGCTAATTTAATAGCATTGTAAGTTAGAGAAACTTTGCAGTACGTAGGGCTTAAGTAGAAGCCTCTTATTTACAAGGCTGGAATTTAATGAGGCCCAATATTTCCATGCTGGAATATAAAGTGGCACAAACTGCTGTTCGGGATCATTTTAATCCTATTTTATGTGGGGGCAAACTCACACAACAATGGATTATTGATTCCTGTCTACAAGTCAAAGCAAATAATCTAAATTTTGTCAAATTTCAACAAAACAAGCTTCGAGTAGAACAATATTGTGGATTAATGGATTATGTCGCTGAATTGGCTGCAAACAGAGACATTCCATTCTGGAAGAGCAATGATTTTGCCATCCTCTTTCCAAGGATTTCCTGGCAATACGCGAGATACAATGATGCTATGGCTATTGTCACTAAATTTGGTAAACTAAATTACATTACATGTAATCCACAATGGCCAGAGATCAAAGAAAATTTACAGCTTGGACAAAATACTTTTGACCAACCAGATTTGGTGGCAAGAGTATTAAAAATAAAACTAAATTCATTAATGCATGATATAACTAAAAAACACTTATTTGGGAAATGTGTGGCTTTTGTTTATACCATTGAATTTCAAAAAAGAGGCCTGCCACATGCGCATATACTTTTAATCTTGCAAGAAAAAGATACATTGAATATGGCAGACAGAGTGGATTGAGTAATCACTGCTGAACTGCCACATCCAGAGAAACATTCCAAACTTTATGAGATTGTAACTCATAGAATGATACATGGTCCATGTGGAGATATCAATCCAAATTCACGATGTATGGAAAATAAAAAATGAACAAAAGAGTTTCCAAAACAATGTCAAATGCAGACTTATTCTAATTGTGATGGACACCCTTTGTATAAAAGAAGAGAAGGACAAACAGCTATTATCCGTGGCCAAACGGTCAATAATAGATATGTGGTTCCATACAATCCACATTTGCTGATCAAGTACAATGCACATATCAATGTGGAAGCTTGCACTTCTATCAAATCCATCAAATATGTGTCTAAATATATGTACAAAGCATATGATGCAGCAACTGTTGTTGTGCAAGGTGCACAAAATGAAAAAGACAATCCAATTTTACATGACAAACTTTCATCTTATTTAGATACTCGCTATGTAAGTGCTCCAGAAGCAATGTGGCGTCTTCTCAAATTTGAGATGCATGATCAGTTACATGCTGTGTATCGATTAGCTGTCCATTTGCCACAAAGTCAATTTGTTTGCTTCACTGCAGGCAATGAAAGAAATGCTTTAGCAGAAAGTGAACATAGAGCAACAACACTTACTGCTTGGTTTCAATTAAATTGTCAGGACACTAAGGCCAGACAATTTTTATACATTGACATTCCAAATTATTATCCTTTATTTATAACGCGCCAACATATTCCGTAGCGCAAGTCACTATGTATTTGTAAATGGTGAATGGCGACAACGCAAAAAACATAATTATCCCAACAATGTATACCGTCTGTGAGGAATTGACTCTGCTGGGTTTTGAACCCTGGTCCACAGGCTGCTGAACCTCTTCCCTACCACTGCGCCAGCCTGCCTTTGTGAATTTCCTTGAGATCTGATAAACCTTGACTCTGCTAGCAATAGTATCAGTGACTAGTCTCTTCAGCTGTGTCTGGTCAGGTGTCTGGTCCTTGGCCTATATAAGTCACTTCCTGTCTATGTACCTTGCCAGATTATTGTGGTTCCTGTTCCCTTCAATAAAGCTTGTTCCTGTTTCACCTACAAGTTGCTGAATTGGATCATTGCTGACCTAGGCTACTGGTCTCCAAAACCTTGTGATTCCTATATCATTACACCGTCAGTCCACAAGACATTGAACGTGTCAGTTTAAGATGACTTCTTTTACATGTTCCCGGTGCACAAAGTTATGAACATTTATGCACAGTCAATGACACACTTTATGATACTTTCCAGTTAGCTGCAAGACATCAAAACTTTCTGGCAGATGAAAAAGAATGGGAGAGATGTCTCGAGGAAGCAGCACTATGTCAAATGCCAAAGCAAATGAGAGAACAATTTGCTTTCATTTGCATCTTTTGCAATGTACCTGATGCATTAACTTTGTGGGAAACATTTAAATTACATATGTGTGAAGATTTATTGAAACGTTACAATAAGACCATTACCTGTGGTGCCACATGGCAATAGGACTGACATTGTCGAAACGTGTACAAAAATAAGTAAGCTGTGGAAAATATTTACACACCTTAAATTAGAAATAAATATGAGATCTAAAGGCCAAAATCAATTTAATGATTGGCTCATTCAGATTGGAGAAGGAAAAAAGCCAAAAATAAATAATTTACCTGATGATGCTGTTCAAATTTCATCAGAAATTATTTCAAAAGAACCACTAATATCGACAATCTTTCTCAATACCATCAATAACAAGGATTACTCACATTGCAAGCAAAGTCATATTGACATAAAAAAATAAAGATGCCTTGAATCTAAATAATGACATTTTAAAATTTATCAAAGCACCCCAAAAAATTACAGTGCAGATTCTGTTCTGGCTGATGACAAAGATAGTGAAGCTAACTTTACTATGGAATTTATTAATTCTTTAACTCCCTCTGGAATGCCACCACATATTTTGCAACTTAAAAAAGGGCCAATTGTCATGCTACTGAGAAATATGCCTTTGTAATGGGACCAGATTAATTGTGAAGGATTTAAAGGATAATTTTATAAATGCAGAAATTATGAATGGTACCCATAAAGGCGAACCAGTTCTTATATCGAGAATTGATTTTGCTCCAAGTGAGAGTGGTTTGCCTTTTGTTCTTCAAAGAAGACAATTTCCCATTATCATGGCATTTGCCATGACCATCAATAAATCCCAAGGACAAACTTTTAAGTCTGTGGGTAATTTTTTGAAGGAACCCGTGTTTGCACATGGACAACTCTATGTTGCATTTTCAAGATGCAATAATCCAGAGGAAATTAAAGTTCCTATTCAAGAAAACCCAAGTCAGGGTGATTTATTGGAAGATGGACGCATTTTTACCAAAAACATTGTGTACTATGAGGTGCTGTAAACATAGAGAACAGTGGTTTCATTTCGATGACAACATTTTATGTCACTCAGACTGATTTTAGAGGACCAGTATTTCAATAAGAAACTCAATGGCAAAAACATAGAGAACAGTGGTTTTACTTCCAGGACAACATTTTAGCTCACTGGGACTCTTTATAGAGGACCACTATTTCACATAGGAAACTCTATGTGCCATTTGCACAAATTACAACAAGAACAAAAAAAAGTAAATAAAAAACAAAAACAACAATAAACAGTGGTTATATCCCATAGACAAAATTAAAAGTCTGCTGGACTCTTTGTAAGGGAACCACTTGGACATATAAAAAAAAATAATGCAATGTCTTCATATATAACAACATTGAAAAAGAAACATTTCTCTTATTTCAAAGAAGTTATACCACACCAAATATAGGGAACAGTGGTTTTATTTTGAGGACAACATTTTATGTCACTCTGACACTTTTTAGAGGACCACTATTTCACTAAGAAATTCTATAAAATGCTAAAAAAAACATAGTGAACAGTGGTTATACCTCGCGGATGAACTTTCATGTCTGGTGGTCTCTGTTTAGAGGATCACTATTTCCCTTAAGAAACTCTATGTGCCATTTTAAACAACTACAACAAGAAAAACAAAAAGAAAAATTAACAGATTGGAATTTGTTAGAACTAACCTTTTTACATGATTGACCCCACAAAACAATTAGGTGGCATTTTCATTAAATTCAAGGTTAAATGTTATTGTTTTATGTTACTATTTCACATGTTAACATTGCATTTTAAAAGTTGTGGAAAGTTGGTTCATTGTATATTGTATATAGTCAAGGATTTATGTTACTAGAAGTTTCACCATTTGTTAATACATTGAACTGTATAATTAAATACAGAGTGTTGATTCAGGGAGTAAATGGATCGCCAGTTAATGGGGTCAGGAAGGAATTAATGTTTTCCCTCTTTGATACAATTGGCCAAGTTTCAATGGGGGGTATTATTGTTTGCCTTCCTCTGGATTCAATGCCTATTTAGTTTAACAAGAGTTTTAAAAAATATTGAATGTTACAAAGCATGTAATTGTTCAAAATAGTTATTCACAGAAAGTTTACATAGCCTTCTGTTATTCAAGCATAATTATCAATTCTAAATGTTAGTTTTGTTTAAAAAAAATGGTTCAAGATTGTTTCAAATACAAGTTGCATGTTACAAACTTTTATGTTATGGTTTACAATATGTATTCATGAAAACTTCAGCCATTGTTATATTGTTATTCCATATATGACAATTAACAGAGTTAATATTGGAAAAAAATATTCGATACCAGTTGGTTAAATACAAGTTGAAATTTAAAAAAATAAAAAGTTTTATTAAAAATTTGGTATTTTTTCGTAGATAAAAAAGGTTAAGAATGTCAGACACTCACATTGTGTGGAAAACACTTTTAACTGCATTAAAATGTTATTGCCCTGTCATTTTTGACGGGCAAGTCGCTAGTCACATATATAGTTGTCAGCATTCGGGTTGATGCTAATGCATGCTGGGTCCCTGCTGAAGGTGCTCCTTGCGCTGGGGGAGATGAGCGCCATAGGCGCTCATCCCAACGACCCCCTACAACTTTCGGACCGCAAACGCAGACCCTCGCGAAGCAAGGGGAAGCATTTGCGGAGGTGGAGGCTCCCTTGTCGGCTGCAATGTGCCGCAAGTGCAGACCCTCGCAAAGCGAGGGGCTGCATTTGCGGAGGTGGAGGCTCTATGGCGCCTCACAACCGGTTACAAGCGACCACACAAGCGGGACTTGGTAAAAAACACTAACTACGGACTTTCACAAAAATATACAAGCCGCGGGACTTAGAAAAAATTAATTGCAGACTTACACAAAAACAATTACGACCCGCGGGACTTAGAAAAAATCCATTACGGACTCGCAAAAATACGACCTTACATAAAAAAAACACCAAAATATATGCAAAAATAAAACAAAAACCTTACCGACAAGGGGGAACACCCAGGACCTCTGCAACACTCCTTAAACCTTGAATTCTGGCAAATTTTCAAAGTTTAGCCACTCAAAAATCTCCTAAGCAAGAGAAAAAATGGCCGCCGGAAAAAACTAAAACGAGGCTACACGACCCCTAAAGCCGCTAAATTCCACAAAGCAAATACGGCTTTCACAAAAACCCGTATGACCTACAACATACACCATTAGCAAGGACGCTTCATCATACAAACCCACCTACCACATACACATTCGCCGCCATTTTACAACGCTAACTTACAGAATGCGGAAGTACCCAGCTACACAAACGGCTTCCTGTTGCGCACGCAGCCTATTTACACTACACACTTCACACATTGCTGACCCTTACACCTCAGCTCCACAACACTGCAAACCTACATTGTATGCTGCAGGAACATGAAAACAGATTGTCAGCTGTTCAGCACAATGCTTTCTGCATGTATTACTTACAAATAGGTAAAGTATATTAATTTATTAATTTACTACTTATTTAATTAGCATCACAAAATACATACACTCAAAAAAAAAAAAAAAACACTATCGCAATAAACGCAAAAGACATTCACTGCTCGCCTCACAATGAGCGCCAATGCTGCGCTTAGCACACAAACTACACAAGGGGACAGCCATGCAATAAGCGCAAAAAGCAGATCAGTGTCGACCTTACAATGACAGCAAAAGCGCCTATCATAAAAATAAATACAAAAACCAAGAGGCTCGCAATGTGCGCCGCCAAAGGCGCTCAGTGCAAGCCTCACAGTCAGCGCCGAGATCTCAGACCACCACAAAAATAAATGTCTGTGACAAACACCATTCCTTGACTTACAATTCTATTGCCGTCATGTTTTCATTTTTTTACGGGCAATTCGCTAGTATTACATATTTTTCATTTTATTCTATTGAGCCTTTGATAATTTAGTTTAAATGATGTCAGCATTTTAGTCAAGTTTTGATCGCAAGCTTGGTAGGTATTTTTAATTTAATCTATTATTATTACCACTTAGCCTTAGTTCTAAAGTGCCCCAAAATGTTATAAAGGGGAAAATACACGGCTATATACACATGTTTTAATGAGAAGAGGTTACTGCTCCTGAGAGCTTACACTCTATAGACAATGGTTGGGAAAGTCACCCAAAAGGACTAGGGGAGATGAGAAATAAACAGTAGGTTGGAAAAGGTGGATATGTTCCATGATGACCCAGCAGGTTAGCTGATACCTGTATGTTGTATGGGTAGTAAGCATGAGGGCTATAGCTAATAAGTTTCTTTGATAGATGATAGGTTTACTTGAAAAGGTAGATAGGGATTGGATTGAGTATACTTGGACTGAGATGTGTATATATATACACTGCTCAAAAAAATAAAGGGAACACTTAAACAACACAATGTAACTCCAAGTCAATCACACTTCTGTAAAATCAAACTGTCCACTTAGGAAGCAACACTGAGTGACAATCAATTTCACATGCTGTTGTGCAAATGGGATAGACAACAGGTGGAAATTATGGGCAATTAGCAAGACACCCCCAATAAAGGAGTGTTTTTGCAGGTGGTGACCACAGACCACTTCTCAGTTCCTATGCTTTCTGGCTGATGTTTTGGTCCCTTTTTTTAATGCTGGTGGTGCTTTCACTCTAGTGGTAGCATGAGACAGAGTCTACAACCCACACAAGTGGCTCAGGTAGTGCAGCTCATCCAGGATAGCACATCAATGCGAGCTGTGGCAAGAAGGTTTGCTGTGTCTGTCAGCGTAGTGTCCAGGGCATGGAGGCGCTACCAGGAGACAGGCCAGTACATAAGGAGATGTGGGGGAGGCCGTATGAGGGCAACAACCCAGCATCAGGACCGCTACCTCTGCCTTTGTGCAAGGAGGAACAGGAAGAGCACTGCCAGAGCCCTGCAAAATGACCTCCAGCAGGTCACAAATGTGCATGTGTCTGCTCAAATGGTCAGAAACAGACTCCATGAGGGTGGTATGAGGGCCCGACATCCACCAGCGGGGGTTGAGCTTACAGCCCAACACCGTGCAGTATGTTTGGCATTTGCCAGAGAACACCAAGATTGGCAAATTTGCCACTGGCGCCCTGTGCTCTTCACAGATGAAAGCAGGTTCATACTGAGCACATGTGACAGACGTGACAGGGTCTGGCGACGCTGTGGAGAATGTTCTGCTGCCTGCAACATCATCCAGCATGACCGGTTAGGCAGTGGATCAGTAATGGTGTGGGGTGACATTTTTTGGGGGGGCCACACAGCCCTCCATGTGCTCGCCAGAGGTAGCCTGACTGCCAATAGGTACCGAGATGAGATCCTCAGACCCCTTGTGAGACCATATGCTAGTGTGGTTGGCCCTGGGTTCCTCCTAATGCAAGACAATGCTAGACCTCATGTGGCTGGTCTGTATCAGCAGTTCCTGCAAGACAAAGGCATTGATGCTATGGACTGGCCCGCCCGTTCCCCAGACTTGAATCCAATTGAGCACATCTGGGACATCATGTCTCGCTCCATCCACCAACGTCACGTTGCACCACAGACTGTCCAGGAGTTGGCAGATACTTTAGTCCAGGTCTTGGAGGAGAATCCTCAGGAGACCATCCGCCACCACATCAGGAGCATGCCCAGGCGTTGTAGGGAGGTCATACAGGCACGTGGAGGCCACACACACTACTGAGCCTCATGTTGACTTGTTTTAAGGACATTACATCAAAGTTGGATCAGCCTGTAGTGTGTTTTTCCACTTTCATAATGGGGGTGACTCCAAATCCAGACCTCCATGGGTTGAAAAATTTGATTTCCATTTTTTTATTTTTGTGTGATTTTGTTGTCAGCACATTCATCTATGTAAAGAACAAAGTATTTCATAAGAATATTTAATTCATTCAGATCTAGGATGTGTTATTTTAGTGTTCCCTTTATTTTTTTGAGCAGTGTATATATATATATATATATATATATATATATATATATAATATATATTCACAAACACAAAACATATGAACTGAGATATAGCAATTCAAGTGAGAAAATTAGGGCCTGTGTCATTTTTCAGCAGTTAGCTTATGCCTGCCATCAATTTTACTAGCATGCCTTCAACATCCACGCAACATGTCCACCAACTGCAGCAAGCAAAAGATAAGAGATTTCTTTGCAAACACATATAAGACACAGTTTTGTAAATTGTGATAATTATCATGAGACTTACAAAGCTAGAGCTTTTCTCTGTAAAATAGACTAATGTCATTTAGTCACTGTGTGCTTACAAGTCAGACCCTAAGCATTACTTATGTGAGAAATATATACTGTATATACACAATTATCTTGCTCTTAAAAACATTTTAGTTAAGATATTGTGATTTTTTTTTATACTGGACATTTATTTAACTTTATACATACTGTAACAGTTAATGCATAAAGCAGAAACAGAAGGAAGATTTTTAAGGGGAAATTCCCACTAGTCATGCTTTTATTGCTTCATTTAAATAAGGTCTCATCCATAAACAACTTAAATTTAATATTATTATACTCTACTAGAATTTAACATATTTAATGTATGGTTCCAAAGTCTATAGAAAAATCTGATAAGAGACTAACACTCATATAAATGTAAGCTGGAAAACGGCATCAGTGTGAGGAGCTGAGAAAAGGTGCACAATGGCTCTTTGGAATTTGCTTGCTCTTTGTTTAGTGTTTCAAGTGCTCTATACAACAGATAGTTCTATGGTCAAACTTAATGATGGTGGATATGAAGATATCCTTATTGGAATTAATCCATCAGTGATTGAAGACATCAAGATTATTGATACCATTCAAGTAAGACTAATACAATGTGTATTTTCTGTTGGTTATTGGTATTTTCTGAGTGCTCAATGGGTGCTCTCTTGGTAAATACTAATGATAGAAAATTATAAAAGTTATTGAGACTAAACTTCACATTAGTCCTAATATCGGTCTTTGCCCTCACGTTAGGCATTTTTATTTACTGTGATATTCCTTGAATAATAAATTGTAAAGTTCAGACAACTTTTCTAATATTAAATCAACTAAATTTGGTTTATATTTGGTTTATAAACTTGAAAATTTTGAAGGGTAAACTATGGTTACATATTTTTAATTTTTTGTTACTGAATGTATATTTTTACTTTAACCTATAATAATATGAATTTTCCATATGTTAAAATGAATCTATTTTATTTTACTTTCCATTCAAGAATATGGTAAAGGAGGCTTCAAATTATTTATTTCATGCTACAAAGAAAAGGCTTTTCATAAAAAGTGCAAAGATCCTAATTCCTTTGACTTGGTCACTGAACAATAACTATAGAAAGCCACAAACAGAAACATACGATAAGGTAAGAAGAAGTTTTATTGTTTTTAATAAGCATTAAGTATATTATAGACCAGATTTCTAAAGTGAGATACTAGGACAACTTTACAGAACTTCTCCAAATCTGCATTACCATAAAGGATCTGTATAAGTGTCACACCTGTATATCTATACCTAAGTAATTTTTGGAATGTCTTAAACTTTTTTTTTGCATTAATGTGCAATTTACCACAACTATGTTTAATTAATACAAAGTGCACCATATTTTACATCTGAATAGTGTAAATGTATGTTTTTTCTTATATAGTTATACAATAAAATGTACAGTTATTTCTACTTAGTTCTATTTTTATAATCCATTTTGACATATCAGTGTCATAAAATATTGTTAAATTCACATTACCCCTAAATTTGATGAGCATTCTGGGATCTATGAAGCAAACTACTGATGGCTGCAATGTCTTTTTCCTAATTGAAAAAAACTGTAATTGCAGTCTTAGCCAATCATAGTGCTGCTCCCTTGAATCTCAGTAAATCTACTAAGCGTTGTACATCATAACTTACTCAGCCCGGGAAACTCCATTTTTTACTTTATAGTTGGCTCTCATTTATAATATAATTGTTAAATCTGTTCTTTAACATTCATAAATATCTGCATTATTATTTTAAGTTAACAGTAACAACTTAAAAAAAAAAATAGTGAGCTGAAAATAAAAAAAAATTAAAAAACAAGAGGCAAATTGTATGGCCTAAAAGTCCAATAATTTGTGTATATGTAATACAAAAAATAATAAATCCCCCAAAAATGCAAATGTAGACTTAAATTGTAGAAAATTAAAAAGCAGAACAGTGTATAAGAGTTTTATTTGGACTAAATAAATCAAAAACACATTTCCCTATTATAGTAAAAAAAAGTTTACTGTGTATTTCCTCACTGGGTGTCTTGTTTAAACTTTGATAGCAATTCAAACCCTATGAAATTATGTAAAAACGAGACTGCATGGTGTGCCTCGAAGTGTTACGTACTGTAGCTCTTGATGGTATTATGTGATCTGCTCTCAAGAATTCTGATAATGTATCCTAAACGGCTTCTAGCACATTATTTTATGCATTGAGAATCTGCTCATTTCATTACTGTATGTGTGATCTGTTGTACAATGCCATAAGACTTTACTGAATATGCTTTTTGTATCTTTAATGTTCTATAAACTGTTGAACTGATGCATGAAGGGCCCATTTGGGAAACCTTTTTTTGTGTGTTGTGTTGTAATTTGACAGACTGTATGATATTTTTGTAAAAGATTAATATTGGTTTGCTTCCGTAATAAGTATTGTCATACTATCTCTAAATATATTTTTATTGATTATCAAATCAATTAAAATAAATGGAGAGACAGTATGACGTGAGAATAGGCAAAAAGCATAATAAAAAGAATGGCAAAATATTCTACATGGAATGCCAGAACAATAATACAGAATATAGTGCAACTTGTTAATGATATTATTTTTATCTACTCTTTTAATAACGGCTAATTAAAATGACTTGCTCATTCACTTATTTCTGAATTCATTAGGCAGATGTAATAATTGCCAATCCTTTCCTGAAGTATGGAAATGACCCGTATACTTTGCAATATGGAGGTTGTGGAGAAAAAGGAAGATATATTCATCTGACACCTGACTTCTTGCTGAAAGATGGACTGATCAAACTTTATGGTCCAAGAGGTCAATATAACTATTACATATCATTGTATGAAATGTATATTCGTTTATATTATCAAATAGATTATCATTCAAATATCATTAGTAATTTCACTAGTATTTAGTCCCGATTCAGAATAACAAGCATTCCCTTAACATTTTCATAAAAGTTAATGATAAAAAATGAAATAAGTCCATCAATCCATACTTTTGATATCTCTGAGCCATGTTCTATTATAAAGGGCCACCATAGCTTAGTAAAAACTTCACATGCTTGTAAAGTATGTAACAAAATAATGATATTAACAGGAATGCAAGAGAGGAAAATAAATGCATTTCAGAGAAAGTCTTGGATTTAGATGACTCTGATTGTGGTGTCGTGGCTGAAGACGTCTTAGACTTCTGGTCTGTTTGTAACTAGAGGGGGTGGGTTAAATTTATGGCTCTTACTCCTGCCATGACTACTCCTGCCAAGGGGCAATTTAAGATATTTTTTAGTAAAATAATACACACTCTTATCTGCACCCATAAGTTGTATAAACCAGAAAAAAATGCATTGAGTCAGTTTGTTATTTAACCTTTTTGTATATCAGCTATGAGCCTACAGTTTGTAAGGTCTGATAATCTTGGGGCATTATCCAATCGCAAGCCTGCAGTTGCCTTCATTCTGGCCGTAAGTCTGCAGACTTGAAATTTGCAACATTTCAATTGAACAAGCCCACAACTACCTGGCCCAAAGCCTAAAAAATAAAAATAAACCATGCACCCGTAAGTAGCATTTCAGGGCATGATCATGATCAATTAAGCAAGGCCGTAACTACCGATTAGAAACAGCCAATAGTAAATGAGGCCGTCATCATGACATCATTAAAACATGGAGGTTAAACGTCAATCAATTAGTGTTTAGAAGTCCGATATGCAAACAGACTCGCAATCCGGCAATGTCCAAATAATAAAAATGAATGAAGGAAATTATCTAGTCCATGTGGGTGGCCTGATATGTATAAACTCCTTGATTCTTGAGATTGATATAAAACGGAAATGAAATGTGAAAAAATAATATTTCTCAGCTTGAGGCTTTTGTGTAATTAATTCTAATGTCTTTCATCGCTTTTCCCATCTTTTAAAGTGCAGTATTGATTTTTATTTGCATTTACAGTGCTCTGATCAGGTGTTTAACCCCCTTGCGAGTTTTATCTGGTACTCGTAGAATTTTCTTATATATTTTTTATTTACAGGTGTGAGAAAAATTGCGGGCTTGAGGAATTGTAGCAATTGAATAGTGATTTGCGATTGTGTCATTTAAGGGATTGAAACATCAAAGGCTTAGCTGGGTTGGAAGTTACGATTTTGACAACCGCAGGGATTTTAAGCTTGTAACCCGCAAACCGTTTGTGGGTAGCTAAAAGACGCCAATTAAATATCAAATTATTTTACAGGCTCCATTTCTGTCTCCAGTAACTAACAATTGCTAAGTTGAATAGGGGCCTTGGTCTATATGATACTCCAGAAATTTAAGGGTTAAGCACTAATCTGAGAAGAGGCAATACAGTTCTATATCAAAAGGTTTCAAAATGACAAAAAAAGATATTCAGTTTGTTTATTCTTGGTTTTACAGACAGAGTCTTTGTCCATGAATGGTCCCACCTTCGATGGGGAGTCTTTGATGAGTACAACCATGATGTACCTTATTACTTTAATGGAAAAGGAGATATAGAAGCAACAAGGTAGTAATCTAAAAACACTTACATTTACTTTCAGTTAAGAGAAATAAAACAGTGTTAAATACTGTATTATCAGAAAATAATTGAAAAGGGAATTTTCCTACAATAAACTTGCATTGAAGTTTGCATATTTTAAATGTCGGTCAGCTGTTCTGATCTACCCACAGACAAACAGTCACAACTACTGTTTATGGGAGATCATTGCAAATAATTTCTAATTGGCCTTTGGCTATAACTATATTGTCTATAGCATCACCAATGTCAAGCCAAAATCTTTGGACATTCTCCTGGGGTGTGAGTATGCTCAGTCTTTTGTTTTCCATTGAAGACCAATAGCATTAGTTACATTATCAACAATATAGATCCATCAGATACATTTACTGTTTCTATACTTCACTGATTGAAAGTTATTGGTTGTTCACTTCCTTCAACTCTATATCTGAGACTGTGAAGCAGTGTGGAAATATAAACATAAGTTAATTATTTAAAGTCAAATTACATGTTTACTGTATCATCCCTCAACTAGATGTTCCCTCAATATCCATGGAAAAAACCTAATTCAGAGATGTAATGCTGCAACCTGTACTGTTTACAATTGCACTATTGACACCAACACAGGCCTATATGAAGATGGCTGTGCTTTTGTTCTTGACAAAAACCAAGTTGCCACTGAATCCATTATGTATTTGCAATCAATATCCACTGTAAGTATTACTGCGTCATTTTTGTAATACTGTTCTGTTTGTTCTTGCACTGTTATCTTTATCCATCTATGTCCTTACAGCCAAATGTGTACACTCTATACGTGAACACAATATATTGGGCATTAAAGTTTCATGGCAGAACTATCAAGGCTAGTTCTTCAAAATATTATACGTACAACACTATACTTTCCCAAACTTAAATACATTATTATCAATTGCACTGCTGTCTTTTGCTCGATCAATTTTAATGTGCAATATATAGTCGTATACAATTGTACCTCTGTACGTGTCATTAATTGGTTCCAGAAGGCATGACAAGTGTCGAAAATTTTGAGTAGCACGTTACTTATTGTTTCTTCCAGAGACAGGATAAAACCTCATACAGGTTTTAGCCGAGCAAACATCGATTGCTGAAGCATTTTTTCTTATCGAAATGCATAAAAAAACTAATTCAACTAATTTTGAAAGCCATGAGTGGCGAAGTTCCACTGTATAAAACACGTCACGTTGCTTTGTACGCTTTACATTTTATTAGCCTAACCTAACATGCTATAAAATACGTTTTTTATAGTGTAAGCAAATTTGTGATTCTGTTAAGTAGAGAATCCTGAGAGCACAGTTTAATGTGTCTGATTATCTGTTTTTTTCACTGCAAAAGTAGTACAGCAGCCCTTAGAGGCTGAAAAAAATGTTTGATGTACATATAGAAGTAGCATTACAGGCTAAGGACTGCGAAATAAGTGCATAGCAGGTAGTTATAATGGATAAATAATCAACACAAACTGATTTGATTAATGTGTTGATGATAGCAATTTCTTCTAAATAAAAGTGCTATTTTCCTCACTGCTGAGTTAATGTACTATTGCTGGTAGGTCTCTGAACGGAAAAGATGAATCTCAAACTAACAAGGAACTCACCATGATTGGCATGCATTTCGTTTCAGATCTCCCTGTGAAGCGATAGCAGCATTCTCACTACCAGTGAAGTATGGTGTTTGAGAGAAGTGTGAGATATATAAAAGGGCAGAGCCATGCATATGTGTACACCATTTTTTAATGTGATTTAGAGGGGTAGCTGGCATTGTGCTGGTATAGTATGATTTCATGATTGGATAACTAAAGAAATACTACACTACATTATGGATACACAGTACATACTGTATATTTCCACTTCAATAACTACCATATTTGAGTACTAGCTATTTTTAGTGATGTTCCATAAAAATCAGATCATATTAATTAAAGATTTAATCTATGCTTGAATTTTATTTATTTATTTTATATTCATTTAAATATACACTGCATTATTTAACATGTATGTTCTCAATTTTAGGTAACTGGATTCTGTGATGCAAGTACCCATAATACTGAAGCTCCAACTTTGCAAAACAGATTGTGTAACTATCGCAGCACTTGGGATGTTATCATGAATTCCACTGATATAAAGTCCACTTCTCCAAGAACTAACAACACTCTTCCTGTCCCTTCCTTCACGTTGCTGCAAAGTAGAGACAGAATCGTCACTTTGGTGCTTGATGTTTCAGGAAGTATGTCAATTGTAAGTTTTTCTAAAGTATTTTATATCTACTTATAGGGCAAGTAAAATTCTAGGTTGGGTTGATCAATGTCTACATTATGTATATTTGATTCCTTGCTATCTACTCTCTCTAAAATATTGGCAGATATTTGCAGGGCAAACATATGTAATTTATTCCAAGCTTTACTTTCAAAACAACCTAATAAAACACTGTCATGTTAGGAAGAATTTGTCGAATAATGTTTATAGTCAATCACTAAAAATAATGCAAACTACATAGACACACAGTCACAAAGTATCCTCTCTAGACATGAGAGTTATCTACTACAGTGCTAAGTGTTAATATAAAGAACTACTTTCACAAGCCACAAGTATATATATATATATATATATATATATATATGTACATAGGAAAGACAAAGTGCACTGCCCTTTGACGACGTAGTATGTTATAATAAAATCTCAGATAAAAACAAAATATACACTCATTCTTGGGTGTAGAGGACATCAAACATTGATGGGGATCCCTCCTGGTAAGTGATTCAAGTTCAGGATTTCCACTCCCAACACCAAGCGGATCTGCCCCCAGATGGATTCCATCAGGGTAACAGTCTATGGAGTTATCCCCGGGTGTGCCTAAATCTGTAAATATAATGGTGACTAAAATCCTATATTCCACCCTCTGTGGTAAAGGATCTATGCCAAACACGTTTCACAGCCTCAATGGCTTCTTCCTCAGTAGCAGTATCTAAAGAAATGTCCTGCATTAAAGCTTTTTAAATCTCATTGACTCAATTGTCAATCAAAAAGTGCTTCCAGTTAAGAGTTTATAGTATACAGTTCACAGGTAATCCTATTTAGGATTATGTGTCCTGCTCTCAGACAGACTTAAGAACCTACCCATGGATTAGGGTACAGTGCCAAAAAAGTTTCTGTCCAGACACTAAAAATGTTATGGTGGGTAGAAAGAAGATTGAAAAATACTCCAATATGTATCCATGAAGGAAAGAAAAGATCATTAATTTCTCAGTGGCCACGCTTTTGAGCCTATATAAAGGCATAACTGAAGTCTATGAGTAGGAACCATAATCCAAGGGTATGTTCTAAAGCCTGTCTGAGAGCAGGGCACACAATACTAAAACAGATTCCCATGTTAAGTAGGTTTAAGCTAAAAAGGTGGTACACTTTCAGACACATTTGAATGTCATTACCCAGAATCCTTAGCTACAGTGGAAATACTATTTACTGATAAGATCTGTAGGAAAAACAGGTCTCTTGGCCTGCATGAGACATGTACGTGTACTCAGAATGACCTTTTCTTTCCTTTCTGTATATACAGTGGAAAGTTTTTCAATTATCTTTCTACACACCATAATATATCCAGTGTCTGCTTATGATTGCTGTAATAATAGAGATGGTATATGTTACGACCTGCTTCTTCAAGGGGGCTTGATATGAACCTAGTTCAAACCTACCCCAGCAGAATCATGTAGTTCCTGTTCTCTGTGCCACAAAAGATGGCCACAAAAGATGGCGTCTAATGAGGTACCGGCAGATAATACTGCATGCAGGTTATTAGTGGCCCATGGCAAGACCACTCCACAAGTCATGCAAAACAAAGAAATAGTCTCACACCTTGTATATGTGAAAACTATCTCTCAAAAACAACATATTTATACTATCTAATACCACAGTCTTGTGTACATTTGTGTATGTGTGGTGTCAGCCCATCCGGCTTGCAACCTTGGACTATCAAAGCCCTTGAGATCAAATTCATCAGATATCTATAGCTGGCTAGTGAAAAACCTTTATATTAAACTCAAGTGTTTGCTTAGGACTACTTGAAGTACATACATCTGTCCTGAGCCAAGGTCTGTATGTGTGAGTGTGCAATAATCTGCAGCTAACTTCTATGCAGAACGTTTCTACTAATTCCACATATGTTCTATATAACATTTTCCATATTATAATATATTATAACTAGTATAAATAATAACCATGTACAGGCAACATATAACCACACAATAACACATAATCCCACTGCAACAATATCATGCTCTCTTGGCCATATTCATAAATTACTGGCAATATGAGTCCTTAAACAATTAAATCATGACAGTATATAAAAACACATTAGAGTTATTGGTGAACCATAAAGGTAAGAAGTGCATATGAATGTGTGATTTATTTTTAAACTATTTAGATTAAGGTCCTATTTGAATGCTTGACCTCTGAAGAAGGTCCTAAAACCAAGGAAGTAGTTATTGTATTCTGGGAAAACAAATTCTCAAAGCTAAGTAATACATGTATTAGTCATAAAAGTTCAAGAAATATATGGGGTGGTGCAGAAATATTCCTAAGATAAATCAGGATATAGTGAGAGCTAAGATCAGAGATATAAGAAGGACCATAGGAGTGAAGAAGAGTAGGAAAATGTATTCATTGAGCAAGTTGACCAATTGGAATAAATGGGCACCAGAGATAAATAGATAGTTTGATATGGAATATGCAAGATGTGCAGCACATGTGCCACAAGGAGATAGTCTCAATATGTTCACAAGGAAAAGTTGCTCCTCAATGTGGACCTTAGCAATCTAATTATTTATTGCATATTAAGGCTAACATTTTAGTTTATTTAGTCCCAGATTGCTTCAAACCACTATGTTAGTGCCCTTTCTTAGGACCCACAATTCCATACCCCTAAAAGTGCAATTGAGATGATTAAAACATATGATCATATTTAAAAAGGCACAAAATATACAGATAATAATAATAAGTGTACAGTTCAATGACTGTTTCACCATTTTTGGAAAAGGCTATATTATGACAATACTGTTTTCTGTCAATTGCAGAATAATCGTATTGGACGACTTTACCAGGCTGCTGAGGTGTTTCTCATAGAGATCATTGAATTAAACTCACATGTTGGGATTGTTGAGTTTTCAAATATAGGATCTGTCACTTCACATCTGTTGAGAATAACCAACTTGAGCGATCGTGAACAGTTAAAATCTTGTCTTCCGAAAATAGCAAGTGGGGGAACAAACATATGTTTAGGGATTCAGCGTGGATTACAGGTAATTATTTAACTTCTTATCTTTTCCCAATTATACGGTATTATTGTTATCTTCATTTGGAGTCAAATTTCCAAAATTATTTTTAGTTATCTACTTCTACAAATATAGTGTGTTTGAAAGAAATTAAATATTAACAAACTAGTAACTTGCCCGTCATAAATGATGGTATCTTAGAATGTTATCTTGCATTGTCTGTGATGTCTCTCTCTGTGCTGTCTCTTTCTCTATGTGTTATGTGGTGAATATGCTGTCTCTCCCTGTGCTGTCATTTTCTTTGCTTTCTCTCTCTGTGCTGTCACTCACTGTCTTTACTGTATCTCTCTCTCTCTCTCTCTCTGCCTCTTTCTTTGCCGTCTGTCTCTCCCTGTGTGCTGTCTGCTTCTCTCTTTGCTGTCAATCTCTCTCTCTCTCTCTGTTCTGTCTCTCGCTCTTTGCTGCCTGTCTCTCTCTCTCTCTCTCTCTCTCTCTGTGCACTCTATCTTTCTCTGTGCTGTCTCTCTCTCTGCTGTCTTTCTCTCTCTAAGCTGTCTGTCACTTTCTTTGCTGTCTGTCTGACCCCTTCTCTATCTCTGTGATGTCTCTCTTTTACTCTCTCTGCTCTGTCTCTCTCTTTGCCATATGTCCCTTTGTGCTGTCAGTATCTCCTTGTGTTTTGTCTGTTTCTCTCTTTGCTGTCTCTCTCTCTCTATATATGTGCTTATCTCTTTCTCTGTGCTGTTTCTCTCTGCTGTCTCTCCCTTCTTACTGTATCTTTCTCTCTCTGCTATCTTTCTCTCTCTGAGCTCTCACTCTCTCTGCTGTCCGTCTTTCTCTTTGCTGTCTGTCACTCTATGTCCTCTCTCTCTCTCTCTCTCCATGCTGTCTTTCTTTTTTGTTGCCTATTTCTCTTTTTGCTGTCTGTCTCTCTCTGTGTACTGTCTCTCTCTGTGCTCTCACTATCTCTTTGTGCGGTCTCTCTCTGTGTGCTGTCTCTCTCTCTCTCTTTGCTGTCTGTCTCTCTCTGTGCTGTGTCTTTCTGTGTGCGTTCTCTCTCTCTGTGCTGTCTCTGTATAATGGCTGCTGTTATACCGGCTTTCCAAGCCCGCCATTTGATGATGTCAACATTACAGACAACTGTTAATTGTTATGGTAGATTATAACTACATTTTATACTAGTTTAAATAGTCTGAAAAATTTATTTAACTGGTTTTTTTAAGCATATATTACATACTTGGTTGAAGCATAAAAAGTAGTCCGATGTTAACATAACTTGCTCATTGATTAATAATATTAATTAATTATTTAATAATAAAAATAACTTAAATTAATTCATTTTATTAACAATAATATCATTTTCTTTTCTTACATGCGATTGATAATAGTGAAATAAAATAGTATTTAGCTGCTTTAATTAAATTTGTAGCAAATCATTTACAGTCACGGATGGTTTCCAATTACAATAGATTGATCTCATTTTACGAATGCAGGTAAACAAGGAACACGATGGCTCAGTATATGGAACTGAGATAATATTAGTCACAGATGGACAGGACAATCAGGATACTAAGAAATGTTTTTCTGAAATCAGAGCCAGTGGCACAATTATACATACTATAGCTATTGGGCCTACTGCTGAAAAGGTACTAGAAGAAATTGCGGACATGACAGGTAAGCTATAAAATGTATAGTAACATTTGAATCTATAAAAGTATCCATGGCACTGTAATCATAAAATAAATATACAGTGAAAATGCTATTGTTGAAAAAATACTCAAAAAATCGATATATTAATTTTTACAGAGAATTACTAATCTGGAGTGTCTTACAATGCCAACTGTCCATGCAGGATAAAAATGACAACAATATTTTAACAATTTCAATAGATAATATATAATATTTCATAATAAATTGTAATATATTTTTCAGGAGGACGTACTTATTTTGCACCAGATAACATAGACCCTAATGATTTGATTGATGCTTTCAGCGGAGTATCATCTGGAAATGGCGATATTTCTAGCCAGGCTATTCAGGTAAAATATTACGTAGGATATATTTTTTTAATAAAAATGAATTAAATTCAATGTGACGTACTTTTGAAACATAATGTATTTTTGGAAATTGCTAAATGGGTAGTAATATATTCCAATGTAAACTCATTTACGGCGTATTGTACTCGCTTTGGATCTTTATGGAAGAAGCAAAAATATCTAAAAATAGGATAAAAGGTATTTTAATATTGTCTCAGACAACCCTAAAAAGAAGACTTGTCTAAATGAATCCTCAGTTACTCATTCATAGTGAGAATCCATTCTGCCAGTTTTCAAATTATTATGGAGGTTCATGGAAAAATAAAGCTCTTAGGATATATCCTGCTACTTTAGATGGGGTGGGACTCCCACATAAGTTTTTGCAGTTCAGAACTAGTTGGGGATGGACCAAGCACTGAAACGTTGTTGACTTGGGATTTGCTGCTTAAGGGTGAGTTTACAACTTCTTAAACGCAAGCTGTTGTCCTTAGGCACTTTGCTAGAGTTTTTTTTGTAACCAATTTAGAGAAAGCACATATCTAGATAGAAAGCAATGCTATGCTAATATATTCGTTGTAGTAAGAGCAATAGTAGTAGTAGTATTAATATAAGTAGTCACAGTCATTGAGGGGATATGTTTGTGAGTGGCCAACCCTGGTAAGGGGGCTCAGTGCTGGCAGGAAAATATATCATTATTTATTGTGCATATTGAGAAACCTGGCATCACTTGAGGAAGTAACAGAGCTTGTTATCTGGCACTGATACGCAAGCACTATCTGGTTTGCCACTTCCTATCACACATACATGAGTTTATGGCCCTCCAGTAAGCCCTATCACTATATTCCAAGTTTATAAACCATATTTATCTAGTAAAGGGAAACAAATATGTGCAGGTAATTTAAAGATTACTGTGGTGAGATGGGAAAAATGAATGTGTATCGAGGGCCCTGGACATTACATTTGTATTGGGACCTAAGATATCTGATGGTGGCCCTTTTAGTCATAGTAGTAGTAGTAGTAGTATCATCTCCAGAGCTATAAAGTATTTTGGGATAATTGCAGTATAAACAACCAGGGCTCTACTCAAGAAATATTACAATTTACTGGATATTTTATAATAAATTAAAAAATGTATGAACAACCACTGATTCTCATCCTTAAAGAAAATTGTTTTTGATTTTGTTTTTTATACTGACAGCTGGAAAGTATGGCTTTAACTATCAAAGCAAAGGATTGTTTGAATGGCACTGTTTCTGTTGATAGCACCGTGGGAAATAATACATTTTTTCTAGTTACGTGGCAATATTTAATCCCAGCAATCAGTTTAAAAGATCCAAGGGGAATAATATATACTACTCCGCAGTTCAACAGCGACATGACTTCCAAATCCGCAAGGTTGGAAATTAATGGAACAGCAGAGGTAATCTATTCTGTTTTTCAAATATACGCTTTCTCAAATATAAAACAACATACTAATGGATAAAGTTATTTTCTTGCATCACTCATGTCAGCAAAACAGGTGTTAATAAACAATGTAGTTTAGTTATATGACAAATCAATTCTAGCCTTGGTCCATGTCTGTTTTTATCACTAGATAAAGTCTCATTTCTATAGTTTGTACAACATTTTATTTCATGTAATTTGGCATATGACCTGGTAGGTATTTCATTCAAAGACCGTCTTGGACATAGTAATGTGTTTTGGGACATCCCTATTCTATCCCTTTAAAAAAACTATTGATGTTATACTATTTTTCAGTTAATAAAATATGTTTTCCCTTGTTCTAACCTAATCTAAGATTTTTACTCAAATTACTACCAAATGTATGGACCATATTAAAAGATGTGCTCTTTACCATGCTTTTAGTTCACATGTGTTGATTCTATTGTATTTTGTTCCTGAAGTTCCATACATGTAGCTTCATTGTAACCTGTGACAGAGTATGCGCAAATCATCATATAGAACTTGTACGCTTCTGCCAATAAATCAGTATTTGTCATCTCCAGCCTTCAAGACAGATCAGGAGATAAGGATATACATTCAAGTATATTATTCAGTGACTTTTATATAGACCCATCAAGCTTCAAGCAGTGTTATTATTTATTCTTGGACAGAGTATCTCAAGGACTGATGCATATAGAAACACTGATAAAAACAAAAACAATATTTAGCATTTTAGCGTCATCATATTTATTATGGTATTTACTGTTTAAAACATATATTATTGGTAGTAGTAGTCGTAGTATTATTATTATTATCCTTTATTTGTAACGCGCCAACATATTCTGTAGCGCTACACAGGGATTAGGTACAAGTCAAAGACAATATGAACACAATGCAGAGGAATGGAGGGCCCTGTTATTGAGCTTTCAATCAAACACACATAACGTTCCCTAAAGCACCTGACAAGATTGAAAACTCCAGCCCATGAGTAAGCCCAGTGAATGGGCGAAACGGAACCATCGGGCATTACTGATCTAACCAGAGCCAGAGGATCAATGTGCAGAGGAACATTTTTTCATTAGCATCATGCTGCATTGCAAAGGAGCCAGGTGAACCACAAGTATCTGCGATAATGAAATAACAAAGTATATTTGGACAAGCATAAAGTCCTATATTTTCTATAAGAATTATACCCCTAATATTTTGATGCTTTTTTGGATTTTTTGATTCTGTTCTTGGATTTAATCAGAAATCCCTTTTTTTTGTGCTATACAAATTTATTATATTTCCTCTGTTGATCTAATATAATGTTTTTTTCTGGTAGATACCTCAGTACTTTGTTGTTTTGCTTTTAACATCGTTGCTTTTTAACTATATATAACTCAGTGTTTTTTTCATTAATAAAAACTACACAAACCCGATGATTAGCAGATTTCTGCATTATATGAGGATTTGTTAAAATGTTATATAGAGCCATTAGAAAATACAATCGGGTCAAAACTATGTAGTGCAATTTTAAAATGTACAAAAGGAATAATTATTTGTCCATTATATGACTCAACACGCTTAAGTTTTGGATTTAAACACTGCTGTTTATACATTTTTAACTTCCCTTCACGACGTATTTTTTTATTTTTAACTTCTAAAAATAAAGTTTTCCTAAAATAAAATAAATAATCTTAAGATTGAAAACTCGCAAACTTACATTCTAAATTATAAGTACTCTCAGCATTTTCTCAACAATAATTTCCTTTTCTCAGCCCCCACCATTATCAAATGAAAGGGTTAAATGAACTGTAAATATGATTTTGGTTTGTTTATGTAGTTAATCAGAATCAGGGAAACACTTTATACCATTTCCTTAGATTGTAAGTCTGCGAGTTTCTATGCTAAGTATTTTGGGAATTCACCATGGACATTGGCAGCCTTATTAAATTGCGATTCGGCCAATTGGATAGGGCTCTATATAAGCACACAGCATATTTTTTTTACAGAAGTTTTTAGTTAGTGAATTTCTATCCAATAGCAAGGTCTTCACTAACTAAAAACTTCTGTAAAATAAAATATGCTATGTGCTTAAATAGAAACCTATTCAATTTGCCGAATCACAATTTAATAAGGCTGTGGATTTCTATCTTAAAGACAGGGCCCTCCTTCCTTTGCTAAATGTTAATCTGTATTTATCTTTGTCTGAACCTAATTTATGTACAGCGCTACGGAATATGGCGGCGCATAATAAATAAACTATAATAATAATAATAATAATAATAATATCATAAAGACTTGCCAAGAAAGATTGTATTATTCTTAAATGTAAAGTTCTGTACATTTGATACTATCAATACAGTAGCACTCAGCATTTATCTCTGCCAAAATGAAAATGTGCTGAAAAGTTTTCAGAAAAGAGCTTTTCTTAAATGTTTTGCTTACACCTGCATGCTGAGCTTAATGGATTCAGAAGTGAGAGGTATTATTATTAAGATAATTGAGAATGAGTGCATTGGTCTAGTATCATCTTATTCACAAAGATAATGCATACGGTGAGATGTTCTGCATTATTGCTGCAATTTAAAATATTTTGCAAGCAGACTATTTTACAATTTCAAAACCTCCTAACAAACTTTAATCAATACAACATTATGTGGAACTCATTATCAATATCTACCTTTTAAATTAAAACTGTTTTCTAAATCTGCAATTATTTTAGTTTTTCTAAAATGGTGATACTGTAAATGCCAGAGAGTTGAAACAGAATAATAATTCTAGCACCAGTTACTTAAGTGCATTACACATTATGCCTGATGTTTTGAGGCATTTTTGGGTATTCTGCAAAGCATCTATTACTCTGAATCATTCAAATATTGTAATAAATTGCCATGGATGACTAATTTTATTAAATGTATAGGATTTCTAAATATTAGGAAATATTATTCCATGTTATTCTCCTTTAAAATAGTGTATCTATTTAAATCTTTCGATTTAAATGCACTTGAATTATTAATGCTTTTTTTATTTTTCCTAGAGAGGACCTTGGCATTACAGCCTTTGCAGCACATATTCATCAGTTCAATCCTTAGGTATATCTGTGACCTCCAAAGCAGCTTCTGCAGATGTGCCGCCAGTTATAGTAAATGCACACATGAATGTGGAAATAAACCAATACCCTAATCCAATGGTTGTGTATGCATCAGTAAGTCAAGGGCTGCTTCCTATAAAGGGAGCAAAGGTGACGGCAACTATTGAACCACAGACTGGATCTTCAAAGATTCTAGAGCTTTTTGATAATGGAGCAGGTAATAAAAGTAACATTTCTAGCAATAATATCAACATAATACCCTGTTCTCTCCACTGAAACTTACTACTAAATCTTTATCTCTCCATTCCTCTGGTCATCGGCGTAAGCCCAAATTATTATTTTTTTTTGGGGGGGGGGGATAATTCAACTCTAGCAGGACAGGATGTATATGTCTATATGGCAACTTATTACTGTATGTGTATATATATATATATATATATATATATATATATATATATATATATATATATATATATATATATATATATAAATTATGGGTCAAAGCTTTCATGGAAAAGACATACTGCTCCATAGTGCTCTATCTGGTAATGCATGATTAAGTTTACTTTTGCTATTTTTTGTGTCCCCTGTTCATTTAATCTGGGGAGGGATTTGTCCCCCTCTCCCTCCCCCAGTTCCTACACATCTTGTCTCTGGTATACATATAATTGTTTTTGCCTTTCAGGTGCTGATATTATAAAAAATGATGGAACATACTCAAGATACTTCACTGCTTTCTCAGGAAATGGGAGATACAGCTTAAAAGTTCGAGTTGAAGGCAAAAAGAATAGAGCTCGCCTAACTCTGCCCAGGAGTCGTGCTCACTATATCCCTGGTTATATAGAAAATGGTGAGAATTGATTTTCCTTTTTAGTTTCTTAAATATAATGGACTATACATATGCATTGATAGGTATTATATTACTTGCATATTTAAATCCAAGTTAAAATATATATGTAAACAAATACTTTTACACTTTCAGTAGCCATAATCTTTAAACAGTTTCTCCGCACTACCTGTAAACACTATCAGCCTTATTAAATTGTGATTTGGCTAATTGAATAGGGCTCTATATAAGCACAGAGCATATTTTTTTTACAGAAGTTGTTAGTTAGTGAATACCTTGCTTTTGGATAGAAGTTCACTAACTAAAAACTTCTGTAAAAAAAATATGCTCTGTGCTTATATAGAGCCCTATTCAATTGGCCGAATCGCAATTTAATAAGGCTGTATGTGGCTGACGTACTCAGGATGAATCACAAACACTTTCACGCATACAGGATGTAAGTATGTGACAGATTTTGCATGAAGTATCAGTGGTAGATTGAGTGCATAAGAATACACAAATGCTTACATATAAGTGCATGTAAGTACAACATTGAGGGTAAGCATGTGTGTGTATGTACTTGAAATTGAGTATGTTTCCTCATATGCAATGTTTGAGAAATACCTCTGAAGTGTCTCACACGTATTTCTGCTAAGCAAATATATATAAACAAGAGTTAATAAAACCTTTGTACTTCATCAATGAAGCACTCCTCAATGTTGATTAAAACTTAACTTTTATGAGATGCTTATAAAATTGTTTCATTGTGCATTCATTATACATTGTCATAAACTAATGCAAATAGTATCAGGGTCAAGAAAAACAATGTAGCACATGAAAAGCACAATATCAGATCCCCCCAAGTACCTACTAATAAAGAGATACAGCAACCTTTTATAGTGAGTCAAAGGAAAGGGTTCATTGAACTTGATAAATTGTAGCAACAGGGAGAGCATATATAGCAATAGAGTGTCTACCAGTGTAATATTTATATTTACTAGTGAGCCTCGTGTGATAAAGGAGGGGGTTCACTGAACTTGATACACTGTAGCAATATATATATATATATATATATATATATATATATATATATATATATATATATATATATATATAAATAGTAGCGTAGTAGTACATAATAATAATATATGGTATCAATAAATATATACATATAGCAACAAATATATACATATAGCAACATATATTCAGTTACAATTTTATTTTATGCTCATAATAGCTTAATCAAGTCACATAAGAAATATATACAATGACTGTTGTTGGAAGTGTTACTGCAAGCAAATCTCATCCAATTGTTAAGTCTATTACACAATTGGACTAGTGGTAATCTGAAGGAGGACCATGCACAAATAAGAGCCTCATTGCTTTTCTTGACCCTGATACTACAGTAGACTCTCAGTTAACCGGCACCCATGGGGATTTGTTTCTTAAGAGTTACCAATAAAAGAGGCCTAGATTAGCTGCACACAGGATGCTCTGCTTAGTATATTTGTCAGTGAGGGCTGTTCTCGCAGCAGCAGCTTTCACTCCCCACTTTCACAAAGGGACGTTCAGCTGAACCCGGGGAATGTAACGCTAACACTGCCCTAGCTCAGTCACTCATGCCTATCTGCTTCCAGGTAAAACTGAATTGCAGAAATGTACAGTGGGTGAAATCTAGGTGCCTGTAAGTATTTTGTGGCATGACAACCTGGCTCCTGGCATTTGTTGAGCCCTGTACATTTTAATTTTTATTTAAAGTACAGTATTACATTTTTAATCTGGTTGCTTGAGAGTTTTGGTTGCTTGTGTCCCAGTTAACTGAGAGTCTACTGCATTTACATTGGTTTATGATTATGTATTATGAATGCATTTCTAAGCAATTTTATAAGCATTTAATAAAAGTTAAGTTTAAATCAACTTTGAGGAGTGCTTCATTAAAGAAGTACAAAGGTTTTATTATCTCTTGTTTATATTTCCTTGCATGCAAGTGCATAGATGAAAGAGTGCTTGGTACATGCATATGAGTTTGAGCTTGAAAGGTAGCACACATGTTAGTGAGAGTATGCAAGAACATATTCAGAGCATGCATGTCCGAGTGAATGTGTGTATGACAGTGTTTTCATGCATGAAAATGTGTGTGTGAGAGTGCATATGACATGAGGGATTTTGTGCAAGAGCATTATAATGAGCACATGAGAAATCGACTGTGTAAGTAGGTACACGAGAGTGTATTTGCATGTGCATTTTCACTATTAATATTAACTGATTTTCCTGAATTCACTTGGAATTATTTCTGTTCTATTTGGGGTTTGATGCATTAGTACAAGGAACAGTGCAGCTAGAGACCCCTAACACAGTCTAGAGAGCCATTTCAAATTAAGTGACATTTACCCAGTAAAAATCCTCACCTGAAACGTAAAAAGGGCAACTGCTACCCATGTGGGCCAACAAAGATAGCATATATAAATAAAAAATGAATAGGATTATTCCCAGATTGTAAACACTTGCCCCAGTTAATTGTGTCTGTGTAGATTTTCATGGCAAAGATACTGGATTGGGTTGCCAGTTCTTTCTCCAGTGGACTGCAATTTGTCTAACCTCTCTGCCATGACCGGTCCATCTTGGGTGACCCTACATGGCATAGCTCATAGCTTTACTGAGATACACAGGCCCCTTCACCATGACACAGCAGCATTCCAGAAGAGGGTAATAATCTTTAGTGAGCTATTAATTGGAGGGCCAAGGGCTACACTGCCGCTGCTTGATACCTGTATTTAAAAAAAATCACTTTAACTGTTGGGTAAGGGCACACACTGGCAAGACCGTATGCTCGGAAGTCTAACAAATGATGCACCAGTAAACTCCACTTATTCCTAGAAATATACCTGTTGATAAATATAGATAAAGGGTTTGTAACATGCTTTGTGTGGCACACCTTTGACGTGAATGGAAAATGTTGTATACAACATGCAATAAGCTACACAACTCATACTTAAAGGCATATCCAAGTTTTATGGATTAATACATTTCTGCACTCTATAGGCAAAAAGCAGCCTTTATGTATGCAGCACATCTCATAAAACATTTTATTTTTATTAATATCTAAAAATCCCTCTAATGATCATGTTGACATCCCCAGCATGCAGCATTCGGGGATCAATTTTAACCCATTATTCACCTGCTGTTTCTTCTTCAGCCAGTAAGAGAGCAGTGATGTCAGCCCCCAAGTCACTGCTGGGATATGACTCCCTGCTGCTTCCTGTCTGTGCTGTGCATAGCGCCTAACATGGTGCCACACTACATATCCCAGGATAATTTGCAGCACAAACAGGAACCCCAGAGTTTAATTAAAATCTATCAGCTAACCCGATTGGGCAAAACTATTTATGCTAATTTAGCCTGGGTTTGGAGGGTGTGTTAACCCTAATTTTCAACTGTCAAAAATTACAAGACATTTTGCTAACTTCACGGTAAGTGTTGAAATGTTTATTTTGGTATTTTTTCATGCCAGACATTTTTTTTCATACACTATAAAGTCTCCTCTATCAGATGCACTAATAATCCAGGAAACTTAGATAAGGCCTTTAAGCACCTCCTTACATAGGCATCTCAATACATATGATGTGTTTAAAAAGGTATAGCTTGAGGTTGTGAAAAGTATTTTTTAGTCACTTAATATTGGTTTTTGGTTAAATTGTGACACTATGCAATCTTTCTTTGGACTACTAAATTTCCAGAATCTGTTTAAATATCAAATGTTTTTTTATGTTTTTATGGTTGCATTAGATCTCACAAAAATAATGATTTAATACATAAATTTACACCATTTTAAATATATTAAATCACATTTAAAATTATATATTTTTTTTAATTTTAGGTGTTGTCTCTATGAACCCTCCAAGGCCTGTAGTTGATGAAGATGACCTTGATTTTGATTTGGGACCATTTAGCAGAACTGCTTCAGGTGGCTCTTTTGTGGTATCTAATGTGACACCAAACATAACTGATATCTATAAACCTGAGAAAATCACGGACTTGGTTGCCAAGATAGAAACAGGTGCAATTATTTTGTCTTGGACAGCCACCGGTGATGACCTGGATGAAGGAATGGGTATGTGAATTTATTGTGAGATACTAAATGTAAAAACATTTCTAGCAGAGGCAGGGGGTGGGGCTGCCCTATGCAGTTTATTTATTTATTTGTCATTAAAAAAAAACATTGGTAGTGTAGGCAGTGGTGTCATATAGCCGGTTCCCACAGGTTCCTACAAATAGGTTGTTAATATATGTTGAGGATCTCCACTAGACCTGTGCTGCTCATAGAGACCCCAGGAATCCCCACTAGGGCCATGGTGCCCATTGAGGTCTCTGGGGCTCCCTACTAGGCCCAAGGGTCAAGAGAAACCCCCAGCAAGAACTATAGGGCCCAGGGAGACCCACAGCAAGACCCCTGGGAGACCATCATTAGACCTGTGAGAGGCAATTAAGCACCCTCCTCATTAAAAATGTAGGTCCCATTAACCCCATGGGTTTTCCTATATATATATTAAATCCTACATATAACCTATATATATTGAACCCCTATATCATGGTGATCCCTAAGGACCCCTATGGTATTACAAAATTAATCAATATACCATGGAGGTCCATACTGACCCCCATGGTATTCCTATGAGTACCATAGGGATCCATATTGGAACCCCATAGTCCCTAACACTAAAGTACCAAAAATAAAAAAGATTACAAAATATGAACTAAACCTGTAGTGGGAATAAACATTACCTAACTCTTTGATGACCTCCAGAAACAATCACCATGCCCTGGTCTTCAATCTTCAGCATTGGATAAGCCGGCACTTCCATGTTGCTAGAGAAATATATCCTCCTCTTTCTTTATTAATGCCATGGTTTCTCTCGGCCCACAGGTCAGCCAATCACAACCAGGTATTTTAAATAGTGTTGTTCCTTGTCTGATTGGTTGGTTACATCCGTAACTAATTAGAATGCACAAATTTCAATTTCCACTGGGAAATGGGCATCAGATAGTGGGAACTGTATGGTACTGTATGCAAATAGCAACCTAACCAGCTATCTTTATGGATGATGGTTATTGGATGTGCACAGTGGTTGCTACACTGTAAATTCAGGTGCAGTCAAGTAGCTCGGCAATCTCTGTATGGGCACCCATCAATCAGCTAACCTATGAGGGCCTGTTTTTTACGTGACCATGATCAGGGCCATGACAAGAAGTTAAGGCACATAGAAATGTCGTCATGAATAAGATATAGATGTGTATCGTTACAATAGCATTAACAGGGTTTAAATTATTGATGTGCAGATGTGGATTAGAAAGATTATTGTTTACCAGCAGTTACAGGGTGCTTTGGTCTCAGTATACGTGTTTCAATACTACAGGAGTGGAACTGTCGGCTTTATGAGTATTACTAAAGGAGAGCCTTGACATATAAGGGCCCTATTCAATTCCCTATCTCTCAAAGTTACACCACTAAATAGTGGTCAGCAACTTTACTTAGCTATTCAATTAATAATTTTTTCATGTTTAAGGTAAAAACAATTGTGAGTAAGAAACTAAGGGCCTCATTCAATTGCAACACCGCAAGTTACGTTATACAGGACATATGTCTGCGGGCTTGCTGCAGGCTTGAGATTTGTTACAATTATGGATTGTTTCAATCGAACAAGACCGCAATCTGAAAACATAAACCATGCACTTGTATGTAGCATTTCAGAGCGTGAGCCAGATCAGTTAAGCAAATCAGTAACTCCCAATTTAGAAACAGCCAATAGAAAATTAGACCGTCATCATTACGGCAGTATAAGATGGAGGTTACATGTCAATCAATTAGTGTTTAGATGTCCGATATGCGATCAGACTTGCAAACCCGAAAAATACAAAATAATAAAAATGAATACCAATACTGTTCTAGTCCATATGGGTGGCCTGATATGTATTGACGCCCAAGATTCCCAAGATCGATATAACCCGAAATGAAACATAAAAATAAATGATTTTTTGCAAGCTTTGCTAGCTTGAGACTGTTGTGCAATTACCGTATATCCTATAAGCTGAGTTTTTCAGCCCTTTTTTTAAGGCTAAAAAGGGCCACCTAGGCTTATACTTGAGTCACTCTTCCCCCCCGTGTCTCTCTAACCACCCCTTGTCTCTCCCCCCCCTGTGTCTCTCTAACTCCCCCTTGTGTCTCTCTACCCCCCCCCCCCGTGTCTCTCTACCCCCCCCGAATCTCTCTACCCCCCCGGGTCTCTCTACCCCCCCCCCCCGGGTCTCTCTACCCCCCCCCCCCCCTGCATGTGTCTCTAGCACCCCCCGTGTCTCTCTAACCCCCCCGTGTCTCTTTCCCTCCCCCTCCTCATCCTCACCCCCTCATTCTACCCCCCCTCATTCTAACCCTCTAAATCCCCCCCCCCCCCACTCCCTTCTCTCCTCACTTACCTGCTCCGGCCTCCGTTCATTCCGGGTCTTGATGTGGTGCGCATGACGTCACACGCGCGCCATGTCATTAGCATATACCGGGTGCCGGCACCCGGTATATGCTAATGCTGTGACGCACATGTGACGTCACATGCGCACCACGTCAAGACCCGGAAGGAGCCGAGGCCGCAGCAGATAAGTGATGGGAGGGGGGTATTTAGAGTGGTAGTATGAGGGGGGGTTTAGAATGAGGGGGGGGGGGGTTTAGGAGGGGGTTGAGGATGGGGGGGTTGAGGTTGAGGAGGGGGTTGAGGATGGGGGGTTGAGGTTGAGGAGGGAGGTTGAGGAGGGGTTTGAGGATGAGGAGGGGGGCTGAGGATGAGGAGGGGGCTGAGGATGAGGAAGGGCCTGAGGATGAGGAGGGGGGCTGAGGAGGAAGGTTGAGGATGAGGAGGAGGGTTGAGGAGGGAGGATGAGGAGGGAGGATGAGGAGGGGGTTATGGATGGGGGTGTTGAGGATGGGGGGGTTGAGGTTGAGGAGGGGGTTGAGGATGGGGGGGTTGAGGTTGAGGAGGGAGGTTGAGGATGGGGGGTTGAGGAGGGGGGGTTGACGTTGAGGAGGGAGGTTGAGGAGGCGGTTGAGGATGAGGAGGGGGTTGAGGATGGGGGTTGAGGATGGGGTGGTTGAGGTTGAGGAGGGGGTTGAAGTTGAGGGAGGTTGAGGATTGGAGGGTTGAGGATGGGGGGTAAGGATGGGGAGGTTGAGGAGGGAGGTTGAGTAGGGGGTTGAGGATGAGGAGGGAGGTTGAGGATGAGGAGGGAGGTTGAGGAAGGGGTTGAGGATGAGGAGGGGGTTGAGGATGAGGAGGGGGGTTGAGGTTGAGGAGGGGTTGAGGATGGGGGGTTGAGGATGGGGGGTTGAGGATGGGGGTTGAGGATGGGGGGTTGAGGTTGAGTAGGGAGGTTGAGGAGGGGTTGAGGATGAGGAGGTGGGTTGAGGAGGGAGGTTGAGGAGGGTGTTGAGGATGAGGAGGGGGGTTGAGGTTGAGGAGGCGGTTAAGGAGGGGGTTGAGGATGAGGGAGTTGAGGAGGGAGGTTGAGGATGAGGAGGGATGATGAGGAGGGAGGTTGAGGATGAGGAGTGTGGTTGAGGAGGGAGGTTGAGAATGAGGAGGGGGTAAGAGACACAGGGAAGGGAGAGGGGGGAAGAGACACAAGGAAGGGAGAGGGGAGAAGAGACACGGGAGAGAGAGGGGGACACAGGGGGAAGCACATTTCCCACCCTCCACTTATACTCGAGTCACTCATTCTACCCAGTTTTTGTGGTAAAATAGGTGCCTCAGCTTATACTCGGGTCGGCTTATACTCGAGTATATACAGTAATTATATTGTCTTTCATCACTTTTCCCTTAATTTACAGTGCAGTATTGATTTTTTATTTGCATTTACAGTGCTTTAACACCTTTGCGGGTCCCATCTGGTACCCATAGTATTATCTTTTACATTTGCTGTTTACTGGTGTGAAAACATTTGCAGGCTTGCAGAATTGTAGCATTTGAATAGCGATTTGCGATTTTATCGATCGTAACTCTTGCGGACGTGAAAGATCAAAAGCTTTGTAACAACCGCAGGGATTTTCAGCCCGTCACCCAAAAATTGTTTGCAGCTCGCAAAATGACGCCAATTGAATAGCAAATTAGTTTATGGGCTACATTAGAGGCTCCCGTAAGCTACAATTTCTCAATTGAATGAGGCCCTAAATCTGCTCTAGAACAACCCATTCTAGTAATATTACGAGTTATCCACAGAAAGCTATTCAATTCCCCACTCGCAATATTACTCATGACTTGCAACTTGTAATTTTGCTGAATTACAGCAAAAATAATTACATGCATTGAAGAGCACCAATGATGGCAGAAAAATGCCTAAAAAATTATCATGTGTCAAATCTGATGCAGAAAACACATTTAAAACCTCCCTCAATGAGCCAGGGGATAACCAGGATTTCTTCATTTAAAAAAACAGTAAATGGAGAAACCCAGACCCCCCCCCCCTTCCGTGCCGGGAAGGGATCCCCCAGAGATGCCCTTCCACTGTCACACCTGATCCACTATATATAACTATGAAGGTCTATTGAGACCAATCCCATGGAAGATAAAAGGAACCCTGTGGTGTGACGCTCATGGAAACCACTATGGCTCTGTTGGACAGCCATATTGTGGCCATGTTGTTTTTTTCTGCCATCCAGTTCCTGGTCCCATTTTGTTCAGTGAATCCATGTTAGATTACCATGGCATCACACAGAAAGAAACCCCCACAAACCCCAAATAGTGACGTGTTAATTACATCTTCTCAGGCAATGGGATTCCCATTGAGTTCTTAGAGCAGAAACATCCTGCCATGTAGATCAAAGGGAGTATCTTTTCATTACTGCCCAGAGCGCCCAAAGCATCTTGAGGGGATCACTAGAAAGAGACATCAAATGATTGACATATGAGCCACAGAAAGCATAACGATTGGCTAAAAGGAACTGTCACTATGGGGTGTGACTTTGTGATGGAGGGGTGACTAAATGGTATAAAAATGTTGGATGGGGAAAAAATAAAGGCTACTCATTTGTGGTAAAACATAATTTAAAAAATGATTATATTCCCTCTCAACTAGTGTGGATCAAGGAGCTTTATACTAAAGTTTTTAAATACTGAATATTAAGTGTTTATATAGAATGTGAAACATATCAATCATATTTATATAATAGATGATTACTTACATGTGGATCTAAATTAATTTGATTTTATATGAATATGTTCTTATTGCAGCTTCAAGATATGACTTACGAATGAGCAAAACACTCAGAGATCTGAGAGACAACTTTGACACTGCTAATTCAGTGAACATCTCCAACCTGAAACCACAGGAAGCTGGATCCAGTGAAATATTTACATTTGTGCCCGAAAATATTGTTATAGAAAATGGAACCATTCTTTATTTTGCACTGGTTGCCTTCGATGATATATCTCAGAAATCAGATCTGTCTAACATAGCACAGGCTGCTCTCCTCATTCCTGCAGAACCAGAGGCCACCGAGGATCCAAAGGAGGGAAGTTCTAAAGTGAACATAACAGCTGTGGCATTGATAGTATCTTCAACTGTAATTCTAATTTCTCTTATTATAAGTATTACTGTCTGTATTTTGAGCTATAAGAGAAAAAAGAGAAATCCAGAAATTAAATTCTAAGGAAATATCTGTGCGTATCAATAACTACTGCTAATGCCATACTCATATTAATGTCTTCAGTTGCTTAAATATAAATGATGTACTAGGATTAAACCTAATTTAGTTAGACCAAATATGTTTACAGATTTTATATATATATTATACATTTAAGATACTTCAACGTAGGGTAAATTAGCTTCAGATTTAGTAGGACATATGAACCAGTAGGCCCAATGAGTCGATTCATGATCCTTTGTAAAAGGTCTATGCTTGGTAAACCATCAGGGCAAGTTGATGCAGAACTCAGCTACTCACTAAACCAAATATTCTTTTCTGCTTGTGCCTTGGTACATGATAAATATTATAAACAAAATATTAGAAAAACAAAGAAATGCCCATTTTTTTAATAATGTATATGTATTTAATATATGCTCACATTTATAAGCCTTATTTCAAATATGCGGTATCATCAAGACATAGAAATCTCACTAGCTATTTATCGTAGAAAACACTCTAGGTTGCAAAGAAGAGTGAGTTTTTACGTTTTTCACTAAAAGTTGTTGGATGCCAATCTGGTAAGGTTCTTTCCTTCGAATTCCAAATCACATATATAGTTGTGAGCATGCGAGTTGTTGCTAACGCTTGCAGGATCGCGCAGCAAGCCTGCGGCCATCGCAAAACTGCGGACCTCACAACATTTACGTAGTTACGAAAGTAAAATACGAGACACGGTACAACCCATTACGACCTCGCAAAAATCGTCCGAAACCAGCGCACATGAAAACATGAAAAACACAATAAATACACACAACAAATACATAAATAGCTTACCTACAGGAAGAGAGAGCACACAGGACATCGAAAACTGAAGTTACACCTCAATTTAACTTAAAATAACTTCAGACACTCAAAAATCCTCTAAGCGAGAGAAAAAATGGCTGCCGAAAAAAACGAAAACGCGGCTACAGCAGTCTAAAGACGCAAAACACCACCAAACACCTACGTATTTCCTGAAAAAGACATACGAGATTGGAAAACAAGGACGCAACCCGCACAACACCAAAAACATTACAAACACAATAAATACACACAACAAACACCTAAAAAGCTTACCCACAGCAAGCTAATGCACCCAGGACCTCTGCAAGTGAAGTTACACCTCAATTTAAGTACAAATTTCGGAGTTTAGCCACCCGAAAATCACCTAAGCGAGAGGAAAAATGGCCGCCGAACGAAACGAAAATGAGGCTAAAGGACCCTAAACACGCAAAACACCACCAAACAACTACGAATATTCAGAAAAAGTCGTACAACATACAAAACGAAGAACGCTAAATCAGCCACAGCCGCATACCACACATTAGCCGCCATTTTAGAACAATAACTTATAGAATGCCGAAGTACACAGCTTCGCTAACGGATTTGCCTCTCGCACGCACACTTTTACACTGCACACATTCAGCACGCTTACACAGCAGCTCTACAGCACTAATGCTGCAGCAACATCAAAACACATTGACAGCTCTTCAACACAATGCTTCCTGCATATATTACTTTAAAATAGGTAAAGTATATTACTTTATTAATGTATTATTTATTTGATTACCATACACCAAACAGCATTAGCTCACTTACAATTTTATTGCCGTCATTTTTTGACGGGCAATTCGCTAGTACATAAATATTTAGGATCACAGTAGCGATCAGCAACACATTTGTTAATGCACCACTATATTGTATTTAGGTAAAACTAAAAATGTTTTGTAGCATTTTTGAATGAACTGTTATTAACTTGATTCGTATGAACTGTTATAAGCTTTACTAAACTAATATTTATGAAAAGAAATTACCTAAAAGTACATTCATTATTGTTTTTTTACTCCGACATTTTTTGTGATACTGTGCTTTTTTTAAAACTATTTTTCTATTTTTTAAATCAGCACGAATAAATAAATAAACAATGCAATGTAGTACACTCTTCAAAAGAAAATGATTAATACATTAGAAGTAGTATATATATGTATCACTAATCTACCACCATAACAGTTTGGTCTTTCGTAAAAGGTGTCTTCAGGGTAATCATTTTTTTTATTTTGTATCCAACCATAAGGGGAGGGGGGTTCTGAGTAGTCGAGTAGAGGCTGTTTATCAATTTTAATAGCATATGACCTTTTATATGATGTGTTAGGAACCAGGTACTAGAAATAAAGAACCTGCAGGGGTGAGGTTGCAAAAAAAATGTAATGAAAAAAACAGGATATCTTGTGTATGTAACATGCCCATTTGATGTCACTGGTGACTGGTTGAATCACAGGGCCAAGTGAAATAAATTGAAGTGTGCATGCATGGGCCTGTGTTGCATATTAATTTGCAACTGCAAAATTAACAAGAAGGAGGCCCTGATATGACGCAATGGCTGCACCCATAATAGAAAATAGAAAGCATAAATGGTGAGTAAATAGTATTATCCCCTTATTTTAATAACATACAAGAAACATGTTATAAATTGGAATATTGGTTAAACTGATTTTTTTTCAGATTTCAGTAACCATTATGTCATATGTTGCTGCTATGGCAGCAAAATTCTCTTTTACAAATTAAAACATCATCTCAAAAAGGAGTATATTCACTCTCAAATATTGTACATTAAGGAACATGACAGTTTCGATTTACCGGCACTTTCAGAAATATGCTTGCCCTTCAGACACCGGACCCTATTTAATTGTCCAAATCACAATTACTGGAGTCCCTAATGGAGCCCATAAAAGTTACAGATATTTAATTGGCAACATTTTGCAACTCGACATTAATTTCAGAGTTACAGGCTCAAAATCACTGTGGTGGTCAAAGTTGTAACTCCGTCCTAACTCCTCCTTTGATGTTTCAAGGTGGCAAATGATATCAGTGCTAAAGATGCAAAATCCATATTTAATTACAACTTCTTACCGGTAAGTGGCAAATGTAGCAAATAATATTACGGGTTCAAAATAGGATTCGCAAAGGATTTTTCAAAGACATAAGAGTGCCCTAGCAGCCATTAAAAACACTTTTAAACAATACAAAGGCAGGGAAGTTCATCAGATATAATTGCACAACATTCTCCAATCAACAGATAATATAAAATAAAAAATAGGTATGAAAATAGGTATGACAGTAATAATGTATAATTATTTGATAGGAATGGCACACTGCAAGAAAATGTGAGGCGTTATGGGCAACAGTATGTGAAAGGATGGACTATGCTCAGCTATATGACCCTGGTCTGGGGCCTCATGGTGCTGGTCCTCTATGCATTAGAGTTCTAAATGTATGATGACATATATGTTGTTCTATAGCTCGGTTCCATTACTGTATAATTGTCCCAATGTATGCTGATTATTATATGTATTACATGTAGGTTGTTGAAATATTATGTGGATGTTTGCTATGAAACTGCTGGTCTGTCCCTAAAGGAAGCTAAGAAAGTATAGGGATGGGGTCCCAGGGAAAGGGGGAACCAGAGTGACAGATACTGGACATGGGGTCCACTCTGCGCAGAAAGACGTTGCCAGACATGAAAATACCCATTAGAGGGACAGGGGCCTAATGAAGATAAGCAGGTCATGTAAGCCAATAGCATAGATGATCTCCAGTATTGTCCTACTTGATGTACTACTGTGAGGTCAACAACCCAGAATAACAAAACTTCCACTGATGGTTAGGTTACTGCACCACAATACATATATATATATATATATGTAAGGATATAATACTGGTCAATAAAGTAGCCAGCAAAATACCATAAAAAAGTGAGAATAGAATAAAAGTAAATCCATCAGTGTGCTAATATGTTACATAGCACATACACAATAGAAAGTGGAATTGTGTTAAATAAGAAAAACTAAGTAAGACTGAATAGGTCCATACAAGACCAGTAGAATGCTGTAACTAAGTCTATAATAATAAATAGTGATTTATAACAAAAGTGTCCAAGGAAAATTATCATTTTCATGCTATAAGAAAATAATAATAAATGAGATTCTGCCAAGCTTAGAAGGGAGAGGATATCAGATGAATGGTGTAAAAGTGAATTCTTCATTTAAACTATTTGGAGTTTGTGCTTTGAGTTTATATATCCACTGTGCCTCACATTGCATTAATTTCTTCTCTAGGTCCCCTTGTCTGGGTCCTGAATACACTTTCTCTACTGCACAGAAGGATAGTACCTCACTATGATTGTCATGATAGTATCTTACATGGCGAGCAATTGGTGTATTCAATGTATTTTTAATGCTGTACACATGTTCTCCCAGTCTACGGCGCAGTTGGCGCCTAGTTTTACCTACATAGACCTTTCTGCAAATGCAGGAAGCCACATATACTACTCCTGTGGAACAACAATTCAAGAACTCCTTGATTGTAATTTTTTCTCCAGTTATTGGGTGTTCAAATACTTTGGTTGGTGTAATGTACCTGCAAAATTTACATTTGCTACATCTGAAACACCCTGCCAGTGGTTGTAGCCAAGTTTTAGGTTTATGTTCTTGAAATGAGCTATCGACTAACATATCTCTGAGGTTTTTACCTCTACTGTATGTAATAGAGGCCTTCGATGGCAAAAACTCTTTTAAATCATCATCACTCTTTAAAAGGTGCCAATGTTTTGATAGAATCTCCCTGATGATGTCAGAGTCATAACCAAAAGTCATTATGCATCGTGGTTGGTTACTTTTTTTGTCCATTTGCTTCTTTTTAGGCCATTGAGTAATTCTGTTCTATTGCAGCTTGACATACACCACACTAATCTACTCTAACCTATCAGGAGAGGCCGAAAAAACACATGGAGGCTTTGCAGAGGCCCGTGCATCAACAGCCAGCTCATCTCCATCAGGGGTAATCTCCACTACGCCCATCCTGGTAAGTCCTATACCATTGCAGGTGGCTGTGTGTCAAGAAGTATATTTTTTCCCATTTGTGACCCCCCATTATGTTCTGCTATTCATCATTTACATTAGTGTGGATTGCTAAATGGTGGTGGTGAAGGGGCTTGTGTACCTGAATGAAGCTGTGAGCTATACCATGTAGAGCCACTGTAGGTGTGCAGGTGATAGCAGAGAGGTCAGACAAATCACAGTCCACTAGAGAAGGAACTTGGAACCCACTCCAGTATCTTTGGCTTGCAAACCTTGTAGAACAGCACAGGCAGAGACCTAGCTAAATGTGCTGCAGTCCATAGGGTCACAGAGAGTCAGATACAATTGAAGGACTGAACAGCAAATAATAAAATGTTCACCAGGTACCTGATATATGCCATGTGGAGGGGAAATATGGCCACTATTTGTGTTCCCAAATGTAGACGTGATGAGTGAGATGTATATGCAATTATATTTACATTTTAGGGTCCACAATAGAGCCTCTGTGAGTGATAAAGGGTTAATATTGCATGAGTTTCATGTTTTTGTGTTGTGTTGCTATTTAATCAGGTAGTGTGTCTTTAACTGCTTTATGCATGTTGCAGCATGGCTTTTCATATTGGCATATGCATGACCATTCCAACATATGATTAAAAAATATATTTTTAGAATGCCTATTTTTTATTTTGGGATTACTGTGCAAGTAATTGTAATGCCTTCCCATGCTTTCCCCATATTTTAAAGTGCACTGGTGTGCTTATATTGTCTTTTACAGTGTTGAAAAGTTGCCTGTAAACCCTTTGTGGGTCGTATTTGGAGCCTGTAATGTTTTTGCCTCCATTTGCGGTTACGGGCTTAAACGCCATGGCATCTTTGGAAATTTGCTGCAATTTAATAGCGAAATTGGGACTCCGCAGTTACGGGCTTGAGAGAACAAAGGATTTGGGGGCGCACAGTTCAACTTTTCACATCCTGTAGCCTTTTTTTGCTCTTAACCCGCAGATCGTGAATGGCTTGCTTTACGGGGCCAATTTTATGGGTGTATCCCACTGTGATTGGCTCCAAGCATCTGCATCTACTGATTGGCTGTTGTCTTTGTAAATCAGACTGCAGCCAATCAGAAGGCTCAGATGCCTTCAGCCAATCAGAATGGAATATAGGGGTGTATCTCATTCTAAATGTCTCACACCTTGGCGCCTTCTAAATGGCTGAAATTTGATTGACAGCCATTTCAGCCAATCAGAAGGGCCATTACGTTTTTTTTACCGGAAGAAGCGCTAGAAGCTTCATTAGCGTTGGGGAGCTCCTCCAGGGAGGAGCTCCATTATTTATTTTTTTTTTTTATTATTTTGTTAGAGCGGCAGGTTTTTTATGGGCCCAGCCGGGGCAGAAGAGGAGAGGGACGGGGACATCGTGGCAAGGTAAGTTTAATATTTAGTATATTTACTGTGTTTTATGTTGTGTGTATTTGTGTAAAAATGTTATGTTTTATTTATTCCAGGGGCCAAGCCGGAGAAGACAAGAAGAAGGATGGGGACATGGTGGAAAGATAAGTTTAATATTTAGAATATTTATTGTTTTTTATGTATTTAATTATTTTTGACTAATTTGATGTTTCTTTTTTTCCTAGGGATGAGACCTGCAGCAGGAAACCCATCATCGCTGAAAGTTCTAGGCAAGGTAAGTGGTCTACTTTATTATATTTCAAGTTTGATTTAGGGTTTTTAATGTAATATAGATAGGAAGTAATGTTGTATAGATAGGGGGTAATGTATTGTAGTCAGGGGGATATGTAATGTAGATGGGGGAAATGTATTGTAGTTAGGGGTATATTTGTAATGTATTTATTGCTGTATTGTAATGTTATGTGTATTTGTGTATATATTTTCTTTGTAGGTGTGTATTTATTTTTTTATTTTCTGTAGTGGGGGTTTGTGTAATGTTCTTTTTTTATTTTTTGTAACAGTTTTTTTAATTTTGTGTAATTATTTGGGTGGGGGTTTAATAGGGGGTTAGGTAGGTAGTGTTAGGTAGGTAGGGGTTAATAGGTTAGGGTAGAGGGGGTTATGGGTTGGCATGTATTGGGTTAATATTAGGGTTATAATTGTCCCATTAAGGGTCTTCATAGACCCTTATTGGACTGATGGGGTTATAGAGGCTTATGGGAGTCTGAATAGGGCCCCATTAGAAATAGGGTTAAGTAGGCCCAGTTAAGGTTAGACCGGCACAGTTAGGTTTAAATAGGCCCAGCTAGGGTTAGATAGCCCCAGTTAGGGTTAAATAGGCCCAGTTAGAATTAGATAGGCACAGCTAGGGTTAAATAGGCCAAGTTAGGGTTAGATAGGCCCAGATATGGTTAAATAGGCCCATTTAGGGTTAGATAGGCCAAGATAGGGTTATTAGGTCCAGTTAGGGTTAAATAGGCTCAGTTAAAATTAAATAGGCCCAGCTAAGGTTAAATAGGCCAAGTTAGGGTTAGATAGGCCCAGATATAGTTAAATAGACCCAGTTAGGGCTAGATAGGCCCAGTTAAGGTTATAAGGTCCAGTTAGGGGTCAGATAGGCCCAGTTATGGTCACATAGGTCTAGTTAGGGTTAGATAGACTCAGTTAGGGTTAAATAGGCCCAATTGGGGTTAGATAGGCCCTGTTAGGGTTATTATGTCCAGATAGGGTTAAATAGGCCCAGTTAGGGTTAGATAGGCCCAGTTAGGATTAAATATGCTCAGTTAGGGTTAGATAGGCCCAGTTAGGGTTAAATAGGTCTAGAAGGGGTTAAATAGGCCCAGTTAGGGTTAGATAGGCCCAGTTAGGATTAAATATGCTCAGTTAGGGTTATATAGGCCCAGTTAGGGTTAAATAGGTCTAGAAGGGGTTAAATAGGCCCAGTTAGGATTAGATAGGCCCAGTTAGGGTTAGATTGGTCCAGATAGGGTTAAATAAGCACAGTTAGGGTTAGATAGGCCCAGGTATAGTTAAATAGGCCCATTTAGGGTTAGATAGGTCTAGAAGGGGTTAAATAGGCCCAGTTTCGAATTAGATAGGCCCAGTTAGGATTAAATAGTTATAGAAGGGGTTAAATAGGCACAGTTAGGTTTAGATTGGGTTTAGTATGGGTTAATTGGGTATAGTTAGGGTTAAGGGATTAATGGGGTTTAGTTAGGGTTAATAGTGTAGTGTAGTTATTAGACTTTGTCATGAGGGTCCTGGAGGACCCTCATGGCATTTATGGGGTTAACCTAGGGGTTAATAGTGTCCTATAGGGGTCTATATAGATCCCTATTGGACTGGGGGGTTAATTTTAGTCTCATGGGGGTCTACATTGAGCCCATGAGTGATGGGGTTACTTTTTGGTGCCGGGGGGTACTTTTAGTACCCCAGTGGCTTAGGGGTTACTATTAGTGTGCCACGGGCACCCCTGCAATCTGGACCCCTGCATTATAAGGGTAAAGGGTGCACCCTGCAGGGGTCCCGATAGGGTTATAGGGTTAATGTTAGGACACTGCAGGGGGCCCATTCTGACCCTTGCATTATAGGGTCAATGTGTGCACCCTGCATGTGTCCCAATAGGATCCCTGCATCATAGGGGTGATGTAGGGACACTGTAGGGACACTGCAGGGGTCACGATCGGGTCCCCTGTAGGCAGCGGGGGGCTTAATTAAAGTAGCCCCAAAGGGCTTCACAGCCCTTGCAACGGCTGCAGGGTAGTAAGGGAAGTAAGCTGCAGTGTTTTTTAATTGTTTTGCGAGGTTGGCGGAGGGGTGATCGGCGGATTTGAATAGGGTCGTGGAGTTTTATGCAGCCGAATCTCTTGCAGCCGTGTGGGATCAAAGGCTTTCCCTGCAGTAAGCTGTGGCGGGGGTGGCCGCAAGGGAACGCAGAGCGCCGGCCGCAAGCCAACCAGAGCCATCTGTCGAAAGTGATTTGAATAGGAAAGTAGCTTGTGGCCATCCCTTGCGGCTCCTGCAGCCAGGATTTGGATGAGACCCCTAATTAGCTCATCAAAGCAGCAAATAAGAGTGTGATTGACATTTGCCTGTAAATGCTGCAACAAAACAACATGGAATTCCCCAGGATTGATTCACTTTAGAAAAAATTTATAACATAACATATAGCCAGTTTTTCATGCTATTTAAGAATAACCTAAAAACAACAACTTTGGTATGGACCGCCATGACACTTCATGGGTTGTTGGTAGGCTACCATGGGGGTCTTTATAGACCCCCATGGTTGTTAGGGGCATCTACAGTTAACCCCCGTGCCATTATAGGTGCCACAGGGATTTAATATGGACCCACATGGTAGGGGTTAACATTTCAGTGCCACGTGGGTCCTTCAATGACCCCATGGCACTGAGTTAGTATTTTAGAAGATATAACATGTTATGTGATTGGCTGTTTGACTTACAGAATGTGGTGGCCCAAGTCAACTTCTGTGGTGTAGAATTAAAGGACCATAGAGGTGTCATATTTATATTATGTATTTCTGACAGACTTAACTTGATAAAGTTCTTTCATTTTCAACTATTGTATTCAGTTTTGCGTTAATGGCTTTAGATATTTGTTTTGGTTTCTAACAGGATAAGACACCTAAGGTGAATGGGAGGAAATGTGGATTTAGGTTTCATAACTATTCAATTCTGTTGAAAGACTGTCACTGTAAATAGTTACTAAACAATAGAACTAAACAGACGAGCAAGCCCCAGTATGACAACCCTCTCATTACACAGGCAGACTTAAAGTGCAGGGCAGAATTCCTTGTGAAACAAGTCAGCTAAAAAAAAAATGTCATAAATATGATTTCATACGTATAGCTTTCTGCTGTTTTTTTGCACAGTTCGCCAACTTGTTTTTTTTCTCAATTAAAATGGTCTTTTAATTACATGCTTATTTTGCTATTGTTATATAATTGTCGCCTTGCAATATAGCAGCTGCTATTCAGTATGGCAGTTTATATTTAAAGGACAACTACAGAAAAAAAGTCCCTTGTACCTAACTATAAATATTAGCAGCTGTGTAAGCCATGGACAAAACATTTTGGGAGATTCAGAATTTTTGAAGAATCTGAGTAAATTAATTAATTTTTGTTACATCACACCGTGGGTGCTGTGTGTGTTGTAAAAGGAGGGGGAAAAGGGAAGAGACAGAAGTCCAGAGACTTTGTTTGATAACTGGATGATATTAAAATTGACACCACACCCCTTTTCATTTTATGACGGAGAAGAAGGAATGATGCAACTATAGCTCTCAAGAATTGTAAACTCCCACTAACACACACTTCCACAAAGGTATCATGGATCCCTCCAGGTTCCTAGAGTGGCATTTTTTTTTCTAAAGAAAAACTAGATGTCTGATTTTTCCTGAATTATTATGCTTTTAAGTCACACAAAGTTTTAAAATTTTTTTTGTTTCCAACCAAATTTGCAGACACATCAATGTCTACTTACTAGAAACTCCATAGTATATGTCAAGACCACCCAGGACTCGATTTTTGGATCTGGCAACTAGACATTTGATGGACACCTGCCACATGGCTACCTGACTGAAGAGGTATTATAATGGCCATAAGACACTTTTGAAATGACTAAGAGCCTCATTTGATTCAGCCTCCGCAAGTCACGGGATGAAGGCCATAAGTCTGCGGGCCCGCAGTGGCTGCAACTTATGGTGCTACTCAATTGGCTGAGTCCACAAGTTAGGGGTTGATAGCGATATTTGTAAACCATGCCGTCGTATGTAGCATTTGTGAGCTTGAACATGATCAAATACGCAAAGCCGTATCTCCAGAGTTAGAAACAGCCAAGGGAAACACAGATCATCATAATTATGTCAATGAAAACTGGAGGTTGGATTTCAAAGTCCTACGGGCTTCAATTACGAGTTACGATCGGACGCACATTCCTGAAATATTGCAATATGGATAAAGCCATAAATATGATATACTATTACATGCAAGTTCCATTATCTGTATTAACTCTTTGATTCCCGGGATCGATATAACAAGGAAATTGAACATGAAATAAAGTATTTGTTTTTGGTTGAATTGCGAGCTTGAGAATGTTGTGCTATTAATTTTAAGACCTAACATCACTTTCCCTTTTAATACAAGTACAGTATTGTGTGTATATGTGCATTTAAAGTGCTCCGGACATGTCATTAAGCCCTTTTCGAGTCCTCCTTGGTACCAGTTACTTGTGGTTCGACTTTTTCCATTTGCAGGCTTGACGGCTTACTTTGCAAGGGCTGAATCTGAGCAATTGAATATCTATTTGTGATTTTTGCAATTGTAACTCTTGCGGACGGGAAAGATCAAAGGCTTTGAGGGACATTAACTTGCGATGTAAACCATCACAGGGAATCGGAGGCCGGAGCCTGTAACCCGATCAAAGCCCACAAAAAAAATGGCAATTGAATAGCAAAATAAGTTACGGGCTCACTTATTGGCTTCAGTAACTTAAGAAAGCTCAATTGAATGAGACTATGTCACTTGCTGACTCGTTATGTTATAAGATGTTTTTCCCCAAGCCCTGGTTGTATGCCCAGTACTCATAAGACCCCTTCTCACCAGGCCATTTGATGTTTGAGGTTTCTGGGTCATTTTTTTTTTTTTTTATGATTATTCTTTGTGTAGAACATTTTTGCATTGGGCGAAAAAAAATATTTTGGGGGTGGTAGCACTTTCAGGACGACCAGTAGTCACTTCAAGTAGCAAACTGCAATAACTATTTCACTCCCAGTACAAGGGCCGAGTTAGGTTCCTGGCAGAAATCAAACCTCTATGGGAGATTCAGGGTACTGATTGAGCCATCGAGTCTAATAAACAAGGCTGTCAAACAACAATTGAAACACTTTGTTTCACTAGACAAAGGTCAAGTAGTGTCAAATGCTTTGCAAGTGATATCCCCCCCCCCCCCCCTCCACCCATTCAATATAATAGGGAACCAAAATTGCTAAAAATGTAATGAAAATCCTGGTTGGCCATTAAAAACTAAAATACACTGGAGCGTTTTGACTCCCCTAAGCCGACTTTAATCTGACTCAATAAAGATGTCACTACCAAGAGGGGCATCGTCTAGTGAGTGGGTACTAATTAAAATAAATAAATAGTTGATTAATAATTAATTAACAATTAATCCTCATATTGCAGATCAGAGGAGATCTTAAAAGATTGAACTTGATGGACTGAAAGTCTTTCTTCAACTTTAATTACAATGTAACTGTTACCCTAAGTACCCTGAGACCTAAGACAACCTGATTCCTCATTACAGGGCATCCTGGACCGGCTAGCCAGTCTATCACCCTCTGTTAGGTCCCTCATCCCCTCCCCAAGGCCCTAAAGCTATCTCTCCCAGATTCATGATTCCCTGTGTGGGTTGGATCACAACCCCTTGCCCTAACACTCTGCTCCAGTGCGCACCATACCTAATACCCGTGCCGAGACCCTGAACGTAGGTTGCTGATAGTCAAGACCGTAGACTCCTCTGCACCTGTCTGGGAGGTAGAAGGGGCTTGTGTATCTCAATAAAGTTGTGAGCTATGTAGGATCACCTAAGATGGGTAGGTCATAGCAAAGAGGTCAGATAAATTCAAGTTTACTGTTGAAGGAACTGGCAAACCACTCCAGTATCATTTCCAAGAAAACCATATAGATAAGCAACCCGAAAAACAGACAGATATGCTTGCGTTCTGCGGTCCATATGGTCACCGAGAGTCGGACTCGACTGAAAGTCTGAACAACAATAGAACATGTTATAACTTTCTAACAATTGTTAGCATTTTATATTGTGATAGCCAATGAAGAATATGCATGCCTAGATCAAGGCATGATAATTGCCCCTTGTTTAAAGCAAAGTAAGCAAAAATAATCCAAATACTCAATTTAAAGCAAAATAGAGGTGTATATAAATGTCCTAATAAAATAAAAGAGGAGCTTTAAGCGAACATGGTTTTGTTGAATTTAGTTTTATACTGAGTACATGCAAACGGCATGCATTTTTTAAGAAAAATCCTTTATCATATGTTATCACTCTCGTTTCTTCTTTGAGACTGCTTTTGTGTGGTGGATCCTTTTCAAAGAGAAGCTGCTATTCTGTAACCTAACACTAGATGGCGATACATATCCGCGTATTTCTTTATGCACATTTAAACTGGAAAAAAAATCTGCTATTTTACGGTTTTATTTTGACGACTTAATTTCATGACTGGCCCTTGTTTATAAAATACAATAACAGATAGAAATAATTTTTTATTGAAAACCTTTTTCTAAAGTCTAAATGACACATCAGTGCAATATCGTGCCCAAATTTAAGTAAAATATCATACTTTTTTTTTTTTAGAATACAATTAGTCAGACTACAATAACCAGGTTATGTTTTATACAAAGATTACTTGCAGGAACTCAGTAAGGCTTTAATGGAGCAAAAATAGCAACATGTACATCAAAATGCTCTAAACAGAAAATATAAATTAAATATATGTATAACTGTAAGAAGATATGGCTCCTATAAAATGCAGTAATAACATTTAAAGGAGTACTGTAATGATATAGTAGGAGGAGCCAGTTATTTTCATATTGCATATATCATTGAATTTAATATCACATTTTGTCATTAAAAAATTATTAAATAGACATTTTGTTAAACTTTAGAATGTCTGCCTCCAGTTGAGTGTTTGTCTCCACCCGGATAAGGTCATTAAAGGGATATGTCGGTGAGCTGGGTTTCAAATGTTTCCCAATAAATAGCTACTGATAAGTAGACAAATATGTATTAAAATAAAAAGTTGAATGTATTTATATGCTAGATATGGATATGTGGATAGGCACACCCCTAGGAAGCTTACATAAAGTGTACCCTGCAGGGTACAGTGTGTGACCTTTAAAGGAAATGATGGTTGGTTGGGTCACAGCTGAAATTGCCCAAAAGGAGACAGGCAGAGAGAAAAAAAAAAAAAAAAAACAGGCAGCAACAGCCAGATTGTAATACAAATCTTTCAGTCTTTACTTCCTCCTGATTGGCCAAAACTATTTTTTAAATTGTATACCAAGTTAGCCTGGGTTTGGAGGGTGTTAACCTTAAGTTTCAACTGGCATAAATTAAGATATATTTTGCTAACTTCAAGGTAAGTGTTTAAATGCTTTTTTCTGTATTTTTTTATGCAAACAAAATTGTTTTCATACACTACTAATTCTCCTCTGTCAGATGCACTCATAATCAAGATCACTTACATATCCATTTAAGGGGAAGGAGAGGTTTTTTTTTCTGAGAGATGGGTTTAAAGGGTTTTAAGAACAATTAGGTTTCTCTGCCCCTCTTTAATACAAGTCTCCAGCCAATAGAGAGCATGGTGTTGGTACACGTTGGGACTAAAACAAACAAAAGTAGCTTTTGTAATAACAAGTACTTCATCAATTGAATGTTATTCAGTGCATTTTCCAACAGTAAACTATTATTGAAGCTTTCCATTTTAAGCTGTCAGTCAACTTCTCTTATCCACTCAGAAACAGACAAAGATTTTGTTAATGAGAAACCATTGCCATTAATTACTGATAAGCCTCTCAGGCACTGGGTCCATCACTTGCACAAAAAGACTAGAAACAAATTTTGATAAAGTACTTTTAATTAACCATAGTTTTAAATTATATCATATTTGTTCAAATGTCCCAGCTTGTATGACATTTAAACGGACATACTAAAGGTTACAAAGATTTTATGGCAATAGGCTCATCAAGTCTGCACAATAAGTAGATATAATTGGCAAATTGTGTAGGCCTTTGGGTTTCATTTGTGGTTTTAAGGTTACAGTACAGTACATAGTTGGCACTTCACACTCAGACTTATTTTACTCAAGATGTAATCACTCTTGGTAAGGTAGTATAAGCACTCGGGGGTAAGGGACTACAGCAGGGATGGGCAAGTTTGGTCCTGCAGGGCCACATACAGGCCTGGATTTGATGATATCCCTGCTGCAGACAGGGGAGTCAATCACTTCTTCAGTTATCCTGATTGACTCACCTGTACACAAAAAGGATATCTTCAAATCCTGGCTTGTGTGAGGACCAATCTTGCCCACCCCTGGGCTACAGTTTTTAACTTTTAAGAAGACAAACATCAGGTCAAGACATAAGAAAGAAAAAAAAAAGGCTAGTATGTAAAAAAAAACAATGAACTGAACTGTGTGACGTAAATAACCAGTTTGTTCATGTTTTTTAAAATGTACTATATGGAAGAATTACACTTTAAAGTCTGCAAGTAGTTTTTAGGATTTAAAACTAAAACTAATAATAATAATCCAGCCTCTAATGTATTATATGCAATTATGCTGCCGTGAAATCTACCATTCTGGCTTCAACTTCCTGAGATGGAAGGAGACTTTAAATACTCAGAAATTAGCTATCTGATCATTGCGAATGGGTCAGTGCTCTCAGCAGGACTACACTGAAGTTCATTAGTTTACAAGGACACACTATCTGAGAAAGTAACATGCAGAAGCAAGGCATAGAACAAAATGTATGCAGTAAACAAAAACTGCACATAAAATTGCAAAAATATAAAGGCTGTGTTCATTTATTTGTTTGTTTCACAGTAGTCCTTTAAAAGCTGAACCCTACAGGTAAGTTAGGCTACATCATTTTAGTTGTTCCAACAACTGTTTGCGGAAACAGAGAAGTGTTAGTTACAGGGATTGAATAATGCAAACTGGCACTGGTCTAAATTCACGGCTGTTATCTCATTCTCGAAATGCCAATAGTTGGGTCGTAACTTGTTGCAGGAAGCTTTTTTTTTAGATAAGGTATTTTGGAATAATAAAAGCACCTCATGGCATGCTGAACCAAATATGGTTTAAGAGTCTTAGTGAAGAAGGTTTGGGAGATTTGGGCAAGAGACAAAGTAGGATAAAAAGAGGAACCTGGTCATAGACCCATTAAGATCCTACTCCGCTAGGTCAAGAGTTTTGCAAAACGGATGCAGGAGATTACGTCTGGTAATAACTTTGGGCTCATGTAAAAAATGTAAAGAATCCACAGGAATAAATGATACAATTGGGAAAAACAGCTCAGAGTTCATGCTTTCCAGCTGAGATCTTTGCTCAGGCGTTCTTGAACATCCCATGGAAAGTGACGGGAATATTGGTGTCCACTTCCGCCCGGGCGATTTCACTCATGTCCTTGGCATCCAAAATAAGAAGGAAAGCCGGTTTGTGTCCCACTGCCGGTCTGACCACCACACTGAGCAGCACTCCTGAAATATGAAACTGTATTATGTATCACATATAATAATTGTGAGCATGCGGGTTGTTGCTAAGCGAGGGCCGCAGTTGCTGGCAAGGAGCGCCAAAGGTGCAAAGTGAGGGGCCGCATTTGCGGAGGTGGAGGCTCCCACCTCGACCAGCAAATTTACGGACTTAGCATACACAAATACGAGCCGCAGGACTTAAAAAAAAAAAACATTAGGACCTCGCAAAAATACGACCTTAGCGCCCGAAACCTGCGCACATCAAAACATTAAAAACACAATACACACACACAAGAAATACATAAAAAAAGCTTACCCACAGCAAGGGGGAGCACCCAGGACCTCGGAAACTGAAGTTACACCTCAATTTAAGTCAAAATACACCCGAAAACCCCCTAAGCGAGAGAAAAAATGGCCACCAAAAAAAAAAAAAACGAGGCTACAGGACTCTAAACACGCAAAACACCACCAAACACATACAGATTTTCCGAAAAAGACGGACGCGATCCAAGAACAAGGACGCTAAATCAGCCACAGCCGCGTACCACACATTAGGCGCCATTTTCCAACACTAACTTACACAATGCGGAAGTACACAGCTACCCTAACGGATTTTACTCGCGCACGCAGCTTATTTACACTACACACTGCACACATTACTGACACTTACACAGCAGCTCCACAACAGTGAAAACCGACATTGTATGCTGCAGCAACATGAAAATAGATTGTCAGCTCTTCAACACAATGCTTCCTGCATATATTACTTCAAAATAGGTAAAGTATATTCATTTATTCATTTATTAATTATTTCATTAGCATACAAAAAACGACCGCCAACGCTGCTCATAGCACACAAACAACCAACAGACTCGCAATGAGCGCCGAAGGATCTCGGAACACCAACAAAATTAATGTCTCAACCAAACACCAATACCTGCCTTACAATCTTATTGCCCGCATTTTTTGACAAGCAATTCGCTAGTCCAGACTAGTTGTTTTCATTTTGCATTGATCATTAATGATCTAGAATAGTAACTAATACTAAATATTAAACTTTCTAAAGTCACCAACTTAGCCTTCAGTTCAAACTCCACCAAGGTAAGGTTATCTAGCGGTGGTGGGATAAATCTGAGAGACAGGACTAAAAGGCTTTAAGAAAATTGTCATTAAAGCAGAGGAGAAACACAGCAAAATTCCAGTCAATTTAGACCACATTATTGGCTACACGTTGTGGCTGAAAGGTTAGCACTGCCCGTTAGACAACCCCACCCCACTGACCTTATAATGGGTGGATACCATGTGCAGCTGAGACTGATCTTTATCTAATCAAAAGTTTATTTTTATTTTTTTTTATTCTGGATTATGAATCGTATTAATGATCAATGCTGAATTACCAAAAACATTTAGTTCCTGTTATGGCGCTACAGTGGTCCTTTATTTTGTTTTAGAATACCTTGAATACAGTTTGTGGGGTTAGGAGACATCCTCCGCATTATGTGCCATGTTTAACATGAGAAAATGTGTTGTTAAGAGGTCATTCTTACCATCGTCTTCATCAAGAGCATCAGGGCTTTGGACAAAGATTGGCTCCGATGGGTAACTGTTTGGTTCCTGCCACACCCAGATTTCTTTGGTTTTAACATTGAGCTTGGAAAGCTAAAAAAAGAGAATGGGAAAAAAATAGGTATGAACTAAATATATAAAAAGCCTTACCTGGACTAGCAAACGGAAACATTTTGATTAAGCTTTACCTCAGTCCTAGTAAATTATCTACATTATGTTGGCTAGTTTTGCCGATGGATATACAAGATTCACAAGGCTCCCTGCCATTCTGTAATGTTAACGACTTTGGATAGTGGAGAACAAGATTTTGCCTACATCACTCATTAAAAAGGACTCAGTCAGTACAAGTTGCATTTATTTTAGAAATAAATTAAATTAAAAAAAAGTCTATACACTGTACTAGTTGTTTTTCTAAAGCAAGTCATTCCCAAAATAGCAAAAATGATACACAAACAATGCTGAATAATATGTAGCTTAGAGTGCTTTATAAATGTGGTGGTGGAGATCTAACAGCATTATAACATTAGGCACATTTTGATGCCACCACTGAAACACAAAAGTCAACAGATAAAAATAAAAATGTCACAGCAACTAATTAGTAGTCAGAAGACAATACTTTGCATAATAATGCACTTGCAAAACCATGAATATCACAGAACTGGTTCACTGTACAATAAATGGATAGTGCAATGTAAAGTCACACATCTGCCATGTATTTAAAAAGGGTTAAGTGTATGGCAAGCTATTTTGGACTACAGTGTCCTTTAAACCTGCTCCATTTGAAAATAGATTTCTAGTTGTTGAATACAGCAGATATTCTTACCCTGTCCGGAACAAAATGATTTAGCCCCAGACCATACGCGTACGTGTAACATTTTCCCCCATATTTCTTGTAATTGATTTGTGGGAATTCAAAGGCTATTGAAAGGGGTGAAAAAACAGGTTCAGCGCTTGATACCAATGTTTTTTTTTTTACATTTTAAATATGATAAATAATAATCCTACCTTGCCGTGGGCCTGAGAAAAGGACTTCAGGTTCAAGCCAGATGGTTTCATCACTGCGCAGAGTGGCGGTGGCTGTTGTGTAATTCAAGGTTATTAGGTTCTTGCCGGTGTCTGACTGTGGTGTAAAAATTGTAATGTCATATGGATAGATAGATAGATAAAAAGTTGAAGCCATACAAAATACAACCTTCTATATACAAACAAAGAGGCTCATTCAATTCGGAGGCGCAAGTTATGGAGGTATAGGCCGTAACTCTGCAGACCTCCTGTGGGCATGCAGCCGCCGCAACTTATGGTGCTATTCAATTGGCCGAGGCCTCAAGTTAGGGGCCAATAGCGAAATTCGGAAACCATGCCGTCGTTTGTAGCTTTGCGAGCTTAAACATGAAGGCCGTAACTCTTTGTTAGAAACAGCCAATGGAATGTGGGTCCGATCAAGCCCGTAGGACTTTGAATTCCAAACTCCATTTTTCATTGAAGTCCTACGGGCTTGAATTACGATCGGATCCACATTCCACATATGGTGCAATATTGATAAAGCCGTAAAAATGATATTCTATTACAGGCAAGTTCCATTATATGTATTAACACATTGATTGCCAGGATCGATATAACAAGGAAATCAAACATGAAATAAAGTATTTTTTTTGGCCGATTTGCGAGCTTGAGAATAGTGTGCTATTAATGCTAAGACTTAACATCTTTTTTCCATTTCCCTTTTAATAAAAGTACAGTAGTGTGTGTATATATGCATTTAAAGTGCTTCGGACATGTCATTAAACCCTTTGCGAGTCCTCCTTGGTACCCGTGACTTGTGGTTCAACTTTTGCCATTTGCGGGCTTAACGGCTTGCTTTGCGAGGGGGAATAGGAGCAATTGAATAGCGATTTGCGATGTTAGTGTTTGCAACTCTTGCGGCCATGAAAGATCAAAGGCTTGGAGGGGCATTAACTTACGATGTGAACTATTGCAGTGAATCAGAGGCTGGAGCCCGTAACCGATTGGAGCCCGCAAAAAAACGCCAATTGAATAGCAAAATAACTTGCAAGCTACATTTCTGAAGCCCCGATCTCCCGAAAGCTCAATTGAATGAGGCTCAAAGTCTTCACAGAATAGGAATTTGTCAGAACTGCTTTTATGCTCATGGCTTACATAGGGCCTCATTAAAATTCCACAAATTGTAGTTACTGAAGCCCTAAAGGAGCCCATAAAAGTTTTGGCTATTAAATTGGCATATTTTAGCTACCAACAAACAATCTGCGGGTTACAGGCTGAAAAATACATGTGGTTGCCAAATTGTAACTCTGATCCAGCTAAGCCTTTGATCTTTTAATCTTGTTACATTCACAAATCGGACTTCAAAACACTAGTTAATTGATGTTTAAACCGCACCTTTAACTCATGATGACGGTCTAATTTACTATTGGCTCTGTCTCAGCAGCAACATACGGGCTTGCCTGGTTGATCCTAGTCAGGCACTGAAATGTTACATATGGAAGCAGGGTTTGCGAGTTTAAGCCTTCAGATCCATACTATGATGGAATACATCCAAGGGTACTGAGGGAACTGGGTTCTGTAATATGAATGAATTGTAACGAGAATTGGAATTTATAAAAGGCTAGTGGATATAGTAGAAGCTATTAGGGGGAACCATATCTAGTTACAATAGGATATGATACAATCTAAAAGATATATATCTTACACTCCCAAAAATATATAATATATTGGGGAGGCATGGAACTGTCCACATGCACACATAAATACCACTGCATGTATTTAAATGCAAATAATTGCTATTGAATATCTAACAGGTTGTAATAATGGTTATAATAGTTTCCCTCATATGGCAAATAAATTTGCTTAATCCTTGGGAAGCTATAACCTATTTAATAGCTAAAACCAATTGTTGTATGAAACAACAAAAAATAAAAAGATAAGTGCAAGCACTATAAGGTTGGTAACAATAAAAAACAGAAGAAAAGCAAACAATGAATATATTACATTATTTGTCAATATATCAGAGGGGCGAATTTATGGTAACAAACGCATAGCGTGATGACGCGGTAATGCGTGCCGTGTCATCACGTTACCGAATAGACCAATGAGGTTGTTTTAAACACAGGCAACAAGTGGATAGAAAGTGCTATAAAAGCACTGTGATAATGGAGTTCATTAACCCATGAGTAAGCCCTAAGCAGGGCGAAACGAGCCGTCGGGACTACTTCATCTAAAGATAAGTGCATTCACTTAGGTTGTGGTGTATATTTAATTGAGAGGGTGTTATAAAGTACGTATTTGCATCTAGCAATATAGTAAATACTGAGGGTATTTTGCTAAACACGCCACCGAGAATTGCATGTTGCGCATTTATGAACAAGTGGTGTATACAATATGGATAACACTGGCAATGTTTTCCTATTAGCCTTGATTTAACTACTAGTCTTTTTCACCCCCTCTGATATATTGACAAATAATGTAATATATTCATTGTTTGCTTTTCTTCTGTTTTTTATTGTTCCCAACCTTATAGTGCTTGCACTTATCTTTTTCTTTTTTGTTGTTTCATACAACAATTGGTTTTAGCTATTAAATAGGTTATGGCTTCCCAAGGATTAAGCAACTTTATTTGCCATATGAGGGAAACTATTATAACCATTATTACAACCTGTTAGATATTCAATAGGAATTATTTGCATTTAAATACATGCAGTGGTATTTATGTGTGCATGTGGACAGTTCCATGCCTCCCCAATATATTATATATTTTTGGGAGTGTAAGATATATATCTTTTAGATTGTATCATATCCTATTGTAACTAGATATGGTTACCCATAATAGCTTCTACTATATCCACTAGCCTTTTGTAAATTCCAATTCCTGTTACAATTCATTCATATATATTAGAGTGTCAAGCACTTAGGAATTTCTATATAGTGATTATCTATTATATAATGGGTTCTGTAATAGCCAAACCATTAGATCTAATTTTTCAAGATTCACTCAACAGTGGGTCTCTACCAGATGACTGGAGAAAAGCAGAGGTGATACCTATATTTAAGAAGGGAGCAAGAGCAAATCCGGGGAATTATAGACCAGTGAGCCTCACTTCTGTAGTTGGAAAGCTTTTAGAAGAGTTAATAAGGGATAATATACAAGAATATGTCTATTAAAACAGGATTATAAGTAGGAGCCAACATGGATTTATGAGGGATAGGTCATGTCAAACAAACCTGATTAGTTTCTATGAGGAGGTTAGTAGGAACCTGGATCAAGGCAACTCAGTGGTTGTAGTCTTTTTTTGGATTTTGCAAAGGCTTTTGATACAGTGCCACATGGAAGACTATTGTGTAAACTAAGATACAGGAATTGCATTAAATATATGCATATGGATTGAGAGCTGGCTAAAAGACAGGAAGCAAAGGGTTGTTGTAAATGGAACATACTCGGATTGAACTAATGTGATAAGTGGGGTTCCTCAGGGTTCAGTATTAAGTCCTCTCCTTTTGAACATATTTATGATCATGTAGTGTCCATTTTTGCTGATGACACAAAGTTGTGCAGGGTAATTTAAATCCGAAAATGATGTACTTTCCCTCCAAAGGGATTTGCATAAATTAGAGAAATTGGCAATTAAATGGCAGATGAGATTTAATACGAATAAATGTAAGGTTATGCATCTGGGAAGGTAAAATAGCCATGCAATTTATAAATTTAATGAAACAAATCATTGAAAGGATTTGGAAGTGTTTGTGGACAACCATCTATGTGACAGTTCTCAATGCCAAGCAGCAGCTGCAAAGGCAACTATTGGCATGTATTAAGAAGGTTATAGAAGCAAGAGAAGTAAATATAATTCTGCCACTATACAAATCCCTAGTACACCCTCATTTGGAATATGGAGTACAGTTTCGGGCACCACTTAATAAAAAGGACATTTTAGAACTGAAAAAATTACATAGAAAGACAACAAAACAAATAAGGGGAATTGAGGGACTAATTTATGAAGAAAGACTAACCAAACTAAACTTATTTTCTCTTGAAAAAAGGCATAAGAGGGGATATGATTACCCTATATAAATACATCCAGGGTCAGTATAAAGATTTCCCAAGGGAGCTTTTTGTGCCAAGAGGTTTTCAATTGACACAAGGCCATCCTTTGAGGTTAGAAGTAAAAAGATTCCACCTTAAAGAAAGAAAAGGTTTCTTCACAGTAAGGGTGGTTAATTTGTGGAATTCTCTACCAGAGGAGGTGGTGACAGCGGATTCAATAGATAGCTTTAAAAAGGGATTGGATATATTTTTAAATAAAAAAAGGGTATTTAGGGTTATCCTGGTTAATTAGAGAGGGAGTATTGATCCAGGCAGAAATTTGATCACCAGTATCTGGGGTCAGGAAGGAATATTTTTTTTTCCCTTTTGAGACAATTGGCAAAGTTTCACTTGGGTTTTTTCTGTTTGCCTTCCTCTGGATCCATTAACAACTAATCCGTATATTGCAGATCAGAGGAGATCTTAAAAGATTGAACTTGATGGACTAAAAGTATTTTTTCAACTTCAATTACTATGTAATGTATGGGCTGTATGGAACTGCACCAGCAGAGTTATGGAGTGTTTTTAGAATATGTCAGAGGGAGGTACTGACAGTGCTGGAATGCTGCATTTCCAGTAAGTAGGTTAACCCTGGAACACATGGTTTTACCAAGGAAAAATGGACTAGAAATAACTGAAGTTTGTGCTTTTACATGTACACAAAATGCTCAATATATGGTTCCCCTCCTGTAGGAAATCTTGCAAGTGAACATTCCACATAGGGAGCTTACTAGCTATTACATCCCTACCGCAGCACACCCTCAAGAGTGACCTCTACCTATGAATATACAACTTACCTTCTGAATATCCAGAGGTAGAACATATCTGCGCACTTCCGGCTGAGGGGCTTTTTCAAAGTGTTTTTTTATTCCCTCCCAACTGTCTCTTAAGTTGGCCAAGTACAAGTAGTTATAGACGAACTCAAATCTGCAAAGAAAAGTAATTTAATTTATTTATTAATGATACAGTATTTGCAGTAACATGATCACTTGACCCAGGTAAGATTAGTTCTCAGCATCTCGCAGATTTTACAGTCTATATACCCCACACATTTTTGTGTTGCTTTATGTTCAGATCCTGTTTATGTTTAGCAAAATAAAAAAAACAATTTGCAATAAAAAAAAAAAAAGGATTATGTTTGAAAGCAGTCTGACTGACTAGCAGCATATTTAAGAAGGGAAAAAGTCATAAAGCTAGTTCTAAATTAGAAAAAAATAAGGATCTATATGGTATGGTGTCGAACTAACCCTCACCATTTACCTAAGCCTTGACGGTACAATATGGCACCATAATTGCGACAGCGCCATCTAGCGGATGCTCCCCGCCACTGCATGCTGCAGTACCATAAGAGGATAGGTCCAAAAATAATGGACGCCTCTGCTGGACCCTCAAGGCATACATCGGCCATCTGCTTATGGGCCTGGGATGGTGAAGGGTTGTCAGTTTCAATCAGGCCCAATTATCTAACAAAGCCTTTGACCACTGTTGTTTCCCTTTCCTCACCTCTCTCTACTGATAAAAACACATTATCATGATCCAGCTCAATGGAAGGGATGCAACAAGGATGTTATTAGTCCTTATATGCACAGTCTTCAAAATTTCACACAGATGTGAATGTTAGTTTGTCCCGTACTTCACAAACAAGTGACTACTTTGGTAATTTAAAAGAGAAACCGTGTGAGGTTAAGTGTTACTTTTCTAGAGCAACACAAATTGGCTAGAAATTGAAATAGAATACTATAGTTGCTTATAGTGGTAGGTAGTATCTATACCTATATGAAATTCACAGTAACACAGGAGTAGATCATTTGGCTACCTCAGGAACAAATTGCATGTTGTGCGAATATAAGTAAAGGAATCCAGTCATTCCATGGATACACAAGACCATCCTGAGGATTTATGATACCAAACTGTTTGAGTAGATAATATGGGCGGTCTATAGACAGACGTTTTGGGTCTTGTCTACGGTCAAATCTATGTCTGCTTCTGTAAACAGTATTCGGTCCCCGTAATTAAGATACAGTGGCACTTTAAAATTTGTTTTTATCTTAGAAATATAGAACACTGTTTTAGAATCTATAACCTCAAATATGACAATTCCAACTTAACAGTATTATGGCTTAGTAGCTGAAGTTTAGTAAAATATATAGGCATTTTTACCCTTTCCAGCAGCACAGGTCCACAATTAAGAAACCATTATCTTCAAAACTATTTATATGATGGAAAAGGTTGAATGCAGAGGTCCTGTACTTTATATTGAGATATTCTCCTGTATGTTTCTCTGCCACATGCATCCAGACCTATGAACACATAAAAACACATCCAAAAATGTAATTGGATAAATCAGTTTTATCAATTTGTGCATACCTAATCATACATATTCTTTTTTATGCTAATATCTATTACCAGAGTCGTAGATTATATTAAAAGTGGTAAAGCCACCATTAAAAAAAAAAAAAAAAACACACATAATTACAAGAATGATCCTATGGGTTAATGAAGCTGTAGACACAATTGCCCCGGGATTCTTACCAATAACTTCCCATTAAATTAACAGGATCACTTAGCTATTAGCTTTGCATTTTACCCCAACCGCCTCTATATTTATTTTTTACCCTGGCTTCACATTTTTATGGAAAGCCTTAAACGGCTCCCTTTTCTGCCATTAATCATGATATATTCTGAACTCAAATCCATTTTTACACCATTATAGACTGCAAACAATACTTATTAGTGAAATTATCGAACTGCAGAAAACTTCCTGGGTGTTCCTAAAAAGATGAGGCAAATTATCTGTGACATTAATGCGTTTAATGAGTGAGCCGTTAATAAGAATAAACAAACATCACATACAGTATACCGTTATGCCCATTTTATGTAGAAATGCTAAATAATATGGACACCACAACAAAAGCATGTATAAAATTAAACTAAAGTTAAAATGTAATGCCAGAGGATATTTAATATGCTTTGTATTTAATACAATAACTACAAAAAGGGAAACATTAGAAATGGAGATGTAATATAGATTAATTAGAACACGGCTTAATATTACTTACTCCCATTGTTTCATGCGATTCAAAGCAGTCCATGTAGTTGGCTCCCCAAATACTCCAGGCAGAGAGAAATTTGAACAGGTTAATTTTCACTGGCTGTTCTACGAAGATTAGATAGTTTGGTGTCATCCCAAAGCTGGAAGAGAGCGACAAAGAATTAAGTTATGCTGTTAAGTTATCACATATATAGTTGTCGTACTGCGAGTTTGTGTGCAACGCTCGCAAAGTTGTGGGTTGCGCATGCTGAGGCCGGCAATGGGCACCGAAGGCGCTCATTGCGGGGCTTGCAGAGGAGGGAAGGAGAGAGAAGGAGGGAAGAGGGAGGGACACAGGAGGGGAGAAAGATTGACTGCTGGGCGGTGGAAGAGGGAGTAGCCGCAAATTGCGAGCCTCGCACTGTGTCGCAAACAACAGCATTGCAAGGCTTGCAAATAATATGCCGTCATTTTTGACAGGCAATTGTCTAGTAAAAGTTATAGTAATGAAAGGCACTATACAATGATAGTCCTTAGCTTTGTGTTAAAGGGACACTGAAGATTGGGAGATAGAGATAGAGAGATAGACACTGGAGATTGGGAAAACCAAAAATCACATGTGTGCAACAAGTTAACGCTTACGAGCATTAACATTAGTAGCTGTATAAATTGTGGGCATGAAGTCATTTTTAGGTTAACAAAACAATAGGATTTAAAAAAAATATGACATTCTTCCAACCAGTGGTCCTTTAAAACTATGTCTATGGACTTAAAGGCAGCTGGATACAGAACATAAAGGAAACTCAAATTACCATTCCCAATCTTACATGTAAATCTGATCTCTCATTTACCTGTGGACATAAGAGGGCTTAAACCTCTCACTACATGGAAACTGAACAACCACCTTGGCTTTGTTTATAGGATCCTCCTTATCTGAAATAGAAAAATATATTGAATTTACTTATTGACAGACAGAAGTGCCACACACATTGGAATTTGGTGTAATTCAGCTGCCTCCAGCAATGAAAAGGTTAAAAGTACTCATACAGATGGGCTAAACTTTGTAACTAAATACATTTTACACTTTTTTTATTCAGGTCAATAGAGATTGATGTGGTATTGTCATGAAATTTGTAAATACAAAATATCATATGCACCTTCTACTTTATTTGTTAATTGATTGTTTATTATTTACCACTATAAATACATAAATACTTATGCTTTTTGGCCATTCTTTACATGAAGGATTAATTATTATCCTATTATACACGTATATTTCTGAGTTTACAATAAACTCTCAATACAGGAGGGGAGATCATTGCCAATTATCTATACAACTATATTTCACCTTGAACCTAAGCAGATTCAGGAGATTAATGTATCCTGAGTTATACATTAAATCACCTGTTCATAAATTATTTAAGCTAAGCACTAATAGGCAGCTGAAGATAATAAAATTATAGATTCTGACATAAAAATGAGTTGGCTAATATTGGTAGGATTTATAGCTAAAAAGGAATATTACATATTTTTTTCTTAAACCATGAAGCAAGTATGCACTCCAGTGGTTATAAGTATATCTATGCATTGTTTTTTTTCTGACATTTAAAATTATGTATTTGTATACAAACATGATAGAACGTTATTACCATTGATTAAAAAAAAGCCATATGGAAAAAAAAATTGGATTATGATAAAGATAAGAGAATAGTATATCTATTTGGACAGAGGGCTCTTAAAAGCTCTGATAGGTTGTAGCAATTTAAAAAAAGAAAGCACTTTTCCAACTTGCTTTTCCCCCCTATGTGATGGAGTAGGGCACATGTGGTGACATCAGTGTCCATTTAATATAATTCTGGTTCAAATGTAAAAACATTTCTAAAGACGTATTGTCAGGTGTCTGCATCATGGACTTACCTGCCTGCAGTGGAGGCATTCTTACTATATTGTAAGCAAAAGCAAAGTATTTCCCGAAGCAGTTCCCAATATTATACACAGTGCCATCGTTCTCAATATGAGGGTGAGCTGTGACCCCGTTGATTGAGACATAATTACAGAGATCCACCTGAAAATAACATTAGGGACACATGGTAACAAACAGAACTTTAAACTAAGGCAACATGTTTTACAGCTAATATTAGCAATTATTTAGAGAAAGGGTTGACACTTCAGTGTGAATTACATCCATAAATTGTAAAATCTTGATTTTGTCTGTGAATATGCTTATTATAGTGGAATATGTATAATGGTCTACTTTTGTACCAATTATAGAGATATACACCATAATTTTGTAAGCCTCATTGTCAATGTTCAACTTAGTTAATCTAGCTAGGGAGTTCAGCAGAGACTGAGTTTACAAGAGCCTAAAACACCACCCACAATTCATGCAACTGAAGTTAGTAATGAGACGTTGGGGAGAACAGTATAGTGATAGCCAAGTAAATACAAGGGGCTGAAGATGCCCTATGGTAGTTATGGTTACAACCATTTCTACTTCATAAAACAAATGCTTATCCTGTTGGAACATCATCCCATCTGGAAGCATCAAGGAACAGAGAGCTGTGGCTACCAACTGCATTGACTAAGGGATTACCTAAGCACTGGGATAATGTTGCACAACATTTGTATTAAAACAGTGCCTATTAATATATGGTTCTCCACACAATTCGTCTCTCTTTGCCAGGATTGTTGAGCCTCAAACTATCTCAATCAACTTGAGGAGTAGATTCATGAAAAATCAAATACCTTTTTTACAGTCTCCAATGTCTCTGGATTAATCTTTGTTATATAGTTGGTTTCTGTACAGGCATAATAATCCTCTCCAATGGGATACACATTGACCAACGCATTGTCCGTGATCTCCAGACCTTTGAAGTATGAGAAAAACCTACATATAGGAGCAAAGGCATTATACACCAGCAGGAAATACATAAGCAAAGGTATTTTACACTAGCATACGCTAAGGAATGCATGTAATTTATCTACCAAGTTACACAAAGGAAGGAAAAAAGTTTTATGTGACGAAGTGGGGGTGAACATATTATTTATTAATACATGGGAGAAATTGTTTTTTTACAATTATACATTTACTACTGTGTGCCAGCATGTGATTGTTAGGCAGTTTATTATACATTTACTTCTATGTGTACACAGTCTTACACAGAGTCTTCACACTTCTTTGTAAACTTAATGTTCTGTTCTGTAGGAAAAGCCTGAGTGGCTCCATTATGAAAAACCCGAGTGAAGACTACCAAGCTGTCACATCACACACAAATCTAACCCCCGAGAAATGCCATCTGAGGGCTCAAAATATCCTGACTATCCTTAAGGTCTGAGTGCTTATTCAATAACAATTTTAAAAATCTCTATCACTTCTCCTATAATTATTCAACCCCAGTAAAGTCACAAAAATGCCTCAGACGCCAGGATGCCTCCAATCAGACAGTATGAAGCAGCGAATATCTTAATGGTGTCAGATTTGAGGCTTAATTGCTCACATCTAGCAATTAAGGGGTTACTACCTCCTACCGCTACACACTTTTGAGCCAAAATATCCCCCAGGATCCCCTTCAATACCCATTACTCCCTATCAGCCCAATTTCTCCCGGGATTTCCCCATCATAACTTACTACCTCATATGAGTTATAGGAATCCCACAGGATTCCTCCTCTAAACTATAACCAAGGTGGTCATTATGAACCTCACTGGCACCTAAATTTAACACATAAGCATTTGTGATACAGATTTAACCACCTAGGCATACTCACGTAGGAAATCACATGGGGGAAAAAAAAGGAAACATATATAATAGGGAGTAAAATATAAAAAATATGCCTTATTAATCACTTTATTTATGTTTGTTGTTACAATGTTATTTACATTTGTCTCTTCAATAATATACCATCACTAGCTTATATACCTGGAAAATATATTCCTGCAGGGATCAGGATAAGCGAATGTGCCAAATTCTGTAATGACAATTCTCTTCTCAGTCATTGCCCTGACATACGCATCCGTTTTGACAAACCTGCAGCAGAACACACACACACAATATTTGGGTTAAATTGTTTGCTTTAATACTTTGGCTTCATCAAGAACAAAATATCTCAGAGTTTTCATTTAAAAATTCAAAAACACTCAATGAGATATCTTGGTATACAACTAGCACCAACTATTTAGAAAATCTATTTATATAATTATAAAAACTGCTTTGACAGGATAGAGAGAGATCTGAAATTATAGAAGAATCAACCTTTATCAATCTTGGGGAGAATTGCCATTATAAAAATGGTAATTTACCCAAGAATTCTATTTTTCCTTCAAAATCTCACCTTTCTAATTTAAAAGGAAGATATAAAAAAATTGCATGGTTTATTTAAAAATGTTTTTTGGAACCACAAAAGAGCTTGAATTAGTCTTGAAAAATGGTGGCAAACAAATAGTAGAGGAGGTAGTAATTTTATATAGAATAGGCCAATTGGTCAATTCTATATAAGATGGCTATAGAATAGTTAATTCAAGGGAAAAAAGTTCAGAAATGTTGATTGGGAATGCTCATTGAATAGCCATGAGAAGGTTTCATATCTCTTACATAATTTGAAAATAGAAATTCCTCAGGAGATTAGATAAAACACACTAATCTATCCCATGCAATTTTCAAAAGTATAGATAGAGTTAGGAAATATATTCCATCTGCTGATTTTCATGAACAACAACAATTTAAAATTAGACATCACAGTTAGTACCTTCCTAAAATATTGGGGAGAATAGATAAAATTAAAGAAAACCAATGTATAAAATTTAAAATGCGAGATCCAAATTATAAGCATCTATTTTGGCAATGTAACAAAATATATAGATTTTGAGGAAGGTTCAAGATTGGCTAAAAAATAAGTTAAGTATGGACATTTTAATTTTAATCATACAATATATAAAGAATGAAGATTCTTAGAAATTCTTCTTTTTCTGGCTAAAAAACATATTATGAGAAATTGGATAAATAGGAGGCCCCCCTCAATACTAGAATTAAAACAAATAATTTCGAAGCAGATAATCCTTGATCAATATGACAGGACCAGCAATTTAGAAAAAAGGAAGAAAGAATTTCAATTAAAATTATATCATTAAACTTCAAAATAACAATAAGGCTTAAATTTAAGTATGTTCGTCTTCATTAGTTAATGTTATTAGTTATTGGTTAATCTACATAAGGAAGAAATAAACCTGTCTGCAATTGATTATTAAATGTGTATTTTACATGTTTGAATCACATTTATAAAGTAATTAATTATTCCAAAAAGAAATATTGAAGAAAAAAAAAGTTTTGTGTGATAAGAATGTGTTTGATTGTTTAACAAGATTGTAAATCATTTCAAACAAAATAAAGAAATTTAAAGTTAAAAAATAAATAAATAAATGTGTTTGCTTACTATTCCACTTATAAATTTGATATTGATCTTGAACAAAGAGTAACATGAGTAACTTTATTTAATATGCATTTAGTTAATTGGATAAGCAAATTTAAGGTTTAATATCAGCTCAGTATATTATTATCTGTAATACGTACATATAGATTTTTTTTTATGTACTTTAGAATAAATTATTAAACAACTATGTAGTAATCACATATTAGGTTTTTATTTGTATATTTACAAAAAAATTAGCAATAACTCACTGTAGTTTTTAAGCTTTAAAAGCCTACACTTGATTTTCAGCGACTAAGACTTCAGCAGATTTGCTTCTATCCACCCTTGAGCCATGTGAGGTGTTATGGGCTGGGAGAGGAACTACCCACTAGACTGTCCTAATAGGAGTATAAATTTGCCTCCTTTCCTCCGGGCAAGCCTAGACCAGTCTAATAGAAATGTTAGGGCCTGCCGGTTATCCATGGAAACCTATTATGAAATTGAGAGAACAACACTAAAAGTTTAATTTAAGTTATAAAAGCTACATTTATATTTTTTTAAATAATAATTTTATGCCAATTTATAAATAATCAAATGAAACCCTATTGAACGAGCACTATAGTTTTTGTTTTGTTTTTAAGGAGTGTGGCTTTGTCACAATTATTAAAATATGTCCAATGTGTACCAAGTACAAGTGAAGATTCGGGCAGACTATATAAAATGAAACTACCCCCCTCAATATGTTAAAATGAGGTATTGTAGAACTTTAGTGTACAATAAAATGTGAAATTTTAACCCAACATGATAGTGTATCTAAAGTTCTATGTTTCACTATTCAAAAAGTAAATGTACAATGAATGTAAAGAATAGCTAGATGATATATTAGAATAATCTGCCTTTGAGTGTAGAACTAAAAGGATATCTTGGCTGGTAGACATGGTACTTACTTTCGGTGGTATGTCACGTGGCCCTCCTTAAATTCAAATTTGTGGAGGAGCGCTTGGCCATCAAACAAGTGATAATACTGTTCAGAGCCAACTTCAAATAATCCAGGACCACATCTCAGGAGGCTGCCGGAAAGCCAGGGAGGCAAGCGACCTGCGCACAAGAAAGGCAAGGGTTAAATGTAATGATTTATTCCATGGTAATATTTGGGTTTTAAGCTGCCCTGGCCAGTCACATTTGTGCGCCCACCCACACTCCACTTGCAGCTCCTCCTTTCCCCCTTCTATGTCTTCAATTACAAGATACTAGCGAATTGCCCGTCAAAAAATGACGGCAATGAAATTGTAAGGTAGCAAATGCTGTTTGGTGTATAATAATGAAATATGTAAAACATTACTAAATGAATATACTGTACCTATTTTGAAGCATTGTGATGAAGAGCTGGCAATCTGTGTTGATGTTGCTGCAGCATTAGTGGTGTGGAGCTGCTGTGTAAGCATGCTGAATGTGTGCACTGTGTGGTATGAATATCCGTAGGTGGTTTGTGGCGTTTTGCGAGTTTCTTGTGGTGTTTTGCGAGTTTCTTGTGGTGTTTTTCGAGTTTAGAGTGCTGTAGCCTCGTTTTCGTTTTGTTCGGCGGCCATTTTTTCTGTCGCTTAGATTTTTTTGTAGTCTGAAAACTCTTTTATTTTGAGTAAAATCGAGGTCTAAGTTGCATTTTTGAGGTCCTGGGTGCTCCCTCTTGGTGTAGGTAAGGTTTTTATGTATGTGCTGTGTGTATGTATTGTGTTTTAAATGTTTGTATGTCGGCGTGTTGCGTCCGATGTTTGCGAGGTCGTAATGTGTTATAACGTGTTTCGTAGGTTGTTTGCGTTCCTCGTAAAATGTAGCGAGTGTCGTAATTTGTGTGTCGTGTTTTTTGAGTAGCGACGTGAAGTTTGCGAGGGTTTGAGGCCCTTGCCCAGTGACCTCGCCAGCAACTGAGGCCCTTGCCCAGTGACCTCGCCAGCAACTGAGGCCCTCGCTTCGCGAGGGGCCTCAGTTGCTGGCATGGAGCGCCTTCGGCGCTCCATGCCAGCAACTGAGGCCCTTGCCCAGTGACCTCGCTACGCGAGGGCCGCGGCTCGCTACGCGAGGGCCACGGCTCGCTTCGCGAGGGCCGCGGGCTCGCTACGCGAGCCCGCAAGCGTGAGCAACGACCCGTACGCTCACAACTATATATGTGATTATATATTTACAAGCCCATCATAAATGACAATATGATATATAATCTGCTCTGTCTCCCTCTCTCCCTGAGCGCCCTCTCCCTCTCTCTCTCTCCCTGTGTGCACTCTCCCTGCCCTATCTCTATCCTTCTGCCTTGCTCTCCCTCCTTTTGTCTCTTCTCCCCTCTCCCTCCATGTCTCCCTCCCCTATCTCTCTCCCACCCTCTCCCCTTTCTCTCTACCTCCCCATGTTTCTCTCCCACTCCCTCCCCTTTCTCTCTACCTCCCCATGTTTCTCTCCCACTCCCTCCCCTGTGTCTCTCCCTCCTGTGTCTCTCTCCCACTCTCTCCCCTCTCCCTCCCCTGTGTCTCTCCCTCCCCTGTGTCTCTCCCTCCCCTGTGTCTCTCCCTCCCCTGTGTCTCTCCCTCCCCTGTGTCTCTCCCTCCCCTGTGTCTCTCCCTCCCCTGTGTCTCTCCCCTGTGTCTCTCCCTCCCCTGTGTCTCTCCCTCCCCTGTGTCTCTCCCTCCCCTGTGTCTCTCCCTCCCCTGTGTCTCTCCCTCCCCTGTGTCTCTCCCACCATATCCCTTCTCTCTGTCTCTTTACCACCATCCCCAAACACACACAACTTCACTGCATATGAACATTTCTTCACATATACAAGCATATTGCAATGTACTGCATCTTCAGGCGGCCTGATTTCCCTTGAATGTATGCTGCCCTAGGCCTCATGGTCCTAGGCAGAACACACTCCTATTTTTTACAGAGGAAAGTATTGTCTATACAAGGTGGATCAACACAGACATTGCTAAAGATAAACTTCCTTAAGGCTTGATAACCTTTCTCAAAAGTATACTCACTAGAGCTACACATGAAAAATGTCTTTAGTTAAAAATTCAGCTTCTAAGTTATATATTTTTACATGAAATTATGTTGCAGTTAGATCTACCATCTTGGTTATTGCTGATTCCGGTGGCAAGAGGCTTTGAATTGAGAGGAAGCTTACATCTGCACAAATAGAAGGTGGCAGCTAAAACTGCCAGTGATATCAATAGAATTAGTTGGAAGCTCATTAGTTTACAAGGGAAAATTGAATCCCACAGGAAATCCTAATTGCACATAAAAGTTTTCAAGATGTCCTAAAGAAAATGAACACTAGTGTCTCCAGCAATCCTACTATTGTTTGAGGAAATGCTCGTGGTCAGTTATAGCACATTCAAATACAAGTTTTGGTTGAGAAATGGGAGTTTATTTGAAAAAAAGCTGTATTTAAAAAGAAATGGGTGGGGGAGGATTGAAGAGGGAGAGATCAGAGGATTTGTTACATAAATGGAGCGGATTAAAATTGACGCTACACCCCTTGTCCAACAGACCCAGAAACAGGCTGCTTGCATCAATAGATTTAGTCATTGCTCGGCAGAAATGTAAATGCCCCTATAATTCACACAGAGCCCTAAGTATCATGGATGCCTTGTGATCAGCAGAGAAATCAAAATGATTATTTTTTCTAATTTTGAAAAAAAAAAACTATCTTTATGACTTTTTCCCTGTTTGAAATGTATTAGTAAATTTTTTGTTCATTGGACCATGGTCATTTAAGAAAGTTATAAAACTATAAAGTCAGATAGCACATTTATCTCTACAAATCTTATAATCCATTCCCAATTTGAATGTGCCAGTGGAAAGTATATATCTGGTAATCAGAGCTTAGTTATAAGTAGCTTTACTCCGTGACCTTAAGAGAGAGAGAGAGTCTAGACATTATCCCACAATCATACAAAAGGACTTTCTATTTGCAAAGGGTCGTTGTAAGGGATTATTAATTACCCAATTTGTAGCTTGTGTATTGTTCCTGAATCACAGTTTTTAATTAACATGTGAATTTTAAATATCTGTAATACAGGTTTTGTTTTGCCTGTAGGACCCCCGTGAGAGCGAGTGCTTTATTCTTAAGTGATAAGCACTTTTCATGTTAAAACTATTTTGTAGTTCACCATTAATTAACATAAAAAAAACATGAGCAGACAGCAGCAAAGCAAATCTTTAGCCAAAAAATATAATTTAAAAAAAGTCAACCTCCTTAATGACAATTGCTGTACTCATCTCACTATCTTGAGCACTTCTTAAAAGTAAGCAATAATTTTTAGCTGAGATAATGTTTATTAGGTTGTCTTGGTAAGACTTCAATAAATAATAATCTTTCACTTTCTTTCAGTAGTGCTCGGGACAATGGGAGAGGTGGGGAGGGTACATTGATGATGATTAGTCGTTCAGTTGTGTCTGACTCTCCGCGATCCTATGGAAAAGAGCACACCAGGCACATCTGTTTTTATGTCTCTGGTTGTGCTTATCCATAAGGTTTTTATGGCAAAAATACTGGAGTGGGTTATCCAATGGACCACAATTTGTCTGACCTCTCTGCTATGACCTGCCCATCTTAGGTGACCCTACATGGTATAGCTCACAGTTTCACTGAGATACACAAGCCCCTTCACCATGACAAGGCAAAAATCCAAAATGGAAGGGTACATTCACAACACTGACAATTTTAGCTGCTACATTTCCATTGTGTAGATAGAATCTCCCTGTGCATTCATAGTCTCACTATGACCTTCCTTGATTTTAAACAATGTGGCTTAGTTTTGAGTATACTGTGATTACCAATGGTTAATGTAACAATTTATATGTGAGAAGGTTAAAGCTGGCCAATTAATGGGTTACATATTCCAAACAACTTTGTTTTTTGTGAATAAGGAATGTTAGGTGGTGTCTATAGCACCCAACAGTGGGAAATAGGTTTACTTTTAAATCCATGTTTAATAAATCTGTTCCAAAGAAGACAAAACGTGACAATATATAACTCCCATTTTTAAGCCAGATTAGGAGGGTGGGGGGGGGAATATCTGCATTAGCACTGAAAAATATATATACTATTTTATTATTTTCTGTATTAGAAATTCTTTCTGATGTTCATGTTTGTTTCATTGTTGACTTTCTATTTTATGTGCATGTTGAGCTCTATGACATTTATCAATATTTTATCTAATTTACAGGTAAGACATAGAACACAACTGTTTTTAAGCATGTAGAAGAGCACACTTTAAACATAACAAATGTTTTTGCATGAAAAAATATTAAGTAAAATCTGTTTAAGCTTTAGCAAACATAACATATAGTTAAATCGTTACATAGGTTGGAAAAAAAAAACACTTTAGTCCATCAAGTTCAACCTTTTACGATCTCTTCTGATCTTCAAAATGTGGATTCATTGTTAATTGATCCAGAGGAAGAACAGGGAATACAGAGACATACTTTCGCCTGTAGATCTCATTGGCAGGCTGCGGGCAAGCCCCCCGAAGAACAGTTAAACTTCTAAATAATTTTTGTGCTCTGAGACCGTTATTTGAAAAAATGAAAAAAGACTGTGAAACAATATAAAATACCCTCTTTCTGATGCAAAACACAGAAAATAAATATTTCCATATTCCTTTAAAGTGTCTATTTACCTTAAAAGGCCACTGCAATGCTCTGGCAGTGTGATAAACTTTATAGTATTGTAAACAACTGTTTAAATATCTATAACAACATTTGTATATGTCCGATCAATCTTAAGACAACACATCCTGCAGAAGGCAGAAAAAACCTGAGTGAAACACTGTAAATCTAAAGTGCAACCGTAATTGTCAAATTATGGTGGCCATTTAAATTTACAGTGCCAAATTATTGTATCATTGTACAGCTATTGGATACTAACCCGTAACGTGCGCCGCCATCGGGGTCGCCAACTCCTCAGCGGTTTCAAACAGTTTTCTATACCCTGCAGCCGGATGTTCCACACTAGAAAAAAAAAGGCAGATAGGACATGTTGTCAAACAATACAAACATACAATTTTCACTACTATATGCAATTATGTCGTCGACATATCGCACACACACACATTATATATATATATATATATATATATATATATATATATATATATATATATATATATATATATATATTTGCATGTCCCTGCTCAGCTTCCCAGAATGCAGTGTAATAACTGTATTTCTCGGAATTCTGAGCTAAAAACATTTTTTTTTATGTTTTAGACATTCAAATGTGAACACAAGTGTACTATTTATTTACTATATATATATATATATATATATATATATATATATATATATATATGTGTGTGTGTGTGTGGATCTTCAGGGGTCTTAACTCAGAGCTAATGACAAGTTGGTATTTTCATTTGCTGAAAATGTTAGAATTTTAGAAACTCAAATGTTAAAATACATTTATCAGTAAACCTAATTATGAATAGATTACTGTCATTATTGTCTATCAAATCAAATTTCCTACTATAAAGCATCTATATAAAATATAATTCTCAACTTAACCGGTAAAAAAAACAAAAAAAACAACAACATTGGCCGTCTATTTAAAGTTTGGTTAACAAAATTGAGTCAAATGGTTCTTATTATTTAATGACTTATAGTAATGCAACTCACTGAGAAGGTGATGTACAACAAAAGCAAAAGTAATGGACTTTGAGGTACATTTCTAATCATTGTTAATTGTACAGCTGTTGACAACGTTCACTCTTTTTTTAGACAATAAAAATATAAAAAAAAAAAAAAAAAAAATCATTCATATCAAAATAAAAAAAAAGTATTTCTAGAAACTTAAAAGAAGCTTTTCCATGCAATTTTTCTTAAAGAGATAAACATTTTTGTATTATTACTGTTTATTTATAAGGCACAAACATGTTCTGTAGTTCTATTTACAAAGTAGAATAGAGTACAGTGGGTACAATTAGCAAAGTACAAAGGTATAGACACATTATAAGGTAAGTGGAAATACAAGTGCAGGGACAGTGCAATACAAATATGACACAGATTGGTCCACAGAAGGGAGCTCCCTACTACAAAGAGATTAAATGAAGGGAGGGGGTAAAAGATTGGGATCTATCCATGCAGTGCCGGCAAGTGGCCGCTGTGGATATTTTGCAGCGCTGCCGATATTTCACACAAGTTGTAACCTTAGAAGGTTACCCTAACCCTTAAACTAACCCTAACCCTCACTGTAACCCTAAAAGTTTACCTAACCCTAACTCTATGGTATGGGTACTGAAAATCATCACCGCCATCTTGCTGTTGGTAGGCGGCACTGCTGGCGAATTTCAAAAGGGAAAGGACCAAAGATTGTTTTCATCCTGAAAAGCTTCTGCCCATTGTCAAGCTTAATATTTGAACAAAACACACTGGAAAAAGTGTTGGTTAGATCTGTTACTGGCAAGGAGCCTAGCAAGGCAATACTGGTCAGCGAAAGGCTTAATCAATCCTCAAAATATTGTTTGCTAAAAAAAAAAAAAATATATATATATATATATATATATATATATATATATATATATATATATATAGCAATTATTTCACATATGGTGGGCTAAGAGTGATAGAAGCCCTCCACCGTACAAAGTACAGTAGTACAAATAAGGAATAGTACATTAGTGATTCTATTTGAAGGTCTAAAAATAAGTTGATAAAAACTTATTTCCTGCTCAAATTTCTCAGAATTACAGTATATTCACTGTAGTCTGGGAAAACTGGGCGGGACATGCAAATGAGGCCACACAATGCACCATCACTCTGTCATATATGTATATACACACACACAGATACAGGTGGTCCCTGGGTTAAGGAAGAGATCCGTTCTTGAGAACTTTCTTAAGTCGGATTTGTATATCACCTAGATTACTAAACGCATATATATATATATATATATATATATATATATATATATATATATATATATATATATACTACATTTTGTTGTGACAATAGTAATGAAAGGCCAGGGAGTATTTGATAGCGTAACTCACATGGATAAAACATAATAATATACAAGAAAATGTCCTACTTACTGGTTTGCCATCCTATGTCTCGGGGTGTACAGTATTCTGCAAGTGAGGGGTAGCGTGGGGGCCCTTGTGCTATTTATATGGGATTGGAAGTCTTTTTAACAAGAGACTTAACAAGTTGCAGCAGCCAATAAGCACCGAAAATCTGAACAGAAGTGGCTTTGAGGACTGGAATCCTCCTGATCCAAACCCTCCACCCTCATGGTTTTTATAGCTCTGTGCTTTTTTGTACAAGGAAAGTCATTGAGAGATTTTGCAGAAATCCTAAATCCTTTCAAACCACTACTGGATTAAAAAAAAAGAATGAATTGAGGGAAAGAATGTGGTCACGCAGTAAGAAATGTGCAGTTACATACTAATTGCTCATAGGAAAAAAAGAGCAAATCCACAAAGGAAAATCCCTTTCTAGCCAAATATATGCTCCTGCAACTAAATAACACCCTGTCTTAGGGCCTCATTCAATTGTGATTTGGCCAATTGATTAGGGCTCTATAGAAGCACATAGCATATTTTTTTTACAGAAGTTTTTTTTATCAGTAAAGACCTTTCTTTTGGATAGAAGATCACTAACTAAAAACTTCTGTAAAAACATATGCTCTGTGCTTATATAGAGCACTATTCAATTGGCCATATTGCAATTGAATGAGGCCCTTAGTATATGGCTCCTGCTGGGTATTAATGCTGACGATTTAAGCACAACTGTAGTTTAAGAAGAACTGCACATGTCCATGAAATATGTAGCTAACATTATTAGCAGCTTTGTAAGCATAAACATATTTTTGGAGAAAGTCAACATTTTTAGTTTCTTTGTTTATCTATAAAAGATTCCATCTTGTCTTCAATTCCTGTTTTATTTAATCAATTTAACAGAGAGAGGGGTGGAAAGAGAAACAGTTGTGGCTTTGATATATAGCTAGATTGTGTTGAATTTGATACCTACATTCTTCCCCCACACTTAGCCAGGTGTGGGCAGCTTTCAAGAATAATTGCAAGCCCTGCTCCTTTATAAAATTAAATGCTTCTTTCAAATATACAATTTTCATGAATTTATCATGGATACTTCCAGGGATCCAGAGATGCATCAAAATATATTTTCCAATTATTGCAGGCAGCTTTCAAGAATAAATGCAAGTCCTGCTCCTTTAAAAAAGTAAATGCTTATTTCAAATACACAACCTTCATGGATGTATCATGGATGCTTCCAAGGACCCACAGAGACGTCAAAATGTATTTTCCAATTATTGCTGGCAGCTGTCAAGAAGAAATGCAAGTCCTGCTCCTTTAAAAATGTAAATGCTTCTTCATGAAAGTATCATGGATGCTTACAGCGACCCACCCAGGCAACAAAAGGTATTTTCCTAGTGTTGTGACTTTTTCCTGCCTAATTAAAAGCATATATAGGATCTATCCTGTTATAGTTACGGCACAGGTCCGCCACTCAAGTGTGGCGTCAAACCAAATTTTTTGCAGCGCTGGCGATATGTTAGAGAAGTTCTAAGCTTAGAATGGTAGCCTAACCCTCAAACTAACCCTAATCGTTTACCTAAGCCTTGATTATATGGCACTGGAATATCGGCAGCGCCATCTAGCTGTTAGTCACCGCACTGCAGCGGTGGACTGGTGCCGTAACCAGTAACGGACCCTTATATATATATATATATATTTGTAAATTACTTATTTATTTGGGTTTAAATTCATGTAGAAAAAATGAGCAGACAAGATGAAGCTTTTTTGGTCTTACCTACTAAAAAAGGACATTGTGACAGCTGATTAAATTAGTAACTTTAACATGGAGTTGGAACCATTAAGCTAACTTAGAATAGTTATTGAGCCATTGATTAATCCAATAGGTATGTTGGAGGTAAAGATTTGTTTCTCCAAATGAGATAATAGGCCATGTTTCACGAAGTGTTTTTTTGCTTTCTGCACAATGAGTTGTCATAAGATGGATCAGATATAAAAAACGGTTGGAATAGGTTTTTAAACAATTGTTTACAATAGAGTAAAGTTTAACATAATGCCAGAGCAGTGCAGTGGCCTTTTAAGGTAAATATAAACATTTTGGGACAAATCACAGAACATAAAAAGATTGTTTTCTTTGTTGCATCAGAGAGTACCGTATATACTCGAGTATAAGCCGAGTTTTTCAGCCCTTTTTTTAAGGCTGAAAAAGGCCGCCTCGGCTTATACTCGAGTAACTCTGTGTCTCTTTCGCCCTCCCCGTGTCTCTCCACCCCCGTGTCTCTTCCCCCCTTTGACTCTTCCCCCCCTGTGTCTCTTTCCCCCTCTCCCTTGTGTCTCTTTCCCTCCCCCTCCATTATCATCCTCCTCATCCTCCCTCTTCAACCCCCTCCTCATACTCAACCCCCCTCCTCATACTCAACCCCCCTCCTCATCCTTAACCCCCCTCCTCAGGATGAGGAGAGGGTTTAAGGTTGAGGAGGGGGGTTGAGGATGAGGAGGGGGGTTGAGGATGAGGAGGGGGGTTGAGGATGAGGAGGGGGGTGGAGGATGAGGAAGGGGTTGTGGAGGGGGTTGAGGATGAGGAGGGGGTTAAGGATGAGGAGGGGGGTTAAGGAGAGAGGATGTTGAGGAGAGAGGATGAGAAGGGGGGATGAGGAGGGGGGGTTGAGGAGGGAGGATGATAAGGGAGGGGGAGGGAAAGAGACACGAGGGAGAGGGGAAAAGAGACACAGGGGAGGGACAGGGGGGAAGAGATACAGGGGAGGGAGAGGGGGAAGAGACACAGGGGAGGGAGGGAGGAAGAGAAACAAGGGAGGGAGAGGAGGGGAAAAGACACAAGGGAGGGAGAGGAGGGGAAGAGACACAGGGGAGGGAAAGGGGGGGAGACACAGGTGAGGGAGAAGGGGGAAGAGACACAGGGGAGAGAGAGGGGGGACACAAGAAAGGGGCACAGAGGGCGCACAAAAGGAGGACACAGAGGGCGCAAGAGGGACACGGGGGCAGCACATTTCCCACCCTCGGCTTATACTCGAGTCACTACGTTTTCCCAATATTTTGTGGTAAAATAGGTGCCTCGGCTTATATTCGGGTCGGCTTATACTCGAGTATATATGGTATTTGATAATGGCTCACGGTGTGTGTGTATTTTTCAAATAAATGTCTCAAAGCACAGGCTTGTCCACTGCCAGCCATTGAGATCTACAGACTAAAGTCTGCTCTCTCTACTTCCTGTTAATGTCACTAAAGTTTAAACAGGCTTTATTTAATAATTTCTCATGCAAAAAAACAATGGCCCCCGTGCTAATTGGGTGGTGTAAATTGTGGTATAGCCATAAATCAGCTGCAGGAGCTTTTTTCCTCTATGGTACGAGTCTATGTTAATCTTTATCACCCCCACATTACGGCACTGCAATATAAGGGATTAGGATGGGGCCCAATGTGTGTAACGTTTAAAGTGTGCTCTTATAATAGCTTAAAAAACGGTTGTGTTCTTTTGTCTCTAGTGAAACAAACATGAAAACAAGTCTAATACCGAAAATAATAAAATTGTACACATATTTTTCCGTACTAATGTGGGTATATTTTTCCTATCATAATTTAGGCTAATAATGGGAGTTATATACTTTTTGTCTTCTATGAAACGTATTTATCAAATATGGATCTAGATGTAAATATTTTAACCAGCGTTGGCTGGTAAAAAAAATACAGAAATACCCCGTTTATCTCGGTATATGCGTTCCTGCATGCAGGAGCGCTATACGAAAACCTGGCTAAATGGGACATTTTGGTCGCATAACGCTGACTTAAATGCCCTGAACGCAAATTAAAGCGTTATCGCTAGATTTAGCACTTTACAGGGACTGGGACTGAAAAGATCTCTATCGTGAATCAGCGCTCAGTGGGGCAGCACAAAGTGGGGTATTACTGTACCCACTTAATAATAACAACCCTGCAATTGTTGAGACACATAGGTGTTGTGCTTAAAGGACCACTACATAATGAAAAAAAATTAAGTTTAACTCTGACATAAATCTGCAAAATAAGTCATACAGCTAGTTTTTAATTAGAAAAAAAATGCTGGACCCTGGAGGCATCCATGATACATTGGTGGAAGTTGTGTGTGAGGGGAATTTACATTTTTGGAAACCTATGGTTAATAGACATCATAACAGACTCATATTGTGCGTAGTCTGATTTTCTTCTTTGTGGGTGTGATCTTAGGTCACAGCTTTGAAACATGGCACCCTATATGAGACAGATCAGGAAGAAAAGGTGTGTTACAGTGAGAATCTGTTACACTGGGGGCTTCTTAGAAGTAAGTAAATTGCAATGATTATATGACAGTTATATTGAGGAGGATAAAGTGAATTAATTCAAAATTGATATAAAACAAAATGCCTAAAAAGTCCCTTTAAGATTTGTATATTCTGCTTAATCTTTATGAGCACCTGATATCTGTTATATGGATAGAAATAATTAACAAGTTGCTTTGATCTGCGCATGTAAATAAGTGTCCACGTTATACTATACCCATTAACACAAATTTTTATTCCATATTTAAGCCCTATATTTATATATACACTAGCGAATTGCCTGTCAAAATATGACGGCAATAAAAATGTAAGGCAGGCATTGCTGTTTGCAACACAAAGAAAGGCTTTTGGTCGTCTGAGTACGTTCGGCGCTCATTGTGAGCCTCGCGCTGATTGCCTCACTGCGAGCCTCTTGGTTGGTGTATTTTTGGTTATCAGAGCCCCTTTGGTGCTCATTGCAAGGTCTGCGCTGATCGCCTTTTGTAGCTCATTGCGAGCCTCTCCCCTGGTGTACTTTTGCTCGTCTGAGATCCCTTGGAGCTCATTGTGAGTCGCGCACTGAATGCCTTTGGCGTTTATTGCAATCCTGTCGTCTGGTCCTTTTGTTTTTGTCTATATGTATTTTTTAATGATAATTAATTAATTAATAAAATCCTAAATTAATATACTTTACCTATTTGCAATTAATATATGCAGCAAGTAATATCCTGAAGAGCTGACAATCTGTTTTGATGTTCCTGCAGCATACAATGTAGATTTACAGTGTTGGTGAGCTGAGGTGTCAGTGTCAGCAATGTGTGAAGTGTGTAGTGTAAGTAGTCTGCTTGCGCTAAGGGGACCGGTTGTTTAGCTGTGTAATTCTGCATTTTGTAATGGTATTATTCGCAAGTTAGTGTTGTAAAATGGCGGCGATTGTGTATGTATTACGCGGATATCCATCATTTTGCGTCCTCCCTAATAGTGTATTTTATACCTCGTACGGTCTTGTGTAGAAATCTTATGTGTCTGGCGGGTTTTTGCGTGTTTATTGGTCATGTAGCTTCGTTTTTGTTTTTTTCAGCCGCCATTTTTTTTGCCGCGTGTGTGGAAACTCTGCAAATTGTGGTTCAATTGTCGTGCAACCTGATTCCCAGATGTTGTGGCTGTCCCCCAGTGCTGTGATGTTTTTTTTGTATTTTTGTTGTTTTTGTATGAGCGCGGTTCGGCCGGTTTTGGACCTCATATTTGTATTTTTTTCTAAGTGCCTAATTTTCTTTTGTGTAAGTCTCGCTTTCCTTGTTGCAAGTGTTACTGGCCGTCATTTTTTTATGCAATTTTTTTCAAACTGCTACGGGTCTCGCATTCTGAATTGTGTAATTGAGTTTTGTGTTGATGTGTAGTTTCGCTGGTCATAGGGATGAGCACCTATGGCGCTCATCTCCCCCAGGGCAGTGAGCGCCTTTGGCTCTCCCTGCCTAAATATCTAACTGGGTCGTTAGGATGAGCACCTACGCTATGCGAGCCCGCAACCATTAGCAACAACCCAAATTGCTGACAACTATATATGCATTCACACTAGAGAATAAAGGGAGTTTCGAAGCCAATATATCACTGCACAAAAAGGTTTTTAGATAAATTGCATTTATAGTTCTAATCTAATCGCAAGGAATTCATTGCATCAGCTGTGACTTGAAGCCCTATGTAAGAAGTTAGACAACATAAAACAGGCAAATGGGTCGTCTTACTGTGTTACCACTGACCGATATTTTTCCTAGCACAATGTAAATTATGATTGTACATTTGTTTATTAATTGCACTCTATATACTCTCTGTGCATATTTTAGATGGTTTAAATGGACACTGTAGTGCAGGTACATTTAAAAAATCATATTTAAATATTACAAAAATGATTTTTGTATGGTGGGATTATTGTCTTCTGCTCTGTCCTTTAATTGTACCAGAAACAAAGGGACAGAGAATCACATTGAGGTAAGGACTACAACTTATTGTGCCTATATTCCCAATACATTGAATGCAATTACATAAGAAAATGTAGTATTCCGTAGGATATAAAGAAGAGACAATGAGACATTCTATAATGAGTGATGTAAAGAGATAACAGAATGGGAAACTCAAGAGAGTTTTTCAAGAAAATAGAAGCTCTCAATAGAACCTTTCATGCCAAAGTGTGCGTTCTAGAAAACAACAAATGGTAGGGATTATATGGTAGTTTCCCTGTTTTTAACTTTCTCTAATCTAACACATGCTGCTTATATCAGAAACGCACATACTATACACATACCAATTTATTTTATTTAAAAAAAAAAATGGTTTCCCACCTCCAGAGGTGCCTACATAGGCATCTCGTACTAACCAATAGAAAAACTACATCCAAGTTGTTTTTAACCGTATATTAACCTTCCAGCCATTAGCAGAACAGTGCAGAGATCCAGGGCAGCACTGCTGCATATCAGTGGGGAGAGAGGTGCTGCCTGAGCTGCTTTGTTCCAGGGTGTAGAGAGTAGTTTTTGGCGGGAACAATGGATTACAGATCCCACGGGTGCTCTGCTACAGAGACTGAATCGTCATACATTGCTACATTGTTGTAGCTGCCTCTGATTGGCTACAACAAATTATGAATTTTATGCTAATTTAGCTTGGATTTTCAGGGCAGTTCCGTCTCAAAATCAAGAATGCTCCAATTATTGAACAATTGCACTCATTTAATCTACCAGATGTGCGAACCAGATTTTGCAGAGGCACAAGTGATCAAATTGCAAATTTCCACTGCATTATATAGAGAGTTAAAAAACATTTACTTTTGCTTCATAGACTATTCTAAAGCCTTTGACTGTGTGGATCACAACAAAATGTGGCATGTCCTTAAAGAAGCCGCAGTCAGAACCGAAGAGGGAAAAACTCAATGATTCAAGATAGGGAAAGAAGTGCAACAAAGGTTGTATATTGCCACCTTATTTATGCAACTTATATGTGGAATACATCATACATTATGCATAAGGCCAGGCTGGGCTGGATGAACAGAAAGCCCAAATCAATGTTCCTTTTAGAAATATCAACAACCTCAGATTAACCGGCGATACTACTCTAATGGCTGAAAGTGAGGAGGAACTAAATGGCCTATTGATGAAGGTGAAAGAAGAGAGTGCAAAAGCTGGCCTGATGCTCAATGATAAAAAATACAAAGATCCTGGGAAACCGCAGTCTCATTTCCTGGCTCCAAGATATCTTTTGAAGGTGACCACAGCCATAAAATTAAGACATTTGCTTCTGGGGAGAAAATCTATGGCAAATCTGGACAAACTATTAAAAAAGTAAAGATATTACACAATCAACAAAGGGCTCCGTATGGTATTCCCAGTAGTAACATACGGATGTGAGAGCTGGACCATAAAGAAGTCTGAGCGCTGTAAAATTGATGCCTTTGAATTGTAATCCCTTGGACTGCAAGAAGATCAATAAACAATATAGGAAATCAAGTCACAGTGTTTACTGGAAGTTTTGATCATGAGGTTAAAGCTCAAATATCTTGGTCATATCACGACAAGACAGGATTTCCTAGAGAAGATTCTGATGCTGGCAAAGATTGAAGGCGCATGGAGAAGAGGACGGCAGAGGTGGAGATGGATAGATGAGGTCACTGAAGCAATGAACATGAACTTGAGGGAACTTACTTGTAAGATAAAGGGCAGATTAGACAACTTGTGTGAAGTTTCATTGGCAATTTTCTTAGATTAATCGATTTTTTTTGTTTTACTTGATAAAACAACATTTTTGTTATGTGTAAGAGATGTTCTTTTAAAATATTACCCCAAGGAAGATTTATACGAAACACGTTGGATAGTAGGGGGTTTATGTCTTTTTAGGTTTAGGCACCGCTGCATATTCGTTATCCACAGTATTAGTTTTCTTTTACAAAGGACCCCACATTTATATCACAGGACAAAATTCTAACATTTATTACGTTTTTTTCCTTAAGAATAGTGGTGCATTTTAATCTCTCAGACCCTTAGCATTAAGGTTTTATACCTTATAAACAAGGCATTTGTTTTTTAGTATTGTTTGTCCTTTTGATATGTTACATATCCTCCAAGCATCTTGTATGTTGTAAGTATGATTAATTTTATGTGATATCTACATATCTTCTAAGCATCTTGTATGTTGTAAGTATGATTCATTCTATGTGATATTACATATCTTCTAAGCATCTTTTATGTTGTAAGTATGATCCATTTTATGTGATATGTTACAAATCCTGCAAGCATCTTGTATGTTGGAAATATAATTCATTTTATGTGATATCTACATATCTTCTAAGCATCTTGTATGTTGTAAGTATGATTCCTTTTATGTGATGTTACATATCTTCAAAACATCTTGTAGGTTGTAAGTATGCATTGTTTTATGCGATGTTACATATCTTACAAGCATCTTGTAGGTTGTAAGTTTGAATCGTTTTATGTGATATGTTACATATTTTCCAAGCATCTTGTACGTTATAAAATATAATTTATTTTATGTGATATGTTACATATCTTTCAAGCATCTTGAATGTTGTAAGTATGATTCATTTTTTGTGATACAGTATGTTACATATTTTCCAAGCATCTTGTATGGTGTAAATATAATTAATTTGATGTGATATGTACATATCTTCCAAGCATCTTGTAGGTTGTAAGTATAATTCATTTTATGTTTATATGTACATATGTTCCAAGAATTTTGTATGTCATAAGTTTGATTCATTGTATGTGATGTTACATATCTCCCAAGCATCTTGTATGTTGTAAATATAATAAATTGTATGTGATATGTACATATCTTCCAAGCATCGTGTATGTTGTATGTATGATTCATTTTATGTCTATTAAATAACTCTGATATACTTCATTATATGTTTAATTTTCTGTGCTCTCAAAGTTGTTTTTTTTTAGTGGATCTTCTTCATAGGGACCTTCAGAATTATAGAGGATAATATTAAGTTGGACTTGGATTGCTTCTATTCAATTTGGGGAAGAAACAAATAATTCTAGATCACTGCTTCCATTGGTGGTGGATAAATAATATTTATATCTATATATATCTATATAAATAATTGTTATGTTCTTTTAAATGGAACATTTGTGCTACAGTGACCCTTTAAAACTCTATTTTAGGAATACAACCATTACCCATTGTCTTGCTCGCTATGCAAAGAATTGTGTAATGAGATTGAATTGGATTATAATTTGGTTACATGGTTTCATAATGATGCCAGGACTTTTGTCCTAGAACATTCACTAATAAGATTAATCCTAAAATCACAGCTCAATATTGTTAAGAATTTTCCCCGTCTACATATCCCCTTCTGGATCGCTACCTTGTTGTGGTGAAGGGGCTTGTATACTTTAATGAAGCTGTGAGCTATACCATTAAGGGTCGCCCAAGATGGGCAGGTCATAGCAGAAAGGCCAGACAAATTGGGGTCCATTGAGAAGGAACTGGCAGCCCACTCCAGTATCTTTGGCAATATATGGATAAGCACGACCAGAGATGTGCCTGGTGACCTGTGGTGCATAAGGTCAAGGAGAGTTGGACATGACAGAACAACAACACAACAATGCTACATTAAGTTACACTGATAATATAATTGTATTATAATTTGATATAAAGAATGCTCTATTGAAGAACTAGATTTGAGAACAGAGGGGAATGTTTTAAGAAAATAATAATACACGTTATTTTATCTGTTCTTACATGCAGTTATACTTGAATTGAACCATGAGATCACACCACTCTGAAGCCATGCAGGGTTGGGGCCTGGTCAGTACTTGGAAGACCACCTAGGAATACCAGGAGTTGTATGCTGTGGCCCACTGGAGAAGGAACTGGCAACCCACTCCAGTATCTCTGCCATTAATACCAAGTGGATCAGCACTGTGTGTTACTTTCCATTAAGGTCACGAATAGTCGGACATGACTGAATGACGCAAACACATATGAGCCTGCTAGCCATTAACTTATGTCAACTTACTATGTAAAATGATTACTGCCCTGCATGCTTATAATGTGCGCTGTTTATTTGTAATTTACCTGGGCATTTTGTGTGGAAAGTCTGTTTATAAGATATATTGTGTAATGTTTGTGTGCATAAAGAGATACAGGTCTGGGCACGGCCTATATAGTGTGTGGTGCATAAGCTAAACATAATGAGATACAGTGCATGTTCCTACAGGAGCATATTGTAACACTGAATATTTAGAAGTCATGGTGGTGGTGATGGGGTGGGGTGGGGTGAGGATGGGCCGAGCTGGGCCTGGGGCATCACAATGTAAAAATACACCTCTGCCTCTCTCTGTATCTTGTATCCTCTTTAAAAAGACAACATTAATTATTTTACTGTATGGTCTTTTGAGTAACTAGACTTAATAATGGGCAAATCTAAATAAAAAAAAATAATACATTATTTATTGTGGGCTTCCATTGTCCAGTCTGCTACTTTCTCATTAATCCATCTATCTTCATGCTTCTGTTGTTCAAAAAGAAACTTCCTCTACATTCAAAGTCTCCTCCTAGCTCAGAAAGTTGATCTTCTAAAACCAGAATGGTAGATTGTACAGCAGCATAAATGCATATAAAAGCTATTAAATTAGAGGCTGTATTATTTATTTACAGTCTAAAACATCTTGCCTGTTTAAGTATAGTTCTTCTAAGAACAGTGGTGTAGCTAGAGCTTTTGTCGCCCGGGGCTACCTCTGAGTTTGACGACCCCCCTGCCCTTTCTTGAATAGGGCTCTATATAAGCACATAGCCTATTTTTTTACAGAAGTTGTTAGTTAGTGAAGACCTCGCTTTTGGATAGAAGTTCACTAACTAAAAACTTCTGTAAAAAAATATATGCTATGTGCTTATATAGAGCCCTATTCAATTGGCCAAATCGCATTTGAATGAGGCCCTTAGGCTGCGATGAGCGCAGAAGGCGAGCAGTTGAGCCACGCGGTACTTAGCGAAGCGAGCAGTTCAGACTTGCGGGACTTAGGACCCGTACGACTTATGGCCGGAAACACGTACATGCACTGAGGGCCTCGCAAAATTACAACGGAACTGAAAAGTCATGAAAAAAACAAAACACATATACCTCAAATTAACTTACACATAACCCAAGCCACTAACACTTAACCCAAGACAGTAACACTCGAGCGCGAGGCCTTTAAACTACACAGGGGGAGAGGCTTGCAATGAGTGCCAATAGCATTGCTAGCCTTGCAATTTTACTCCAGCCATTTTTGCCGGCCAATTTCCTAGTATATATATATATATATATATATATATATATATATATATATATATATATATATATATGTCAGGTCCATAAATATTGGGACATCGACATAATTCTACTTGGTTGCAAATCCTTTGCAGTCAATTACAGCCTTAAGTCTGGAACGCATAGACATCACCAGACGCTGGGTTTCATCCCTGGTGATGCTCAGACCTCTATTGCAACTGTCTTCAGTTCCTGCTTGTTCTTGGGGCATTTTCCCTTCAGTTTTGTCTTCAGCAAGTGAAATGCATGCTCAATTGGATTTAGATCAGGTGATTGACTTGGCCATTGCATAACATTCCACTTCTTTCCCTTAAAAAAATCTTTGGTTGCTTTTGCAGTATGCTTCGGGTCATTGTCCATCTGCACTGTGAAGCGCCGTCCAATGAGTTCTGAAGCATTTGGCTGAATATGAGGAGATAATGTTGCCCGAAACACTTCATCCTGCTGCTTTTGTCAGCAGTCACATCATCAATAAATACAAGTGAACCAGTTCCATTGGCAGCTATACATGCCCACGCCATGACACTACCACCACTATGCTTCACTGATGAGGTGGTATGCTTTGGATCATGAGCAGTTCCTTTCCTTCTCCATACTCTTCTCTTCCCATCACTCTGGTACAAGTTGATCTTAGTCTCATTTGTCCATAGGATGTTGTTCCAGAACTGTGAAGGCTTTTTTAGGTGTTTGGAAAACTCTAATCTGGCCTTCCTGTTTTTGAGGCTCACCAATGGTTTACATCTTGCGGTGAACCCTCTGTATTTACTCTGGTGAAGTCTTCTCTGGATTGTTGACTTTGACACACATACCCTACCTCCTGGAGAGTGTTCTTGATCTGGCCAACTGTTGTGAAGGGTGTTTTCTTCACCAGGGAAATAATTCTTCGGTCATCCACCACAGTTGTTTTCCGTGGTCTTCCGGGTCTTTTGGTGTTGCTGAGCTCACCGGTGCGTTCTTTCTTTTTAAGTATGTTCCAAACAGTTGATTTGGTCACACCTAATGTTTTTGCTATCTCTCTGATGGGTTTGTTTTGTTTTTTCAGCCTAATGATGGCTTGCTTCACTGATAGTGACAGCTCTTTGGATCTCATATTGAGAGTTAACAGCAACAAATGCAAATAGCACACTTGAAATGAACACTGGAGCTTGTATCTGCTCTTTATAAATGGTATAATGAGGGAATAACACACACCTGGCCATGGAACAGCTGAGCAGCCAATTGTCCCATTACCTTTGGTCCCTTAAAAAGTGGAAGGCACATATACAAACTGTTGTAATTCCTACACCGTTCACCTGATTTGGATGTAAATACCCTCAAATTAAAGCTGAAAGTCTGCAGTTAAAGCACATCTTGTTAGTTTCATTTAAAATCCATTGTGGTGGTGTATAGTGCCAAAAAGTTTAGAATTGTGTCGATGTCCCAATATTTATGGACCTGACTGTATGTATATGTGTGTTTGTCTATAAATATATATCAGTGTACATATACATATGACAATGTAAATTTGTGTCCCCTCAAAATAACTCAATACACAGCCATTAATGTCTAAACCGTTGGCAACAAAAGTGGAAAATCCAAATTGGGCCCAAAGTGTCAATATTTTTTGTGGTCACCATTATTTTCCAGGACTGCCTTAACCCTCATGGGCATGGAGCATGGAGTTCACCAGAGCTTCACAGGTTGCCACTGGAGTCCTCTTCCACTCCTCCATGATGACATCACGGATATTAGAGTCCTTGCACTTCCCCACCTTCCATTTGAGGATGCCCCACAGATGCTCAATAAGGTTTAGGTCTGGAGACATGCATCGCCAGTGCATCATCTTTACCTTCAGCTTCTTTAGCATGTTGGAATACTGCCGTGCGGGGAACAGACAAGGGAGGGAGAGGAGGAGGAACGTAGACAAGGAAGGGATAGGAGGGGGAACGGAGACACAAGGAAGGGAGAGGAGGAGGAAAGGAGACACAGGGGAGGGAGAGGAGGGGGGAACGGAGACACAGGGGAGGGAGAAGGGGAAAGGAGACACGGGGGAGAGGGAGAAAGGAGGAACAGGAGAGGGAGAGATGGGGGAAAGGAGACACAGGGGAGGGAGAGCGGGAAAGGAGGTACAGGAGAGGGAGAGGGGGAAAAGACACAAGGGAGGAAGAGGAGGGGGAAAGAAGACACAGGGGAGGGAGAGGAGGTGAAAAAGGAGACAAGGGATGGAGAGGAGGAAAAAATGAAGACACAGGGGAGGGAGAGGAGATGAAAAAGGAGACAAGGGAGGGAGAGGAGGAAAAAAGGAGACACAAGGGAGAGAGAGGAGGGGGAAAAGGAGACAAGGGAGGGACAGGAAGCAGGAAAGGAGGCACAAGAGAGGGGGGATAATGAGACACAAGGGAGGGAGAGGAGGGGGATTGGAGACCAGGGAGGGAGAGGAGGGGGAAAGGGGACACAAGAGAGGGAGAGGAGGGGGAAAGGAGACACAAGGGAGGGAGAGGAGGGGAAAAGGAGACACAAGGGAGGGAGAGGAGGGGAAAAGGAGACACAAGGGAGGGACAGGAGGGGGGAAAGGAGACACAAGGGAGGGACAGAAGGGGGAAAGGAACAGGTACACAAGAGAAGGAGCGTAAGCCATGAGGGGCCGCAGAGGGCCGTGGGGGCACATGGGACCCGCGGTGACCACAGGGAACCCTCAGGGACCACAGGAGACACATGGGGCAACAGAGGGTCCGTAGGGACCCACAGGGGATCCACGGGGTCCCACAGGGGTCCCGCGGGAGCCACAGGGGCACATGGGGGCACCCAAGTCACCACATCTTGATGGATGCAGCTGTTGCTGCCCCCAAGGAGGCAATGCCCGGTGCGGTCCGACCACCTTCGCCACCCCCATTCTACACTACTGTCTAAGAAGCTGCTGTGTGCACACGCAAGCTTGTACATCTGCACTCTCTCACACTTCTAAATGCATAACTACCAACATATCAACTGGACATATGGGGTGGAGCGGGGGTAGGTCCTTATTCACCTTTTTATCTTATCTATATATAGCAAATAAATAGCACATTTGTATTCACAAACAAAAAAAATGTAGCTGTGTGCTGTGGTTCATAGGGTCAGAGAGAGTTAGACATTAGACTAAACAACAAGTGGTGGCTGCATCTTCAAACACTAACATAGAATCAGTGTGTGTATATATATGTATATATATGTGTATATATATATATATATATATATACATATATATATATATATATATATATATATATATATAAATTTAGTAATTATTAATCAATATATATATATATATATATATATATATATATATACACACACTGATTCTATATTAGTGTTTGAAGATGCAGCCACCAGTCTAGTCGTTCAGTCTGTATAAATGATATTCATTATGTTATGGAAGGCATAGTATATAACCAGAGCAGTCTTCCAGTGGAACCTTTGCTGTCATTTTACATGAAAGAGCAAGATTGGTGATGCATAATCACCAAATACAAGCTCAGAGGTGCTCACTCTCACAATGAACATTCCAGCCCCGAAATACTAGGTGATGTCCTTTGAACAGAAGAAACAGCTAACCCCAGACATACATTTTGCCTTTTGGGGCACAAGTCTAGAGCAACTTTTTAAGCAACCTGATCTCCTCACCTATCACTGATATAGTTTGTAAAGTGTGCAGGAAGGAAGAGAGGGGGAAGGAGACATAGGGGAGGGAGAGAGGGGGAAAGAGAAACAGTAGGGAGAGGGAGAAAGAATCACAGGGGATGAAGAGAGGGGGGAAGAATCACAGGGGAGGGAGAGAGGGGGAAAGAAAGAGACACAGGGGAGGGAGAGAGGAGGAAAGAGAAACAGGAGGGAGAGGGGGGAAAGAGTCACAGGGAAGGCAGAGGGCAGGAAAGAGACAGAGGGAAGTGGGGGGGGGGGGGACTCATGTATAGTATAGTATACATCATTTATGATCATTTATACATCATTTATGATTTGTAAATGACTAGTTTACAATATAAATAAGCATGATTTGACAAATGCTATTGCATTCCTAACTGTAAATGTACATATAACAAACATAGTTTCATCTAATCCTCCCAGCTATGTTACCTTGTGTATTTAGGCTGCTTCTCATTCATTCTGGTGAAAATCTTGCTTTCTGCTGTATATGAACTGTAACTCCACAGAGGATCTGCTTCGGGAAAGTTTTCCACAAGAATCTTAAAAGATTCTCAGAGCACCATGACTGGAAACATAGCCCAGGTTGGCTGCTATACAGGGTTATAATAAAAACCCTGTAAAACCAGTTACACACATGGCACACCTACATAGTAACTGATGTTGAAAAAAAAGACTTTCAGACCATTAAGTTCAAGTTTTTTTTTATATCCTCAGATCTTGATCCTTGGTGAACCGTCAATTGATCTACAGCAGCAATGGGCAACCTATTGCTTTTGAATCCCCTCTTAAGGACCCAGGGGCCATATATGAGGGCCTCAAAGTGAGTTAAATGCATTTATTTTACCCAAAGCAAAGTGGTAAATCATTGTAGAAAGGATTTTTTTGGTAAAAGAAGTATAGATTATGATGAGAAGCAATTAGGAATATAATTAGGTATTATTTGGCACCTAATATTTACCGCAATACTATGGGGGTCTTTATGGACCCCAATGGCACTTAACTTTAACTCCGATGAGACCCCCATTCCCCCTAAAAGAAATCTCTATAACATAGGAACCCTTATGAACTCCCGAGGTATCTAAAATAAATGAGGATTCTTATGGCACCTAAAATTAACTCATAAACCACAGGGGTCCCTACGAACCCCCATGGTAAACTATATCATTTATGGACCCCAATGACTTCTACCCTTTGGTTTTCTTATGTACACCCCATGAACCCTATCCCACATGGGGGTTTACAAAGACCCCATAGTCCCTAACAAAAGTCCTTATAAATTAGGAAAAAAAATAAAATGAATTACAGCGAAAAAATTTGACTATAAAACATAACTACACCTATAGTGGGAAATGTATACTTACCCTCCACGGACGATCCTCAAAGCCCTTTTCCTCACACTTCAGCCCTGGATAGACTGACACTTCCATGTTGATTGAAGAATCGTCCTCTTTCTTGCTTGAAGCCCTTGTTTCTCATTGTCGGTCCATTTCAACAAAACTATCTGATTGGTTACACTGTTACCCAATCAAAAATGGGGCGGAAGTAATTCAAATACTCAATTCTGATTGGCTGAAATATAATTGAAATACATTTAGGCCAATTGGAGTCTGCAAAATTCATATACAAGGAGAGGCTGTGTTAAAAAGTTGTTCGTCGGCGCGGAAGCTTTTTTTCTTCCCCTTTAATTTTAATATAGTCTTTATTTTCTGCAGTTATTTTTTTATTTTCTGTTATCATTTTAAGGGATTGTGTTAGGGACTATGTGGATCCTTGTGGACCCTAATGTGGATAGGGTTTATGGGGTGACCATATGGACCCAATAGTAGTTAGGGTGCCATGCAGGTCAATACCAATCTTCATTGTTACAATATAGTATAGTAGCAACCCTGCTGTATATAGTTTAATTTTCAGGGGCATGAGAGTACATAAAGACACTCATGGTTATAGGTTAGTATATTATGTAGGTCCATAGGCACCCACATGATATAAGGATTAATATTAGATACTATGGGGGTCCATATGGTCCTCCATGTTATAGGAGTCAGCTTTAGGTGTCCTGGTGGTCCATAGGTACCCCCATAGTTAGAATACAATCTACCAAGGGAGTCTGTATGGACCCTTGTGATATAGAGGTTAATTTTAGGTGTCACTAAGAAGCCCAAAGATAAAGGAAATATTAGATGCCATATGGGTCCAAAAGGGCCCCAATAGTTATACTTTAGATTACCATGGGGGTCCACAGGGAGCCACGCATTAACAGATTATAGTTAGGTGCCATGGGTGTTCATAGTTATGTTTAGAAACATTATAGGAACCCCTCCGTCCACAGAACAAGGTACGGAGGACCTCAGATATCAAAAGGAGGAAGCAAAGAATATAGACAAGCTCATCTGGAGTAGTGGATATTGAAAGGGAATCCTCAAGGTATACCTAGGCTTATAGTAGGGGGTATAGAGGAGCGCGTTTGTACTCCAGCAGGCCAAGTGATCGGGGAGTCTGGGAAAACTCACAAAGGGTTTTCAAAGTCAGGTGCACTGTCAAACTGGCCATGGCCAATATTTTCCATCATGAATTAAAATTAAAAAAAAGCATGATTTTCCATTACAGTTTGTTTACATGAAAATATATTATAAACAGGGAAGCAACACAGAATTAAAGGTTTTAGCCTAGCTACTGAGGCATTTCATTTAAGACCTTTATATTGATTTGTATTAATGTCAGATACCTGTACACAACAGAGGGTCTCAGGACTGCAGGGGGCAGTGTCTAACTGTAGAACAAAATAGGAAAAGCAAGATCAGGCAGACAGTGTTCATTCAAGATCAGACAAAAGGGTCAACAAGAATAGGATAATGGTGCAGCACGGTGGCACACAGGAAAGGCTGACACAGGAGGCATTCTTGGATACGGTCAGAGCTGTGCCTAATGCGTCCAGAAACTGTAAAAGCCTTTCTGCACTCGGCCTATAAGCAGGTGGATCATTATTGCAGATGTTACCATGCAATAAGTATGTCAGATCAAGGGGGTCTTACGGCTTATCCTTATGACATCAGCTGCAGCAAACAATATCATGTGTATCTAAAAGCGTGTTTTATAAAGGACTTTTTTTCCCTTGGTGACCTATAGAGGAAACAAATAAAAAACCTGAAACTGATCAAGCCATGTGCTATTCTTACCAGGAAACTTTATATGTGAACAAGCAATCCTGGAGAGCCTAAAACCGACAGGGGTTTTTTTTGTTACAAATTTTTACATGCCAAAAAACAAAACAAACAGGGATAAACGTGAAAGGATGCTGCAACTCAGTCACGTCATATACCATGTCAGGCAAAGAAGAGAAACTAATCCGATCAGGTCTCGACTTTGACGCTATAACTCACCATAAAAACAACCAGTTTTAGCACTTACACATGTTCAATTAAGTCCACGTTAGAAAGTTAGATACTTTAGGGGCCCTTCAATGTTCCCATGAATATCTTCGAAAAGGGAGGAATTTAATCTACAGATAATTTAATTTTCAAAAAAGGGCACTTGCCTGTGAAGTAGCTAGGCAAGCCATGGTACGTACGTACATACATACTTTTTTTTTTTACCATGTATTTTTTTTTCCTTCAAATTGTAAAGCCATCCTTCAATGGTCCTTCCTATATGCGTTAGCCTTACCTGGCCACTTCTTTAGCAATACTCTAATTTTCCTCCTGTCCTGTTTGGACAAGAGGGGGTAACATCTCATGCTGCCAGGAAAAGGTCCAGAAAAAGGAACGTTAGAAATATTATATCAAGTCTAAGTCAATCTGCAAACAACAAAAAAATATAAAAAATAAAGTCTGGGCATTCTACAGATACAAAGGCATTTAATAATTCTCAATTTCAAATACAATTAAGGCATTATGGCTTTTCAACAGTACATATGTGAAAATAAAAAAAAGGTACAAAATTATACAAGAAAAGTTACACATTTACTGCAAATTACAGACCAAAGAAACAAATGGATTACAGCATTGAAATCTACATGTATAAATACAAGAGCAATATATGTACAAATGAGTGCAAAGAGCAAATCATGCCGGAGATACATTTAAATACAAAAAAATGATTTTTTACTGTATATTGTAAGCAAGGTTACAAAATATTTATGTCAGTTTTAGCCTTCAGGCATCATAGAAGTTTATTTAAAGAAATGTGCAAATAGGCGGTGTTTAGACAAGAAGACTTTTTTTTTTTTTTTACACTATAGTAATGACATATACATTAAGCATCAATAAGCAATGTTACTTGTCTGGTGCTTACTGCTTCAGTCTGGCCATTATTCTTTGGTAAACATTCAAATACTTCATTTACAAAAAAAAAAAAAAAAAAAAAAAAAAAAAGAAAAAAGGCATGTAAACCTTTAAAGTCCCGCCAATGTCAGTTTCCATGGAACATATTATAGAGAGGTTACTAGATGTAATGCTGAAGCTCTGGTTTGCAGATAGTATAAAGCAAGGATAAGAGATTCAAATAAGGCACATTATCCCCTTTAAAGTAAGGAATGGGATATAAGGGATTGTAGATGTCTCATAGCATTGCTCTTTTGAAGAACTTGTTTTAACATGATTTTTTTTTTACCAAATGTAAAAGCAGATACATCTGATAAATGCTACTTCTCACCTATGAAAATGCAGCTGTATAAGCCTAATGCATTATATTGTTTTTAAAGAAAATCTTTACTTTAGTAGACTACTTGTAAAGAGTTTCATTTCATCTAGTTTCAGGACTTACTGCTTTCTTTTGGACCCTAATGTATCCCCCCCCCCCCCCCCATCATACACCCATTATTTACAATCATTATGTGAATATATTTAAATGCAGATGGCTATAGTGAGCATAATAAATTGAAGGACCAATTCATGGTCATTTATAGTATGCACTTTTAAGAGAATAATATCATACATCTATATGCAATGTTGCTTTCATGCCCCACCCGAAAAAGATTGGTCTATACTTTAGATTCAGATATGATCTCCATTCAGTTATTCTAGAAGCTTGTCAAATATACAGTACAGCAATAGTTGGGGGGCTGGGGGGGGATTGTGAAGTGCTTACCAATCTAACAAATTGTCAATAATTACTCTATTGGAAGTGCACAAGCAGTAACTGCTAGACTAGTAGTCAGTCAAAGATGGAAGTCCTATTGCCAGTGGCTGCACATATTGACAATGTATAAACAGAACTGTATACAAATGTTATCAGACTACAAGTTTCCTCAAATTCTTGCAAGGTGGTCCTGGTAAATGTTCATTTATTTTATTTTTTTCAAGTTTGCATCAGTGGAAATACACCTACCTTTTGCATCTAAGTTTTAAAGAATGCAAACATACATTACTACAGTTCTCATGTCAAATTCTTCATAAGAGTATACGAGGATACTTCCATTAGGATATAAAAATAGGAGACTATGATCACATAGTAGATTCAATCCCATAGCCTCCTTGCAATCCTTAAGCCAGTGTCTAGAGGTGCACAACTAGTCTACACATATAAAGATTTCCCATAAAAAGGTTATGCTCAAGGCTTTTTTTAGCTACGTATTTAAGCAAAAATAGGCACAGAGGTCATTTAGAAAAAAAAAAAAAGTTTTACAAGTAAACAAAAGGTCTTCAGTTATGATTTACATATAATATGGTTCCCTATTATACATGCACCTTTCACTTTCCCTAATACAGAGCTATTATTCCTGCATCACTATTTTAGTAGTATGTAAATGTTAGGCTTCATCCTAAAAGAAGCAATATTTAGGATATTTTAAGGTTTTTGGTTAAATATTTACTACAATATTCTGGTGGAACACTTCATATCTAGCAAGCAACGAGGCTGATTATCTGTATTCGTTCCATGTATGAAAAGGAACTTATGATAGGGATATAAATATATTGAGCAATATTCCAAATGCCAAGCGGGAGTAGGGACTTTGTGGCATCTCACTACTCATTTGTCTTGTAGCATTTAGAGGATTGTAAAAGAATATTTTCATAAAAATAAGAATTCATAAAAAAATCAGCAAATATTTAATACAAAATCTTGCATAATTGACTGAGTTTTTGAAGGAAGCCCATTTTGATGAACTGCATAGTCAAAACATAATGCATTGCTGTACATACCTAGACACAACAAAGCCTTAAATAAAGTGACAGCAGAGGTTCCAAATATAATGCAGTTTACAGCTAGTCAATAAGCAATTTATCAATTGAAGGTTTAAAAAAAAAATGTTTTGATGTCTGACATTTTAATATGTACCTTACACATCATAAAAGGCATGCTACCTAAATAGATTTTAAAATAAAAAAGAAACATGTTAAATATGATCGCATGAATGGTGCATCACCCCAAAATTGCTGCAAACTTAATATCAGCATTGTACGTTGCATACTAGGAGGTGTCCTTCCCACACAAAGAATTCATATGAGCACGTTCTAGTCAATATCTAATGCTTCGAAACTTTGGCTTTTTCAGAACCAGCATTGGTTGCTTGATGGTGGGCTTGTCTCCAAAGAGTTTTGCTTCACTTTCTGTAGTTGGGAAACGGCTGTGATATATTTCTGGGTATTCTTTCTGAAACTGATGCAGTTTGCAATTAGTTATTTCTAACAGAACATGTAGAAATGTAATTTAATAAACAGATGCACAATTATGCAGTCAGGTTTAACAAAATCAGGTTTTAGATTATATAGATACATTGTCAACAATGGCTGCATATGTATTTGGCCCGAGTTATTTTATTCTACACAGATAAAAGCACTGGGAATGAACGTGGACACATTTATTTCTCCCATGACCCTGTACACTACTTTTCGTTGCAGCAGTAGGTTGGGAAAAAAAAGATGGTAGGCACAAAGTTCCTTGTGCAGTGTAGGAGTTTAGCATGAGAGGAGGTAGGTATGGGCTTCTGTGTGTCAGTGTGTATGAGAAACACTTACACCATGTCTCCTTCATTCCTGTACTTTTGCTTCTCATTCCTCTCCTCCTCAACATATCATGTAATCCTTCTGATCGAATTTCTCATCTTGGTTTGGATCCCAATCATTTCTACCCTCCCCGTTCTCACACCTTCTGCTGCTCCTCCTAGTTTTTCCCCATCTTTTCTTCCTCATTTAGTATCTCTATATTTGTCTCTTCTCCTTGCTTTCCCTCAATCCTTGGCTCTATAAAATCCATCTAATCACTTCTTTCCCCTCACCATCCCATCTCTCCAACGGTTACATTCCTCCCTTTTTTTATATTGTGATCATTTTTCCTTTCTCCTCTAATTCCCCCGCATTGCTTTTTCATCTACTGACTGTTCTTATTTGACTCTTTCCACATCACCAGTCCACACCACCCCCTACCCCTGTCCTCTTCCTTTTACCCTTCTTTGCGCTCCTAAATTTTTGATCTAATTTGCTTTCCCTCGCCTTTTCTTCCTACTGTGGATATAAAAAGTCTACACACCCCTGTTAAATTGTCAGGTTTCTGTGCTGTAAAAAAAATGACAACGATAAATCATTTCAGAACTTTTTCCACCTTTAATGTGACCTATAAACTGTACAACTCAATTGAAAAACAAACTGAAATATTTTAGGTGGAGGGAAGAAAAAAGAAAAATAATGTGGTTGCATAAGTCTACACACCCTCCTATAACTGGGGATGTAGCTGTGTTCAGAATTAAGCAATCACATTCCAAATATTGTTAAATAGGAGTCAGCATACACCTGCCATCATTTAAAGTGCCTCTGATTAACCCCAAATAAAGTTCAGCTGCTCTAGTTGGTCTTTCCTGAAATTTTCTTAGTCGCATCCCACAGCAAAAGCCATGGTCCACAGAGAGCTTCCAAAGCATCAGAGGGATCTCATTGTTAAAAGGTATCAGTCAGGAGAAGGGTACAAAATAATTTCCAAGGCATTAGAAATACCACGGAACACAGTTAAGACAGTCATAATCAAGTGGAGAAAATATGGCACAACAGTAACATTACCAAGAACTGGAGCTCCCTCCAAAACTGATGAAAAGACGAGAAGAAAACTGGTCTGGGAGGCTACCAAGAGGCCTACAGCAACATTAAAGGAGCTGCAGGAATATCTGGCAAGTACTGGCTGTGTGGAACATGTGACAACAATCTCCCGTATTCTTCATATGTCTGGGCTATGGGGTAGTGGCGCAAGACAAAAGCCTTTTCTTAAGAAAAATATCCAAGCCAGGCTACATTTTGCAAAAACACATCTGAAGTCTCCCAAAAGCATGTGGGAAAAGGTGTTATGGTCTGATGAAACCAAGGTTGAACTTTTTGGCCATAATTCCAAAAGATATGTTTGGCGCAAACACAACACTGCACATCACCAAAAGAACACCATACCCACAGTGAAGCATGGTGGTGGCAGCATCATGCTTTGGGGCTGGTTTTCTTCAGCTGGAACTGGGGCCTTAGTTAAGATAAAGGGAATTATGAACAGTTCCAAATACCAGTCAATATTGGCACAAAACCTTCAGGCTTCTGCTAGAAAGCTGAACATGAAGAGGAACTTCATCTTTCAGCATGGCAACGACCCAAAGAATACATCCAAATCAACAAAGGAATGGCTTCACCAGAAGATTAAAGTTTTGGAATGGCCCAGCCAGAGCCCAGACCTGAATCGGATTGAAATTCTGTGGGGTGATCTGAAGAGGGCTGTGCACAGGAGATGCCATCGCAATCTGACAGATTAGGAGTGTTTTTGCAAAGAAGAGTGGGCAAATCTTGCCAAGTCAAAAAGTGCCATGCTGATAGACTCATACCCAAAAAGACTGAGTGCTGTAATAAAATCAAAAAGGTGCTTCAACAAAGTATTAGTTTAAGGGTGTGCATACTTACGCAACCATATTTTATTTTTATTTTTTTTCTTCCCTCTACCTAAAAGATTTCAGTTTGTTTTTCAATTGAGTTGTACAGTTTATAGGTCACATTAAAGGTGGAAAAAGTTCTGAAATGATTTATCTTGGTCTCATTTTTTTACAGCACATAAACTTTGCTGTGTCCCTTTATATTATATGAATAAAAATCAGCATAAGCGCAAAGCAGATTATTACCTGTTTTAGCTTCTTCTTCTTGTCTTTAGTTGTAAGGTTTTTGTCTTTCACAATGTTTTCCAAAAGCTCCACAATTGCAGCTTGTGAGGTAGCTAACTTTTGTTCTTCAAACTCTCGGGTACTTATCTGTTTACAAAAGTAATAGGCGGGATCTTCAGTAGCAGCTTCTTTAAACTGAAAGGAAGTTACAATATTAGATTATAAATTATTAAATTGAACACAAGCTTAATACTGGAAACTCCCCCAGCAGTTAGTGTTAAGTTTTCAAGCACAAAGTATGATCAACAACACTCTCCATTGGCTAGAGACTTGCCTTTTACAAAGTAATTTTCCTTAGCAACAAGCATTTGCTTGGAGGACAATGAAAGTTTGGTATCTTGTCCAATTGTTTTTAAAGCTCTAAGATTAACCACAACTCCTTGTTGAGAACCTTATTAAGGTTGAGGCAATCAGCTGAACTGGGGTTAGAACTAACCTTTGAAAGGGAGATTAATATTCATGTTTACTATTATAAATCATTAAAGGGCTAGCGTAATCACTTTTTATATTAAAACCATTTTTCGTTCACTGAAAAAAAAAAAAAAACATTTTATGGGTAAAGCTTTGATTTGCATATTTAACTTTAATGGTAATAGACAGCAATATAAAAAAAAAACAGGTTTAACATGAAGTGATTACACTGGCCATTTAAAAAGATTATTAATGGCTAATTAAAGCATCTAGCTTATTTTAGAGCATTTGGATAAAAAAACATGAAGGTAAAACCAAACACAACAACGCTTTCCTGATTAAAAATTTCACATACATGAAGTCTTTGAATGTACTGGATATGATCCTGAACAGCAGTCTGCAAAAAACAGGGAACTTGAAGAATTTCTTGATGATGATCCATGAGGAAGGAAACCAGTCTAGTAGCAAGAAGTTCATCCAAATCTACCTCTTCAGCACAGCATAAAACGCACCGGGAGAACGTCTGAATCATCTGAAACATAAACAGCTTTTGTTAAGGAGCATAGAAATATTTTGTGGTACCTGAAAGAGGGTGTTTGAGAATGAGGAAGAATTTTCATTTCCAAATGTGGGAGCACATTATAGTCAAAGTGCAATTGTTTTATGGGCTTAACAGTCAATTAAGAAAGTGGTGGTCTAGATCCTCTCAGCCATTTTACCTGTCGCTTACACTTACCAGGTAAATTGCTGTGAAGACAACTTACCAGTGATCTAGTTCCCATGGCATCATGAAGTCGTGGCATATCAACATTCTGACTCATGCGGGAAATCATTCGCATCAAGAGCTGAAGCTTTCGACGGTTCGGAGGTGGAAGCAGAAGACAGCAGAGCTGGAGTGCTTCAATCGCAACTCTTTCTAAATGAGGCTGTAGCAAACCTTACAAAAAAAAAAATAGTATTTTTTTTTTTTTAAATACATCAGAGCATTCATGTTGCACATTTTTTATGCAGTAATTTATGATTGCAATAATTAGAGGGTCACAAAGATCAGATACTTAAAGATTACAAAACATCAAAAGCAAAGACACAGAAATATTGATTTTAAAAAAGCGCAGAATGGGGTTTGACAGCAATTTACAATTATAAATTTTGAAAATCTCTCACAATTAACAGCAACCCTTTATAAATTGAACACCTCTCTATCCGGGGTTTGAGTCTCTCTCCAATCTACAGTCACATTACAGAATTCCCTTTCATTCACTCCTCACACCTTCAGGCGCCCTCCAATAGCTTATCAATTCAACTTACAACCAAATTCCCTAGCATCCACCAAACAAATTCTTCTATACGACAGGAAATGCCTAATTTCCACAGATCCTGCCTCCCGAGCAGACAAAAAAAAAAAAAAAGCGATCCAGCAACAAACCCAGTTATTCCAGAAAAAAAAAAATTATTGTGATTGTTAAAGGATCAACTTCATATGTGTAACTAACAACGTTAGGCAAGGGACAGAAGACTTCCTCTCAAGTACGTAAATGATTTAATCCCGATGACACAGTCCTCTAACTAGACTTCATTTATTTATACGTAAACTAACTGAACATGAGGTTCCCCTCTCGAATACTATGGTCTAGGCCACCAATTTGCTCACAGGGAAGTTGATAAAGATCATGCCCAGTCTGACAAATAACAGTAAGGGGACATTTACTTGTATCATTGTATATCTTTATAACCAACTGGACATGTCCTCTTCTTGATAAGGAGATTAAAAAAAAAAACAAAAAAAAAAAAGTGTGATGTCACAAATAGATAAAATATAAATGAAGTATTTTTCAAACCACTTCTGAGTAGAAGCGCAACTACCAATTGCAATCATCCTTTTCATTTCTGCAATAAATAGGAGGACACTAAAAAACTCAATATACATTTTGTAATCAGGTTTAGCCTTGCACAGAAGTGCTAGGTGAAGGCCGGTAATTTTTTTTTTTTTTTTAAAGATCCATCTTATAAAACTATCACGTTTAGAGAATATCCTCCAAAACCAACTCCAGCACCAAAATGAAAATGGCTTTTTAGTTTAGGCAGCATAGTACAAGATGGAGACGGATCAAACAAAAAGCCAACACCAACCTAGCATTAGAAGACATACAAATGCCAGCCATTTCAGCAAGTGGTTATATGCATCATACCTTGAACACTGACCAATCAGCCCAGCATATAAAGACTTGCCATGAGAATTGTAGCTTTCCTCAGGATAACAAAACTATTTGAATGCTCAACAGGCGCCAGAAAAATGGAAGTGTTATTTGAAATCATTCACATACATGCTCCTCAAATACAGATCAATAAATCACACAATGTATTCACAAGACCGCATGCTGGGCTATGTCTAAGCAACAACTCCAATGAAATGCCAAACAATTATACTTTGCTTTTAAAAGGATGGGATTTCTCATCATATGGATGGTCCTAATTTTGACAATTAAAAATGTTCTTGTGCAAGTTACAGTATTTATATGCAAGCTCCGATAATGTTATCCTGGAAACGGTTTAAAATCCATACAAAAATTATAATCAAAAGCAGGATTTAAGAAAAAAAAAAAGAAAAAAAAAAAAAATCACCAATCTAATGCTTAATAAGGAAATCTATGATACATCAACGGAAGCTGCATGTTTGAAAGAGCATTTACATTTTTGAAGATCTATAAAAAAAAATTGATGCAAGTGTCTGTGGGCCAGTAAGAGGAAACTGGCATGGGGTCTATTTCACTCTTATGTTTATAATGGCTCATAGCTACCCTCTCTACCCCACATTTTCCACTTCACTGAAGGACAAAACAAAAACAACCTTCCGATTCAGCTCTGGGGATGGTATGCAACAAACACAAAATTGATCCCTATTCAGATTTTCCTCAAAAATGCTTTATGCCCATGGCACAATTGCTAGTATTTCTTAGTTTAGTACATACTTGACAAACTCCTGCGTTTCCTTTGACTGTAGTAGTATTGCTCCTTTTTTTTTTTTGGGGGGGGGGGGGGGGGATATATTGTAAATATAAAATAATATAATATAATTTTTTTCCTATGCAAGTTCTCTCAATAGATTTCAGGGTTTGGTACTCAGAAATGACATATCTTAAAACGGGAGACTTAAAATCCTGACAAGTATTTAAGAGGACATTTGACAGTCAATACAAACTATATTTTAAAGAGGGATATTATAACTTTAGGCACACTGAAACTTTGTATAATCAAAATAAAAAAGTACCAGGTTAATAAAAGCCTTTGAATATAAATTTTGTTACATTTCAACATACATTTTTATTTTAGTGTCTTACAGTATTTTATTTGTTCTATTGTAGGTATCCATGTTTGGCGCTTTGACCTTTCCCTGCTCACCTTCAGGGCAGAGCAACTGGCTGCTTGCATTGTTTATTTTAGGGAAGGACAATACCCAGCAGGCTCATTTGCCTTGTGCAATGTTTACTTTAGGATAAGACCACTTTAATGAAGAGCAAATAACCCAGCTAACAAATTGGGAGCAATTACATTAATATGAGCCCAAATATTCAAGGGCTTGTATTAATAGTACTTTATTATGCTTTCAAAAATATGTCTGCTTAACAGTGTCCCTTCAACTAGACTTCAATAGTTTAAACTAAAAAAAAAATAATAATAATAATAATAATTCTATTTGACCTTGCACATAAGAACATTTTAATGTTTGTGATATGAGTGAAAAGCATGCAGTGTTATAAATGAAAGAATCAGGATTAGAACAGAAAGAGCCACTCACCCAGACACCACAATACATGCAATGAAAAGCATTACCCTTACTTTGCGAGCCATTGCAGTTTTGGGAAGTAGCTGGCAGGAAAGAAGTGTAATGACGTGAGCAATCAGAAAGATCCATTGCACTCTGACATAACCTTTTTGTTACAGTGATATCCAGATGTGCAGGTTCCCTTTCAACAACAGAAGTTGCATAGTTTCGCACCCTACCTTTAGAAGATTGGCTTGGTTTGATAGTGATCTCAGCAATAGGTGCATTTATTCTAGAACAAGTCCCAAGAGAATCTCCTGTGCTTAATGATCTAGAAAGATTTTTGTGTTCTGGTTTATTTGGCATATTATCACAGTCCATTTTATTAATTGAAGTTGGACAGTGCAGTTTCTGTGCTGGGTCATCTGATGAAAGTCCAAGAGCAGATCCAGTCTTATCAGAGTCTATGCATATTTTATTATCAGAGCAACGAGGAACGTCTGTATTTAGCTGTAAAGTTTTATGCTCAGCTTTATGTGCATTGTCATTTAATTCTGAAGTAACGGACTCAATTATTCCTTCCAAAGAGCAACTCCGTATCCGGATTCTGCCAATTGCTTCATCACCATTCCTGGAAAGGGAAAGATTTTGACAACTGCCTCCAATGCGCTCCACTGAACGCGATCTTCTGCAACGAGCATTGTATAACTGCGTTTTCTTTGCACACCCTTTAAGAAGGACATGATCCGGATTGTCTCTGGAAAGCTCCCCAAAACTGTCATCCTGATCATCCTCCTCCTCTTCGTTGGGGACTTTGCGTATTAAACTCAACAGAAGACATTCTGTTGACTTGAAAAAGTTTTCATCACTTAAGTGCAGAGTTTTTGGGGGCTGAGGACCACTTACTTCACTCTGAAGTTTGCGCTTCCCGCTGTGCCTGTGAGGAATCGTTATGTAGCCACACACAACTATCAGGGAATGAAATAAAAGTTATAAAAAAAATGTGCAAGAGAACAATAAAAGAAAAAGCAGAAGAAATGCTAGGAGGCTTAGAAGCAATTCAAGGCATTAGTATGTTACAGCAGTGTTTCATTAAAGCAGCAGTGACTTGAAAAACAGGCATTCCATAACATTCAAGTGCATACAATAATATTGTTCAGAAATTGATAGTATAGACATAAATACACACAAAAAAGACACAACAATCAAGTATTTAAAAAAAAAAAATAAATAATAAGTTTCCTTGATTGATTTCGTTTTCAGGATTTTATGGACACATACATACCTAAAATATTAACGAAAAGCTCATAATATTCAAAGGTAAGTAAAGGTTCAGGAAGATTCAGGAAATAGTCAGCAACAGTCCTAAATACATCACGTTCAAATCCAGGATAAGTAGGCTGGCTCATATCATTCCTTGGCCCTAAAAAGGGGATAAAAATTAAAAATTTGCACAAACAATTTGAACTCACTGTCTGTATTACTCTAATGGGAAAATCAAATTTAGTAATACCAATACTTATGTACAAATTATAGTGCACTGGTTCCAAAACATAACAATAAAAGGTTGATTAGGAGCTTTGAGAACCACTTCAATTCTTTGTTCCAGTTTCTTAATTATAATGCAATTATGTCAAACTAAAGTCTGTGCATCACCAAGGCATAAAAGGTCTAGTATCAAAGTTAGTTTTTAAGCATTTTAATTCATTTTTCCCCCAATTCTATTTTTAGTGTAATTAGGATATTAAATTTACATGTTGCTAATTTCTAGAAGCCTCCAGAGTAATGGACACTTGCCTTCTGGAGCCTCATCCTTTCTTCATGCAAGGACTCTTGAGCAATCATGTTGCACAGCTGTGACCTAAAGCCACGCTCATAAAGGATGGGGTTTCACACTACTAATGTTTCTTGCAACTAATAAACCGTGACATGATGCGTGTGAGCAGTAAATGAAATGTGCATTTTATATTTTAATTCCACAGGGTATAAACAAATGTAGTTTTAAAAAAGCTGCTAAAAGACCCCATTTAAAATCTGAATGGAGCTTACAGACCACGGTTTGGGAACCTCTGACAATATGCACAAACCAGCAGCTTTTAGAAAACACACCCAAAATAGAAACGGTCATCGGAATACACTACTATCAGCATGACCTAAAAACCGCTGGTTTACTGGTTAGGTGGGAACGTGAGGCAATGAAAAGGAGATCTATGAAAAACACATTTCCTCAAAAGATGACATGGCTAAGCTTGCTCTAATTGAGCCAAATAAAGCTTAAAGATCCCCCCCTACACTCATTGGAAACTTGACTTACAGTTCGCAAGACACTTCATAGCAGACAAAACCCAATGAGGAAGGTCATCTAAAAAAGAAAAAAAAAAAAAAAAAGGGAAAAAAATAAGTGTGGTTGCTGCAAATGAAAGAGGGAGCACAAAATAACTAAGCACTTAGTCTAACCTGTTTTGTCTTGCAGAACGACAACACCATGTTTACTTGTGTGCGTCATGTTGTACATGATATGACTGGGTTTGATCTGAGCTGGATTTAATACTTCTTCCAAGGAGGGCAATGCAAGAATTTTCTGTAGACTAGTGGATAAAAAGCAGAAAGACAGTCACACAAGACGCCAGCAGATATCATTAAAAAAAAACACTGCATATATGTGGATCAACACTGTTTTATTAGCTTATATGATCACTGAATAGTTAGATTTATAATAAGCTCTTATGACAATACAATCTTGAGAACTATTCTATCCAATTTTGCTGTATTGCCAGTAGGAATGCATGTAAAAACATCTGGACGTAGCTCAACACGAGATCACTGCTAGAGGTCTAGTGTGCGCTTCTTGTTCTCTAAGGACTCTATTTCATGGCTCCCATAAGAAAAGACCCAAGTGAAGTTCACTCATAAGACCCTTCAGAGTTCCCTCATAAATCTAACTTCTGGGAAATGCCATTTGAGTTCTCCGAATGTCTATACAATCAGATACCCCCCCCCCCCCCGTGCCTGATACCCCTAGGAGTCAGAGTACTATCCAGGATTCCTCCCTCAGTACCCCTTTACCAAACCCCTTGTGCTGCCAGGTGGCATGTCTATTAATTCCATAGGGGTCCCTATGCGACCGCAAACCAGAATAGGAATCCCTATGGACCCCCTTTAAAGAGTTACCATGGGTTCCCTATAGATCAAATGGTAACTAAAATGAGTTACTGTACCATGGGAGTACTGCAGACCGCCATGGTGAATTAAACTATAACCCCACTGCACTCAAACCTTAGACTCTTGTGAATTCTGTAAATAAGCTTTTCATAACGCCCCGAGCTTTGAGTATGGGAGTTATTACATGCCTTTATGTTCACAGCTTACATAACTGAATGAGGTTACATACTTCAGAAACATGAAGTCTTTCCCCAAGTATAGTGGCCCCTTTAGTGTTCACAAGTGTAAAACATTGAATAGGTGAATTCAGGTCCACCAAATGAAATACTTTACATTGTTACTACTACTTTTTATTCAGTACAGGCATCTGTGTAATGATTCCTACTGTGAACAAAAATTGTTAAAAATAGTGTAAGCAGTGGCTTTATAGTTATCTACAGAAGCAGGATAAGAAGCTAGAATGGCACACACACTGTCCCATTTACTGGCCTTCAGCAGATCTGCTGGACTAGTTTACACAGTTACATCTTTGCAATAACCACAAAAAACATTTACGGATTTGGATCTTTCACCTAAACTATATCCAGTTCCCAGAACGTATATACTAAGCTCATTCTGGTTAAAACAAAAATGATATCTTACTGTGTCAAAGTAATGTTTCCCCAGATTTCTTCTATATCTTCCTTGCCCAGCTGCTTTGGACATGTTGACTCCTTTCCGTTATCTTCTTCCATTTCTTCAATTTCTTGGTTTTCTTGCTCATCCTCCAAGGAAGGGAAAGATTTAAATACAATTATTTGAATACTACAAATAGTATGGAGGACGTTAAATACATATAGGATAAGGGGTCTATAGCTGTAATCTCATAACGCCCACATCTCCAAAGTGAGCATGCGCTAGGTCTGGGGTGACTAAATTCATTCCTGGTGGGTCTGTGCAGTGAGAAGGTTAAACTGTCTTGTTTGTTACAAATTGTAAAAACAAAGGGATATATTTTAAATAGTTGACAGGGTTAACAATAACAAATGAGGATTTATTCAACGAAGCATTCTAATAAACACAATAAATTCAGCATCATTAATGCACAGAACACTACTCTTACAGTTTGTTATCTACATTTATCTAAATAGATGGTAAACTCTGAAAGAGGCGGCTTTTCTGGTCACATCACAACAATTGCATTTTATATAATGACCTACAGGCCCAATACTGCTATAAAGTATACTTATTCTTAAGGTGTCATGCTTTTCTGATCAGTACAAAAATATAAGCACAAGAGTCGCTTACTGAAGAACAAAAATAAAACTAGCTTGTCATTTCCTTGCATTCATCCGGATTGTATCATTACCTTTGTGTCAACCAAGTTGTGTTTTTTAGGCGTTCTCCTTGAAAAATGTTTGAAAATCCCATCTCGCTCTTTAAAGACATTTTCCAGACTACCTCTTTTCCACAGTGGATGGCGGGTTGGAACAGTTTTTATTGGAGAAGTAGAAGGAAATCTAAGAGTAAATATAAAAAGGTTATTTGCAATGAAGACAAAAACCGTTCTCAATAAGCTTATAAACGAATAAAATAAATAAATAAATAAATAAATAGTGAAGATTATAATTTATTTTATTATTAATAAGTTTGTTATTGATGGTACTCTTTCCTTTTTATTGAGTTATTTTGTTCTTCTTACACTTATTTATATATACGCAGGTTAAAGTGCATTTGTAAACCATTACTTGAAATAATTTAAGGGAAAAAATATATATCGAACAAGAAATTATATATATATATATATATATATATATATATATATATATATATATATATATATATATATATATATATATATATATATATATATATTTTTTTTTTTTTTTTTTTTTTTTTTTTTTTTCTCTTCTAGGAAAACTAGGAAGTGAAAACAATAAAATACAACCAATTTGCCAAATAATGGCTGGATCTGAGAATACCTGTAAAGATTACTATTGTCATCCAAATCCTCAGAACCCCATCTCCCCTTTAGATCTTCAATCACATGGTTCTTCAAGAACTTCCTCAAAAGCTGAATTGTCTGCTGCCGTGTGACTTCTGAGCCAAAATTGTTATTACTCTTCAGTAGTTGGTTGAGCCAGTCTATTGCCTCCGACGCTGTGAAGCAGTTGCCAACTGCCCTGAAGTGTTGTCTATGTTTTCTTAGTGGCATGCCTGCCCGAAAGTGTTTTGTTACTTCATTCCACTAAAACATACAAAAAAAAAAAAAAAAAGATACATCAATGTTTTTATAAATCAAAATATTAAAGTGTACAGATACATGCAAAGTTACTTTGGATAAATTAATTCTAATGTCATCATTGTATTTTATAGCAGGCATCAAAAAAAAGTGACATTTTTCTTATAGTAGCTATGCCCAGACTTTAGGGACTTAGGATATGAATTTCTAAAAGCCATTTACAGGCACAAAAATGTTAGGACATTTGTATTTCTTATAAAAACAAGTAGACACAGTATGTTTAAAAGGGCCAGTTAATTCAGCACAACTTTGAGCACATCACTGTAATGTACTCCTGAAAACATGTTGATATACTTTTTGAAATCTGCTCCATTTTTCACAGAAAAAAAAATTAAATAAATCATAAGAGTTCTGTTTACATGAGAATTAGGCAAGTCTCCCAGACACACAGTAAGAGCAGTGTGCAGAGAGCAGATCAAAAATAGGGGTTAACCCTTCCCAAATTCATATGTGCAGGGAAAGGACTGCTGAAAACTACTAAATATGTTACTTGTGGGTTAACTGATGGCAGATTACATTCCTGAAAGCAAGTAAAACCATATTTTTTTCTGTTCACTGGAACAGCAGATTTATTAATCATAAACCAGTCAGCAATGTGTCTGTAAACTGACATAAGACTGTATTTATTTATTTTTTTGTGCTAAAAATGTGCAATCGATCACTATAACATAGAATTTTGTGCTCGCACACCATCAAGAGCACTTAAAGGGCCATTTACCTCACTATAACTACATGAAAAGCAAACAAGTAAATTCATGGTGCAGTTCGTGAAACGGACCAGGGCGTTAAACGTTTTAATTGCAAAATATGTTATAAATACATGAAGCAGAAGTGCAGAGATTAACAAATGTATGGAATTAAAAACAAACAATCTGCTCAATCACATATAAAAAAAAATATTTTAACTACTAAAGCTTTTTTTAACTGGTTACAACTACAGGTCATCACAGTGTTTAAGGTATAACTGTTAAGTGTAAACCTACACAAAACCAGCAACGAAATGGGTTCTGGGTGTTTACGATTTAGGACAAGAGACGATTAATCCAAGCTGGTTGGCACAGTGGAAACAATATTGTAGACCGAGTGCTGTAGTAGTACTATTCTCAGGTCATGTCAACTACTTCTATATAAAACATATTTATGAATAGTTCGGATACAAACAACATTGGTAAACTCATGTGTTGTAAATAAACATTTTTCTTTAAAGTGAAATCAAATATTCAGTCCACCAATTTGGTGCATTGTCCAAAGCAGAGAAGCCAACGTGTTGCACAAGGCTGTATACAAGCAAAGTCACTTACAGTCCTCACCCATTCATAAATGTGACAAACTCTCAACAAAACCAACAGGACATTAGAACAGGGGGATAGACATTACAAAGGCGTGATCCTTGGAGAATTAGTGGGAGACGTCAGATCTTAGCAAGGACGGCTTCTCCAAGCTAACCATTTGGCACATATGGCCAAGGCTCCATAAACAACAGCTTTATTATTCTAATGACTATAACAGCACTACCCCAAAACCTACTAATGACATGTCATGGTGTGCAAGGCCATGTTGAGAGGTGCTGGTTCCAGCCTGGATGAGGGCATTTCCCACCTAAACCAATGTGTATCAGTCAATAAACCTCATGCAAACACCGAGCCAGAGGAAAGACAACAGAAAAGGTTTCATTTGTGGGGGGTTTTTTGTTATTGATCCTATGATGCTAAACAGTAATGGGAGTTGTCAAACTTATCTGGAACTTTGCGGTCCAGTATATATATATATATATATATATATATATATATATATATATATATATATATATATATATATATATATATATATATATATATATTATATATATATATATATATATATATATAGTGTGTGTGTTTTTATTTCCAGTATATATATATATATATATATATATATATATATATATATATATATATAGTGTGTGTGTTTTTATTTCCAGTATATATATATATATATATATATATATATATATATATATATATATATAGTGTGTGTGTTTTTATTTCCAGTATATATATATATATATATATATATATATATATATATATATATATATATATATATATAGTGTGTGTGTGTTTTTATTTCCAGTATATATATATATATATATATATATATATATATATATATATATATATAGTGTGTGTGTGTGTGTTTTTATTTCCAGTATATATATATATATATATATATATATATATATATATATATATATATATATATATATATAGTGTGTGTGTGTGTTTTTATTTCCAGTATATATATATATATATATATATATATATATATATATATATATATATATATATATACACACATTAACTTTTTTATTATAATTCCTATACATGCTTAAAAAGAGCCATCTATATTAGAATATATGCCAGTCCAGGTGTCCCATGTACCCCTTAGGCACTCACAGGGTATTCTGCTACTAATACTCACCAGCTTTGTTGCCCTATAAGGTCCCGGTGTTACTATCCTGCTCTCCATCGTAAAGCTATCCACAATAATACAGGGTGAGATCCCGGAGCCGCCGGCGGCCCTTTAATCCGTCACTTCCATGCGACCCCAAGCACTAGTCTGCAGGCCAACGGTCTCAAAAAGATTTGAAAATCGTGCCAGAACGAATCTTGCGCTGTGATAGGAGGAACACGTTGCCACGTGCTCCTTGTAGCCAATCAGATTTTCCTGCTGGGCAGGAGCGCCGTGAGGTAGTTTTGCCGTTAGTTTATGTAACAGCCCACTTTTTGGTGTTTATATGGCTGTGCCATGTGCATTACTCGGGTTACATTTCATTCATTTGTCTTAGTGTAAGATGTTCCTATCGTGTTTGCTCCCTAACAGTTTAAAGACTACGTTTTATTGTTTACCGAAGTTGTTTACAGTCATTACCATATCATATAGACACGCACACAAAATCATTTTTGACGTAAAAAAAACATTGTAGTTTTGCCATTTTACTCTGTCACATTCTGGCTCATCAATAAAATAAGACTCATCTTTGTTAATGAGCAATAATTGCATTTAATTAGAGATAACCCACGTTTTATTTCAGGCAATTGAATACCAGGTGGCTCCACAGGAAACAATGAAGGGGCTTATCAATAATTACATTGACATATCAGTATCAAATTTTTTTCCACCACTTTTTATGGGTGGATCAGAAAGACTGCCAGACAGCTCCAAATGCCAAATCTCAATGTTATGTTGCTGTAGGAAAATTAGATCTACCACTGCCTCCAACCGCTAGATGGCACTGCTGATATTTTGCAGCGCTGCCAATATGCAAGAGAAGTTTCAAGCTTATAATGTTAGCCTAACCCTCACCCTAACCCTAACAGTTTACCTAAGCCTTGACTCTATGATAGGGCATTGGAATATCAGCAGCGCCTTCTAGTGGATGGTCACCGCCACTGCTGCTGCCTTGTGCTGCGCTTCCATAAGAGGATAGGTCTGGAAAATGCAATTTCTAAATAAAATTCAATAGATAAAGTGCTTGTTATTACCTAACTTTTAAAATGATACTTTATTTGCAACTTCCGCGGGGAGGAAATTAGATTTTCTCTTAAAAGACGGACATTTAGGAGGAATGTATTGTTCTCTTTCTCCTTCTGGATTGCTACCTTGTTGTGGTGAAGAGGCTTGTGTAGTTCAATGAAGCTGTGAGCTATACCATGTAGGGTCACCCAAGAAAAATTGCGGTCCACTGGAGAAGGAACTGATAACTTACTCTAGAATCTTTGCAATGAAAACCATATGGATAAGCACAACCAGAGAGACAGACAGATGTGTCTGGCATGCCGCTTACATATGGTCACCAAGAGACGGACACGACTGGAGGACAGAACAACAACAAATAGTTCTCTTTATATAACACTACTTAAAAGAATCAGTATGACCTGTCTAGTATAAAGTAACATATCTCACTAGAGTCATCTTGACAATATACAGAGCTAATACTTGCGCTTTATGAGTAAAATAAAAGATTAAAAGCAAATTAATCTGAGTAATTTAAAATACAACTGAACAAGAAACAACTACTTAGTCAAAATTCAATTGTGGTGATTCTTTCTTATAGAGTAAGTTTTTTTTATTTTTTTTATTTTTTTTAAATAATGAACAAGGAATAAAATGTAAAAAGGTAAAAATTACTGATACAAGATAAACATCAACCTCTCTCCTCAGACCCCCTCCTCAACCTCAGCCCCCCTCCTCAACCTCAACCCCCCATCCTCATCATACAACCCCCTCCTCCCTTTACCCCTCTAAATACCTCCCCCTCTCCCTTTCCCCTCACTTACCTCTATCTGCTCCTCCGCTCCTCCACGCTCCTTCCTGTGTCTTGACCCGGCCAATGCTAATGACGTGGCGCGCATGTGACGTCACGTCATTAGCATATGCCGGGTCCCAACACAGGAAGGAGCGTGGAGGTGCGGAGGAGCAGATGAAGGTAAGTGAGGGGAAAGGAAGAGGGGGAGGTATTTAGAGGGGTAAAGTGAGGAGGGGGGTTTAGAATGAGGAGGGGGGTTTAGAATGAGGAGCGGGGATGAGGAGGGGGAGGGAAAGAGACACAGGGGGTTAGAGAGACATGGGGGAACGTTAGAGAGACACAGGGGGGTTAGAGAGACATGGGGGGGTTAGAGAGACACGGGGGGAGAGTGACTCGAGTATAAGCCGAGGGGGCCCTTTTCAGCCTTAAAAAAAGGGCTAAAAAACTAGGCTGATACTCGAGTATATACGGTACTTTACAAAAGGCACATTTGCTGACAAAATAAACCCTTTTTAGACTAAATTCTCAAACAGATAAAAGGTTTTAGCTTCATGGCGAGAAAATAAAACATTCAGCACGTCTTTCCGTATAGATTTTCTTTTTCGTTTCCTAATGATTAAAACGTGTTCATTCTTGTTAAATATATAAAAATTAATACAATGTTTATGTTTATTATCATTAATTCTATTTTTGACTAAATTAGATCTAGTTAAACCTGTATCTGTTTTTTGTTTGTGTCAGTACTATAACCCTGAGCATATATCGAATTTTCCATTTTAAATTGCTGTGAACAGTGTTAATGTGACTGTGTCTCTCAAAAATAAAGTTGTTTTTTAAAGTTATTCTTAAAGAGCATGAAGATCTGGCTGTATTCCTGAGTAATTCCGGGTTGTTTGAGCAGTATTAATATGCAAGTACTTATTAGTTGTTTTCATGTGCTAATTAGTATCAATATTATATTATTTTTCTTCATTTACAAATAAATAATCCAGTATAATAGTTTAATGTTGTGAGTAACGGCTGTGAGAGCAAGCGTTATGCACAACATGTTGTCCCAAAACCCTGGCAAATCGTGCAACTGAGCATGCGCAACATACTCACGTATGTGCATTTGCATCGGATTTGAGCATGCGCGCTGCCACCGAGCTACAGAGCATGTGCGGCAGAGCAACGCTACAGAAAGGGAGGGAGGGAGAGAGGTAGGGGGGAGAGAGGAAGGGAGGGAGGCAAAGAGAGGGATGGAGATAGAGAGACAGAGATCACACAGAGAGAGGGCACAGAGAGAGACAGAGGGCACAGAGAGAGAGAGCGCACACACACAAAGAGAGGGCACACAGAAAGAGAGTGTACAGAGAGAGTGAGCACACAGAGAGAGAGGGGGTACAGAGAGAGAGTGCACAGAGAGAGAGACAGCGCGGATAAAGACAGCCAAGAGAGAGACAGAAGAGACAATTGAACATAAGATATGATACCGTCATTTATGATGGGCAAGTTACTTGTAATAAATAATAAACAGTTTGCGTTTCTTCTCTGTGGTGGCCAAAACAATACCCACAATGTTATCATGAATCAAATCCCACCTCCAACCCTTATCAAGCGCATTAGCATTTTGAGATGCACATTTGTTTGCTGGAGCTGTATAAATAATTCTGAATACCTCAGGAGTTATTTACTGTAGAGAACAATGTTTAATACAATGTATAGGAGCTATAACTGCAAATACTTTCAGTTGAACTAATCCTGAGAAAGTAGCAGCAGAATCAAATGGACATGTGCAGAAAAAAATAACAGCATGTACCCACTATCCCCACTTCTTTTTGCCCTGGCGGTTGAGCCATTAGCTAGAGAAATCAGGTCCACTCCGGATATTCATGGATTGAAGGTAGGCCACCATCATTATAAGTGCTGTCTATTTGCCGATGATCTCCTGTGTACTTTGACCAATCCCTCCACTTCAATATTAGCTCTTATGAACCTTACATAGCTTTGGTCAGATATCTGGTCTCAAGGTCAATCTAGAAAAAAACAGAGGCCCTTGGGTCTCGCCCTCCAGATCTGAACTGGACTATTTAAAAAACTCATTCAACTTTTCCTGGCCTAAGACACATAATTACCTGGGTATAAACATTACCTCTAAATTATTGGACTTATACAAAGTTAACTGTCTTCCTCTCTTCAAGGAACTGACAGTGGACCTTAACAAGTGTACTAAACATCAAATCTCTTGGACAGGCCACAATAACACAATAAAAATGAATATTCTTCTTAGGATTCTCTACTACTTACGATCTTGACTGTTTCCAAAACCAATATTCAGGTTAATTTGGCACAATAAACCCCCCAGAATCTGCAAATCCTTAATGTTCAGACACAAAAGCATAGATGGGCTCTCATGTCGACTCAATCAGCCGCCCACCAACCCACCTTGGTATTCATGGAAAACTGTCAAATAAGTAAGCCCCCTTTTCATTGTATGAGAATCTGGCTTCCTAAAACCAAACTTCTACACTTCAACTACCCTAATTTGATGAGTAAACTTTCACTAGCAAGCTGGTCATGGGCCAACTCAATGTATCAACTTGTAATGGACCTCTCACCTCTTAAACATATCCTCGCTCCCTCACTCGGTGACAGCGGATTCGATAGATAACTTTAAAAGGGGACTGGATTTATTTCTAATTAGAAAGGGAATTCAGGGTTATCATGGATAATTAGAGAGGCAGTATTGATCCAGGGAGAAGTCCGGTCGCCGGTGTCTGGGATCAGGAGGTATTTGATTTTTATTTTTATTTTTTTAATTTAATTTAATTTAATTTTTGTATTTTTTTTATACAATTAATTAATTAATAGTTAATCTGCATATTGCAGATCGGAGGAGATCTTGAAAGGTTGAACTTGATGGACTGAAGGTCTTTTTTCAACCTTAAATACTATGTAACTATGTAACTCCCTCAGAGACCTTCCAGCAGAATCAAAAATATGGTGCACCTCTAGGAGCCTGGACAGACTAGATCCTTGGTTTGTAAATGACCAGATCCTCACCTTTTAATTTCTGTAGATTTAGACACTATAGTACAACCACAATGAGAACCTTAGGCGCCCCTAGAACAAGCTGGTTATCCCGCATATGTTAGGACGCCCCATTAACACAGGGAATTCTACCTTTGCTGTATACAATTCTCAGTACCCCCCCCCCCTAAAAACCACAAACCCAAAAGAATGGTTTAATGCGAGTACGATCTAGACCAGATATGGGAATTAGATAAATGGGAACAAACCTGCAACGGGCTCGCCGGGGGTTCTTTGAATTCTAGCTTACTGGAAACCTCTCTAAAAATACTCCGCAGAACTTATATCACGCCAGATAGGCTCCACAAAATGAAACCGCAAGGAAGTGCGTATTGCTTTAGAGGGGGCTAAACCTTGGGTACCTTCTTGCACATTTGGTGGACCTGCCCCAAAACTCAAAATGTGGAATAAAGTGACCCAATTAATATCCAATCTCTTTCAATCCCGATTTCTTTATCCTTCGAACTATGCCTTTTGGGCTCTCACAACTCCTTGCTCTCACAATCCCAAAATAAATTTGGACAATTTATTATGTTGACCTTAAAAATTCATATATCTAGAAAATGGAAAGACACAAATCTAATTTTTCAAGAAATTATTAATAAAATAAATTACAATCTCTGGTACCCTTTCCTTGTTTTTGAAAATCTGGGAGACCTGCAACCCTATTAAATTCCCCCAACGTGAAAACCCGTAGCCCGTAACAGGGCCACTTACAGCTATTAAATTGGCCTCTTACAGCTACCCGCAATCGATCTGCGGGTTACATGCGGAAAAACCCTACGGGCTGTTGATATCTAAACTCTGTTGCCGCAAATCCTTTGATCTGCCAAGCCCGTAACTGTTACGTTTGCAAATCACTATTAAATTGCTACAAGTCCACTGGCGTTCAAACCTGGCATAGCCCGCAAATGAAGCCAAAAAGCCTATGGGTACTAGAGAGGACCCACAAGGGGGTTAAAGTCCTATCCGTAGCACTGTAAATGCAAATATACACACACTACTGTACTTTACAATTAAATGGAAAGTGATGTTAGGTATTAAAATGAATAGCACAGCATTCTCAAGCTCGCAAATCTGCAATATAAAATACTTTTTTTAATGTATAATTTCCATGTTATATCGATCAATCAATGTGTTAATACATATAATGGACCTCACATGGACTAGAATATAATATTTACTGATTTATTAATATTACATTATTTCTGGAATGCGGGTCCGATCGAAACTCGTAATTGAGACCCGTAAGGGATTGAAATCTAACCTCCATTTTTCAGTGACGTAATGATAATCTCTATTATCATTGGTTCCGTCTAAACCCGTAACTACGTGTTTGACTAATTGATCATGTTCACGGCCGCACATGCAACGTGCACAAGAATGGTTTACAGGTTTGCGTCTCCGGCCCGTTGGTCGCGGCATGGTCGAATGTAATAGCTCTGTAACTCTGCCGACTTTCAAGCCTGCAGGCTTTACGGGTGTACCGCAAAATTTTATATGGCCCCTGGATATGACCTCCCCACAGCATTGCCTTACAATAAAGATTTCTCACTCTTGCCATTTTTCCCAAAATGTCATAAAACCTGAGATGGTTTGGGCTGGAAGGCCTTGGACCCGGCGCCGACCCCGGAAAGTAAGTTAAAAACTTCTATCTCTAACCCGCACTTATAAGATCGTACAATAAAACAGAACGAGAATTCACCTTCTCCCCCCCACCTTGTCTATTCCACCCATGAAAAACGGAAAATGTAAAGTAGTAAATCACAGTGTAACGTTTATGTATACACATAATACATTGTATTTCATGGTTGTTAATTCAAAATTGTGAGATAATACAAATTATTTAAGAAAAAAAAATAACTGCATGTAAAAGTTAGGCTGTGTTAATTTTTTTTTTTTCACATTGCCCATTTTTAAGATTATTAATTCAAAATGTTCTTAAAAATTCAAAATGTTCTTAAAGAGTGATCCTTATTTGCAGTCTACAGTCTACATAATGCTGTCTTTTCAAGTACAGAAGTAAACAGTCTATTGCAGTGTTTGCTCTTTTTTTTAAGCACAAAGAAAACTTATAAAAATAAGATATCAGCCAGAAAATAATAATCTCAGCATGCGTGTGCTGTGTCCAGGTGTAATGTATGCGTTGTTCTCTACTGGACAGTATGGCAGTCACACTTCACTGGGCATCAAACAGCAGTTACATGCTAAAAATAGTATATATCTGTCACAGAGAAATCTAAATTCTGCACATTTTAATGCAAATGTGAGAATCATGTAGGGACTTGAATACTAATATTTAAAAGGATACAGGTTTTCTTTTAAAAGTCTGTGTTGCTTAAACCAAACGCACCTTTATTTGAACTAAGCAATATGTTGATATCACATATATAGTTGTGAGCATGCGGGCTGTTGCTAATGCTGCGGGCTCACGTAGCAAGTGCCACAGTTGCTGGCATGGAGCGCCGAAGGCGCTCCTTGCCAGCAACTGCGGAACCCGAAAATTTACAGAGTTCCGAAACAAAAATATGAGACGTATTACGACCTCGCAAAAAACGCCCGAAACCCGCGCACATGAAACCATGAAAAACACAATAAATACACACAACAAATACATAAAAAGCTTACCTACAGCAAGGGGGGGGCACCCAGGACCTCAAAAACTGAAGTTACACCTCAATTTAACTAAAAATAAAAGAGTTTAGACACCCGAAAATCCCCTAAGCGAGAGAAAAAATGGCCGCCGAAAAAAACGAAAACGAGGCTACAGCAGTCTAAACACGCAAAACACCACCAAACACCTACGGATTTTCCAAAAACAACGTACAAGATCCGAAAACAAGGAAGAAACCCGCGCGACCCCAAAAACATTACAAACACAATAAATACACACAACAAACAGATAAAAAGCTTACCCACAGCAAGAAGGTGCACCCAAGACCTCTGAAAGTGAAGTTACACGTCGATTTAAGTCCAAATTTCAGAGTTGAGACACCAGAAAATCACCTAAGCGAGAGAAAAAATGGCCGCCGAACAAAACGAAAACGAGGCTAAAGGAGCCTGAACACGCAAAACACCACCAAACACCTATGGATTTTTCGAAAAAGTCGGACGACATCCGAAAACAAGGACGCTAAATCAGACACAGCCGCATACCACACATTAGGCGCCGTTTTAGAACACTAACTTATACAATCCGGAATTACACAGCTACCCTAACGGGTTTGCCTCGCGCACGCACACACTATTGCTATTATTTCATGCAGCTTCTTCCTATATGTTCAGTTGACTTATTTACCCCTTTGCCCTGAAGTGGAATTTTATTTTAGCTTATAAAAGGGACTCCCTTCTGGTTTACTACCTTATAATGGGGAAGGGACTAGGGGAACTTCATTTAAGTTGTGAGCTGTATCACGTAGGCAGGTCATAGCAGAGAAGTCAGACAAAATGCGGTCTACTGGAGAAGGAACTGGCAACCCACTCCAGTATTTTTGTCAAGATAACCTTATGGATAAGAACGGCCAGAGACGACGGGTGTACCTATCATGCTGCGTTCACAGAGGGTCACGGAGGGTCGGACACGACTGAACAACAATAAATGGAACACACAACTAGTATGCTGCTGTCTTTACTGTAAAATAAGTAATAGTATTGTTTCACATCACTAAGTAAGAAAAAAATCCACTTGATAATATATATATATATATAGTAAATAAGGCACAGTGAGCAAGGGGTCCACATCTGGAGTACCCTATCACCCTTAGGGAGACTAATCCCTAAGGGTCATTTAAATAAACAAAATACCAAAATAAAGGTGCTCAATCAGAGAACAAACTAACCTTAACAGGTTAGTTCTATGGAGATGATAACCCACTCTGAGATCAGCCTCTTTTAGCCACTTGTGACCTTCACAGGAAGAAATATCATGTGGTATATCAGTCTGGTCCCACTCACTAGAGTGATCCAGCCCCGAAATACCAGGCAATTCTACCATGAACAGGAGAAACAGCAAACCCTGTACGTACGTTTCGGTTTTTATTGGGCCTCGTCAGTGAGGTGCAGCTGTGCACAGTGAGCAAGGGGTCCACGTCTGGAGACCCCTATACCTTTTAGGGAGATTATTCTGTAAAGGTAATTTGCATAAACAAAACAACAAAGTCAGAGGTGCTCAATCAGAGAACGAACTAACCTTAATAGGTTAGTTCTATGGACATGATAACCCACTCTGAGATCAGCCTCTTTTAGCCACTTGTGTCCTTCACAGGAAGAAATATCATGTGGTATATCAGTCTGGTCCCACTCACTAGAGTGATCCAGCCCTGAAATACCAGGCAATTCTACCCTGAAAAGGAGAAACAGCAAACCCCAAACACGTTTCGGCCTCTATGGGCATCATCACTGAGGTGCAGCTGTACTCCCTAAGGCACAGTGAGCAAGGCGTCCACATCTGGTACCCCCTATCACCCATAAGGTGGGAAAATGTAAACAAAAAGAGTAGAGGTGCTCATCTGAGAACGAGCAATACCTAAGTGGGTAAAAGAGGTTGCTCATGGGTTATCATGTCCATAGAACTATCCTATTAAGGTTACTTCGTTCTCTGATTGAGCACCTCTGACTTTGTTGTTTTGTTTATGCAAATTACCATTACAGATTAATCTCCCTAAAAGGTATAGGGGACTCCAGACGTGGACCCCTTGCTCACTGTGCCTTAGGGAGTTCAGCTGCGCCTCACTGACGAGGCCCAATAAAGGCTGAAACGTACGTACAGGGTTTGCTGTTTCTCCTGTTCAGGGTAGAATTGCCTGGCATTTCGGGGCTGGTTTACTCTAGTGAGTGGGACCAGACTGATATACTACAAGATATTTCTCCCTGTGAAGGGCACAAGTGGCTAAAAGAGGTTGCTCTCCGAGTGGGTTATCATGTCCACAGAACTAACCTATTAATGTTACTTAGTTCTCTGATTGAGCAACCCTAACTTTGTTGTTGTTTTTTTTTATATCTATCCATCTAATCTCATACAACCTGCATTGTAGATAATGCTAGTAAACTGGTTGTAGCAAACACTTACTAAACACAACAAACATACTGTCCCCTTTAATCAACACTTCACCTGAGAATGAGCAGCCATTTAATTATATTTAACACCATTAACTTTGTTATTTATTTGCTAACCTGGTCCTTCATTGCTTTAACATACAAACACTCTGAGTAAATGATGATAAGCTCTATTTAAACTCTTTTAATTACTGTAGAAGCTCTGACAGGTAAACAGACGCAATGCCACCAGGAACTGTGGACGCTGTAAAATGGGAGTATTACATTGTACGATGTTAATTACATGGTGTAAGTGTACACTAATATTGCTAGATAATGTTCCCTATAGGTGATAATATATATATATATATATATATATATATATATATATATATATATATATATGTATTAAATCAAATATATCACAACTAGAGCCCATATTTACAAAATACTTTGTAATGAACTAGTATTGACCATGTGGGAACATATTATTGGAAACAATACCGGTATAACTTTGTGCCTGAAAATCTAGCACTGTTTGCTAACAAAGCTCCCCTATTGACCTTTTAGTGGGAAGAGTTCATCAGCAGCTGAAAGTAAATATTAAATGTTGCTTTTCTAATGAATATGAATTGTATGAATGTTAAGTCCTTAAAGGGCCACTTAATACAGTACAATATGGAGCACGCCAATGTAAAGATCTCTTAACAGCATGTTGAAAAACTTTTTGAATTTTTTTCACTGATATATTTATTAATTAAATCTCTGTTTACATGACAGACTGACAGCAAGCTCCCGTGCAGAGAGCAGAGGAAAACTAGAATTAACCCTTTATAAATTCATCTGTGCATAAAAAGATGTGTTAGAAACTCTTAAATAAGTTACTTGTGGGTTAACTGTTGTGTTGTAGGATTCCTGAATGCAAAGAAAAACTTATACATCTTTCTCTGCACAGAGCTTCACCGGCCGGTGTCGGCAGATGTCATCAATCATGGAATAGTCAGTTTTTTTGTAAACAGAGCAAAAACTTTCCTTTTTTTAACTGTTGTAAGTGCAATTAAAGAATTTTTTTTATCATTTTAACGTACAATCTTGTGCTCTTTCACACCATCGAGAGCACTTTTGGTGTGGTAACTGGCCCTTTAATTAAGAGATCTAGACCCCAAATCAGAATATGCACGTCCACAATATTACAGTTTTAAATATTACAACTCAATTAGCTCAGTAATAAAAGTGCAATTACCATTCTACTTAGTACCCCAGTCTTACATCTACTTGACAGAATAACAAACATATAGGTATATAATGGAGGTCTCACATTGTAGGTTCCAAATATGGGGTAATTTAAAAGTACTTTATCAACTGAATATTATTAAACTCCTTGAAGATTGAGTATTGATGAGTATTGATTACTAATTACTTCTAATTACTCCCAGGGGATCTGCATACCTTGTTTTTATCAATAAAGCATTTTTCTGGGACAAATCTGAGCACATGCAGACCACGGAGACCCTAAGGTTGCAGACTCTATTATAGGGTTTGGCAGCAGCAGTTGCAGCACGGAGCTGCTAGATGGCGTTGCCGAAACTGTACAGTTTGTAAGCGCTGCTGAGAACGTACACAACTTGCAAACTTAAACCCTTACCCTAATCCTAACCCAAATTCTTACCCTAACTCTAACCCCTAAAGCCATGACATCGGCAGCAAAATCTTGGCAGCGCCATCGAGCGGATGCTCACCGCCACTGCTGCCTTCTGTGCTTGCAGTGTGCTGGTGTACTCATATTAGGAAAGGACCTAGGGTACTGCACATGCACACATTGCCCCTAAATCTTCCACCTCCAACTTCAAATCATGACCTCTTGTTCTTATATTTCTCTTTTCTGAAAACTGAGGTAGCTGTGAGTGTCCAGTAATCCAGGTGAATAATCAGAGTATTGCAGTATATAGTGATACATTTTTTTTATCCATAAATATTATGACTAGCTTTCAAGAGCTTTCTCTCTTTGTCAAGTCAGGAGCAATACTAATAAAAGATTCCCATTGAAACAAAGAAATTACAGGCTTAAAAATAAATAAATACCTAAACACTTAAGATGTGCAAATATATACAACCCCCCCTTTTTTTTAAAGCCTCTTTTCTGAAAGATATTTCCCCCCTGGACATCCATGATACATTGGGAAAATTGTGTGAGTGAGCGGGGCATTTACATTTCTGGTGTGCAACACTTGCATTTTCTGATGCAAGCAGCCTATTTCTGAGCATGTCAGTGTGGAAAGGGAGTGGTGCCAGTTTCACTCATATCCATTTATCCAGTGCTCTGAATTTCCCCTAATCCCTTCTCCCCCACCATCGTTATGCGCGTGCGCGAGTCTTCAGCGCCATCTAGTGGCTAAAAATATTTAAAGCAACTGGTTTCCTGATACCCAGGCTGAAAATGGTCAGATAAAACATAACAGCCTCAATATAATATAAAGCTGCTATTAGTATATAAAAGCATACAATATCTATTTACCCTAACCCCTAACCCTAACCGTAGGGTTATCTATTTATTCCTAACCCTAGGTTTATCTATTTATTCCTAACCCTAGGGTTTTCTAATTAACCCTAACCCTAGGGTTATCTATTTAACCCTAACCGCTAACCCTAGGTTTATCTATTTAACCCTAACCCTAGGGTTATCTATTTAACCCTAACCTCTATCTCTAACCCCTAACCCTAATCTTTTTTATAGAAAAGTAAGTCGATCTCTCTAGGGGTGATCTGACCACTTGCATATATGTTTGGCTCTTTATTGACATCTAGAGGTACCTATCTTGTAAACAGGAGTTGCTATGGGGGCCCCACAAATTATATTGCATAGGGCCCTCCATTTATGAGCTCTGCTGCTGCATACAGCTATATTGTACCACATTAAATGTTTGGGACAAGGCCCAAGGGTAATTATACATTCAAACCATTTTATTCTGCAGTAGGACCTTTGCTTAAAAAAAAGATAAAGACATTGTAAAATATTATCAAGTACCCACTTTCAATTTAAAAAAAGCTTTCCATCATATACGCCTAGAATAGATATAAATAAATACAAATTTGACCAACAGATATCTGATGAATGTCTTATCAGAATGCTATTACTAGTGCTAAAGGCACGTCTGACTTGAATTAGTGATATTTTCTAAGGGGTGTCCAAGTTCGGTCCTGGTAGGCCACACACAGGCCTGACTTTGAAGATATCCCTGCTGCACACAGGTGGGACTACTGCTTCTTCAGTCATGCTGATTGACAGAAAAAAATCCTCAAATCCAGACCTGTGTGCAGCCCACCAGGAGCGAACTTGGACACTACCTGGTAGTTTTGGATCTATCCCGTTACGTAAGCGCAGCACTGACAGCTGCAGTGCCATTAAGCTAGATGGCGCCATCTCGTTTGAGGGGAGGCAAAAATTATTCCCTCCTCCGACGTGGCGCAACTCAACGGCGCTGAATCGACAGCAAGGCCACTGCATTCCTCAAGGCCTCTTCTGTTGGCGCACCTTATATACATTGTGCAGCACTGTCGGAAAATCGTGAGCGCCATCTAGCTGTTGGCTGCTGCACTGCTGCTGTTAATGTTTTGCGTGGGGAAGAGGGAAAGGACTGTAGTTTTATTGCATGCAGGTACTAGATATCCCCTCTGAAACAAATGTCATATTCTCTGTGAGAGAAAAGACCTATGAACAGACACAGAATACAGTTTTCAAAGGAACATTAAAAAAAAAATATATATATATAACAAAACTGTTAAAAGTGACGCAGCAAGGATTCCAAATATACATAATTTGAAACTATAGAAAATAACTTAATCAGTTGAATCTTTAAATACAAAATCTTGTTTTGTGGATGGATTAGAAAGGCTCAAAATGATAAACCTCACTGTTATTGTACTGTAGAAAAATGCATTTTTTATTATTACCTGTAATTTTAAGTTAAATCGTATTTGTAACAATATTATTATAGACTGCAGCATTCTGAAGGGTGCTGGTAATTTACAGTGACATTTTTAGATGTTAAATTGCAAGTAAACATTTAGTGTTAAACTTTAACAAGGCCTTAAATAACCAACATTTTTGGAGTTTTCTTGTTTTTACCACAGACAGGGATAATTATAATACTGTCCCTTGTGAAAAAGTGTAGATGAAAGGGAATTAGCACAATAAAGCCAATCCAAAGTGATTAGGCCGTAACACTTCAAAAACAATCACAACAGGACAGTTCACTGGAAATTGAGTAAGACTAATTAGTACAGAAACCAGCAGACTGAGGTGAGTATCATGCCACAAAAGGGTGAAGTGCAAGCTCTTGTAGGTGGCAGATGTTAGTACATACACCGCACAGAGTAATGTGGGGATGGGACATTCCACAACTGTTCTCCAAAACGTCACCATTTAGTACGTGGTCTACTATAAGTGGCGGAACTAGTGAATTTTTGGCAGCCCTGTATATATGATACTGGAAAGGGTTGTCAATTCTTCCAGTGCACCATGTTTTGTCTGACTTCTCTGCTGTGACTTTGGGTGACCCTACATGGTATAGCTCACAGCTTCACTGTGGTACACAAGCCCCTTCACTGCAACAAGGCAGTGATCTAGAAGAATATATATATATATATATATATATATATATATATATATATATATATATATATATATATATATATATACCCACATATATACATATATTGAACTCCTATAGTATCAATTAAAGTTAATAGATATACACAAAAAATAATATCACAGGTACATGGAAATATACATAGCATTACATATGGGTGGGGGTTAGGAGATCAGAATGGGGGGCCTGGGGGGTGGGGGGTAGGACATCAGAATGGGGGATCTGGGGGGTGGGGGATGGGAGATAGAATGGGGACCTGGGGGGTACGGGGATAGGAGATCAGAATAGGGGACCTGGGAGGTAGGAGATCAGAGTGTGGGATGTGGGGTGGGGGGTAGGAGATCAGAATGGGGCTGAGATCAGAATGGGGGACCTTGGGGGGGGGTAGGAGACCAGAATGGGGGACCGGGGGGGGGGGGGGGGTAGATCCATATATTTATATACTGTATGTATATATATATATATATATATATATATATATATATATTTCTTTTATTTATTTATATATATATATATTTTACAGTCCATGGCCACATGGACTGCAACACACCATGCCGATCATTTGGTTTTCATGGCAGAGATACTGGGGTGGGTTGACAGTTCCTTCTCCAGTGGGCCGCAGCATGCAGCTCTTGGTGTTACCAGGTGGTCTCCCTTCCAAGTGCTGACCAGGCCCAACCCTGCTTGGCTTCAGGGTGGTGTGACCTCTTGGTTCCTTGACTGGAAGTGAACCCAGGTTGCAGAGTGGTGGTGGTGGTGTTATAGTTCAGTAATGGAGGGTCCACCCACCCTAGACACATTTTCAATTTAGTGTTAAAAACTTAAACCTGATCGGTAATGTTTCAGACTTCAGCAGATGTGCTTCTTTCCACCCACTATCAGGTTTCCAGTAAGTTGGAGTAGATCTGCCCAAAATACATTCTTGATAGGAGTCTTTATTAGCACAGCAGACTGCTCTAACATATCTTACAGGCTGGTCTGTTTGTCTTCAGTCGCAACTGCTGGGAAGGAGGCTGTTAAAGACTCCTCTCAGAAATGTCTTTTGGGAAAATCGCCCCAGCTGGACACCTGATTAAGAATGGAGAGAAACAGAGATATGGTCCAGATTGCAACGCCAAAGTTCAAATGTAAGTATTAAAAGCTGCCTTAACATTTTTTTTCAAACACTAATTTTGTTGCCAATTAAATAAAAAAATGAAAATTATGTATATACTTTATGGTGTGCAAACTTCAAAAGAATATTGTTGTCATATTTTTTAAAACGTAACATTTTGAAGAAATACACTTAAAATTATGCAACATTAATATATATATATATATATATATATATATCTAGCGACTTGCCCGTCAAAAAATGACGGTCAATAAAAGAAAGTGTTGAAATGCTGTTTGTCACACAATGTGTGTGCCTCAAGTAACTAAATTCCTCAAAAAGCAAAATCTACATTACATTAAATAAGAAAAACTAAAATCACCAAAAATAAAAAATGTACATTACAGAACAAAAAAAAAAACCTAAGTCACAAAAAATATAAAAAGGAACATTACAGAAAATAACAAAATACATTACAACCCCCCCCTCACTACAATTTTTTTTTAAAAATGACACACCTGAAAATGAAATACATATAATACATACATATAATACAATACAATACAATTAAATAAAATACAATACAATACAATTAAATAAAATAAAATACAATACAATACACCACTATCTAATATACATGCCACTATCTAATATACTTGCCACTATCTAATGTAATATACATCCCACTATCTAATGTAATAACAATTCAATTAAATTCAATACACCCCTATCTAATATACATGCCACTATCTAATATACATGTCACTATATAATATACATGCCACTATCTAATATACATGCCACTATATAATGTAATATACATCCCACTATCTAATATACAATACTATCTAATAATACATCCCCCTATCTATCTATCTATCTATCTATCTATCTATCTATCTATCTATCTATCTATCTAATATACAATACATGCTATCTATATATATATATAGCTACCCTAATTCTAAGCTTCAATAAAATAATTAAGACCACTTACCTTTGAGATGTTTCTTCAGATCAGCAACCTATGGTAAAAAAGATTAAAAAAATTAATACAACACGTTTACATGAAATACCTAAACATTCTAAACATTCTAAATATTATTCTCACCTTTCCAGCATGTCCCGTTCCAGCATGTCACGTCCCAGCATGTCACGTTCTCCATGTTCCGTCGTCCATCTTTGCGTCTTGTCCGGCGGTACTCCTGTAAAAAAAAAACATTACATTAGTAAACAGAAACCAAATTTAAATAAACACAATCTACATTATACTTACCTTTCCGCAATGTCTCCGGCCTCCTCGTCTTCTCCAGGAGCATTCGCGCATGAAAAAAAAAAAAAAAAAAAGCAACACACATCCGCCATGGCGTATGTCTCCGACGCTAATGACCTTCCTATGGAGTGTTCCAGAATAAAATTGGCAATGGCGGCTTCTGATTGGCTGAAAAGGCTGTCTATCAAATTCAGCCAATGAGAAGACCCCATTTGTGAACCAATGAAAAAGTATACACCCCAAAATACAATGGTGATTGGATAACACACCTGTCAATCTTTATTTGAACCAATCCTAAGGCTTTATTGCCATCAGCCAATCACAATGGAATATACCCCCACATACTGATTGGTGAAGACATCTGCGGCTTCCCATTGGCTGTAATATTGATTGATATTGAAAAATAGCCAATGAGAATGCGCAAATCCTTCACCAATCAGTACGTGAGGGTGTATTCCATTGTGATTGGCTATTGTCAGTGCAACCAATCAGAATGCACAGAGGCTCCAACCAATCACCCTGTGGGGGTGTATTCCATTGTGATTGGCTGAAGGCATCTGCGCCTTGTGATTGGTTTAAATAAAGATTGACAGGTGCATTATCCAATCAGAGTGGGATTTTAGGGTGTATCCCTTTCTGATTGACTCACACATTGGCGCCTCCAGATTGGGTGAATTTGATAGACAGCGTTTTCAACCAATCGGAAGGCGCCATTGCTTATTTCCTTCCGGAAAAGTCTCCTGGAGCCTCATTAGCGTCGGGGATGCCCGGGAGTGCGGATGTAAGTATATATATATTTTTTTTTTACAGGGCGTGGCAGAAGAGGATCCGGAGGAGGCCGGAGACATCGCGGGGGAGATAAGTAGAATGTAGATTATGTTTTTTTTATTTTGATGTATGTCTATTAATGTTGTGTTTTTTTAACAGGTGCCGCGCCGGAGAAGGATTAAAAGAATGCCGGACGGGACATGCCGGAAAGGTGAGTAGAATATTTAGAATGTATAGAATGTATAGAATGATTATTTTAGAACTGTTAACATGTTGCACTAATTTTTAAAAAAAAATGTTTTGTAGGTGGCTGATCTCAATAGACATCTGCAAAGGTAAGTGGTCTTAATTATTTTATTTTAGCTTAGACTTAGATTAGTTAATATATAGATAGCATTTATTGTATGTTAGCTAGGGGTATGCATTTTATATAGATAGCATAGGATGTATTGTAGATAGATTGTGGTATTTATTTAGATAGATTGGGGATGTATTATTATATAGGGGTGTATTGTATTGTAATTGTATGTAATTGTATTGTAATTGTATGTATTTGTATTGTTGGAAATTTGTATTGTATGTATTTGTATTGTATGTATTTGTATTATATGTATTTCCTTTTCAGGTGTGTATTTTTTTTTCTGTAGTGGGGGGGGGGGGTTGTAATGTTTTTTTTTCTGTAATGTTCCTTTTTTATTTTTTGTGACTTAGGTTTTTTATTTCATGTAATGTATTTTTTTTGTGTGTGACTTTAGGCTTTTTTATTTTCTGTAATTAGAGTGGTGGGGGTTAATAGGGGGTAGGTAGTGTAGATGTTAATAGGTTAGTGTAGAGGGTGTTTAGTTGATATTTAATGTTTTATTGGGGGTGGTATAGTGCAGTATAGTGCAGTATAGTATTTATACTTAGTGTCATGATGATCCTTGAGGACCATCATGGTACTTATGTGTTTAATGTAGTGTTATAACAGGCCCATAATGGTGTTAATATACCCTTATGGGACTGATGGGGTTAAATAGAGGCTTATGGGGGTCTGTATTGACCCCCATGAGTGACAGGGTTAATGAAGGGCTTATGGGGGTCTGTATTGACCCCCATGAGTGACAGGGTTAATGAAGGGCTTATGGGGGTCTATATTGACCCCCATGAGTGACCGGGTTAATGAGGGTTTTATGGGGTTCTGTATTCACCCCCATGATTGACAGGGTGACAGTGTATATTTTTTTTCTTTTACAACGTGTCCTTTAAGGACCTTTACGGTCCTTTAAGGACCTGTAACGCAGGAATTTTGAATTTTGATTGCAGCAGGGGTCCCCGATCGCGTGCAATCGGGACCCCCACTGCGATGGTTAATGTGGGGATAATGCAGATCTCCGAGCTTATCTTGGATCCCCTGGGGTTAATGCGGGTTTCCGAGCTTATCTCAGATCCCTTCTTGGCTAATTTGTACGTGGCTGGGCTGTGAGCCTCGTTTTCGTTTTTTTGGCGGCCATTTTTTCTCTCGCTTAGGGGATTTTCGTGTGTCTGAACTCGGGAATTTGGACTTAAATGGAGGTGTAACTTCACTTTCAGAGGTCCTGAGTGCCCCCCCTTGCTATGGGTAAGCTTTTTATGTAGTTTGTGTGAGTATTTGATGTGTTTTCACTGTTTTTAGTTGCGCGCGGGTCGGCCGTTATAGTTGGATTCTTAGTGCGTGTGGGTGTTTGTTACGTTATAGTCAGATTCTTAGTGCGTGTGGGTGTTTGTTACGTTAAGGTTTGTTCCGAGGTGTTTTTTTTTTTCTAAGTCGTGCGTGTGACGTGTTTAACGGCTCACCTCGCAACGCGAGGCTGTCCAGCAATGAGCGCCTGTGGCACTCATTGCCTCATTGCCTAAGTGCTATGAATTAACGGCTCGCCTCGCCGGCAATGAGCGCCTGTGGCGCTCATTGCCTACGTGCTACGGTTTAACGGCTCGCCTCGCTGCTCATCGCTAAGTCGTACGCACCACGCATCACAGCGTGACGACGAATCGTAGTTGGACAATTATAATATGTAATATTATGCTGCTGTGGAGTCTATCATTTTGACTTTAGAAGATCAACTTCCTGAGGTTGGAGGTTTTGGATACACAGTCTGACTACATGCACAATGGGAATGTGGTGATTATATCTACCAGTGCTTTCAGCAACACTAATTGAAATATATTTAGTTTACAAGGATCCCAGAGAAAGAAACAGGCAGCAGCAAGGAAGAAAGTTAAATGGAGCCAACTAATAAAGAATAATTGCATATAATTAGTGGTGGAGCTAGTGAATAGATGGCCCCAGACCAAAATCATTTTGGAGGCCCCTTGCACATCACTATAAACCCCAATAAAAATTCCAAAATATATGTAGTTGGCCAGATTGCCCATAGGGTGATCAGTTCACCTATCTATAAAAGTAATTACGGTATCTACCCATCTTTAACAAATTACGAAGTGGGCATATAACAGAGTGCCCCTACCCTGGTGCTTTGCACCTGCTGCACCGGCAGTAGCTCCGCCACTGTATATAAAAGCTTAAAACGTAATTTTGTTTATTTATATTTTTTTGCTTTCAAAAACATATTGCACCTTAATGATTTTGGTAAAAATATTGACTTTTTCTTGACTTTGACGCTCTGGAAGAAACCTCATACTGGCAAGACAGGACATCAGTCTCTTGCATCTTCCTATTGGGGGCACAGATCAATGTAATAAGAGACCCAAACATTTAGTATGTGCACTTACAGAGTAAGATCCTGTGACCAGCCCCATGTTCTAGTTGAGTCAAGGTCATCTGTTCAATAATGGCCTATCATCAAGTCACTATCTCTTGTCAATAATTTACTGGTGTTGATTACACTGATACCATTGTGTCAGACGATTATGGTATTCCTCTTTAAACACTAAACCTCCCCATTCCTTAGAAAACATAAATAAACACAGTGTTGATTACTGCTTTATCTAGGGCCACCAGCACTCTTATAAAGGAAAGAGGCAGGGGCATAGTTAGGTTTCTTGCTACCCTTTTTTTTTTTGTGTGTCTGGTGCCGCACATTATCTTGTACAGATCCGTACAATAGTTTGCGTAGTGCTCATGCCCCCTCCCCCCCCCTGGAGCGTTACACACTACGGAATCTATTATATGTGATATACTGAATTATTATCTATATTCATTTATTATAAATTTATTCTCACATAATACAGTTCTGTTTATTTCGTAAGGCCAATGCTCTTAATATATCATGTAGTAAGAATTGATAAATAGTCGAAATTGGCAAATATATAAAATATGTAATTTTTTAATTAATATTCATAAAGGTTATTGATATTAATAATACCACCATGTTATTTGCCAAAACCCCGACAATATATAGGATTCCCAGCTTGTGTATAATCCAACCTTGGCTTTGCATAAAAGCTGTGTAATACAGCAGGCATAAGCTTAAAGGTAGCCATGTTTAAAATGGGCCATGGATTGAAGAGCGAGGCATTTGTGGGCACATTTACATGTCCCTGCTCGGCTTCCCAGTATGCAGTGTAATAACTGTTTCTCTCGGAATTCTGAGCTGAAAGCAGATTTTTTTAACTTGTTTTAGACTTTCAAATGTGAGCACAGATGTACTATTATGTACTATTTATTTAATATATATATATATATATATATATATATATATATATATATATATATAAATAAATATATATATATATATTTATATTTATAATATTTGCACCTGACTAAGAGAGTATAATTCAGCAGCTAAATGTCAAAATGCCAGGTAATAATGGTAAAAAATAACCTTATGCCTCGTCTGGTGATTTTTACCATTTTGCTTTGATCTTATAAAATGATAAAGTATAATTGTTGCAATCTGCTTCTTCAAGTCACTATCTGATAAGGCTGTTGTGGCCTAACCCACCCAGCAGATCCACAAGGTTATTTTGATCCCTTCACCAAGACAGTCTATGTCTCTTTAAAATGTCTTTACTCTTTATGCAGCATTTAAAAATATGAACTGAGGCACAGCATTATGAAAATCAGGAACTGCTTTAATTGTTGTTGTAATTCATAACAGGTTCAAAAGATGTATATTTAAATTTGAGCTGATAACAGTCTGTAACAGTTTGTGTATCTTCTGGATTTTGTATAAATTTCATCTGCAAAGAATCATAACATCCACTTCAGTCATACAGTAATAGTGCTTATCTTCTTTAATAATGCTGACATATACAGTGCCTTGCAAAAGTATTCACCCCCCTTGACTTTTTACATATTTTGTTACATTACAGCCTTAAGTTCAATGTTTTGTTAATCTGAATTTTATGTGCTGGATCAGAACACAATACACTAAGTTGGTGAAGTGAAATGAGAAAAATATATACATAAAACAATTTTTTTAGAAATGGAAAACCGAAAATTGGCATGTGCGTATGTATTCACCTCCTTTGTTATGAAGCCCATAAAAAGCTCTGGTGCAACCAATTACCTTCACAAGTCACATAATTAGTGAAATGATGTCCACCTGTGTGCAATCTAAGTGTCACATGATCTGTCATTACATATACACACCTTTTTTTGAAAAGGCCCCAGAATGTGCAACACCTAAGCAAGAGGCACCACTAACCAAACACTGCCATGAAGACCAAGGAACTCTCCAAACAAGTAAGGGACAATGTTGTTGAGAAGTACAATTCAGGGTTTAGGTTATAAAAAAATATCCAAATCTTTGATGATCCCCTGGAGCACCTTCAAATATATCATAACCAAATGGAAAGAACATGGCACAACAGCAAACCTGCCAAGAGACGGACGCCCACCAAAACTCACGGACCGGGCAAGGAGGGCATTAGTCAGAGAGGCAGCACAGAGACCTAAGGTAACCCTGGAGGAGCTGCAGAGTTCCACAGCAGAGACTAGAGTATCTGTACATAGGACGACAATAACCCGTACGCTCCATAGAGTTGGGCTTTATGGCAGAGTGGCCAGAAGAAAGCCATTATTTTCAGCAAAAAACAAAATGGCATGTTTTAAGTTTATGAAAAGGCATGTGGGAGACTCCCAAAATATATGGAGGAAGGTGCTCTGGTCTGATGAGACTAAAATGTAACTTTTCGGCCATCAAAGAAAACGCTATGTCTGGCGCAAACCCAACACATCACATCACTTAAAGAACACCATGGTGGTGGCAGCATCATGCTGTGGGGATGTTTTTCAGCAGCCGGGACTGGGAAACTGGTCAGAGTTGAGGTAAAGATGGATGGTGCTAAATACAGGGATATTCTTGAGAAAAACCTTTACCACTCTGTGCGTGATTTGAGGCTAGGGCGGAGGTTCACCTTCCAGCAGGACAATGACCTCAAACACACTACTAAAGCAACACTTGAGTGTTTCAAGGGGAAACATGTAAATGTGTTGGAATGGCCTAGTCAAAGCCCAGACCTCAATCCATTAGAAAATCTGTGGTCAGACTTAAAGATTGCTGTTCACAAGCGCAAACCATCCAACTTGAAGGAGCTGGAGCAGTTTTTCAAGGAGGAATGGGCAAAAATCCCAGTGGTAAGATATGGCAAGCTCATAGAGACTTATCCAAAGCGACTTGGAGCTGTGATTGCCGCAAAAGGTGGCTTTACAAAGTATTGACTTTAGGGGGGTGAACATTTATGCACATTGACTCGATTGGGGCAAACAATTCCCCTAGGCCTCCTCCTGCCTGAGTCCTTATTTTGAGTGTGCAGGGAAAGTTTTTGTTCTTTTTCTTCTGTAGAATGTCCAGGGGCAAAAACAATTCTGGAAGTGACTCCAGGGGATCTCATGCCATAACAACCCTCCCCCACCAGACCAGTCCCAACAGCCATCCTCTTGTGACTAAAACAGTCCATGGGCCTATGTGACCAAAAGTGGGCAATACATCCCTTGTGTCACAAATTGTTGAGGATGGGGGATAGTTCAGGTATAACTTCTTAAGCAACGTATCATATTCACATATACCCATAATATCTGTTGTTTCAGAGATATCAGAGTGAAAGTCAAATCCTAAAGCAACTTTTCTTTTCTTTGCATATTCTTGTTGAGCTGGATTTATTTTTTCATACTTCAGCTTTCTATACTTAGATGGAGCTTTTAGTGAATAACTCTTTTGTGGTGTATATATTCGGGCTACATAGTTACATAGTTACATAGTTACATAGTATTTAAGGTTGAAAAAAGACTTTCAGTCCATCAAGTTCAACCTTTTAAGATCTCCTTTGATCTGCAATATGCGGATTAACTATTAATTCATTAGTTGTTAATTAATTATTAATCAATTATTTAATGTTTTTTTTTTTTTTTTTATTATTATTAATTGGTCCAGAGGAAGGCAAATAGAAAAAAAAAAAAAAAAAAAAGCGAGACTTAGCCAATTGTCTAAAGGGGAAATGTTAAAAATTTGGATCATTACTGTCTCTCTAATTATCCATGATAACCCTGAATACCCTTTTTAATTGGAAATAAATCTAGTCCCCTTTTAAAGTTATCTATCAAATCCGCTGTCACCACCTCCTCTGGTAGAGAATTCCACAGATTAACCACCCTTACTGTGAAGAACCCTTTTCTTTCTTTGAGGTGGAATATTTTTACTTCTAACCTCAAGGGATGTCCTCTTGTCAGTTGAAAACCTCTTGGCACAAAAAGCTCCCCCGACAAATCTTTATACTGACCCTGGATGTATTTATATAAGGTAATCATATCTCCTCTTAGACGCCTTTTTTCTAGAGAAAATAAGTTTAATTTGGTTAGTCTTTCTTCATAACTTAGCCCCTCCATTCCCCTTATTAGTTTGATTGCCCTTCTCTGTACCTTTTCCAGCTCTAAAATGTCCTTTTTATGAAGTGGTGCCCAAAATTGTACTCCATATTCCAAATGAGTGCGTACTAGAGATTTGTATAGTGGCAGAATTATATTTGCTTCCCTGGCTTCTATACCCTTCTTAATACATGCTAATATTTTATTTGCCTTTGCAGCTGCTGCTTGGCTTTGAGCACTGTTACCTAGGTGGTTGTCCACAAGCACTCCCAAATCCCTTTCATATCTGATACACCTAGATTTGCTCCATTAAGATTATAAATTGCATGGCTATTTTTCCTTCCCAGATGCATAACCTTACATTTATTTGTATTAAATATCATCTGCCATTTAGATGCCCATTCCTCAATTTTATGTAAATCCCCTTGGAGGGAAAGCACATCATTTTCTGATTTAATTACCTTGCACAACTTTGTGTCATCAGCAAAAATGGAGACCCCACACTCCAATCCTACCTCTAAGTCATTAATAAATATGTTAAAAAGGAGAGGACCTAATACTGAACCCTGAGGAACCCCACTTACCACATTAGTCCAAACGGAGTATGTTCCATTTAACAACAACCCTTTGCTTCCTGTCTTTTAGCCAGCTCTCAATCCATGAGCAGATATTTACTGCAATTCCTGTATCCCTTAGTTTGCCCAATAGTCTCCCATGTGGCACTGTATCAAAAGCCTTTGCAAAATCCAAAAAGACTACATCCACTGAGTTGCCTTGATCCAGGTTCCTACTAACCTCCTTTATAGAAACTAATTAGATTTGTTTGACATGACCTATCCCTCATAAACCCATGTTGACTCCTACTTATAATCCTGTTCAAATATACATATTCTTGTATATTATCCCTTATTAACCCTTCTAAAAGCTTCCCCACTACAGAAGTGAGGCTCCCTGGTCTATAATTCCCCGGATTTGCTCTTGCTCCCTTTTTAAATATAGGTATCACATCAGCTTTTCTCCAGTCATCTGGTAGAGACCCTGTGTTGAGTGAATCTTGAAAAATTAAATATAATGGTTTGGCTATTACAGAACCCAGTTCCCTTAGTACCCTTGGATGTATTCCATCAGGACCCGGGGCTTTATTAACATTTATTTTTTCCAACCTCTTTTGGATTACTTCCTGTGTTAACCAATTATTTGGCAAAGGTAGTGTAGCCCCATCATGTTGCAGTGTCCCAACCACTGGTACCTCCCTTGTGTATACCGAAGAAAAGAACCTATTTAGCTCATCTGCCTTTTCTTGGTCACTAATTTTCAGACAGCCTGTTTCACATTGTAATGTTCCTATAGCTTCCTTCCTCGCCTTCTTCCCATTAATATACTTAAAAAATATTTTAGGGTTAGTCTTACTTTCTTTTTCAATTAATTTTTCATTTTCTATTTTAGCCAGTCTAATCGCGCTTTTGCAAGCCTTGTTGATTTCCTTGTATTCCCGTAAAGCAGTCTCTGTCCCCTCTTGTTTGTATAATTTAAATGCCTGATTTTACTCCGTATCTTGATCTTTAAATCATTGTTATGCCACATGGGTTGTGATTTACTCCCTTTACTTTTATTCCCACACGGTATATGCTGATGTGTATGTATATTTAGTAAGGATTTAAATGTTGTCCATTTATGTTCAGTGTTTTTACCTATCAGTTCTCTGTCCCAGTCTATACTTTGTATTGCTGCCCTTAGACCGTTAAAATCTGCCCTTTTAAAATGAGGGGGGTTTTTGTTGGCCCCTTAACATGTTGTTTTTTTAATTCAATCTCAAATGAGACTGTGTTGTGATCACTGTTTCCCAAAGGTTGCCCTATTTCAACATTTGATACAATATCAATATTATTTGTAATGAGTAAATCTAAGATAGCTTCATTTCTAGTAGGCTCCTGTATAACCTGGGCCAAATAATGATCCCTGAGTGTACTCAAGAACCTGCTCCCCTTAGCTGAACTGCTGGTCTCATTTATCCAGTTTATTTTAGGGTAATTAAAATCTCCCATTATTAGAACTTGCCCGTGCTTAGCTGCATTTCCAATCTGTAACAATAATTGTATTTCCTCACTTTCAGCTATATTTGGGGGTTTATAGCATACTCCTACTAATATTCTTTTGGAATTTGCTGCTCCGCTATTTAACTCTACCCACAAACATTCAACTTTATCACTAGGTCCACCATAAATATCTTCTCTGACTATAGCCTTAAATTCAGGCTTAACATACAGACAAATCCCTCCTCCTCGTTTACCATTGCCTCTATCTTTCCTAAATAGGTTATAACCATCCAGATTAACAGTCCAGTCATGAGATTCATCCCACCACGTTTCGGTAATGCCTATTAAATCCCATTTTTCATTAATTGCTAATAATTCTAACTCTCCCATTTTTCCTGGCAAGCTTCTGGTATTAGCAAGCATACACCTTATGTTATGAGTCTGTAGTTCTGAAGTGCCTGCCACTGAACTTGAATTACTTAGTACTACCTCCATATCTTGATGTAGACTAAAAAGATGTATCTCTCTTATCTGACAATTTGTTTGTTTCCGCGTGAGCAGGCAAATGTGACAGCTGGGACCTTTTTGAAAGTGATGTTGGATTCTTGAAATCTCTTTTTTCAGTATTCTGCTTGGGAGTCTCCATGAAATATGTCTGTATATTTTTGTGTTTAATTTATTTTTGTAAGGAAATCTTGGTTTCTTTTGCCTCTTTTGCAATGTTTTCCTTCTTTGCGATTTGCTGCTTTCGTTGCTCCTTAAGAGAGGTAACTTAATCAGTTATTCAAGACAGATCCATTTCCAGAGAAGCTATAGTGGATGTTAATTCTTGTTCTCTTGATCTGTAGTGTCCCAATTCTGTGTAATTTTCTTCAACCATTTAATTGTACTGGTGCTTATGTTGTTCCATTAATGCAACCATTTCAGCAATCTTATGCTGGCAATTGATATCTGTTTCTTTCTGTATTTTGATGACTTCATCAGCAGCACATTTTAATCGTTTAACCTCTTTGTTAAGACATCCTTCTCTTATCTTTGCATCATCTATCTAATTTTGCTTATTGTTGAGTGTTCTTTCATGGTCGATTTTAGTATCTTCAGGTTCCTACTAACTGTGGGCCCTATTAAATAATCCCTCGTAGTTCTTTTGGTGCTCGCAAAAGGCAGTTTTTCTGCTGTTTGCGAGTGCCGAATCTCTCGCAGCCTGCTTTGCGATATGACTACGAAAAAATGGCCGAGAATACGCTCCGAGTGAGCTACGTAAGCCACACGCAGCCTTAAATTTACGCATGATTATCGCATTTCGTAAGAATCCCTACGGCCACAAAAAGTGCCCGCATGGGATCCTAAAGCCTCTACGTGCTGCCTCGGAGCAGCCCGAGACAGCAGTGTGAGGCTCCCCCCTGCTTCCTATACACATCTCCATGCTGCAGGGGTCTCTATCGGGACCCCTGCAGCACCCCCACATTAACCTCTTGCAGCGGGGGTCCCCGATCGGCACCGATCAGGCCCCCGCTGCATTTAAAAGTTTTAAATTCCCCTCCGCGGCTCCTTAAAGGGGCCGCGGGACACTAATTGCCAATCCTGGCCGCGGCCCAAATAATTAACCCCCCTCTATGCTGGGGTCCCCATCGGGGACCTGCTGCATTTCAATTTTAAATTTCCCGCCTCGAGGGTCCTTAAAGGACCGTAAAGGTCCTGAAAGGACTCGCACTAAAAATATTAACCCCAGGCAACTATAATTAACCCTATAACTCATGGTGGTCAATACAAACCCCCAGAAGGCCTTAATTAACCCTATAACTCATTGTGGCCAATACAGACCCCCATAAGGCCTTATTTAACCCTATAACTCATGGTGGTCAATACAGACCCCCCATAAGGCCTTAATTAACCCCGTCACTCATGGTGGTCAATACAGACCCCCATAAGGCCTTAATTAACCCTATAACTCATGGTGGTCAATACAGACCCCCATAAGGCCTTAATTAACCCTATAACTCATGGTGGTCAATACAGACCCCCATAAGGCCTTAATTAACCCTATAACTCATGGTGGTCAATACAGACCCCTATAAGGCCTTAATTAACACTATAACTCATGAAGGTCAATACAGACCCCCATAAGGCCTTAATTAATCCTATAACTCATGGTGGTCAATACAAACCCCCATAAGGCCTTAATTAACCCTATAACTCATGAAGGTCAATACAGACCCCCATAAGCCTCTATTTAACCGTATCAGTCCCATAAGGGTATATTATGGCCATTATGGGCCTGTTACAACCCAACATTAACCACATAAGTGCCATGACGGTCCTCAAGGACCATCTTGACACTAACCACAAACACTACACTATAACCCCCAATAAACCATTGAATCTAAACTAACCCCCCCCTACACTAATCTGTTAACACTTACACTACCTACCTACACTACCTACCCCCTAATAAACCTCCCCACCACTTTAATTACAAAAAATAAAAAAAACTACCTTACAAAAAATAAAAAAACCTACCTTACAGAAAAAAAAACCTACAGTACAGAAAAAAAACAAATACATTAAACCCCCCCACTACAGAAAATAAAAAAATTACACACCTGAAAAGGAAAGACAGATATACACAATACAATACATACATATATATATAATACATTACATATATTACATATATTACATTACATACATTACATTACATACATTACATATAATATATTACATATAATATATTACACATAATACATTACATACAATACATTACATTACATATATTACATTACATATATTACATATAATACATTACATACAATACATTACATTACATTACATATATTACATTACATATATTACATATAATACATTACATACAATACATTACATTACATACAATACATATAATATATTACATTACATATATTACATATAATACAAATCAAATACCCCCTTTCTATCTAACATACAATCTATTTAATATAAAATAAATCCTAACTATATCAAATACATCCCCCTATCTATCTAATATACAATAAATCCTAACTACATACACAGACCCTTATTCTAAGCTAAAATAAAATAATTACAGTCCTAACTACATACACAGACCCTAATTCTAAGCTAAAATAATTACAGTCCTAACTACACAGACCCTAATTCTAAGCTAAAATAAAATAATTAAGACCACTAACCTTTAAGATGTCCCTTCAGATCACTAACCTAGGGGTAAAACAAAACAAAATAATTAGTACAAAACATTAACATGAAATAAATAAACATTATATACATTCTAAATATTCTACTCACCTTTCCAGCATGTCCCGTCATTGTTCAGCTCTTCCGGCGCGGCCCTGTTAAAAAAAAACAATACATTAATACATTAATACAATATACAAACAAGAAATAAAATAAACATATAAACATCTAAATATACATTTAACTTACCTCCCCGCGATGTCCCCGGCCTCCTCCTCTTTAGCCCCGGCTGGGCCCCAAAACCATCCGCGCTCTAAAAAAAAAAAAAACTAACGGAGATCTGCACTCGAATGACCTCCATGACGCTAATGAGCCTCCCGGAGTCTTTTCCGGGAGGAAATTGGCAATGGCGGCTAGTGATTGGATGAAAAAGCTGTCTATCAATTTCAGCCAATCAGAAGTCGTCAATGTGTGAGCGAATCAGGATGGGAAACACCCGAATATCCCACCCTGATTGGCTAAAGCACTTGTCAATCTTTACTGGAACCAATCACAAGGCTCAGATGCCTTCAGCCAATCACTATGGGATACACCCCCATGGAGTGATTGGTAGAAGACATCTGTGTATCCTGATTGTCTCATACATTGACGACTTCTGATTGGTTGACAGCTTTTTCAGCCAATCACAAGCCGCCATTGTTAATTTCCTCCTGGAAAAGACTCCAGGAGGCTCACTAGCGTCGGGGAGGTCTGCAAGTGCAGATAACCGTTTTTCTTTTTTTTTTTTAGAGCGCGGATGGTTCCGCGGCCCAGCCGGGGCTGAAGGGGAGGAGGCCGGGGACAAGGTAAGTTAAAGGTATATTTAGATGTTCATATGTTTATTTTATTTCTTGTTTGTACATTTTATTAATGTATTAATGTATTGTGTTTTTTTAAAAGGGCCGCGCTGGAAGAGTTGAACAATGACGGGACATGCTGAAAAGGTGAGTAGAATATTTAGAATGTATATAATGTTTATTTATTTCATGTTAATGTTTTGTACTAATTATTTTGTTTTGTTTTACCCCTAGGTTAGTGATCTGAAGCAACATCTTAAGTGGTCTTAATTATTTTATTTTAGCTTAGAATTAGGGTCTGTGTAGTTAGGACTGTAATTATTTTAGCTTAGAATTAGGGTCTGTGTATGTAGTTAGGACTGTAATTATTTTAGCTTAGAATTACGGTCTGTGTATGTAGTTAGGATTTATTGTATATTAGATAGATAGGGGGATATATTTGATATAGTTAGGATTTATTTGATATTAAATAGATTGTATGCTAGATAGATAGGGGGTATTTGATTTGTATTATATGTAATATATTATATGTAATATATTATATGTAATGTATGTAATGTAATGTATTGTATGTAATGTATTATATGTAATGTATTATATGTAATATATTGTATGTAAAATATTATATGTAATGTATGCAATGTAATGTATGCAATGTAATGTATATAATGTATGTAATGTATGTAATGTAATGTATTATATGTAATATATGTAATGTATGTAATGTATTATATGTATGCATGTATTGTATTGTGTATATCTGTCTTTCCTTTTCAGGTGTGTAATTTTTTTATTTTCTGTAGGGGGGGGGTTGTAATGTATTTGTTTTTTTTCTGTACTGTAGGTTTTTTTTTTCTGTGCTGTAGGCTTTTTTTTTCTGTAAGGTATTTTATTTTATTTTTGTAAGGTAGTTTTTTTTATTTTTGGAATTAGAGTGGTGGGGAGGTTTATTAGGGGGTAGGTAGTGTAGGTAGGTAGTGTAAGTGTTAATAGATTAGTGTAGAGGGGGGGTTAGTTTAGATTAAATGGTTTATTGGGGGTTATAGTGTAGAATTTGTAGTTAGTATCATGATGGTCCTTGAGGACCGTCATGGCAATTATGTGGTTAATGTTGGGTTGTAACAGACCAATAATGGTGATAATATACCCTTATGGGACTGATGGGGTTAAATAGAGGCTTATGGGGGTCTATTTTGACCTTCATGAGTTATAGGGTTAATTAAGGCCTTATGGGGCTCTGTATTGACCACCATGAGTTATAGGGTTATTTAAGGCCTTATGCGGGTCTGTATTGACCACCATGAGTGACGGGGTTAATTAAGTGTTAATGGGGGTCTGTACTGACCTTCATGAGTTATAGGGTTAATTAAGGCCTTATGGGGGTCTGTATTGACCACCATGAGTTATAGGGTTAATTAAGGCCTTATGGGGGTCTGTTTTGACCACCATGAGTTATAGGGTTAATTATAGTTGCCTGGGGTTAATATTTTTAGTGCGAATCCTTTCAGGACCTTTACGGTCATTTAAGGACCCGCGAGGTGGGAAATTTTAAGTTGAAATGCAGCAGGGTCACGATCGGTGCCGATCAGGGACCCCCGCTGCAGGGGGTTAATGTGGGGGGGCTGCGGGGGTCCCTATGGACCCCTGCATCAAGGGGTTTATATGGGGACACTTCGGGGGTCCCGATGGGGACCCCCAGCATAGAGGGGAGTTAATTGTAGGTGCCACGGCCGGGATTGGGTAATAGTGTGTCGCGGCCCCTTTAAGGAGCCCCGGCGGGGAATTTAAAACTTTTAAATGCAGCGGGGGCCTGATCGGTGCCGATCGGGGACCCCAACTGCAAGGGGTTAATGTGTGGGGGCTGCGGTGGTCCCTATGGACCCCTGCAGCAAGGTGTTAATGTGAGAACACTTCTGCATAGAGGGGGGGGGGGTTAATTTTAGGTGCCGGGGGGGTAGTTGGAGTACCCCCCACGGCAGGGCTTATGTGGGGGACTTCCGCGGAGGTCCCGTTTAGGACCCCGCAGCATCTGATGAGGAGTGGGTGCCTGCGATATCATCTCGCAGAGTGTCACTCCTCATGTACATTTACGCAGTGTTGATATGTACGGCCCTGCTCCGTAGCTCATACGTTGCTCGCAGCAGGGCTAATGTAATAGCATTGTAAGTTAGAGAAACTTTGCAGTACGTAGGGCTTAAGTAGAAGCCTCTTATTTACGAGGCTGGAATTTAATAGGGCCCTGTATGTGTAATTCCTGCAGCTCAAATTCAAGCACACTACTCTGCTTGCTTTCTCTTGCAATTATATTTTTCAAAGACTTGTTTTCTTGTTGTAACTCTTCAATTGTCTTGTTTTTATTTTCCATTTGTTTCTTCAAAGAGTCAGCTTTTCCTTAACTGATCATTTTTTTCGGCATACTTCTGCTGCAATTCCTGGATTTGTGTATCTTTGTCTTTCAGTTCATTCTGCAGCTCCTGTACCTGTGCTATAATAGGCACCTGTTCTTCCTTTTGTGCCTGCAAATTCTGATCATCCATTTTTAAGGATGAATTTTCTTCTTTCAATATTCTTAACTCTTCTTGCTTGTTTGAAAATGGACAAAGAGAACAAGTATACCATCTGAACCGTATATCAAGAGGATTGATTTTTCATGGGTAGTTTAGTAGGTATATGATTATTAAAACATACAATTTTATTGTGAATATAAAAAAACCAAACTGCCGCAAAAATTAATTACATAAAAATTATCATTAAAAAAATCGGAACAAATACAGAGGTATGATTCCACCTTCCAATTGTGTATAGCTTAAATAAGCAATATATTTCTTAAGTGGACACAAAGCAAGGAAGAATATTTATATGCAGGAAAATTGTTACTTCTTCTTGCTTGTTTGCCAACTCTATGCGTTCGGTTACTAAAAGTTGTTCCACTATTTTTTCATCTTTTCCTTGATTACTCTTCCCATCTGCCTAAATACATTTGTATTAGCCTGTAATTTCTTGATCTGTAATTGCAACTCCTTGTTGTGATTATGCAGAACTTTGTATTTCTCAACTTTGTTGGACACTTTTGCCAGCTCATTCTGAAGTTGCTCAACAAGAGATCTTATTTTTTCATCTCTTTCAATTATACTTCTTTGCAGCTGGTAGGAATGGACTGCCACGGACACCCCTCTTCTCTTTGGGTATACTTCCTGCATGATCTGCTCCCGGAGAGCCACCAACTGATCCATAATTAGATCCTGTGGCATCATAGCTTTCCATTTTTTAAACCTTCTGGACACCTCAGCCTCATAGGTATCCATCCTGCTGCTTGCTTCTGTAGTTGTTGTCTTAGATTATTGATGAAGAGATCCACCAGTTGTTGCAATCTGCTTCTTCAGACAGGCTTGTTAAGGCTGTTGTGGCCAAACCTACCCAGCAGATCCACCAGGTTATTTTGATCCCTTCACTAAGACAGCCGATGTCTCTTTAAAATGCTCTTACTCTTTATGCAGCATTTAAAAATATGAATGCAGACTCAGCATTATAACAATCAGGAACTACTTTAATTGTTGTTGTAATTCAGGTTCAATATATGTATTTTTAAACTTGAGCTGATAACAGTCTGTAACAGTTTGTTTGTCTTCTGGGCTTTGTATAAATTACTATTGACAAGGTTTTATCTGCAAAGCATTATAACATCCACTTCAGTCATACAGTAATAGCGCTTATGTTCTCTAGTAATGCTGACATATACATATATCTTCTAGATATTTTATCTTATAGACAAATTACCTCCCTTTTCTTTAGGAGCATATGTCTCCAAGATACGTCACCTCCCTTTTCTTTAGCAGCATATATCTTCATTAAGACATTCAATACAGCAGTATCTCAACTGCCTCACGTTTCTTTACAAATTTCTTCACAAGCATTACTGACTGCCTTCAGACTGGCTTGTTCTAAGAGACACCATTACATCTCACTCCATGTAACTGAAATCTCAACTGACTATCTCTGACAGTTACAGACTGACAACACAACATCCTAAATTATTAAACACTTCATAAACCAAGCATGCAACATACAGAATCAAACAACACAAGTCAATCATACATAGGGAAGCAACATAACATACAGTAATTAACATCCATAGGGTAATCAACTTAACATAAAAACATATTAAATAACAATAAGAAATACTAAACCGAAAGGATGGTCAAGGGGGAACATGACAATAGTGACTGGCCCTTTTGTAGTAATTCTTCAAAAGAAACAGGTTGCCCGTCTTAATTCCTTCTTTACTTTAACCTTTACTACACAAAGGGAATTGGGATCTTTGTTTTATCAACATAGAAATGCAACGCCTTCTTCTGGATTACCATAAATATCCCTACCTTATATTCAAATCCCCCCTCTTATCTAAAGCATGACATCTCAAAACAGATTTCACTGCTACATTAAGCAAGAAGAACTGTACAGAGCTACATTAGCATGTGATTGGTCATGTCATGTATCTGCTCAGCATCCCCCATATCAAGTTAGGGCAGTTTTTGGGAAACTGCATGCGGAAAACAATTGACGATTTCCTGATCTCTTAATCCCCCTTTTGGATCACTACCTTGTCATAGTGAAGGGGCTTGTGTACCTCAATGAAGCTGTGAGCTAAACCATTTAGGGTTACCCAAGATGGGCAGGTCATAGCAGACAGGTCAAATGGCTGTCCACTGATGAAGGAACTGACAACCCACTCCAGTATGTTTGCCAAGAAAACCTTATGGATAAGCACAACCAGACACCAGATGTGCCTGGCGAGATGTGGGCAATAGTATCACGGAGAGTCAGACACGACTGAACAACAACAACAATCTCTTTATTAGAATAATATATCACTCTGTTCTAAAATATAAATGCACGGGCTGGGAGAGTAAGGATAATTTATTTGAAAAACGCTAAAGTAGACTTAATTATCATTAACCTCCAACCTTTTGATAATCTATCCATTGATGTCCTGGATGTAAACTCAGATTTACTTTAAGAAAATTCAGATTCCTCAGTGATGTCTTCCCTACACAGCTACTAATGTTGATAATTTGTTACATACCTCACAAACTCTAGTGTTCATTTAAGGCAGTGTTTCTGAATGGTATAAAATGTTAAGTAGGATAAGGGTCCCCTTCTGGATCGCTACCTTGTTGTGGTGAATAGGCTTGTGTACTTAACTAGGCTAAACCATGTAGTGTCATCCTAGATGGACAGGTCACAGCAGAGAGGTCAGACAGATCGTGGTCCACTGGAGAAGGAACTGGAAACTGGCTCCAATATATTTACTAAGATAACCTTATGGATAAGGGTGACCAGAGACATACCAGCTTATGCGCCTGAAGCTGCAGTACATAGGGTCACTGAGAGTTGAATAATTGGTTAGCGCATCAAAAAATCCAAACGTGGTTGGAAAGAATAAATAAATAAAGCCCCAGGTCCTGATGGAATACATCCACGGGTACTGAGGGAACTGGGTTCCTGAAATAGCCAAAACATTATATTACATTTTTCAAGATTCACTCAACACAGGGTCGCAGAGGTGATAACAATATCTAGGAAGGGAGCAAGAGCAAATCTGGGGAATTATAGACCAGCGAGGCTCACTTCTGTAGTGGGATAGCTTTTAGAAGGGTTAATATGGGATGATATACAAGAATATGTCTATTTGAACAGGATTATAAGTAGGAGTCAACATGGATTTATGAGGGATAGGTCATGTCAAACAAGTCTAATTAGTTTCTATGAGGAGGTTAGTAGGAACCTGGGTTAAGGCAACTCAGTTCATGTAGTCTTTTTGAATTTTGCAAAGGTTTTTGATACAGTGCCACATGGAAGACTATTGTGTAAACTAAGGGATAAAGAAATTGCCGTAAATATCTGCTCATGGAAAGAGAGCTGGCTAAAAGACAGGAAACAAAGGGTTGTGTTAAATGGACCATACTGCGTTTGAACTAATGTGGTAAGTGGGGTTCCTCAGGGTTCAGTATAAGGTGCTTAGGTAGCTCCATTTTTGCTGGTGATACAAAGTTGTGCAAGGTAATTAAATCAGATAATGATGTACTTTCCCTCCAAAGGGATTTACAGAAATTAGAGGAATGGGCATCTAAATGGCAGATGAGATTTAATAGAATAAATGTTAAGTTATGCATATGGGAAGGAAAAATAGTCATGCAATGTATAATCTTAATGGAGCAAATTTAGCGGTATCTGATATTGAAAGAGACTTGGGAGTACTTGTGGACAACCACCTAGGTAACAGTGCTCAATGCCAAGCAGCAGCTGCAAAAGCAAATAAAATATTAGCATGTATTAAGAAGGGTATACAAGCAAGGGAAGCAAATATAATTCTGCCACTATATAAATCCCTAGTACGCCCTCATTTGGAATATGGAGTTCAATTTTGGGCACCACTTCATAAAAAGAACATTTTAGAGCTGGAAAAGGTAGAGAAGGGCTACAAAACTAATAAGGGGAATGGACAGGCTAAGTATAAATAAACCAAAATAAACGTATTTTCTCTAGAAAAAAGGCGTCTAAGAGGAGATATGATTACCTTATATAAATACATCCAGGGTAAGTATAAAGATTTACCAAGTGAGCTTTTTGTGCCAAGAGGTTTTCAACTGACAAGAGGACATCCTTTGAGGTTAGAAGTAAAAAGATTCTACCTTAAAGAAAGAAAAGGGTACTTCACAGTAAGTGTGGTGAATCTGTGGAATTCTCTACCAAAGAAGGTTATGAGAGCGGATTCGATAGATAACTTTAAAAAGAGACTGGATATATCTTTCAGGGTTATCCTGGTTAATTAGAGAGTGAGTATCCAGGGAGGTATCCGATCACCAGTATCTGGGGTCAGGAAGGAATTCCCCCCCCCCTCCTTTTTTCTGTTTGCCTTCTTCTGGATCAATTAACAACTAATTAATTAACAACTAATCTGCATATTGCAGATCAGAGGAGATCTTAAAAGGTTGAACTTGACGGACTAAAGTCTTGTTTCAACCTCAATTACTACGTAACAACAGGAGAGGGGGTCAGAATAAAATTACCCCATTTCCAATGGATTACATAGACCGTTTTTATCACTGAAACTTCATAATTGCCCCTTACTATGGGAAAATGTTTTCAGAAAGTAAAATAATAAAAATATATAATTTAATTGTTAAAGGGACTGTTTAGGGAATTTTCTATTTCATATAAATCTTTTAACAAGGTTGCTTAATTAGTTTTATCCTTCTCAGTGTAATTATATTTAAAATCTATACTTCACTTACTTTTAGGAAGCCCCAGATTGTTAAATTTTAGAGCCTCCCCTTTCTTCCTTTTCACATCATGGGAGTTGCCATGTTACACTGCTGTGACATATACCCAGGGAATGGGTTCACACTACCAGTGTCTCAAGCTGCTAACAAGTAAACAATGTGCAATATTAATATATATATAATATAATATAAATATATAAATATATATATAAATATATATATATATATATATATATAAATATATATATATATATATATATATATATATATATAGTAGCACAGCTTTTGGGCGCACAAGACGTGTACGTCGTCATGTGAGCACTGACAAATGCATGCACCCACACCAGTGCACCTGAAATCAGGGCGCCCAACAATAGCGCACACGATAATTAAAAAGTGTGTTATACTGAGGAGAGAGGGTGAGTACTGGGGGAGAGAGACCTGGGGGTAGAGGGTAGGTACTAGGGGTAGAGACAGAGTGAGTACTGGGGAAGAGAGACCTGGGGTTAGAGGGTGGGTACTAGGGGACGTAACAGAGTGAGTAGTGGGGAGAGAGAGACCTGGGGAGAGATGGTGAGTACTGGGGGAGGAAGAGCTGAGCAAGAGCTGGGGAGAGGGTGAGTACTGGGAGAGGGAGAGAAAGCTGGGGAAAGAGGGTGAGTACTGGAGGAACAGAACTAGGAAAAGACAGTGAGTACCGGGGAGGGTGAATACTTGAAGCTGGGGAAAGGGTGAGTACTGGGGAAGGCCCGGTGAGTACTAAGGAGGGTGAATACTGGGGGGTGAGTACTTGAGGAAAGGGGGATTATTCAGGGTTGGAGAGCTGGAGAAGGAGGGTGAGTAGTGGGGGAGGAGAGGGTGAGTGCAGAGTGCTGTACTGGGGAGAGAGAGTGAGTACTGCTTAATTATCCTGTTTTCGGCCGCGCTGGTGTGGGTGCGTGCATTTGTCGGTGCGCACAAGACGTCGCCCACGTCTCCTGCGCCTGAAAAGTCTAGTCACCCGCCCATCGCACAGGATATTATTTTATTTTTAATCCCCCCCATCTGTCTCTTCCCCCCTTTCCCTACCCTGTGTCTCTTCCCCCCTCTTTTGTCTCTCCCTTTCCCCCTCTCACTCCCCTGTGTCTCTTTCCCCCTCTCCTCCCCTGTGTCTCTTCCTCCCCTCTAGCCCCCTGTGACTCTTCCCCCCTCTTCCTCCCCTGTATCTCCTTTCCGCCCTCTTCCTCCCCTGTATCTCCTTCCCCTCTCTCTCCATCCCCTTGTCTCTTTACCACATCCCACCCCTGTGTCTCTTCCGCCATCCTCTACTGTTTCTCTTTCCCCCCTCTCCCTCCCATGTATCTTTCCCCCTTTTACTCCCCTGTGTCTCTTTTCCCCCTCTCCCTTCCCTGTGTCTGTTCCCCCTCTCACTCCCCTGTGTCCCTCCCCTCCCCTGTGTCTCCTTCCCCCTCCCTCCCCTGTGTCTCCTTCTCCCCATCTCCCTCCCTTGTGTCTCTTCCACCCCTCTCCCTCCCCTGTGTCTCCTTTCCCCCTCTCTCCCTCCCCTGTGTATCTTACCCCCCTTCCTCCCATGTCTCTCACCATTCTCCCTTATCTGTGTCTCTTCCACCACCTCTTCCTCCCCTGTGTCTCTTCCACCCCCCTCTTTCTTCCCCTCTCCCTCCCCTGTGTCTCTTACCCACTCTACCTCCCCTGTGTCTCTTTCGCCCCACTCCCTCTCCTGTGTCTCCTTCCCCCCTCTCCCTCCACTGTGTCTCCCCCCTCTCCCTCCCCTTTGTCTTCTACACCCCTATCCCTTCCCTGTGTCTCCTTTCCCCCTCCCCCATGTCTTTCCCCCCTCCATCCCAGGTGTCTCTTTACCTCCCTCTCCCTCCCCTGTGTCTCTTCCATCCCTCTCCCTCCCCTTGTGCCTCTTCCACCCCCATCTCCCCTCCCTGTGTCTCCTTCCCCCTTCCCCTCTGTCTCCCCCGCCTCCCTCCCATGTGTCACTTTCCCACCTCCCTCCTTCCCTTGTGTCTCTTTACCCCTTGCGACAAACTTGGAAATTACCACAACTATTATATGTGATACTAGCGTATTGCCCGTCAAAAAATGACGGCAATCAGATGTGTATGTTTTAAAAGTTGTTTAGTTATTAATATACATATGGAATTGTAAGGTAGCTAATGTTGTTTTCTGTGTACTACTGAAATATAGAAATCAAATTATTAAATGAATTTACGTATTTTGAATCATTGTGTTGAAGAGCTGGCAATCTGTGTTGATGTTGCAGCAGCATTAGTGCAGTGTAATAGTGTGCGTGCGCGATCCGAAACCGTTAACGTAGCTGTGTACTTCCGCATTATCCTAAAATGGCGGATAATGTGTGGTATGCGTCTTAGCGGATTATCGGTACGTGTTTTCCGTGGTTATAGTGCTGTCGCCTGGTTTTGGTTTTGTTCGTGCGGCATTTTTTCTGCGGCGCTCATTGCCAAAGTACTACGGTTTAACGGCTCGCCAGGCAATGATCGCCTGTGGCTCTCATCGCTCAGCCCTGCGGCGCTCATTGCCAAAGTACTACGGTTTAACGGCTCGCCTCGCGCAATGATCGCCTGCGGCGCTCATCGCTCAGCCCGCTAAAGTACTACGGTTTAACAGTAAATATGGTCAAACGGTCAAATGACGGTCACTAAAAATTAAATGTAGTGAAATTTGTTTGCCACACATGACGCTACATTTGTCCCTTTTTTTTTTCTTAAAATAAATACAATTTTTTTTTTTACATTTTTATTTTTGTAACTTGCAACATATTTCACATCAAATGCGTTGGTTTAGGCGGGAAATACGATGTTGCGCGAGACAAAGTCGTTAAATCTGTGTTAATGCGTAAATCTGTAATTATGTTTCGTAAAATGTACTCGCTACTGTCTTTTTACTCATTGCGCGGTTAATCCGCATCCTTTATCTCGTTGTTTTTCAAAGACATACGTCTGTGGCTGTGTTTTACGCAGTTCGTAGTAGTATAGCCTCGTTTTCATTTTTTTCGGTGCCATTTTTTTCTCGCTTAGCCGATTTTCGATCTTTGTAACTCGGCTAAATCGATCTAAATTGCAGTTCCAACTCACTTCCAGACGTCCTGCCTGGTTCCCCGTGCTGTAAGTGACCTTTGTTTTACTTTTTAGTGTGTATTTAGTGTTTTTTTTACTGTTTTTGTTCCGCCGCTTATCTCGTAATTTTTTTCACCTCGTATTTTTTTTCTAAGTGCTACGGTTTAACGGCTCGCCTTGCTACGCGAGGCTCGCCTGCAATGAGCGCCTGCGGCGCTGATTGCCAAAGTGCTATGATTTAACGGCTTGCTTCGCTGCGCGAGGCTCGCCTGCAATGAGCGCCTGCGGCGCTCATTGCCAAAGTGCTACAATTTAACAGCTTGCCTCGCTGCGCGAGGCTCGCCTGCAATGAGCGCCTGCGGCGCTCATCGCCAAAGTGCTACAATTTAACGGCTCGCCTCGCTGTGTGAGGCTCACCGGGCGATGAGCGCCTGCGGCGCTCATCGCTAAGTCGTACGCACTACGCAACGCAGCGTGACGACGAATCGTAGTTAGACAATTATATGTGATATATATATACAGTGAATTGACACCAGATGGGGAGCCAGGGTGGGGGCCTACACTCCTCCAACCATGCATTGGATTCAGTACGGCCCTCCATTCTCTAGCTCTGTCACTGAATCCAATGTAGGCGTGGCCTTGGTCATAGCTGCGTAACATGGCAGCTCTCATGATAGAGAACAGGAAGAGAGGGGGAAGCTCTAGAAGTTTAGAATATGTTACGCTGAGGGCTTCTTAGAAGTGAGTGAAAAGTATATATGTTTTATGACAATTACATTGAATAAATTAATCTAATTAAGGCATTTACATACAACATTTACATAAAACAAAGAAAAAATGCCTGAAGAGTCACTTTAAATATTATGTGCAATTATTCTTTACTGTAGATGGTCATGTTATGTTTCTTTACCCAGCCAGTCTATGAGCCCTATTCATTTGCAAGCCTGCATCTCGCTGGATCCAGGCTGTATGTCTGCGGGCTTGCTGCGAGCTCCCATTCGTCTCCGATTCCTGAGCAATTTATGGGCCGAAAGCCGACTCCGTAAACCATGCACTCGTGCGTAGCAGCTCAAGGCGGGAATATGAGCTATTAAGCAAGACCGTAACCTCCAATTTTGAAACAGCCAATAGAAAATTAGACCGTAATCATTACGGCTGTAAAACATGGAGGTTACATGTCAATCAATTAGGCTCGGTGGTCCGATATGCGATGGGACTCGAAAATCCTCAACATGCCAAATTATAAAAATGAATACCAATACTGTTCTAGTCCATATGGGTGTCCTGATATGTATTAACTCATTACTTCCCGAAGTCGAGATAACCCTGAAATTAAACATTAAAATAAATTTGATTTTACTGCCGATTTGCGAGTTTGAGACTGTTGTGCAATTAATTCTAATGTCTATCTTTCCCCATCATTTACAGTGCAGTAGTGATTTTTATTTGCATTTACATTTACGATCAGGTGTTTAACCCCGTTGCGGGTCCTCTCTAGCACTCGTAAGATTTTCTATTACATTTGCCAATTACGAGTGTGAAACCATTTGTGGCTTTGGGGAATTGGAGCAATTGAATAGCGATTTGCGATTTTACTCGTAACTTTTGCGGAATTGAAAGATCAAAGGCTTCGGGAGGCTGTATGTTCCAGGTTTTACCATTGCAGAGTTTTCAAGCCCGTAACCCGTAAATTGTTTGGAGACGTCAATTGAATAGCAAATTAACTTACGGCCTCACTTATGGGCTCCAGTAACTCAATTGAATCAAGCCCTTAATAAGTAAATGTGCACTTGCATCAACTTTGAGTTTATTTCTTTAAACATGAACAAACTTAAATAAAACCAAATGACAGTAAAATCATCATTCCATGTACGCAAGCTGCTCTGAGTGCTTGGGGTGGTAGAAGATATGATGCATAATTTTAGCAGTGAGTAAGAGTTGACATTTCAGAGTTCACACAAACACACCAGCAGCCCAAACATCCGTACGTGAGATCAGAAATGAAATAAATCCAGCATCAGGACTCCAAATGTCACTGACGATTGTTGCTAACAGCAACATATTGAATTTTGTCTAAAAGCATTTCAGTGCTCCTAAACATGCATGTTTATTATGTGCCCAGGAAGGGGTGTTTAGGCAGTGAGATTGTGTTACTAGTGTGGTTTTAATAAGGAAACAAATCAATATAAACCAAGTAGTAAATTGCCTGCCATAAATGATGGGATCATTAAATGTCTCTCTCTGTCCTGTCTGTCTGTCTCTTTCTCTCTCTGTGTGTGCCCTGTCCCTCTCTGTGTCCTCTCTCTCTCTGTGTGTTCTTTCTCTCTCTTTCTGTCCTGTCTCTTTCTCTCTGTCCTGTCTCTCTCTATATCTGTTCTCTCTTTAACCTGCTCTCTCTCTCTATCACTGTAGCTTGTATATCTCAGTCCTGTCTCTTTCTCTGTCTTGTCTCTCTCTGCCCTGTCTCTCTCTCTTTCCTCTCTCTCTCTGTGCTCTCTTTCTCGGTGTCCTCTCTCTCTGTACTCTCTCTCACTCTGTCCTGTCTTTCTCTCTCACTGTCTCTGTCCTAACTATCTTTCTCTGTCCTGTTTCTCTCTCTGTGTCTCTGTCCTGTCTTTATTTCTCTGTTTCTCTCTCTGTCCTGTCTTTCTCTATCTGTCCTCTCTCTCTGTCTATTTTCTGTCTCTCTCTCTCTGTCCTGTATCTTTCTCTGTCACTCTCTCTGTCTCTGTCCTGTCTCTCTTTCTCTGTCCTGTTTCCCTCTCTCTTTATCCTGTATCTCTTTCTCTGTCTCTCTCTATCTGTCCCGTCTTTCTCTCTCTGTCCTGTCTCTCTCTCTCTCTCTGTCCTATCTCTCTCTGTGTCCTATCTCTCTCTGTCCTGTTTATCTCTATCTCTGTGTCCTGTATCTCTCTCTCTCTCTCTCTATATATATATACTAGCTACTTGCCCGTCAAAAATGACGGCAAGATAAGCACCATCACCCTGCTGTCTCTCTCTCCCCCTGCTGTCTCTCTCTTGCTTCCCTCTGCTGTCTCTCTCTTTATTCCCCTGCTGTCACTCTCTCCCCCTCTTCCCCTGCTGTGTCTCTCTCCCCCCTCTTCCCCTGCTGACACTCTCTCTCCCCTCTTCCCCTGCTGTGTCTCTCTCGCCCCTTTTCCCCGGCTCTCACTCTCTCCCCCCTCGTTCCCTGCTGTCACTCTCTCCCCCCTTTTCCCCGGCTCTCACTCTCTCCCCCCTCGTTCCCTGCTGTCTCTCACTTGCTTCCCTCTGCTGTCTCTCTCTTTCTCCCCCCCCTTCCCCTGCTGTCACTCTCTCCCCTCTTCCCTTGCTGTCACTCTCTGCCCCTCTTCCCCTACTGTCACTCTCTCCCCACTGTTTCCCTGCTCTCACTCTCCCCCCCCCTTCCCGTGCTCTCACTCTCTCCCCACTCTTCCCCTGCTCTCACTCTCCCCCCCTCTTTCCCTGCTGTCACTCTCTCCCCCCTCTTTCCCTGCTGTCACCCTCTCCCCCCTCTTCCCCTGTTCTCACTCTCCCCCCTCTTTCCCTGCTCTCTCTCTATCCCCCCTGTCTCTCTGTTGCTACCCTCTGCTGTCTCTCTTTCTCCCCCCTTCCCCTGCTGTCATTCTCTCCCCCTTCTTTCCCTGCTGTCTCTCTCTCCCCCCTCTTCCCCTGCTTTCACTCTCTCCTCCCTCTTCTCCTGCTGGCTCTCTCTTTCTTCCCTCTGCTGTCTCTCTTTCTCCCCACCCTTCCCCTGCTGTTACTCTCTCCCCCTTCTTTCCCTGCTGTCTCTCTCTCCCCCCTCTTCCCCTGCTTTCACTCTCTCCTCTCTGTTCTCCTGCTGGCTCTCTCTCTCTTCCCCCCTTCCCCTGCTGCCACTCTCTCCCCCCTCTTCCCTGCTGTCTCTCTCTTTCTTCCCCCTCTTTCCCTGCTGTCTCTCTCTCCCCCCCCCCCTCTTTCCCTGCTGTCACTCTCTCCCCCTCTTTCCCTGCTGTCTCTCTCTCCCCCCCCCCCTCTTCCCCTGCGGTCACTCTCCCCTCTTTCCCTGCTGTCACTCTCTCCCCCTCTTTCCCCGCTGTCTCTCTCTTCTCCCCCCCCTCTTCCCCTGCGGTCACTCTCCCCTCTTTCCCTGCTGTCACTCTCTCCCCCTCTTTCCCTGCTGTCTCTCTCTCTCCCCCCCCCCTCTTCCCCTGCGGTCACTCTCCCCTCTTCCCCTACTGTCACTCTCTCCCCACTGTTTCCCTGCTCTCACTCTCTCCCCACTCTTCCCCTGCTCTCACTCTCCCCCCCCCTTCCCGTGCTCTCACTCTCCCCCCTCTTTCCCTGCTGTCACTCTCTCCCCCCCTCTTTCCCTGCTGTCACCCTCTCCCCCCTCTTCCCCTGTTCTCACTCTCCCCCCTCTTTCCCTGCTCTCTCTCTCTCCCTCCCCCTGTCTCTCTGTTGCTTCCCTCTGCTGTCTCTCTTTCTACCCACTTCCCCTGCTGTCACTCTCTCCCCCTTCTTTCCCTGCTGTCTCTCTCTTCCCCTGCTTTCACTCTCTCCTCCCTCTTCTCCTGCTGGCTCTCTCTTTCTTCCCTCTGCTGTCTCTCTCTCCCCCCTTCCCCTGCTGTCACTCTCTCCCCCTTCTTTCCCTGCTGTCTCTCTCTCCCCCCTCTTCCCCTGCTTTCACTCCCTCCTCCCTCTTCTCCTGCTGGCTCTCTCTTTCTTCCCTCTGCTGTCTCTCTCTCCCCCTTCCCCTGCTGTCACTCTCTCCCCCTTCTTTCCCTGCTGTCTCTCTCTCCCCCCTCTTCCCCTGCTTTCACTCTCTCCTCCCTCTTCTCCTGCTGGCTCTCTCTTTCTTCCCTCTGCTGTCTCTCTCTTTCTCCCCCCTTTTCCCTGCTGTTACTCTCTCCCCCTTCTTTCCCTGCTGTCTCTCTCTCCCCCCTCTTCCCCTGCTTTCACTCTCTCCTCCCTCTTCTCCTGCTGGCTCTCTCTTTCTTCCCTCTGCTGTCTCTCTCTTTCTCCCCCCTTTTCCCTGCTGTTACTCTCTCCACCTTCTTTCCCTGCTGTCTCTCTCTCCCCCCTCTTCCCCTGCTTTCACTCTCTCCTCCCTCTTCTCCTGCTGGCTCTCTCTTTCTTCCCTCTGCTGTCTCTCTCTCCCCCCTTCTTTCCCTGCTGTTACTCTCTCCCCCTTCTTTCCCTGCTGTCTCTCTCTCCCCCCTCTTCCCCTGCTTTCACTCTCTCCTCCCTCTTCTCCTGCTGGCTCTCTCTTTCTTCCCTCTGCTGTCTCTCTCTCCCCCCTTCTTTCCCTGCTGTTACTCTCTCCACCTTCTTCCCCTGCTGTCTCTCTCTCCCCCCTCTTCCCCTGCTTTCACTCTCTCCTCCCTGTTCTCCTGCTGGCTCTTTCTTGCTTCCCCCCTTCCCCTGCTGCCACTCTCTCACAACTCTTCCCTGCTGTGTCCCTCTTTCTTTCCCCCTCTTCCCCTGCTGTCACTCTCGTGTGTGTGATATGTCACCATTGTGCTGCTCAGTCCCTGGTATGTTCCTGCTCTGTGACAGCGCCCCCTAGTGGTGGGAGGAGGTAGCGTACTGAGGGAGAGAATATGCCAGACACAGCAAGAAGAGGCCTGCTGGGGAGGGAACAGCAGGCGGTCATCCGACACTGGAGGTTGGTGGAGAGGGGGAACGGGAGGAGGGAAGATGAGGGGGGAGGAGGGAGGATGAGAAGAAGGAAGGAGAATGAGGGGCAGGAGGGAGGATGAGGGGAAGGAGGAAGGAAGTTGTCAAACTGACAGTTGTCCTCACGCAACTGCGGGCCTAAGTGCGAGCTCGGAACGCTTCCATGCCTCAACGGCTCGCCTTGCTTCGCAAGGCTCGCAAGCGTGACGACAACTCGCAGTTAGACAATTATAATAGGTGATATATATATATATATATATATATATATATATATATATACATATATTTGTGTCCTGTCTCTCTCTCTGTCCTATCTCTCTCTGTGTCCTGTCTCTCTTTGTCCTGTTTATCGCTATCTTTTTGTCCTATATATCTCTCTCCGTCTCTGTCCTGTTTCTTTCTCTCTCTGTCCCATATCTCTCTCTCTGTCTCTGTCCTCTCTCTCTCTCTCTCTCTCTCTCTCTCTGTTTGTGTCCTCTCTTTCCTATCTCTCTCTGTGTCCTGTCTCTCTCTGCCCTGTGTCTATCTCTGTTGCAGCGCTTCCTGGCAGTCATGGCGGCGGTTACAGTTCTGCGCATCCGCAGCAATGCCCCAACTCTACCAAAAGCCATGTACCTTGACACACAACACCCTGCAGTCATGACAGACAAACCGGGAATTATTATATTAGATAGTCCCTATTTTAAAAGACCACTAAGAACTTAACAACTTGATATACAATAGATGTTTTTTTATTAATATAATTCATATTCAATGATTAAAAATAAATTCAATATTATAGTTACTTATTACATTATATAAATATATCCAGGGTCAATACAAGGCTTTGTCAAATTAACTTTTTGTGCCAAGGAGTTTTCATCTTACAAGAGGACATCCCTTGAGGTTAGAAGGAAATCGATTCCACCTTAAAGAAAGGAAAGGGTTTTTCACACTATGGGCCTCATTCTATTATCGGCCGTAAATCGTCCGTAAGGCTGCGATTCCTTGCGGGGGTTCCGTTATCTTGCAATTCTATTATACGGCCCCGCAAGGATCTCCCCTTACAGCCGGCCGTATATCTTGGAACCGGCCGTAAGCTCCAAAATTTTTAAAGTCAAAAATAAATTCAAGACGGCACTGTAAAGCTCTGTAAATGCTAGGGATCATATTGGGGGACATGAGGATTAATAGTAACCCCCTCTCAAGCTTGCACATCAGCCCAAATCCGAGTTTACATTAACTGTTTATTTTCCGGCCGCAGCGTGGCCAGGTCTGAGGTGCTCCAAGCACTCTGGACTTTTTCCATGGATATTTGACATATATAATATTTTTTTTTTTTACGGATTTGAGTATAGTGGAATGTTGTGCTATTTTTGCTAACACCTACAATCACTTTATAGTCTCCTCAAAGTGCAGGATGGCTTTATTTGGGCTATATTATGTGCTTAATTGGTGCTAGCGGGACCTTTTTCCTGCAAGTAAGCTGCGGCTCGCTTTTAGCCTTGCAGAGAGGGTTCCCGGAGCAATAGAATAGCAACCGCGCTTTTCTTGCAAGAGATAGCAAGGCGCCGGCCGCAAGCCTGCCGGAATCCCCGGCCGGAGGGGAATAGAATAGCAGAATAGCTTGCGGCCGGTCCTTGCGGCCCCGCAGCGCCTACGACCGATAATAGAATGAGGCCCTAAGGGTGGTTAAATTGTGGAATTCTCTACCAAAGGAGGCTGTGACAGCGGATTCAATAGATAACACTGGTCAACATTTTTTTTATCTCAGAGCAAATAAGGGTTGTGCTATATGTAATTTATCCCACTGAATTTGAAAATGGTCCCAGAATTGTTCTGTCACCCATATTATTAAAGTTATGTCCTATTTAATATAATACATTATGCTATATAACACATTCTTACAGCATTAACAGCCCTATTAAATTAGCTCAACGTGTAAAACCGTAGCCCGTAATGTAGCCTGTAAGACTATTACATTGGCCCTGTAAAGCAGGCTGCTGCCGATCTGTGGGTTATGTGCAAAAAAAGCCTACGGGACGTAGAACGTGGAACTTCGCGGCCGCAAATCCTTTGTTCTGTCAAGCTCCCTAACCACTATGTTCCAATTTAGCTATTAAATTGCAACAAATTCACTGGCGTTCAATCCCATAACACACAAATGGAGACAAGAAGCCAACGGGTACTAAAGGGGGGTAAAGTCTGATCCGTAGCACTTTAAATGCAAATATACACACACTACTGTATATATGATAACAGGGAAAGTGATGTTAGGTGTTATAATTAATAGCACAACATTCTCAAGCTCGCAAATCAGCAATATAAAATACTTTCTTTCATGTTTTTTTTCTGTGTTATATCAATCCCGGCAATCGATGTGTTAATACATATAATGGAACCCGCATGTAATAGAATATCATATTCAAGGCTTTATCAATATTGCATTATTTCTGGAATGTGGGTCGATTGTAACTCATAATTGAAACCTGTAAGACTTTGAAATCCCACCTCCATTTTTCAGTGACTTAATTATGACGATCTCTGTTGCCATTGGCTCCATCTAAACCCGTAACTACGGGTTTGACTAATTGATCACGTTTACGGCCATGCATCTAATGTTTAACAAATAGTTTATGAGTTTGCATCTCAAGCCCGTAAATCGCGCCCTGCTCAAATTTAATAGCTCTGTAACTCGGCCAAATTTCAAGCCGTTGAGGGTTTCATGATGCACTTACGGGATTCTAAGTTAATAGGGCTGTAAGATATGTTAATTTTTGTAAGATATGTTCAGCAGTAAAATCCTAGTATTATTTTTAATTGTTGTAAATTCTACTGATTAGTCAACGTAAAAAGGGCCCAGAGTAATAAATAGTTGAGTCATATTCTGTCATGTGATGCTCTTAAGGCATGATGAGTCACATGTTTGGTTGTTCAGCGCTCCTGGCCAGTTAGTGGAAAGAGTTTGTTCTTGAAACATCTATTGCTGTGAGTATCTGTTATTTGTGTAGTTCTATGTACATTTTATGTTCATAATACGAAGTTGAATGCCAAGAAATTTTATTAATCATCCGGACTCATTTTGCTACATTTGCGGTGATGTGATATCTAAAAAATCATAAACATGTTTTTTTCCACTTATTAAGGAGTTTTATGAGCTTTACTTTGGACCAAGATAAAAGTTGGGCCCCTGATATTTGTTGTAGTACCTGTGTCAGACTTCACACAAGTTGATCCACGGGTTCTCGGCACATGAATTTTGCTGTTCCAATGATTTGGCCAGAACAAAAAGATCACTCCACAGATTGTTACTTTTGTCTTACAAACATTTCAGGCATCAGTTCTAAATCAAAGCACACTGTGACATATCCTAATTTACCATCTGCCATCAGGCCAGTGCTGCATAGTGAAAAATTGACAGTGCCAACGCCTCCAGAAGAAGTAATACTTAGTGATGATGAACAAGAAAAATATGGTGATGATGATATAAGGCTTGATCAAACTTTTGAGGCTTCCTGTTCATTGCTACAACCACATTTCCTTACCTAAGGACATCTCAATGACATCTAAAACGCAAGCAGAACTTTTAGGCTCCAGTTTGAAAGGCTAGAATCTTCTCCAGTAAGAAAACTAAAGTTTGTTTTTTTAGAGATAGGCATATTGAATTTAAGGATTTATTGTCCCTTGAAGATGAACTTGTTTTTTGCAATGATGCTTTTTCTGTCTTGGAAGCACTTGGTCACAAGTACAAAACAGAGGACTGACATTTATTTATCAATTCTTCTAAAGTTAGCTTGAAAGCTGTGCTTCCCCACAAAGAAAATACGTTTCCATCAGTGCCACTAGCTCATGCTGCCAATATCAAAGAAACTTATGAGAGCATGAAACTCGTACTTGAAAAAATCAAATATGAAGAATACAAAGGGAATATCTGTGGTGACTTGAAAGTAGTCGCTCTTTTTCTTGGACTACAACTTGGTCGTACTAGGGATTTGTATAGTGGTAGAATTATATTTGCTCCCCTTGCTTCTATACCCTTCTTAATACATGCTAATATTTTACTTGCCATTGCAGCTGCTGCTTGGCATTGAGCACTGCTACCTAGGTGGTTGTCTACTAGTACTCCCAGATCCCTTTCAATATCTGATACCCCTAGATTTGCTCCATTAAGATTATAAATTGCATGGCTATTTTTCCTTCCCAAATGCATAACCTTGCATTTATTTGTATTAAATCTCATCTGCCATTTAGCCGCCCATTTCTCTAATTTATGCAAATCCCTTTGTAGGGAAAGTACATCATTATCTGATTTTATTACCTTGCACAACTTAGTGTCATCAGCAAAAATGGAGACACTACTTTCGAGTCCTACTTCTATGTCACTAATAAATATGTTAAAAAGGACAGGACCTAATACTGAACCTTGAGGAACCCCACTTATCACATTAGACCAATCTGAGTATGTTCCATTTACAACAACCCTTCGCTTCCTGTTTTTTAGCCAGCTCTCGATCCATGAGCAGATAGTTACTGCAATTCCTGTATCCCTTAGTTTGCTCACTAGTCTTCCATGTGGCACTGTATCAAATGCCTTTGAAAAATCTAAAAAGACTACATCCACAGAGTTGCCCTGATCCAAGTTCCTACTAACCTCCTCATAGAAACTAATTAGATTGGTCTGACACGACCTATCCTTCATAAATCTGTGTTGACTGCTACCTATGATCTTGTTCAAATAGACATATTCTTGTATTCTGTCCCTTATTAACCCTTCTAAAAGCTTCCCAACTACAGATGTGAGGCTCACTGGTCTATAATTCCCCGGATTTGCTCTTGATCCCTTCTTAAATATAGGTACCACCTCTGCTTTTCTCCAGTCATCCGGTAGAGACCCTGTAGTGAGTGAGTCTTGAAAGATTAGATATAATGGTTCGGCTATTACAGAACCCAGCTCCCTCAGTACCCTTGGATGAATTCCTTCAGGACCTGGGGCTTTATTAACATTTATTTTCTCCAATCTCTTTTGGATTTCTTCCTGCGTTAACCAATTATTTAGTGATGGTAGTGTAGCCCCATTATGTTGCGCTGTCCCAACCACTGGTACCTCCCTTGTGTATACCGACGAAAAGAAGCTATTTAGCTCATCTGCCTTTTCCTGGTCACTAATTATCAGATGGCCTGTGTCACATTGTAATGTTCCTATAGCTTCCTTCCTCGAATCTTCCCATTAATATATTAAAAAAAATATTTTAGGGTTAGTCTTACTTTCCATTACAACTGACTTCTCATTTTCTATTTTAGCCAGTCTAATAGCCCTTTTGCTAGCCTTGTTGATTTCGTTATAGTCACATAAAGCTGCCTATGTTCCCTCCTTCTTGTATAATTTAAATGCATGTTTCTTTTTCCTCATCATGATCTTTAAGTTATTGTTAAGCCACATGGGATGTGATTTACTCCTATTCATTTTATTTCCACATGGTACATGCCGATGAGTATGTTTATTTAGTATGGATTTGAATGTTGTCCATTTATTTTCAGTATTTTTCCCTGTAAGTTCTTTGTCCCAGTCTATATGTAGTATTGCTGCCCGTAGCCCATTAAAGTTAGCCCTTTTAAAATTTAGAGTTTTTGTTGGCCCCTTACAAATCTGTTTTTTGTATTCAATCTCAAATGATACTGTGTTGTGATCACTGTTCCCCAAGGGTTCCCCTATTTTAACATTTGATATTATATCAATATCACTTGTGATGACTAAATCCAAATGGCCCTATTTCTAGTAGGTTCTTGTATTACTTGGGCCAGATAATGATCCCTGAGTGTACTCAAGAACCTGCTCCCCTTAGCTGAACTGCTGGTCTCATTTATCCAGTTTATTTTAGGGTAATTAAAGTCTCCCATTATTAGAACTTGCCCATGCTTAGCTGCATTTCCAATCTGTAACAATAATTGTATTTCCTCACTTTCAGCTATATTTGGGGGTTTATAGCATACTCCCACCAATATGCGTTTAGAATTAGCTCCTCCACTATTTAGCTCAACCCACAAAGATTGAATGATGCCGTTAGTGCCAGCATACATATCTTCTCTGACTATAGGCTTAAATTCAGGCTTAACATACAGACAGATCCCTCCTCCTCTTTTACCATTTCTCCTATCTTTCCTAAATAGATTATAACCATCCAGATTAACAGTCCAGTCATGAGATTCATCCCACCATGTTTCAGTAATGCCTATTAAGCCCCATTTTTCTTGTACCGCTAATATTTCTAGCTTGTCCATTTTCCCAGGCAAACTTCTTGCGTTAGCAAGTATACACTTTATGTTGCTATGGCTCTGCCGTTGTGAAGTGCTTGCCACTGTATTTGAAGCCCCTATTAATACCTCCCTACTGTCTATTGTAACCCTCCCCCTTCTCCTCCCCCATGGGTTAACTAATTCATCCCTTTACCTCTCTACCCTATTTATCCCAATACTTCTATATAGTGGGAGCAGGAAGTGTGTGGAATGGATAAAGGGGACTGTCACTAAGGGGGGTGACTTGGTGGTGAGGGGTGACCAAAACGTGTAAAAAAGTTGGGTGGATATCATCTATAGGTATTGTTGTTGTGTCAGTTTATACATACATATTTGAAGTGTATTTCATTCTGAGGTAATATAATAATTTTAACCATTGTAATTATTGTCACAGATTCTGCCTGCAACTCAGCTCCTAACCACTGGGGGTAGTACACAAAACTGGCTTCTGTGTTGCTGGCATTCTGAGACCCAAACTTGATACCTGGGAAAGGCAGCTGGGCGCTGAGACTATACAACCCTGACAATCTAGGTGGTTCCTATAAACCATAGACAGGAAGGTTTTGGATTGCACCTGGCCCGTGGGTCATCACAATAATTTTTAAGACCAACACAATGATCTCCATTGGCTGGTGACTTATTGTGATAGAGCTTTTGTGGTTGGATAAGACTATCAATAATTGCTTATTCTCTTATCCTATGTGATTGTTTTAAAAAACCTTTAGACCTATCACTCAGCCAAGAACTCCACATTCACCGTAAGGACCTTATTAGGGTGGAGACAAACACTCAAATCTCTGAAATAGATAGAATATTAAATACGCTATTATGAATGATTAAATATGCATTTTATTAATGATCAATGTATAATTAAATTAACTAGCTCCTCTTGTTAACAGTAAATTCCCCATTACCACAATTATAAATACAATATAATATCAGCTCTTTCCAATCTTAAAGGGCAAGCTCCACCTAAAAAGAAGTTATTTTATTTTAAAGATTACTCTTAGAGAAGATTAACTACTTATGTAAAAGTTAAAGTAATTGAGCTGTGACAGTTCCATTCATGATCTGTGTTCTCCAGCAGCTCACATCATGTAATAAGGTCATTAAGGGACGACTGAGAGACATGTCTAAAGGGTTTTAAGAACATTCAACTATTATAAGAGAATAAATAATGATTCATAGTCTCCAAAGAAAAAGTGTACCAAAAGAAATCAGTCTAACCCAACAAATCTCCAGGTAATGGAGGTCATTATTTTGACACACTTTGTGTCCGAAAATTTAACAGCTACCTGCTAGACCAAATCACGTCCTCCTTTTGACCTTATCAGGGTGAATATCATCAACTGTTAAAGTTAGTTGAGTGCTGAATATTGTTTTTTTTTAACTGGATATGAATTTATTAATGATCAATGCCTAATTAAAACAATAGACAGTAAACAAGTTTTGAATTGAACAAAAAATATTCTATTGTAATTTTTGTTAAAAATGAAAAATAAACCACTTTAAAAGTAACATTTTATTGCCTTTTTTTATTCTGAAAGGTCTACAATATATTTTACAAGCAGAAACAGAGAAACGGCAACAATGGAGAATGCCTAGTTGGATAGAGAACATGGAAACATTTAAGATACACAATGAAGAATCAATATTATCTAATTTTAGTGAACCCCCACCAACCATTAGAAGGGACTCTGGATTGAGATATTTTTCCAATGAAATAGCTGCTGCAATGGAATCCATTTACGATAGGATCAACTGGATCCACAAATGCGTGCAACAGTAGTAACATCCTCCCAAGTTATTGTCCTGGTAAGCATATAATTCTTCCGTTAAAAAAAAATGCAAATCATATTAAAATATAGGTGATAAGATTTAACAGCACCATAATTATATATAAAATATAATGTTTTATTTTTTACATTCTTACAACATGTTGCATATTTTTAAATGTGTTTTTTTGGAATAGTATATTTTAAAAATATGACCACAGTAAGCCTATAACAATATTTATTAGGAGTACCAATAATATGACATTCAGACTCATGCACTCCTCTTGCATCTATGACTGTATCTATCTATCTATCTATCTATCTATCTATCTATCTATCTATCTATCTATCTATCTATCTATCTATCTATGTGTCTATCTATCTATCTATCTATCTATCTACATATCTACATATCTATCTATCTATCTATCTATCTATCTATCTATGTGTCTATCTATCTATCTATCTATCTACATATCTACATATCTATCTATCTATCTATCTATCTATCTACATATCTATCTATCTATCTACATATCTTTCTATCTATCTGTCTGTCTGTCTATCTATCTATCTATCTATCTATCTATCTATCTATCTATCTATCTATCTATCTATCTATCTATCTAGTGCTTAGGTACAAAGATTGCAGAATAACAGGAGACACAGTATCAGCAAACAGAATTGATGCATTAACTAAAAATGACTAAAATGGAATTTGGAACCAAATTGCACTTATTGATTGAAAAATCCCAGAAAAAGTTGGCATTCACACATCTACAAGAGAAAGCTTTATTGGGGCGATAAAAAGGTGAACCCATTAGTTTCACAGTAAATGTCCCATTTTAAACTACATATAATTGAAGATAGCCATAATGTAAGAATCTATGGTGAAGCGGCTTAAAATAGTTAAAGAAGCTGGTTATTATATGTAAAAATTACCTGATCCATCCATCTGTGCTAACTACTTTATCTACAGCGATTTTTTAATATTAGCAGTATATATCATAGAGGAGAAAAGCAAAAAAACGTTGATTGCTAAATTATGAAACATTTGTTATATCATTTGTTTGTCCAATGGCAATTCATAGTGGCAGTCTGTAACAAAAATGAACTGTAAAGTTACCGAAATCCATAATCCCTCAAATCCTGTTATAAAAGCAAATGTCTGCCACCGTTAATGTAAAATTTATTAAACAGCTAAAAATTGTATTTACAGATTTGGAAAAATAATTATGTGTTTGTGAACTTGTAAATGAACAATATTAGCGGTTGTGTAATATTATTTTTAGGAAAATAATTTTAGTTTAATAGACACTGATTTTGTTATTAGTTTGTTGCTTACTTCACAAACATATGAAGTTTTTTTGCTAATTAATTGTTGCTGTTCAGTCCTTCAGTCGAGTCCAACTCTCGCTGACCATATGGACAGCATCACCAAGGCACATCTGTGTCTCTGGCTGTGCTTATCCATAAGGTTTTCTTGGCAAAGATAATGGAGTAGGTTGCCAGTTCCTTCTCCAGTGGACCGAGATTTGCCTGACCTCTCTGCTGTGACCTGCCCATCTTGGGTGACCCTACATGGTATAACTCACAGCTTCATTGAAGTACACAAGCCCCTTAACCACAACAAGGTAGAGATCCAGAAGAGGTAGTAGTCATTTAAAAAAAACGTTATAAGAACCATAACCTCCTTGGTATTACATAAGATTCTGCGGTCAACAAATACGCGAGTGCCTTTAACTTATAGTACTCACAGACAGCTGTTTCAACCTTTTGTGTCTCAGCTCTATGTGTAGTGTCAGCTACTACATTTGTCAGTTACAATTATAATCTTCTGCAATTCCAACAAACTACCACTAGATGTAGCTATTGTAGCTTTCCTTGCACAGAATACGTATGGATCCAAACAAGTATTACTACTCCTACCAAGGTGAGTTGGGTGAATTAATCAAGCATTTTCCAGCTGTTGTGCAAGAGGCATTAGTTAGGAATTTGCTGATAAATGATGCAATTTATTATAATAAATATTCAAAATACAGTTTCCATGCACCAACTGCCAAATGGAATACAAAAAATGTAAAGTTTTGCCTATAAATACAATATGTACATATATATATATATATATATATATATATATATATATATATATACATATTATTTATATATATATATATATATATATATATATATATATATATATATATATATACATATTATTTATATATATATATATATATACATATTATTTATATATATATATATATATATATATATATATATACATATTATTTATATATATATATATATATATATATATATATATACATATTATTTATATATATATACATATTATTTATATATATATATATATATACATATTATTTATATATATATATATATATACATATTATTTATATATATATATATATATACATATTATTTATATATATATATATATACATATTATTTATATATATATATACATATTATTTATATATATATATATATATATATATATATATATATACATATTATTTATATATATATATATACATATTATTTATATATATATATATATATATATATATATATATATATATATATATATACATATTATTTATATATATATATATATACATATTATTTATATATATATATATATATATATATATATATATACAATGCCTTTTACCTATTTTGTTACATTACAGCCTTAAGTTCAATGTTTTGCTAATCTGAATTGTATGTGATGGATCAGAACACAATAGTCTAAGTTGGTGAAGTGAGATGAGAAAAATATATACATAAAACTATTTTTTAGAAATAGAAAACAGAAAATTGGCATGTGCGTATGTATTCACCCCTTTTGTTATGAAGCCCATAAAAAGCTCTGGTGCAACCAATTACCTTCAGAAGTCACATAATTAGTGAAATGATGTCCACCTGTGTGCAATCTACGTGTCACATGATCTGGCATTACATATACACACCTTTTTTGAAAGGCCCCAGAGGCTGCAACACCTAAGCAAGAGGCACCACTAACCAAACGAGGAGAGGCACCACTAACCACTAACCACGATGATCCCCAGGAGCACCATCAAATCTATCATAACCAAATGGAAAGAACATGGCACAACAGCAAACCTGCCAAGAGACGGCCGCCCATCAAAACTCACGGACCGGGCAAAGTGGCCATTAATCAGAGAGGCAGCACAGAGACCTAAGGTAACCCTGGAGGAGCTGCAGAGTCCCACAGCAGAGACTGGAGTATCTGTACATAGGACGACAATAAGCCGTATGCTCCATAGAGTTGGGCTTTATGGCAGAGTGGCCAGAAGAAAGCCATTACTTTCAGCAAAAAATTGAGTTTGTGAAAGGGCATGTGGGAGACTCCCAAAATGTATGGAGGAAGGTGCTCTGGTCTGATGAGACTAAAATTGAACTTTTCGGCCATCAAATAAAACGTTATGTCTGGCACAAACCCAACACATCACATCACCCAAAGAACACCATCTTTTTTCAGCAGCTGGACTGGGAAACTGGTCAGAGTTGAGGGAAAGATGGATGGTGCTAAATACAGGGATATTCTTGAGCAAAACCTGTACCACTCTGTTATGTATGTGGGTAAGTGCCCTGGTTTGTATCCATTCCGGTGCTGTGCTTAAAGCTGTGAAATACAGCGAGCATAAGCTTAAAAGGAACTATGCATAAAATGGTTATTGAATTAACAAGAGTGAGCGTGCATTTTGATCTCATTTGCATGTCCCCACCCAGTTTTCCCAGAGTGCAGTGCATTAACTATATTTCTGAGAAATTTGAGCATGAAATACGTTTTATTAACTTATTTTTTAGACATTCAATAGAATCACTATTGTACTATTCATTTTTTGTACTACTATATATATATATATATTTATATATTTTGTTTTCATTATTTATTTTATGTGTTTTTACTTTAATAAAACACCAGTTTGTGTCATTTGCTTCATTTAATTAAACCTCTGGCTGGGTGGTTTCCTTCCAATAAGTGGTATGTGTCTAATCATATCCAATATGTGATTTGTATCTAATCTTTATATGTACCTAAAACTGGCCTTGCTTAGGCCAAGGGAGTGGAAAAAGCCAGAAGCCTGGGCAAGAATCGCAGAAAAGGATTTGCATTGGCTCGACAGAGAGTGCAAAAGACATGGAGAGAAGGATAGTGCAGAAAGAGAAAGGATTTATAGACGGAGGTAGAGAGCAGTGAATACATGAATACAAAATAGCACACATGAGAAGGTGGAGGTCTTAGGAAGTTATGCAGGTCTGTCTCTATCTATCTATCTATCTACATATTCTCCCTACCAAAATACATGTCTCTTCATCCCATCACCACTTTTCAGCCAATGCCAGGGAAAAATTATAAACATACACCTTGGGATAAGCTTTGCGATTGGCTGAGAAGCCAACAGAAAATACTCAGAGTTAAGAAGAACTGACAGGTGGAAGAAGCAGGGTTTATTCCGTGTGGGATAGCATCATTGTATGTTCATACCTCTTTTCTTTTAGACACTGATGTTGAGCATTAAAATGCTTTAGCATATCATATTTAACGTCTTGAATCTAGTTTGTGGTTGAGGGATCTCAATAGGTTACTGGTTAAATGTCTATTTATTATGTATTCAATTGAAAACGAACAATGGTTGGAAGCAATATGGGTCCATTGAGAGACAAGCTCCACTTCCAATCATAGTTTACTCAAATAACAGCAAGCTGTAAATTGTATTCAGACGACACCTCATGAATAAACAGTTTATATCAGGAGAATAAAATATATGCTGATGTATATTGGCTCTAGAATGAATAAATCAAGGCATGTCCCAATTGTGTGTAGAGCATGTTAACTATCCTTATCCTTTATAAGACTAATTCTTGGTGACCAGGCTACATATCATGTATATTTTATTATTATGTAAATATATACATGTAAAAAAAGGTGCACTTTGCAATTGGTTTAACATTTGTATGGACACTCAGCACCTCCATAACACTTATCTTTATTAAATCAGAAGCAACTGATAAGGTTTTGCTCCTGATTTGCTTCTGACTTGATGAAGAGAGGTATATCTCTCAAAAACGTGTCACTCTAATGAAGATGTTTGTCCAATAAAAATGATATCACTTTATACTACAATATTCTGAATATTCACCTGGAATACTGGACATTATTTGCTACTACATTCTTTATAGCAATACACATAGAGGCAAAAGATAAGGATGAAGGATGAGGAGCCAACTGAGGAACCATAGAGGCTCCTACAGTGACATTTCAATAAAGGGTTGGAGTGGAGAGAAAGGGCCAAGAAAAACACAAGAGGGGTAAGAAAAACACAAAACAAATAAAAATGGCCACAAAACAAATGTATATATCAATGCCTGAGTGTCTTATATGCCTCCTAGGGCAAGTGTGTACTACCAAGAGTGTTAGTGAAGTAGTTTAAAAAAGGAAAGTAATTGTCTCTTAAAATTCTTTAGTTCCTAACAAGAAAGGGGGAATTTAAGAAGATAAACCTGAAATAGACTTCAGTTTGAGGCATGAATGTTTCGATAAAAAAATTGAGCCGTTCGGGAGATCCGAACTCGGAAATGGAGACCGTAACTTAATCTGCTATTCAATTGGCAACTTTTTGCGGGCTCCGATTGAGTTACGGGCTCCGAGATGCAATTCATAGCGATTTGTAAAATTGCAAGTTAATGCCCTCCAAGCCTTTGATCTTTGCGAACGCTAAAATCACAAATAGCTATTCAATTGCTCCGATTCCCCCTCGCTAACCACTCCGTTAAGCAAATGACAAGATTCGAACCACAAGTTACTGGTACCAAGGAGGTCTCGCAAAGGGCTTACTGGCATATACAGAGCACTATAAATGCATACATAAACACTCTAATGTACTTTTATTAAAAGGGAAGGTGATGTTAGGTCTTAACTAGCACACCATTCTCAAGCTCGCAAATTGGCCCAACAAAATACTATATTTCATGTATATATCGATCCTGGCAATCAATGTGTTAATACATATAATGGAACTCCAATGTAATAGAATATCATATTTATGGCTTTATCAATATTGCATTATATCTGGAATATTGGTCCAATAGTAGGACTTCAATGAAAAATGGAGGTTGGATTTCAAAGGGCTTGAACCACGAGTCACAATCAGACCCAAATTCCATTGGCTGTTTGTAATCGCGAGTTACGGCCTTGCGTTGGCAATCATGTTCAAGCCCGCAAATGCCACTTTCGATAACATGGTTTGCGAGGTGCGCTATCAGGCCGGGACTTGAGCGCCCAGTCAATTGATTAGCACCATAAGTTGCGGCCGCTGTGGGCTTGCAGCAGGCCCACAGACATACGTCCTACTCCGGTCGAGTTGCGGCCTCCGATTTGAATGAGGCTCTTAGTGCTTAAGGAACAAGGGATATTTTTATTAAAAAGAATGATAACACCCCTAAATTCAAAGAAGTTGAAACAACGATAATAGAAGGTGTATTATAAAAGAAAGGAGTGTAGTCTGGCTTAAGATGGGTCTCCTGAATGGATATTATGTCTGCTTAGTTTTTAGAGCTTATGTACATTGTTGTTGTTTAGTCGTTCAGTTGTGTTCGACCCTCCATGACTCTATGGACCGTAGCATGCTAGGTACATCTCTCACTCACCTCCCCTCTGAGCTTCATCAAGTTAATGTTCATTCCTTTTGTGACTTCATCTATCCATCTCCGCATCTGTCCCCTTCTTCTTGTGCCTTCAATCTTTCCCAGCATCAGAGTCTTTTCTAGGGAATCCTGCCAACATATTTTAGTTTCAGCATCATGATCATACCTTCTAATGAACAGTTCATTTTGATTTCCTGAAGTACTGATTTATTGGATCTTCTTGCAGTCCAAGGGACTCTAAGCAGTCTTCTCAAACACCACAATTGAAAGGCGTCAATTCTGCGGTGCTCAGACTTCTTTATGGTCCGGCTCTCACATCCATATGTTACTACTGGGAATACCATAGTTCGAACTATGCAGATCTTTGTTGATAGTTTAATATATTTTACTTTTTTACTAGCTTGTCCAAGCTTACCATAGTTTTCCTTCCCAGAGGAAAACATCCTTTAAATTCATGACTACAGTCACCATCTGCAGAGATCTTGGATCCCAGGAAAATAAATTCTGTCACTGCCTCCACTTCTTCCCCGACTACAGTATTTGCCATTGCTAAAACTTTTTCTTATAAAGTATATATACTCTCAGTATAAACGATTATTGTAAACAGAGTAGTTAAAATGGACTATTTAAATTAAAAAGACATAATAAAACAATCCTTGTGGAAGGAAGAATCTTGCTTCCTAGTTTGAATGCAAAGAAGGGTCCTTTAAGAACTCCCCTTGCAGGGATTACATTTTTAGGGGTAGTTGTTTAGAGACAGTGTACTGTCTTTTTAACTGATTTAAAAGCCTTTGCAAGTGGTCTTTGGTACCCGTAATATTTTTTGGTATTTAGGTATTTAGCGCACTGCCCTGGTTGAGGGGAAACTTTTTATTAGCATAGGATTTGGCTGTCAAAGTGTCTGGGAGTAACCCGTAATTTATTGTCAGTGCAAAAATCAATGGAGATTTATGCCTTGCTTTTCGGCTATGTCGTGAAGTTCACTCATAGCAAGTGACTTGTAGCAGTTCTCTCACAATGTTTTAGGGATGGGGGATTAACATAGCTATGTAGAATTTACTGTTCTGCTACGGCACTCGTAACTGATTTTGCTGGGGTTTACATTGGGCCCTATGTTGATGCTTTACAAATAAAGGACAATTAAAATAGTTGCCTCAAAAATGGCTGTTCACACATATACAAGCAGTAATCACTGCTCATCCCTTTTTAGCTCAGGGGCACCCACATCAAAATTGATGAGCATGAGAGCATACAGAACACAACAATTGTCCATTACCATTACACAATTTAATAATATTACTATAGTAACAAATGGATTTTTACTTAAAAAATTGTCAAAAGGTCCCAAGTGTCCATAGCAAGCTTTCCCTCCAGGAGATCGATGTTACCTCTGGTTCTCCATTTTTAGTCACAACAGTACAGCTTGATGACTTCACTCACATAGTGAATGTGGAACACACGCAGGATCCTTGCCAGTAACAAAGATGTCCACTCAACATGTTTCAAAACAGGTTTACAGAATAAAAAAATGGATTGAGGTTAATAATAAAAGATTACCCGGGAACACTTCCAAAAACACATCAAAAGCAAAGAGACAAAGGGATCTAGTATTTTTATAAACAGTGGTCGGGGTAAAGAGATCTAAATATTTACCACTGGAGGAACCATCTTGCCACAGCTGTGAACAAGAAGTGCCTGGAAGAGACATCTATAAAGATTGTGGCAAATATAAATAACTAGCTACTTGCCCGTCAAAAATTACAGGAATAAAATTTTAAGCCTGGCAATGCTGTTTGCTCACAATGAGAGCCTTCAGTGCTCATTGCGAGTCTCTCCCCCTGTCTACTCCCTCCCTTGTGTCTCATTTCCCCCTTCTCTCACTCCCTTGTGTTTCATTTCCCCCTCGTCTCTCTCCCTTGTGTCTCATTCCCCCCTCCTCTCCCTCCCTTGTGTCTCATTTCCCCCTCCTCTTTCTCCCTTGTGTCTCATTTCCCCCTCCTCTCTCTCCCTTGTGTCTCATTTCCCCCTCCGCTCCCTCCTTTGTGTTGCATTTTCCCCTCCTCTCCCTCCCTTGTGTCTCCTTTTCTCCCTCCCCTGTGTCTCTTTCCCTCTCTCCCTCCTCTGTGTCTCTTCCCCATCCCTCCCCTGTATCTCTTTCCCCTCTCTCCCCAGAGACACTTGCCCCCTCCCCTGTGTCTCTTTCCCCTCTCTCCCTCGCCTGTCCCCCCCTGCCCTATCTTTTCCCCCTCTACTCTCTCCCCTGTCTTTTCCCCCTCTACTCCATCCCCTGTGTGTCTTTGCCCTGCTCTCCCTCTCCTGTGTCTCTTCCCCCTCTCCCTCCCTGTGTCTTATCTCCCCTCTCCCTCCCCTGCGTCTCTTCCCCCCTTCTCCCTCCCCTGTGTCTATTCCCCCCTCTCTCCCCTGTTTCTCTTTCCCCCCTCTCCCTCACCTGTGTCTACCCCCCTCTTCCCCCCTCTTTACCCCCCCTTATCCTCCTCCTCCTCCACCCCCCTTATCCTCCTTTCCAATTTCCCCTCCTTTCCCTCCAATTACTGAATTACTGTGATCAGATGAGCTCCTGCTGCTCTCTCCCCTGAAGCGTGTCTTCTGGCTGTGTCCGACCGGTATATGCTAATGATGTGATGTGCGTAAGAAGTCACGTCATTAGCATATGCCGGTCTGACACAGCCAGATGACGCGCTTCATGGGAGAGAGCAGCAGGATCTCACCTGATCACAGTAATTGGAAGGGGGGGGTAATTGGAAAGGAGTATAAGGGGGAGGAGGAGGATAAAGGGGAAGGAGGGAGGAGACACAGTGGGCCTGCAGTTGGGGGTGATGCGAGCCCTGCAATTAGCACCTTTGGTGCTCATTGCAGCCCCCGTTGGGGTGAGGACCTTGGGGAGGCGGATGAGCCATGGGGAGAGGGAAGGTGGCCAACATTTTAGCGAGACCAACATTTTAGCGTTCTGGACACTGACAACTTACTATATATGTGATGGTACTCCATAATGGTGGAAGATGAGTAGATTTGGGTGTTTATGTTACTGAATACTAACACCAGGATAAACCGAGGTGGCCCTGTTCATAGTGCTCTTGCTCATGGTGAGGCAACTGCAGCTGCAATGCTCTTGTGGTGGCCTCTGAAGTATTTCCTTTTGGACAAAATATTATAGGTACTTGGGGAAATAATATATTTCCCTTCACATTTGTTACATCTATTTTGCACTTATTTATTTTTAATGAAACATTTAATTGAGAGATTCTATAATAACAGTAAATTCAGCAATATAGATAAAGAAAATGGGCCTCATTCAATTGCAATTTGGCCAATTGAATAGGGCTCTATATAAGCACAGGGCATATTTGTTTTTAGTTAGTGAAGGCAGAAGTTCACTAACTAAAAACTTCTGTAAAAAAAAAATATGCTCCCTATTCAAATGGCCAAATCGCAATTGAATGAGGCCCAATGTTTTCCATAGAGATTGGGAATTAGGAAATAAATTACACCTGATCTACCTTTTAATTTAGGATTGTTTGGTCATATCTAATAGTGCAGAATTTCAAAAGAGAATTAGTAATTGATATATCTGCATTTGAAATAATAATGTTGCTTTGATACAAATGCTGCTAAATATAATACAGATAATTTGTTAATCCCTTCTCAGTTAATTGATAGGTAGATACAAAAGTAACACACTGTTTACCATAGGGAACTGAGTCAAACTATTTTGTTACAGTACTTTTTTTGTAAAATCCAGCACTCATCAATAGATTTTTTGAGCCTAAAGGGAGATTAAAAGCATTAATTTATTTGCTGCATCTGAAAGCGGGAACTTGATAATGTACCGGTGGGTATTTTCCTTTTTTCAAACAAAGCTCTCAAAGAAGAAATAAACTGATTAAAATGTTTAAATGATCTGGGTGCTTGCCCCTGTCAGCCAATGAGCAGTAATATAGATGTATGAGTCACACTTGTCTGCCAATGAAATCTACAGACATACCTATGCTCTGTGCAGGTGTTACTTAATACTTTTTTTTGCAAAATACAACTATGGGAATGTTTGGAGCTTCTTTTTTAAATTCATGTCCTTGCAACCTAATAGGGGTGGAGGGAAACATTTTTGCTACAGCATGACAAACTAAATTTGGAATAAAAGCTTTCATAGTTCTAGTGCATTTTCTTATTTCAAATGCTGATTTTTTTCTTCTAATCAGTTATAAAATTATCAAATTAAACCCTACCGCATAATCTCTACAGTAGTCCTTTAATAAAAATTGCTATTAGAGTAATAATTACATTTCCAAAGCTCTTCACAATTTTGCTGTACATTTGCTGTCCTACTTTTTCTTGGAGCACATTAGATTTACTTCCCGTAGCTTCTTTCAATTTCTGCATTTAAAGCATTTACACAATTTTAAGTGCGAATAAATGGCTTTTTCTCAAAGAGTAAGAGATTGAGAAGATCATTTATGTAATGCACAGTACTCTTGAAGCTACTTCAACGTCTGTTTCCAGCTATTAAAGGAATTCTAAGCACCCATTCCCTGTTTATAAAATCATTGGTTATTAGCATCTTACACACCAATGGACTGTGATATGTGGTGCCAGGGTTGTATTTTTCCCTATAGTGTTGTGTGGTGAATTTTCCACATCCTGTCCTTAAATACCAATGGACCATGATATGTGGTTGTATTTTTAAGGGTTACATTTTTCCTTTATAGTGTGTGTTAATGTTCCACATCCTCCTCCTCTTATAAAATGGACTGCCATATGTGGTACTAGGGTTGTATTTTTCTCTTTAGACTTGTGTGGCAATATTTCCACAATCTTCTTTCCTTACACACCAATAGACTGTGATATGTGGTGCCACGGTTGTGTTTTTTCCTTTAATATGGTACATTTTTTACATCCTTATCTTAAACATCAGTGGACCACGATAGGTTGGTACCAAGGCTGTCTGTTTCTAGAAGCATGGCTAATCCCTGGTCGGAGCCTGGATGGAAGATCTCATGTGCACTCAGCATCCTTTTCCATTCCTTTTACACAAGCTGTCTTCAAGATGTTATCTACATAATGTCATCAGAGAAACCCCATTCTACACCAATGGCCCTGTTGGCTTGAATAGAAAAGGGTTGTATTTTACTTTCATAGTGTTTTCATGTCCTCTTCACCTTACACACCAATAGACCATAATATGTGAAGCCTGGGTTGTATGTTCCCTTTTACTCTTGTGTTGTAATATTTCCACATCCTTCTTTCCTTACATACCAATGGCTGTGATATGTGAAGCCGGGGTTGTATTTTCCATTTTAGTCTTGTGTTGCAATGTTTCCACATCCTTCCTTCCTCACACACCAATAGCTGTGATATGTTTAGCCAGGGCTGTATCTGCCCCTTTACTATTGTGTTGCAATATTTCCACATCCTTCTTTCCTTACACCGCAATAGCTGTGATATGTTTAACCAGGGTTGTATCTGCCTCTTTACTATTGAATAGTAATATTTCCACATCCTTCTTTCCTTACACCCCAAATGCTGTGATATGTGTAGCTAGGGTCGTAGCTGCATCTTTACTATTGTGTTGCAATATTTCCACATCCTTCTTTCCTTACACCGCAATAGCTGTGATATGTTTAGCCAGGGTTGTATCTGCCTCTTTACTATTGAATAGTAATATTTCCACATCCTTCTTTTCTTACACCCCAAATGCTGTGATATGTGTAGCTAGGGTTGTATCTGCCTCTCTACTATTGTGTTGCAATATTTCCACATCCTTCTTTCCTTACACCCCAATAGCTGTGATATATTTAGCCAGTTTTGTATCTGCCTCTTTACTATTGTGTAGTAATATTTCCACATCCTTCTTTCCTTACACCCAAAAATATCCTTCTTTCCTTACACTCCAAAATATCCTTCTTTCCTTACACACCAATAGCTGTGATATGTTTAGCCAGGGCTGTATCTGCCCCTTTAGTATTGTGTAGTGATATTTCCACATCATTCTTTCCTTACACCCCAAAATGCTGTTATATTTGTAGCTAGGGTTGTATCTGCCTCTTTACTATTGTGTACTAATATTTCCACATCCTTCCTTCCTCACACACCGATAGCTATGATATGTTTAGCCAGGGCTGTATCTGCCCCTTTAGTATTGTGTAGTACATTTTCCACATTTTACTTTGCTTTTTTCTGTTGGAACACATCCGGGCTCTGTTTTTGGAACTGTTCCCTCCGCTCTCAAAACACTTCCACTGGGTGAGTTCATTATCTCATTTGGCTTCAACTGTCACATATTTGCAAACGACAAACAAATCTATCTATCAACACATGATCTCTCCCTGTGGCCTAGTTAGGAACATTTGATTGCTTTATTCAAATTGCTTCATAGGTAACCCTCTGTCAACAGAACTTTTTATACACGTCTGTCTCTGCAAAGCCTTCGCTGGATGAAAGTTTAACTTGTATCTCAGTTAATGTCTCAAATTGGTAGAGTTTTTAATTTGATTTAAATGTATAAATCACTATAATTTAAGTTCTCTGAAACTCTCCAATTTATTTACTTTATATAACATAGAGACAAATATTATGGCATGGCAGATAAACTCATTTAAATTATTTAATGAGTCAGCTACCAATTTCACTGTAAAATAACATTATTTACTGCAAATTCAAGCTGAAAATCAGATCTAATGAGATATGTTAACACGTAATACACAAGGTAAAAAACAAACAGTTCATTTAAGTCCAATTTTTTACATTTACCAAAAAAAAAACACTATTTGCAACTTTGATTACTGTAACTTTGTGTCTGTGGGCCTCCCTACTGATTTGCCTTTTCTATGTTTATAGGTTGAACCTTTAGCTTTGTTGTTGTTGTTCAATCGTTCAGTCGTGTCTGACACTCTGTGACCCTATGGACTGCAGCATGCCAGGCACATCTATGTCTCTGGTTGTGCTCATCCATACGGTTTTCATGGCAAAGATACTGGAGTGGGTTGCCAGTTTCTTTTCCAGTGGACGGCTATTTGACTGACCTCTCTGCTATGACCTTCCCATCTTGGATGACCCTACATATTTTCTTGTTAACGTCCTTAATTTGCTTCTGTTTATATATATATTTGTATGTTGATTAATGGGGAACTAAAAATAGGTTAACATAAACATAGTTTTCCCTGACCCTTTAAGGCCAGCAAGGTCATCTTTTCTAGATCTTCTCTGAACTGAATTGTAGATTGATCCGGATGAAGACAAAAACACACACCACATTGAAATTTACAGCCTTATTAAATTGCAATTCAGTAAATTCTAAAGGGCTCTATATAAGCACATAGCATTTTTTTTTTACAGAAGTTTTTAGTTAGTGAAGACCTTGCTTTTGGATAGGAGTTCACTGACTAAAAACTTCTGTAAATAAAATATGCTCTGTGCTTATATAGAGCCCTTTAGAATTTACCGAATTGCAATTTAATAAGGCTGATGGTCTATTGTCTCTTTTGGAGAACAACATATACCTTTCTCACCTCCATATCAGGGAAACTTTGCCAATTGTCTCAAAAGAGAAAAAAAATCCTCACTGACCCCAGATTCTGGTGATCCTCCCTGGATCAATACTCCTCGAGTTATCCAGGATAACCCCTTAATTCCCTTTTTATTTCAAAATATATCCAATCCTTTTTTAAAGCAAATATATATATATATATATATATATATATATATATATATATATATATATATATATATATTTATTTTGCACCGGGGTCGCCACTATTACTTTTTAGCTAATGTTGGGAAATTCCAAGTTGCTCAATGTTTTGCAGTTAATGTTGGTAATTGCCATGTTGCTCAATGTTTTAAAGTTAATGATGGAAAATTCCAAGTTGCTAAAATTTTTGTACTTAATGTTGGTTATTGCCATGTTGATCAATGTTTTGCAGTTAATGTTGGTAAATTCCAAGTTGCTCAATGTTTAGTAGTTAATGTTGGTAAATTCCAAGTTGCTCAATGTTTAGTAGTTAATGTTGGTAAATTCCAAGATGCTCAATGTTTTGCAGTTAATGTTGGTAAATTCCAAGTTGCTCAAATTTTTGTATTTAATGTTGGTTATTGCCATGTTGCTCAATGTTTTGCAGTTAATGTTGGTAAATTCCAAGTTGCTCAATGTTTTGTAGTTAATGTTGGTTATTGCCATGTTGCTCAATGTTTTGCAGTTAATATTGGTAAATTCCAAGTTGCTCAATGTTTTGCAGTTAATATTGGTAAATTCCAAGTTGCTCAATGTTTTGTAGTTAATGTTGGTAAATTCCAAGTTGCTCAATGTTTTGCAGTTAATATTGGTAAATTCCAAGTTGCTCAATGTTTTGTAGTTAATGTTGGTAAATTCCAAGTTGCTCAATGTTTTGTAGTTAATATTGGTAAATCCAAAGCAGTTCAATGTTTAATTTTTCGATGATGTTTTGTTGTTTTTGTTCAATCCTTCAGTCATGTCCTACTCTTGGCAACCATATGGATGTATCACTCCAGGCACATATATGTGTTTATGGTTGTGCTTATCTATATGGTTTTCTTGGCAAAGATAACGGAGAAGGTTGCCAGTTCCTTCTCCAGTGGACCAAGATTTGTCTAACCTTTCTGCTATGACTTGCCCATCTTAGGCGACACTACATTATATAACTCACAGCTTCACTGAGGTACACAAGCCCCTTCACCACAACCAGGTAGCGATCCAGAAGGGGAGTTAATGTTAAGTTCAAGTTCCTATAAATGGGCTCCCAGCCCCTGTATAAAACATCCCCCTTGTTGGATGAAGTGTCAGAGCTGTATTTTGTACCGGGCCAGATCTTTATTATTTTTACAAGTGAGACCTTCAATCCTTTACCGAAGATACTTGGCAACAGTGTATGTGAGCCGAGAAGACACTTTCAGATCCGGAACAAGATCCTAACTATTGGGATTCCTGTGAGTGGCCGGTCCAGCTGGCTCTGTTCTGTGACAATAAATATAAGTTTAGTCAAAAATCCATATATCCCAACGCCCCACTCTCTCCCAAAAAGGGATTGTAAGCAAAAAAAGCCTTGCGTATATTTTCCTTGGCCCAAATCACCATCATTTAATGACATATTGTACATTAATTTTTATTTTACAAATAAATAGAGAACTTTGTAAGTTGTATATTGTAAAGGTTAATAATGCATTATCTGAAAAAGAAAACTTAATCTAACACCCTGATAGAATGTGATTTGTCTCACAAAATATTCTCTCAATGACTTGGACTTGATTAGTGTTTGCTTCTGGCTGAAGAGAAAAATAAAATTGCAATCTATTGTGAGCACAGATGGCTGGTTTTATTACAGTGAATGAATTAGACTTCAGCATTTCAGTATTATGCAAGATGTGTTTAGGTGAATAATAACATTAGCAATTTAATCTCTTGCTAGAATGCTCTTTGTTCTCTTGATACATATTTAGAAAGGGCAGGAAAATGATCAGACGAGGTGAGCCAAGAGCTTCCTGTCTGCTGTCAAAATCCAGATTTTGGTGGCATTTACAAAACTTGCAAATAGAAGTTTCAGGACTGAAATTAATTATTTTCAGTACAGTCATAGAGGACAGATATACTAAACGGTGAAGTGATGGCGATATCTTGGAGAAATTCTTCATATTAAGTTGTTCCTTACTACAGGCATAGAGGACAGATATACTAAAGGGTGAAGTGATGACGATATCTTGGAGAAATTCTCCATATTAAGTTATTCCTCATTACAGTCATAGAGGACAGATATATTAAAGGGTGAAGTGATGGCGATATCTTGGAGATACTCTCCATATTAAGTTGTTCCTTACTACAGACATAGAGGACAGATATAATAAACAGTGAAGTGATGGCAATATCTTGGGGAAATTCTCCATATTAAGTTATTCCTCATTACAGTCATAGAGGACAGATATACTAAAGGGTGAAGTGATGGAGATATCTTGGAGAAATTCTCCATATTAAGTTATTCCTCATTACAGTCATAGAGGACAGATATACTAAAGGGTGAAGTGATGGCAATATCTTGGGGAAATTCTCCATATTAAGTTATTCCTCATTACAGGCATAGAGGACAGATATATACTAAAGGGTGAAGTGATGGCGATATCTTGGGGAAATTCTCCATATTAAGTTATTCCTCATTACAGTCATAGAGGACAGATATACTAAAGGGTGAAGTGATGGAGATATCTTGGAGAAATTCTCCATATTAAGTTATTCCTCATTACAGGCATAGAGGACAGATATACTTAACGGTGAAGTGATGGAGATATCTTGGAGAAATTCTCCATATTAAGTTGTTCCTCATTATAGTCATAGAGGACAGATATACTAAACAGTGAAGTGATGGCGATATCTTGGAGAAATTCTCCATATTAAGTTATTCCTCATTACAGGCATAGAGGACAGATATACTAAAGAGTGAAGTGATGGCGATATTTTGGACATACTCTCCATATTAAGTTATTCCTCATTACTGTCATAGAGGACAGATATACTAAACAGTGAAGTGATGGAGATATCTTGGAGATACTCTCCATATTAAGTTATTCCTCATTACAGGCATAGAGGACAGATATACTAAAGGGTGAAGTGATGGAGATATCTTGGAGATACTCTCCATATTAAGTTATTCCTCATTACAGTCATAGAGGACAGATATACTAAAGGGTGAAGTGATGGCGATATCTTGCAGATACTCTCCATATTAAGTTATTCCTCATTACAGGCATAGAGGACAGATATACTAAAGGGTGAAGTGATGGAGATATCTTGCAGATACTCTCCATATTAAGTTATTCCTCATTACAGTCGTAGAGGACAGATATACTAAAGGGTGAAGTGATGGCGATATCTTGCAGATACTCTCCATATTAAGTTATTCCTCATTACAGGCATAGAGGACAGATATACTAAAGGGTGAAGTGATGGAGATATCTTGCAGATACTCTCCATATTAAGTTATTCCTCATTACAGGCATAGAGGACAGATATACTAAAGGGTGAAGTGATGGAGATATCTTGGAGATACTCTCCATATTAAGTTATTCCTCATTACAGTCATAGAGGACAGATATACTAAAGGGTGAAGTGATGGAGATATCTAGGAGAAATTCTCCATATTAAGTTATTCCTCATTATAGTCATAGAGGACAGATATACTAAACGGTGAAGTGATGGCGATATCTTGGAGAAATTCTCCATATTAAGTTGTTCCTCATTATAGTCATAGAGGACAGATATACTAAACAGTGAAGTGATGGCGATATCTTGGAGAAATTCTCCATATTAAGTTATTCCTCATTACAGGCATAGAGGACAGATATACTAAAGAGTGAAGTGATGGCGATATTTTGGACATACTCTCCATATTAAGTTATTCCTCATTACTGTCATAGAGGACAGATATACTAAACAGTGAAGTGATGGAGATATCTTGGAGATACTCTCCATATTAAGTTATTGCTCATTACAGTCATAGAGGACAGATATACTAAAGGGTGAAGTGATGGTGATATCTTGAAAAAATTCTCCATATTAAGTTATTCCTCATTACAGTCATAGAGGACAGATATACTAAAGGGTTAGGTGATAGTGATATCTTGGAGATACTCTCCATATTAAGTTATTCCTCATTACTGTCATAGAGGATAGATATACTAAAGGGTGAAGTGATGGCGATTTCTTGGATATACTTTCCATATTAAGTTATTCATCATTACAGGCATAGAGGACAGATATACTAAACCGTGAAGTGATGGCGATATTTTCGAAAAAATTCTCCATATTAAATTATTCCATTAGGCATATATACTAAAGTTTTCATCCCCACTTAAGTGATGCAGAGGGGGTTCCAAATATAGTATAGTTTATAACTATAGGTAATAAAATGAAGTTTATTATTTGGATATTATAATTTGCCATATTTAGCTGCCAAACCAAGATTTTACTCTTTTGCTAATGATAGATCATTTGCCTTAGTTATTTGAGGCATTGGGTCCAGTTTCTTGAGTGCACTCAAGACAATGGAACCAGTGCCCCAGGAGCAAATCAGAAAGTTAGCAACTTGGTTTGTGGGTGGATCAGAAAAGCTGAATGACAGCTAAATATTGCAGTCTTTATTGTTAGTTTAATAGTGATATACATTTTTTAAATAACATTCAGTTAATAAAGTTCTTGTTATTACTTACAGTATTAAATTATACCAATTTGGGAACCGCTTCTGTTTTATTTTACTATATGTGTCTCCTAATCTTATACTGTATGTATTCAAAATAATACTGGGTGTCTACTAACTAATAATATAAACCAATGACTACAGCAGCAGTGAAAACATTACTATGAAAAATATATCTCAATGTAGCTCCATGTAGAGAATAATTTAAAGTAAAATATTAAAAATAACATTTCCAACAGTCCTCAAAGTTAACTAAATTGAGCACTTTTAGAATGATATCCCCTCTGAAACATATATACATAGAAACATATAAAGCAGTGATGGGCAACCTGTCTCGCTTGAAGGGCCATGTATGTAGCACTTGGGTCCTTAAGAAGGCCTCATGATCTGTTTAATCATTTTTATTTTAGGTTAAATGGCAAAATCACTTATTTGTTAATAGCAGAACAATAAGAGATGGGTAAAAGGAACTGTGTATTATTAAAAAGGACATTCCCTAACACCGGGGTCACATAGGAATTATCTGAGGGTTGCATGTGGTACTGGGCTGTATGGTGCCCACCACTGAATTAAAGCATCACTGTGCCAAACAAATAACAATATTATATATATATATGTTGTTCAGTCGTTGAGTTGTGTCCGACTCTCCGTGGCCCTATGGACTGCATCACGCCAGGAACATCTTGTGTCAAGTTGTGCTGATCCATAAGGTTTTCATGGCAAAGATACTGGAGTGGGTTGCCAGTTCCTTTTCATGATTTGTCTGACCTCTCTGCGACCGGCCCATCTTCGGTGACCATGGTACAGCTCACAGCTTCACTGATGTACACAAGCCCCTTCACCACGACAAGGTAGCATACCAGAAGGGGATATATTTGTTCCCTTGTCGCCATTAAGGAGCTTGTGTATCTCAATGAAGCTGTGAGCTATACCATGTAGGGTCACCCACGATGGGCAGGTCATAGTAGAGAGGTCAGACAAATTGTGGTCCACTGGAGAAGAAACTGCAACTGAATAATCACAACCAGAGACGTAACGATAGATGTGCCTGGCATGCTGCAGTCCATAGGGTCATGGAGAATAGGACACGACTGAATGACTGAACAACAATAAAAAGTTGATACCTGTGCTGGTGGATACATAAGTTGAAGCTGTGTGTGTGAGTTGGGTGTTTACATTTTGGTAGAGCTTTTGGTTGCATTTCCTGAAGTAAGGAATCTCCTTCTGCGCCAGTAACGGCAAAATATATAGTGTCAATTTTAATCTTATCCAATTACCTTAAGAAAGCCACTCTCTTTCCTCTACCCCACTACCTTCTCCATTGATAACTACAAGCACACACCCATCATGATTTAGCTCTCAGGATGTGTAACAAACACAAAATGGATTCCCACACTCATAAACTGAGTTTAAAAAAAAATCCGATTTCCCCTCAAAATGTTTTATGCCCATGTGTTTGTTGTTGTTGTTTATTAATTTAGTTGTGTCCGACTCTCTGTGACCCTATGGACCGCAGCACACCAGTCACATATATCATTATGTCTCTGCTTGTGCTTATCTATAAGTTGTCTTGGCAAAGATACTGGAGTGGGGTGCCAGTTTCTTCTCCAGTGGGACCACAATTTGTCTGTCCTCCCTGCTTTGATCTGCCCATCTTAAGTGACCCTACATGGTATAGCTCACAGCATCATTGAGGTACACAAGCCCCTTCAGCACAACAAGGTAGTGATCCAGAAGAGAGCCAATGTATTATATATTGTTATTTTGGAACATACTTGACAAACACATCTAGTATATATTTTTCTTAAGCTGCAGTGATCCTTTAAGAAATAACAGCAAAAACTCAATGAGCCATATTTACTGTAGTGGGGGTGGGCAAGTTCGGACCTGAAGAGCCCCACACAGGCCCTGATTTGAGTATTTGAGTATCTCTCTGGACATATGTGAGTCAATCAGGATGACTGATAGTGATAGTCTTGTCTTTACATAGCAGCAGGGATAACCTCAAATCCAGGCCTGTGTGGGTACTATAGGGTTAAGGGAGGGGAACTGTCAAAAATATCCTGTTGTAGTACATATACCTCAATGGATATCATAGGAATAGAGGGATTCTACAAGAGTTCACATCACCTTTTAGTATACCTGTCCCAATGTGTTTATATACACAATATCAGACTAAACCTGGGAGCTTGTAATTGGTCCAACTGCATTGATTTGAATGATATTGGTTTGAGCCTCTGAATCCACAGAGATCTTTTTTTAATAAGTGTTACAGCCCCCAAACATTCATTGTGTTCACAAGCAATAATCTGGAGATGTAATGGGAAATAAATATTGCAATGCGGATGTTATACACGAACAAATAAACTTTTATAGAGAAAACTAAAACAATACTCACCACACGTCACAAATGAAAAACCAACAAGAAGTTATGTTTAAAAGTTGGCAAAGTTTTTTTATAATAAGAATATCTGTTATTATGCTGATTTAATCATCTGTGAATGCTTAGCATATTTATCATTCTACACTAGAGTTGGGCAAGTTCGGCCCTGGAGGGCCACACACAGGCCAGGATTTGGGGATATTCCTGTTGCGTACAGGTGAGACTATCCTGATTGACTCAGGAAATCCTCAAATCAAGGACCTTGAAGTTTGATCTTGCCCACCCCTGCTCTACACTGTTATAGCCATGGTTGGATTACCCATTAGGCAGACTAGACAGCTGCCTAGGGGTGCTTCCCTGTGAGGGGCTCCACTTAAAAAAAAAAAAATGGTTCCTGGCTTAAATAAAATTAAATGCTGCAGATCATAGACTGGCTACTAGGGGGTAACCACCTAGAACAGGAGTGTCCAAACTTGGTCCTGGAGGGTCGCACCCAGGCCTTGATTTGAATATATCCTTTCTGTGCACAGGTGAGTCAATCAGGATGACTAAAGAAGCGATTGACTCACCTGTGCACAGCAGGGTTATCATCGAATCCAGGCATGTGTGTGGCCCTCCAGGACCGAGTTTGGATACCCCTGACAGAGAACAAGAGAGTTACAACAGCAAAAGGAATTTACATGCACAGGAACGGCAAGAATCTGTCATTGCATACCTTGCATACTCAATTGCAGGGGCTCCTCCACTTCACTGCCTAGGAGCTCCATTTGAGGATTTATTTTCTGTGCACAGGTGAGTCAACTGGGATGACTGAAGAAGTCATAGTCTCACCTGAAAGCAGGGATATCCTCAGATCCTGTCCTGTGTGGGGCTCTCCTCTAGGACCGAACGTGCCCACCTCTGCTGCAGTCCAACATTCTCAATATGCTCATTTATAGAACTAAATTTGATAGGGGCCAAATGTTTTTAGAAGGCAAACACAGGTAGGTGCAATTATGTTGTAATGAAAGCCACTATTCTTGTTTCTGTATATTATTATTATATTTATTTGTGACACGCCAACATATTCCGTAGCGCTATACAGGGGTTAAGTACATGGCAAAAACAAAATTAACACCTTACAAAGAATGGAGGGCCCTGTTGTTTAGCTTAAAATCAAATGTACAAGCAACAATGTAGTTTTATAATTTATCCTTGACCTTTAGTGTTTCAGATGTTAGCAGATTCTAAGCAGGACTGTGGTACAAAAAAGGATGGGAGAGTTTCTGCCCAGGAGGCTGTTCTGAAAGGACTATATATCTACCTACATCCTTGCAATGGCCACTGCAGGCAAAGCTAGGCTGTTCAAAATAATAGATAAGACAGCCTCTTGGGCAGAGCTTCTCTCACACATTGAACACATAATAATGGTGGAGAGAAGCAGCTTTGCTAATCCTTAAAACTCTTAAAGGACCACTGTGAATATTGCTGTGTTTGTTTGTTGTACATGGGCTTTTTAAAACAGTACAAAGTTTAAAATACATAGGAATTAAATGTGTTATCTTAGCTTTTAAGTTGTGTGTTTTCTCCTCACATAGGGTTGTGTATCTCCTCCTCCTGTGTCACCAGGGGTGTCGTCAGCACTTCTTAGTTTCTGGACTAAAAATAAAGTCAGAACAGTCAGACTGGTTTAGACTGAGCATGCTCAGTTAAGGAGGTTATACTGGTTCATGCTCTGCCACTGAAGGGCTCTGTGGGACAGCTGCAAACAAGTTACAATAGAGCTGTTACCTCTTGTAGCCAGTGGGTAAGAGCTAATGATGTCATGGTGGAGGACCAGAGTCATCAGCCCAGCCTGCTTCCAAGCTCAAGGATAGTTCAGCAGACAGAGAGAGTTGGTCATGCCACTGATAGCCACTGGCATGAGGAGATACACAGCTATGCTTGAGGGGAAAATTGACAGATTAAAAACGAACAAAAATTGATAACTTTTTTCTAAACTGCAGTGAGTTTTACTTGTAAATACACTACTGTAATGCTTTAAGTTTTAGAAGGGACTTTGAAATTAATTTCTTCAGATGCAGAATGTATTAATAAAAAGTTACTAAATAAACAAATTAAGGCCTGTAGTATGGCTTCTGCAGCGACACTGTAATCCTCTGAATAATTCAAGAGAAATGTTGTACTATTAGTAAAAAAATGGTCATCCTGCTCTGTCACAGCCTAGTTCTAAAGACATGTAAGTTATTTAATTATTCTAAACTTCCATTGTATATATGACATATAAACTGATGAGACAACATGTACACACTATTATATATATTCCATTTTCCTGGGGAGGATCTAGCTGATCTGGTGTAAGTGGTGCAATGCACCAGAGCCCTGCTTTTGGGGGGCCCTAGCTAATACTTTTTGTGTATGTTACTGGGCCCTAAGGGCCTACCCACCATGGACCACCCTGTGACTGCCCCCCTGGGTCCCCCTGAGACACACCCAATAATGAAGCAAATCATGCATGCGCAATTTTGCACCAGCGACTGCACACTCTCAACACTTTGTTCCGGCACTTTGTTCCGGCAGGACTCTAGGGATTTGGCCAATTGAATAGGGCTCAAAATAAGCACAGACTATAAATATATATAAAAATAAACATTTTTGAAGTTAATCAGGGAAATGTCACGAAGCTAATTATTAATTAGAAAACAATTTGCCTGGAGGCCCCTGTGATACTTTGGTTAAGTCTGCATTTATGTGAGGGGCATATATGTTTTTGTGGCTAATTAATATGCTTGACCTGCTCGTCTGCATAGTATGACAGCAAAAACTACACGTAATTACCCAGGATTGATTGACTGTATAACACAACATTTACCCAGTTTTTCATGCTGTTTAATAACAACCAATCAACCAACCAATGTAAAGCTTTTGCTCCTCTGAGGACCTTCAGCGCTCATTGCGAGCGTCTCTCCTTGTGTACTTTTGCTCCTCTGAGCACCTTTGGTGCTCATTGCGAATCTCTCCCCTCGAGTCCTTCAAGTTTTGTGCTTTGCAATGATCATCTTCGGCACTCATCGCAAACACAGATATATAAGTGCAGTGTTAAATATACAATTTGTTTGTGCAGTGTAATTTAGAAAATGTTTTCAGGTCTCAGAGCATACTAAAGTGATTTAAATATGTAACTGCTTTGAGAGTCCTATCGCTGGCATCCAATGAGCAGTAATCCAGACATATAAGTGTTGTGTAAAATGTACATTTTTTTTAGTGTAGTGGAAAGTATACATTTTTAGTTTCCATTACTAATTATTAAATGAATGTACGTTAACAATTAATTAGCAATGAATAAATGTATTAGGAAATGCAAAGCATTAATGTATTCATAATGTAAAGGCAGTGTAAAATATGCTATTTAGCGTATTTTTTTTTTTTTAGATATACATTTTTTTAATAATAATTAATTAATTATAAATGAATATACTTTGCCAATTTCTAATTAACATATCCAGCAAGTAATATCCTGAAGAGCTAACAATCTCTTTTTATTTTCCTGCAGCATACAATGTACAGTTGGACTGTTGCTGCCCTGAGGAAAAAGTGTCAGCAATGTGTCAAGTGTGCAGTATAAATAGGCTGCGTGCGCGAGGCCAAACCGTTGGTATTTGTTGTGTAAAGCGCCATTTTAGATTCGTAATGTTATTAGTTGCAAGTTAGTGTTGTAAAATGGCGTAGATTGTCTATGTGTAACGCGGCTCGCGAGCATTTTCCATCCTTTCTAATAGTGTATTTTGTACCTCGTACGTTCCTGGGTCAAAGTAGTACGTGCCTGGCGGTGTTTTGAGCTGTACGGGGTCATGTAGCCTCGTTTTCATTTTTTTCGGCATCCATTTTTTTTCTCGCTTAGCCGATTTTTGAGTGCCGAAACTCAGCAAATTTGGCTTAAATTTGCGTGCAACCTCACTCCCAGACGTCCTGGCTGCCCGCCCGTGCTGTGTGTGAGCTTTTGGTTTTTTCCTGTTTATCGATTTGCTAGGTTCGGCCGTTAACTTCGTATTTTTCCCACGGCTTGCAAGTCCCTCGTTTCCTAACTGCTTGGAGGCTAAGTCCCGCGTACTTCAATGTCTGAACTGCTCGCATCGTGTTACTGCCTAAGTCCTGCGTTTTTCAATGCCTCAACAGCTCGCCTCGCTTTGTAAGGCTTGCAGGAGCGCCTTTGGCTCTAACTTCTGCCTACGTCCCGCATGATTCACTGCCTCAACTGCTCTCATCGCCTAAGTGCTCCGAGTTTCAGTGCCTCAACTGCTCGCCTCGTTTTGCGAGGCTCGCAGCGGATGAGTGCCTTTGGCGCTCATCTGCTGAATGCTCCTAGCTCGGAAGACTTCTGTGTTTCAACGGCTCGCAAATGTGACAACAAATAGCAGTTTGACAATTATAATATGTGATATATATATATACTAGCGAATTGCCCGTCAAAAAATAACGGTCAATAAAAGAATTGTTGAAATGCCGTTTGCCACACTATGTGAGTGTACTTAGTGCCTCAACTATATAGACCCCTCTAACACAGTAATGAACGCATGTAATAACACTATAAGTGCCATGAGGATCATCCAGGACCCTCATGACCCAAAGTGTAAGCACTACACCATTTTAACCCGGTCACTTATGGGGGTCTATCCAGACCCTCATAAGCCTCTATTTAACCCCATCAGTCCCATTAGGGTATATTATAACCATTATGGGCCTGTTACAACCCAACATTAACCACATAAGTGCCATGACGGTCCTCAAGGACCATCATGACACTAAGTATAAACACTACACTGCACTATACCCCCCCAATAAAACATTAAATATCAACTAAACACCTTCTACACCTATTAACACCTACACTACCTACCTATCGCATAATAACCCCCCACCACGCTAATTACAGAAAACAAAAAAACTCAAGTCATCAAAAATAAAAAATCTACATTACATAAAACAAAAAAAACTAAATCACAAAAAATAAAAAATGTACATTACAGAAAATAAAAAAACCTAAGTCACAAAAAATAAAAAATAAACATTACAGAAAATAAAAAAATACATTACAGCCCCCCCCACTACAGAAAAAAAAAATACACACTTGAAAAGGAAATACATATAATACATACAATACAATACAAATAAAATGAAATACAATACAATACAACCCTATCTAATATACAATACATCCTATCTATCTAATATACATCCCCCGATCTATCTAATATACAATACTATCTATCTAAAATACATCCTATCTATCTAATATACATCCCCTATCTATCTAATATACAATAAATACTATCTACATACTATACATCCCCCAATCTATCTAATATACAATACATGCTATCTCTATATAGCAACCCTAATTCTAAGCTAAAATAAAATAATTAAGACCACTTACCTTTGAGATGTTTCTTCAGATCAGCAACCTAGGGTAAAAAAGATTAAAAAAATTACTACAAAACGTTTACATAAAATAAATAAACATAGTACATATTCTAAATATTCTACTCACCTTTCCAGCATGTCCCGTTCTTCTTCTTTTCCACTTCTCCAGTGCAGCCCCTGTTAAAAAAGAACATAACATTAGTACACATACATAAACATAAAACAAAGTAAAATAAACATAATCTACATTGTACTTACCTCCCCGTGATGTCCCTGGCCTCCTCCTCTTCTGCTCCGGATGGGCCCTGGAAGCATCCATGCTCTAAAAAAAATGATAAAAAAAACAACAGAGATCCGCACTTGCGGATGTCCCCGACGCTAATGAGCCTTCTACGGAGTGTTCCAGAATAAAATTGGCAATAGCGGCTTCTGATTGGCTGAAACCTCTGTATATCAAATTCAGCCAATGAGAAGACGCCAATTGTGAGCCAATGAGAAAGGGATACACCCCAAAATCCTACTCTGATTTGATAACGCACCTTTATTGCCATCAGTGAATCACAATGGGATACACCCCCATGGGGTGATTGGCTGAAGACATCTGCGCCTTCCCATTGGCTGTAATACTGATTGACATTGACAACAGCCAATGAGAAGGTGCAAATGCCTTCAGCCAATCAGTACGTGGGGGTGTATTCCATTGTGATTGGCTGAAGGCATCTGCGCTTTGTGCTTGATTTAAATAAAGATTGACAGGAGCATTATCCAATCAGAGTGGGATTTTAGGGTGAATCCCTTTCTGATTGGCTCACACATTGGCGCTTCCTGATTGGGTGAATTTGATAGACAGAGTTTTCAACCAATCAGAAGGCGCCATTGCCTATTTTCTTCTGAAAAAGTCTCCGGGAGGCTCATTAGCGTTGGGAATGTCCGCGAGTGCTGATGTCCGTGATATATATATTCTTTTAAAGCGCGGTTGCAGGGCAGGGCAGAAGAGGAGGAGGCCGGAGACATCGCGGGGAGGTAAGTACAATGTAGATTATGTTTATTTTATTTTGTTTTTATGCTTATGTATGTTGTATTAATGTTATGTTTTTTTTTTAACAGGGGCCGCACCGGAGAAGAGGAAAAGAAGGAGCACGGGGACATGCTGGAAAGGTGAGAAGAATATTTAGAATGTTTATAATGTTTATTTATTTACTGTAAATGTGTTGCACTGATTTTTTTTTTTTTTTTCCTAGGTGTCTGATCTGAAGGGACATCTGCAAAGGTAAGTGGTCTTAATTATTTTATTTTAGATTAGAATTAGATTATTTTATATATAGATAGCATTTATTGTATGTAAGCTAGGGGTATGTGTTTTATATAGATAGCATAGCATGTATTGTATATTAGATTGTGGTATTTAGATAGATTGGGGGATGTATATTAGATAGATAGGATGTATATTAGATAGATAGTATTTATTGTATATTAGATAAATTGGGGGATGTATATTATATAGATAGGATGTATATTTGATTATGGTATTTATTTAGATAGATTGGGGGATGTATATTAGATAGATAGGATGTATTGTACAGTGGATATAAAAAGTCTACACACCCCTGTTAAAATGTCCAGTTTCAGAACTTTTTCCACCTTTAATGTGACCTATAAACTGTACAACTCAATTGAAAAACAAACTGAAATCTTTTAGGTGGAGGGAAGAAAAATAAAAAATAAAAATAATATGTTTGCATAAGTCTGCTCACCCTCTTATAACTGGGGATGTAGCGGTGTTCAGAATTAAGCAATCACATTCCAAATCGTGTTAAATAGGAGTCAGCATTCACCTGCCATCATTTAAAGTGCCTCTGATTAACCCCAAATAAAGTTCAGCTGCTCTAGTTGGTCTTCCCTGAAATTTTCTTAGTCGCATCCCACAGCAAAAGCCATGGTCCACAGAGAGCTTCCAAAGCATCAGAGGGATCTCATTGTTAAAAAGTATCAGTCAGGAGAAGGGTACAAAAGAATTTCCAAGGCATTAGATATACCATGGAACACAGTGGAGAAAATATGGCACAACAGTGACATTACCAAGAACTGGAGCTCCCTCCAAAATTGATGAAAAGACTAGAAGAAAACTGGTCTGGGAGGCTACCAAGAGGCCTACAGCAACATTAAAGGAGCTGCAGGAATATCTGGCAAGTACTGGCTGTGTGGTACATGTGACAACAATCTCTCGTATTCTTCATATGCCTCGGCTATGGGGTAGAGTGGCAAGATGAAAGCCTTTTCTTACGAAGACAAACATCCAAGCCAAGCTACATTTTGCAAAAACACATCTGAAGTCTCCCAAAAGCATGTGGGAAAAGGTGTTATGGTCTGATGAAACCAAGGTTGAACTTTTTGGCCATAATTCCAAAAGATATGTGTGGCGCAAAAACAACACTGCACATCACCAAAAGAACACCATACCCACAGTGAAGCATGGTGGTGGCAGCATCATGCTTTGGGGTTGTTTTTCTTCAGCTGGAACTGGGACCTTAGTTATGATAGAGAGAATTATGAACAGTTCCAAATACCAGTCAATATTGGCACAAAACCTTCAGGCTTCTGCTAGAAAGCTGAACATGAAGAGGAACTTCATCTTTCAGCATGACAACGACCCAAAGCATACATCCAAATCAACAAAGGAATGGCTTCACCAGAAAAAGATTAAAGTTTTGGAATGGCCCAGCCAGAGCCCAGACCTGAATCCGATTGAAAATCTGTGGGGTGGTCTGAAGAGGGCTGGGCACAGGAGATGCCCTCGCAATCTGACAGATTTGGAGTGTTTTTGCAAAGAAGAGTGGGCAAATCTTTCCAAGTAAAAATGTGCCATGCTGATAGACTCATACCCAAAAAGACTGAGCGCTGTAATAAAATCAAAAGGTGCTTCAACAAAGTATTAGTTTAAGGGTGTGCATACTTATGCAACCATATTATTTTTTTAATATATTTTTTCTTCCCTCTACCTAAATGATTTCAGTTTGTTTTTTCAATTGAGTTGTACAGTTTATAGGTCACATTAAAGGTGGAAAAAGTTCTGAAATGATTTATCTTTGTCTCTTTTTTTACAGCACTGAAACCTGACATTTTAACAGGGGTGTGTAGACTTTTTATATCCACTGAATATTAGATAGGGGTGTATTGTATTGTATTTTATTTCATTTTATTTGTATTGTATGTATTTGTATTGTATGTATTATATGTATTTCCCTTTCAGGTGTGTAATTTTTTTTAATTTTCTGTAGTGGGGGGGGGGGGGGGGGGGGGGGGGGGGGGGGGGGGGTTGTAATGTATTTTTTTATTTTCTGTAATGTTCCTTTTTTATTTTTTGTGATTTAGTTTTTTTATTTTCTGTAATGTAGATTTTTAATTTTTTGTGATTTAGTTTTTTATTTTCTGTAATGTAGATTTTGTATTTTTTGTGATTTTGTTTTTTTATTTTCTGTAATTAGAGTGGTGGGGGGTTATTAGGGGGTAGGTAGGTAGTGTAGGTAGGTAGTGTAGGTGTTAATAGATTAGTGTAGAGGGTGTTTAGTTGATATTTAATGTTTTATGGGGGGGTATAGTGCAGTATAGTGTTCATACTTACACTTATGTGGTTAATGTTGGGTTGTAACAGGCCCATAATGGTCTTAATATACCCTTATGGGACTGATGGGGTTAAATAGAGGCTTATGAGGGTCTGTATGGACCCCCATGAGTGACAGGGTTAATTAGCAGTTTATGGGGGTCTGTATTGACCCCCATGAGTGAGGGGGTTAACTAAGGGCTTATGGAGGTCTATATTGACCCCCATGAGTGAAAGGGTTAATGAAGTGCTTATGGGGGCTGTATTGACCCTCCTGAGTGTCGGGGTTAATTAAGTGTTTATGGGGGTCTGTATTGACCCCCATGAGTGCCAGGGTTATTTGTGGGCTTATGTGGGTCTTTATTGACCCCCATGAGTGATAGGGTTAGTTATATGTATTATGGGCGTCTGTATTGACCCCCATGAGTGACAGGGTTAATTAGGGGTTTATGGGGGTCTGTATTGACCCCCATGAGTGAGGGTGTTCATTAAGTGCCTATGGGGGTCTGTATTGACCCCCATGAGTGACAGGGTTAATGAAGGGCTTATGGCGGTCTGTATTGACCCCCATGAGTGAGGGGGTTAATTAAGTGCTTATGGGGATCTGTATTGATCCCCATGAGTGACCCGGTTAATGAAGGGCTTATGTGGGTCTGTATTGACCCCCATGAGTGACAGGGTTAATGAAGGGCTTATGGGGGTCTGTATTGACCCCCATGAGTGACAGGGTAATTAAGGGCTTATGGGGGTCTGTATTGACCCTCCTGAGTGTCGGGGTTAATTAAGTGTTTATGGGGGTCTGTATTGAAACTCATGAGTGACCGGGGTAATGAAGGGCTTATGTGGGTCTGTATTGACCCCCATGAGTGACAGGGTTAGTGAAGGGCTTATGGGGGGTCTGTATTGACCCTCATGAGTGACGGGGTTAATGAAGGGCTTATGGGGGTTACCGCTGCGATGGTTAATGTGCGGTTAATGCACGTTTTCAAGCTTATCTCGGATCCCGTGGGGTTAATTGCAGGTTTATTTCGGATCCCTTCTTGGGTAAGTTGTACGTGGCTGGGCGGTCCTGAGTCTTTGAGCCTCTTTTTTGTTTTTTTCAGCGGACAATTTTTATTTCGCTTAGGGTATTTTCGTGTGTCTGAACTCAGGAATTTGGACTTAAATGGAGGTGTAACTTCACTTGCAGAAGTCCTGGGTGCCTCCCCTTGTTGTGGGTAAGCTTTTTATGTATTTTTAGTGGGTATTTATTGTGTTTTGACTGTTTTTAGGTGCGCGCGGTTTGCGAGGTCGTAATGGTGCCGCTTGTGGTGCCGCAGGTGTTTGTAACCACGTGTGAGGTGCCTTTGAGCCTCCACCTATGCAAATGTGGCCCCTCGCTTCGCAAGCGTCCGCATTTGCGGACACAACTGCGTCCCTCACTTCGTGAGGGATGCAGTTCTTGCGAGCTCGCAAAGCATGACGACGATTCGTAGTTTGACAACTATTATATGTGATATATATATATATGTGTATATGTATAAGATAGATAGATATTGATTGTTAAGTGGATGGATACATGGATTGATGATTGAATAAATGGATTGATAGATGGATGGCTGGATGATCAGTTGGTAGATGCATTTAAATAGATAGATAGATATACATTTATGTTTTGAGGTATTGAAAGGGAAAAGAAGGACCTGTAAGTGGGGCATGAGAGAGAACAAATCTGAATGGCCTAGTACAGCATAAAACCTAAATACACCATAGGTCTGGGTTTGACAGATAAACATCTTTTAATCAAGTCATGATTACTGTACCTTGCAGTTTTTTTTCCAAAGCAATTGCAACATATTTAACAATAAGGAAAAAGAAAAAAAAAAAACTGCTTCCAGATTTATTAGAATTCATTAAATGGAGGGGTTTAATTCCACACTTCTGCTGCGATTATCTGTCAACCATTCATGCAATTAAGAGAAAATATCTTTGCGTTTCCATGGTGCTGCAGCATCGCACTCGCACAGCCAGCCCACACAGGGCCTGTAAGCTATAAAATATTAATTCTCTACAAGCATACATTTGATATTCTCAGCTATCAGTAATCTAAACATTTATTACAGGCAATAGTAATTTAAAGTAACATAATGTGCAGCAAAAGAAACAAACATATCAATTGCAAGGCATTTTTTTCCAAGCTGAATGTTTTGGTGAAAACTATGAAAATACTATGATAAGATGTAATGATAAGGGAAAACGTTGAGGCACAGTATTGTTTCATATTTTAGGAACAGCTAAATTTTCCCATTAGGTTATATAGGTTAAAGGTGCCCTGGGATCTTTCCTGTTTCTTCCCTGCCAGCAGTGGTGTGCATCTGCCACTAGGTGACGTGCTGTTCAATTTGTTCTGAGAGTGAGGGCCAGATTTAAGGTTTAGGGTTAGGGCTTGGAGTTAGGGTTCAGGATTAGGGTAGTGCAAATTGTAAAATCGTGGAGCACACAGCGTGTCATTACTTTATTATGTGAAGCTTATCATCTGCCACTAACCTAACCCTTAACCCCAACCCATAGAGCCTTGCCCCTAACCCTGATTCTAACTTTTAACCTAACCCCAACCGCATCTGCCACTACCCTAAACCTGAACCCAAACCCTTGCCAGTAACCCTGATTCTATCTCTAATCCTAACCCCAACTGCATCTGCCACTACCTTAACCATAACCCTGAACGCTAGCTCCTAACCCTATGTCTAATCATAAACCTAACCCTAACCTTAATAACACAGCGTGCCACTACTTTACTATGTGAGTTTATCATCTGCCACTATCTTAACTCTAAACCCCAGCCCATAAACCTAAGTCTAACCATAAACCTAACCTTAACAACACAGTGTCCCACTACTTTACTATGTTAGCTTATCATCTGCCATTACCCTAACCCTAACCCTCAACCCTAGCTCCTAACCCTAACCATAAACCTAACCCTAATCTTAACAACACAGAGTGCCACTATTTTACTATGTTAGTTTATCATCTGCCTCTAGCCTAAACCTAACCCTAAACCCTTGCACCCAACCCAAAGTCTAACAGTAAACATATCCCTAACCTTAACAACACAGTGTGCCATTACTTTACTATGTGAGCTTATCATCTGCCACTAGCCTAACCCTAAACCATAAGTATAACCCTAACTGTAGCAGCAAATTGAACAAAGTTTGGGTGTGCCACTGTAGCGCCACCTAGTGGACACTGCACGCCAATGCTGGTAGCATTCAAAAAGGAAAGGTCCATCACTTGTAATCCTACATTTTAAATATACTATTTTAAAGAACTAAATGGGAAACCGTTTGACTTGCCCTTCAAAAATGACGGCAATAAAAAGTGAAGCCTGGCAATGCTGTTTGCCACACAATGGGAGCCTCTCCCCCCTCGTCTTTACTGGACTCACGGGGCTCGAATGAGCGCCTTTGGTGCTCATTGAAAGCCTCCCCCCCTCTACCTCTCCCACCCTCTACTTTACTGGCCTCACGATGAGTGCCTTTGGCGCTCATTGCGAGTCTCTCCCCCTGTCTACTTCCTCCCTTGTGTCTCATTTCCCCCTTCCTCTCCCTCCCTTGTGTCTCCTTTCCCCCTCATCTCCCTTCCTTCTGTCTCCTTCCCCCATGTGTTGTTACTCCCTCTCCCTCCCGTGTCTCTAATCCCTCCCCTGTGATTCTATCCATCCTGTGTCTCTTTCCCCCCTCTCCCTCCCATGAGTCTCTTTCCCCCTCCCCTGTGTCTCTTTCCCCCCTCTCCCTCCCCTGTGTCTCTTCCACCCTCCCCTGTGTCTGTCCCCCCTCCCTGTGTCTGCTCCCCCCTTCCTTATGTATTTTCCCCCCATTTCCCTTCCCTTGTGTCTTTCCATCTCCACTGTGTATCTTTCCCCCTCCTCTCCCTCCCCTGTGTCTCTTTCCCCCTCCCCTGTGTCTATTTCCCCTCTCATGTGTCTCTTTCCCCTCCCCTATGTCTCTTTCCACCTCCCCTGTGTCTCTTTTGCCACCTCCCCCTCCCCTGTCTCTCTTCCCCCCCCTGTGTCTTTTAGCCCACCTCCCTCGTGTCTCTTCCCCCCCATTTCCCTCCCCTGTGTCTTTCCCCCCTCATCTCACTCCCTTGTGTCTCCCCCTCTCCCTCCCCTGTGTCTCTTTCCCTCTGGTGTCTCCTCCCCCTCCTCTCAGTCCCCTGTCTCTTCCCCCCTCCTCCCCCTTCCCTGTGTCTCTTTCCCTCCTGTGTCTCTTCCCCCTCCTCTCACTCCCCTGTTTCAGTACCCCAATCCCCCTCCTCCCCTGTGTGTCTTTCCCCTCCTCCCCTGTGTGTCTCTCCCATCCTCACGGCCAATGGGGCGCAATGCACATGCGCAGCTAACAGAGCGCAATGAGCATGTGCGGCTAACGCCGCGCAGTGCACAGGCTCGGCTAACGGAGAGCAAAGCGCAAGCGGGGCAAACGCTGCACAATGCGCATGCGCGGCGAAAGCTGCGCGATGCGCAGGCACGGCAAATGCTGCACAATGTTTGACAATTATAATATGTGATTATGCTACCAAATCTGCCATTTTGGTGTTTGCCGTTCAAGTAGTTGGCTTTGAATGTAGATAAAGGTTCTATCTGCTCAATGGGAATGCGGCAGCTAAAACTGGCAGTGCGTTCATTAAAACTAATTGTAAGACCAACAGCTTACAAGGACACACTCTCCTGAAAAAGTAGTAGACAGGATCATCTAAGACCCCACAATACAGAATATTTGCATTTACAATTTTTTAAAATATAATGGTTGTGTTTGTTTTGCTTTAAAAAAAAATTGTCCACAACATGTTTAGTTATAAAAAAAGATTACCACAGTGGTCCTTTGTTTTAAGATTTCTGGGGCCCTATTCTATTGCCCAATTTGTAAATGTATACCAACTTAAAATTACTCTTAATATTGCTACATATTCTGCAAATATTACTTAATGGCACTAATGAATTCTTAAGTCAATAGAATGCATATAAACATTTAAAAAAACAAACAAACACCCAAAGCCGAATTTATGAGTTCAAGGCATTTGCAAATAGCTAATAGAATAGGGCCCCTGGAGTACTAGTTGCACAGGCCAGGACTCTTATTGTGTCATTAATTAAATGGACATAGAAAGAATCTTGTTGAATCAGAAAGCTGGTAATTTCCTTTTTTAAATAAAAAAGTCTCAGTTAACAAAATTGTATTCAGCAGTTTAGCTGCTCGTGGGGGCTTGCCCTCTGCCAGCCAATATCTACAAACTAAAGTATTTCCTTATAGTTTCAATGAAGTTTAGACCATTTTTACTTATGTTTTTTTTTATTAAAATGCTATTAAATACTTGGGAAAAATCATTTGTGTTCTATGCATATTTAAATCAGGGGAAGTTTAGCAGGAAAAGCATGCCCAGTTGGTTGCATTAGAATAGTTCAAGGTAAGTCAGAGGTGCTCAATCTGAGACTGAAGAACACCTAAGGAGGTTTGGTAGCCCACTTGTGCCCTTCACAGGGAGAAATATCCTTTAGTATATCGGTCTGGTCTCACTCAGAATGATCCAGCCCCGAAATACCAGGCATTTCTACCCTGAACATGAGAAACAGCAAGCCCCAGACGTACGTTTCAGCCTCTGTGGGCTTTGTCAGTGAGGTGTACTCCTTAAAACACAGTGAGCAAGGGGTCCACGTCTGGATATTTGCATGGTATGCTGTTTATTTCTATTGAGTGAGACCAGACTGATAAACTTCAGGATATTTCTCCTTCTGAAGGGCACAAGTGAGATAAACGACACTGCTCTCTGAGTAGGTTATCAGGCCATATTGTTCTCAGATTGAGCACCTCTAATGGTTTTGTTTAGTTTTTCTCACCCTATGGGTGATAGTGTGAAAGGGGGATCCAGACTTGGACGCCTACATACCATTGACATGGTCCACAGTGGCCAAAACGTACATGTGGGATTTGCTGTTTCTCCTGTTCAGGGTAGAATTGCCTGGTATTTTGGGGCTGGATCACTCTCGTGAGTGGGACCAGACTGACATACTACAGGATATTTCTCCCTGTGACGGGCACAGAGGTTGCTCTCAGAGTGGGACAATGCTGAGCTGATTTGGTCAAAAGATCAAGAGCCAATCAAACTACAGCAGTAGTGTTAAGCTTTGACAGTTACATTCATAGGGCCCTATTCAATTGCAAGCCTGTAATTACCTCCAACTGAACATTTGGCTGCAGATTACTAATTTTTTACATATATAGATGTATGAGTCAATTGACTCAAGCCCGTAAGTATAGGCTCACAGCCACAACACACAAACCATGAACCCAAAAGTAACATTTCAGGACATGATCATGATCAATTTAGCAAGCCCGTAAGTTACAATTTAGACAGAGCCAATAGTAAATGAGACCGTTATCATGACGTCAGTAAAACATGGAGTTTAGACTACAATCAATTAGTGTTTAGAAGTCCGATGTGCAATCAGATTCGCAATCCTGAAATGCATAAATCATTAAAAATCAATAAAGCAACTGTTCCAGTCCATGTGGGTGGCCTGATATGTATTAACTCCTTGATTCCAGGGATCGATATAACACGGAAATAAAACAAATTTTTTTTTATTTGTTATTGCAGATTTGTGAGCTTGAGACTGTTGTGCAATTAATTATAATGCCTTTAATTGCTTTCCCTGTATTTTAAAGTACAGTATTGTGTGTTTATTTGCTTTTGCAGTTTTTTACGAACAGGTATTTAACCCACTTGCGCGTCCTACATTTACAGGTTTGAAGGCAATTGCGGCTTGTTCAATTGTTGTAATTAAATATGGATTTTGTGTCTTTAGCACTGGTAACGTTTACGGGCTTGAAACATCAAAGGTGGAGATAGAACAGAGCTAAGTTTTTGACAACCCCAGTGCTTTTGAGCCTGTAACTTGCAATTGGAATGCGAGTAGCAAAATGTAGCCAATTGAATATCATTAACAATTTCGGGCTACATTACGGGCTCCAGTAATGCGATTTGGACACTTAAATAGGGGCCATATTCTGTGTTCTTCAGCAGCTCACATTACCTAATACACAGAGGACTTGTAGCAGCAAAAGACTGTGCAAGAATGTTTCAAATAATTTCAAATAAAGTTACATTTTTGTACAAATGACATTATCGCTTTCTGCAACTTGCTTGTGATTTCTGGTTCTGGTAGAACCTACAACTTCTGTCCTGGTGAGAGGCAGCAGCTGAATGAATAACTAGGCTATATAAAATATCTGATGAAATAATGAGCTTTGCATTAGTTTTGTTAATTCAACTTGGTTTCAAGTGATCTGTTTGAAGATCTAGACCAGTGGTTTCCAATAGCTGCTCCGAGGACTGGTACCAGTCCCCGAGACCTTATCTACTGGTCCTCATGGGTAAGGGGAGCCTATCACTTTATAGTGGTGAAGGGGCTTGTGTAGTTTAGTAAAGTTGTGACTAAACCATGTAGGGTCGCACAAGATAGGCAGGTCAAAGCAGAGAGGTAAGATGAATCATGGTCCATTGGAGAAGGAACCGACAACCCACTCCAGTATATTTGCCCTGAAAACCTTATGGATTAGCACAACCAGCTTGGCTTGCTGCAGTCTATAGAGTCCCAGACAGTCGGATATGACTGAATGACTAAACAAACAGCACTTTATACATAAAATCACCATTAGTCACAGTAATATATAAATGACTAGCGACTTGCCCGTCAAAAAATGACGGCAATAAGATTGTAAGGCAGGTAATGGTGTTTGGTTCAGAGATTAATTTTGTTGGTGTTCTGAGATGCTTTGGCGCTCATTGCAAGCCTCGCGCTGAGCACCTTCAGCACTCATCGCGTGGCTCGCAATGAGCGCCTTCGGTGCTCATTGCCAGGCTGTTGGTTGTTTGTGTGCTATGAGCATTGTTTTTTTTGTTTTTTTGTATGCTAATGAAATAATTATTAAAATAATAAATGAATATACTTTACCTATTTTGAAGTAATATATGCAGGAAGCATTGTGCAGAAGAGCTGGCAATCTGTTTTCATGTTGCTGCAGCATCAGTGCTGTGGAGCTGCTGTGTGTCAGTAATGTATGCAGTGTGTAGTGTAAATAGTGTGCGTGCGCGAGGAAAATCCGTTAGGGTAGCTGTGTAATTCCGGATTGTGTAAGTTAGTGTTGGAAAATGGCGTCTAATGTGTGGTACGCGGCTGTGGCTGATTTGGCGTCCTTGTTCTTGGATTGCGTCCGTCTTTTTCGGAAAATCCGTATGTGTTTGGTGGTGTTTTGCGTTTTAGAGTCCTGTAGCCTCGTTTTTTTTTTTTTTGGCTGCCATTTTTCTTAGGTGATTTTCAGGTGTCTAATCTCTTGTATTTCGACTTAAATTGAGGTGTAACTTCAGTTTTTGAGGTCCTGGGTGCTCCCCCCACTTTCTGTAGGTAAGCTTTTTATGTATTTCTTGTGTGTACTTCTTGTGTTTTTAATGTTTTCATGTGCGCGGGTTTCGGGCGGTAAGGTCTTATTTTTGCTCGGTCGTAATGTTTTTTTTTTCTCGTAAGTCCGTAAATTTTGCGAGGTTCGCAGTTGCTGGCAAGGAGCGCCTTCGCAATGACCCGCTTGCTCACAACTATATATGTGATTTGTTGTTCAGTCGTTCTGCACTCCAGGCACATCTTACAGCCACTGCCACTCTGAGATCCCTCAAGCTCATGTTGCATAAAGATTCTAGAGGAATTTCTAAGCAGTTAACCAGCACTCTATTCAAATCAGTGCAAAGCTGTAAGAAAATTCAGTAAATCACATGAATTATCTTGCGGGATCTCACAGCCTTCCCCATAAACCCTGGATAGTGGCCAGCCAGATCCCAGACCATGGGTGTAGGGGCTAAAACTATTCTGAGGGGGATACAGGTCATTGTATACAAAAATGCCCAACTTCTATACACATTTATACACATACATCAACAAATATGGAGGGGATATGTCCCCCTCACCCCCCCCCCCCAGTTCCTACGCCCCCCTCACCCCCCCCCCCCCAGTTCCTACGCCCCCCTCACCCCCCCCCCCCCAGTTCCTACGCCCATGCCCCAAACCTAAAACAATTGGTAACAACTGATGTAGAGCAGTTTTAATAAGTTTCATCTCCCTCTAAATTACTTTTTTACTAACGAGCTTTTGCAGATTTTATCGTTTTTACCAAAAGATGACATTTTTCACACAACCAGGACATTTAACCAATATGATACTTTTTTTCCACTCTGCTATCTGCAGGTCAGTAGCCCGTTGCCCATTGCAGCATTAAACCAAATGATCTCATTCCTTCACTGTGTTCTGATGGTATGTAAAACACCCACTGCACACCGCGACCTGTTCTCACACCGTGTAATCTGGAGCAGGCTGACATTTTTTGTCTAAAAAAGGAGAGACAACCACGGGTCAAACCAATTGAAATAATTACTATGGGCTTTGTGGCTTGCTCAACCTTTACAAGATCATTTTGGTGACCCTGTCTCTTTTTAATGACATTATAATTTCGGAGGTTCTGTACAAATGAGCAACGTCCTGATTTCAATGCGCTGAAACATTTCTCCTCTTGCTGGATTTTCTTCTGTGGAACAGCTACTGTTAATGTAATCTGAAGCGCGATATCACATTATAGAATGTAAGAGGGCAGAAAAATGGATGGCTATCAATTTAAAAACTGCATATGTATTTTTATTATATGTACTGGTATAGATTTTTTTAATGTTGTATTGTAATTTTATATTACATGCAATGTATGCTTCCAATACAACATGGCCCACAATGTTACAAATTAACAAATTACATTAAATGGGACCTAGTTGGCGAAAACTGATTAGAGTCCCTTGGAATACAATAAATCAGTGCAACAGGAAATCAAAACAAACTGCTCACTGGAAGGTATGATCATGAGGCTGAAACTCAAATATTTTGCCAATAGACAGTGTGGATAGGAGTAAGTATTCTTATTTGCCCTGAAGCCGGCCCCAAAAACTAATCCCTTATCTTTATTAGATGCCATACGCATACCCCAAACATCCCGACATGCATTTCCCTCCAAGATTACCTAGAGAAGACTCTGATGCTGGGAAAGATTGAAGGCACTCAAAGAAAGGGGAGGCAAAGGCAGAGATGGCTAGATGAGATCATTGAAGCAATTAACATGAGCTTGATAGAACTTCAGAGGGGCAATGGCTGATATATGTGTCTGGCATGTGTCTATAAGGTCACGGAGAGTCGGACACGACTGAATGACTAAACAACAACAACAACAAAGTTATAACATGCAGTTAGGAATTCAGCAGAGTGTGACTGTAGGAGGGTGAGATAGTGTGGATAGGAGTAAGTACTCTTATTTGGTTTGAAGCCAGACGAAAAACGAATCCCTAATATTTATTAGATGCCATACACATACCCCAAACATCCCGACATGCATTTCCCTCCAGGATTACCTAGAAAAGACTCTGATGCTGGGAGAGATTTAAGGCACTCAAAGAAAGGGGAGGCAAAGGCAGAGATGGATTGATGAGATCATTGAAGCAATTAACATGATCGTGATAGAGCTCAGAGGAGCAATGGCTGATAGATATGCCTGGCATGTGTCCATAAGGCCACAAAGAGATGGACATGACTGAATGACTGAACAACAACAACAACAAAGTGATAACATGCAGTTAGGAATTCAGCAGAGTGTGACTGTAGGAGGGTGAGACAGTGTGGATAGGAGCAAGTACTCTTATTTGCCCTGAAGTCAGCCCAAAAACTAATCCCTTGAGCTTGAGAATGTTGTGCTATTCATTTTAATCCCTTTAATTATTAGTACAGCAGTGTGTGTATATTTGCATTCACAGTGCTACGGATAGGAATTTTACCACCTTGCAGGTCCTCTCTAGTACCCGTTGGCTTCTTGGCTTCATTTGCGGGTTACGGGGTTGAACAACAGTGGATTTGTTGCAACTTAATAGCGAAATTGGGAACATAACAGTTACAGGCTTGACAGAACAAAGGGTTTGCGGCCGCGGAGTTCATATTTCGCCATCTTTTTTTTTTTTTTTTCACCTATCCCGCAGTTCCTTGGCTTTGAGAAACCAATTTAATAGCCGTAAGTCTTGCGGGCTATGGTTTTCAACGTTGATGGAATTTAATAGGGCTGATACACTCTTCTGTACTTGCTGTGCTATGTCTCATACTAACATGCTGCTGAGATGTGTGCCCTATTCGACTAGGACACTACACTGCACATCCAGCCCTACAGAGTCTGTGTCTGCATACACTGAAATGGGCAGACCCATACAGCGTTTAAGCATTTCTTAATAAAATAAAGTACATAAAAGAAAATAGATACACAGATATATTATATACCTAGAATAATCCAGGAAACATCCATATCCCTTTAAGTGTATCTGAATCCACAGAGGTGGGCAAACCAATACATGGACTATTTGTTTGATTTTAGGCAGTAAAAACATAGCATTTAAATAAAATAATGCACATAAAAGCAAAAAAAAAATGACATATGTATATTATGTACTTAGTGAAATCCAGGAACCTTCCATATCCCTTTAACTCATGTGAAACAATTAAAGGCTGCACCACCTTTAGAATACAAATTGTCTCACCTTGTATTGATACAGTGTTAAACCTAAAGCATGACCTATCATGGGGTCCTTGAGGAAAAATTGTTTGAGAAAGAGTACTAATTGTTTCCTTCCAGTATGGCAATCTCCTTCCCTTCCTTTCTTCCATTAGTGCATGTGAAGAGGAAGGATTCTTCCACTGTATGAACTCGCACTCCTACGAGATCTACAACTGCTGAATGTCACACTCATATTGTGGTCTCCCCCTCCCAGTATTTCCCTGCTTAATCTCGCATGCACAGATATATATGCAGGCTTTAATAAGGAAGAGTGCCACACCAAGAAAAATACCAGGGAATATTACATCTGAAAACGCAATCTAGACAATAATTGAGAGGTAAAATCAATTTCTAGCTGGCATAAGGGATTTCTACACAGTGTAGGTTAACCATGAATAAATAAAGCCCTATCTTGTATGGGTAAAATGTATGCATTATTTATATAAGCATACTATAGAAATGCTTTTTTTACAAAAGCAAAGTATCAGGGGTCACAGTTACATTCCCCAAGTGGCACTGGGTTGTAGAACAGATTAGCTTGTTTGTTCAGGGGTAAAATTCAGTCCAGCAGTGTTTGTGTCTAAATGAGCTAACAGTGAATTAAACAGTTTCTGACACTTCAATATAAGGCAGCTTCTGTGCCAAGCGAATGTGCAAATGAAGGATCAACTGATAATAGAAATGCATTACACAGGCTTTCAACATAGGGTGCGTACAATGCTGGTATAGGGAGTTAGGGTACCCAACCTAGAAATGTATACACTCACCTGATCTATCTGCTGGTCTGTCTGTCTGTCTGTCTCAAGAGGATTGCCCCACCCAGTGCTCAGAACTTAATTTCTATTATCTATCTATCTATCTATCTATCTATCTATCTATCTATCTATCTATCTATCTATCTATCTATCTGTCTTTCAACCCTGTCCGTCTGTATCTATCTATCTATCTACAGTATCTATCTGACTTTCAACCTTGTCCATCTGTATCTATCTATCTATCTATCTATCTATCTATCTGTATTTCAACCCTGTCCATCTGTATCTATCTATCTATCTATCTTTCAACCCTGTCTCTATCTATCTATCTATCTATCTATCTATCTATCTATCTATCTATCTATCTATCTCTATCTGTCTTTCAACCCTGTCTGTCTGTATCTATCTATCTATCTATCTATCTCTCTGTCTTTCAACCCTGTCCGTCTGTATCTATCTATCTATCTATCTATCTATCTATCTATCTATCTGTCAACCCTGTCTGTCTGTATCTATCTATCTATCTATCTATCTATCTATCTATCTATCTATATGCTCAAAGTGTAAGTTGGAGAATGCACTCTGAACCTTTCCTGTCAGCACTGCTTTCCCTAGTAAGAGCCTTATGTAAATCAGGTGCTCTAAGTTAAATTGGCTTCAGGAGCCTTTTCCCCCTTAACTTCTACACTAATGTAAATCTTTCACTTCCCCAGATTAGAGCACTCAGTGCACAGCCTGAGATCCTGCTGTAGACGCAACAGATTTCTGTGTAGTGAGTAGCCAAACCAAGCTTTACGGATGAGACAAGGCTTTAAGAGCCAATAGGACATGGGAATGTCATGAATACTGCCATAGCTAGCTGCTGCAATGAAACAGATATACATATATATGAAGTCATTGTTTTTTAATTGAAAATATATTTTGATATTAAAAAGATATGACAATTCTATTTACAGCAACAGACAATAAAAATGTCTTTATTTTGTGTTAAATATGATATAGTTATAGACAACGTATAATAGCATTTGTTTCTGTGCAACATGGTTTTGTGACATGTATTAACCCTTTGAGTACTGGGTTGTGTGGTACCCTGGATTTTATATCATAAAACGGACTTAATACAAACATATCATATTTTTTAATTACACATATGTTGATATTGGACTGTTAAGTGTCAAATAATGTTGACATTTCATCATTTTGTAGTGCTTTCTTGTGCTATACTGTCAGTTTAAATGCTTCTGGGGGATCAGGAAAGTTTTTAAATCTACTTGCGAGTGGTTTCTGTTACAGATAAATCTTTCTTCTGCTTCTTGCAGTTATGGCAGTGCCCTGATTTACGAGTGATCTGTAAAAAATCATCATTGTATTTGTAGCTTCATTAAATAAAGATGTATTTATTTTGTCTTAAAATCACATATATAGTTGTGAGCAATGCGGATTGTTGCTAACGTTGCTAAAGGCGCTCCTTGCGCTGGTGGAGATGAGCGCCATAGGCACTCATCCCTACAACCCTGTACAACTTGGGCAGTGAGCGCCAAAGACACTCATTGCACTGGTGGAGATAAGTGCCATAGGTGCTCATCCCTATGTCCTGCGGGACAGGCAGTACGGCCGCAACTGTGAGGTGAGCTGTTTGCGTCACCTCCAAAGTACCTGGTTCCTGCCAGTAGATGGGGGCTGCAATGAGCACCAAAGACGCTTAAAGGGCCATTTACCTCACTGTTATTCATGGTGTGAAAGAGCACAAAATGATATGTTAAAATGATCTATTTTTTTTAATTACACTAATGACAAATCTAAAGTTTTAAGTCTGTTTACATAAAGTGTAGCCTGCCTACTGGCTGTTGCAGGAGTAAAAACAGATGCTGAGCCACCCAGTGAGGACTGTGATTGATAGCAGTTTCATCCTGCACTCAGGAATAAGCTGAAAAGTAAACCTATAACTGACCTGTTTAGGTGATTCCAGTAATATATGCTCTGCACAGATAGATCTGGTAGGGGCTAACCTCTATTTTTCTTTTGCTCACTATAAGGAGCTGCAGCGGGTGTCTGACAGGGGGGCAGTCAGTGAAACATGTATTTATTTGATTTCTTAGTGAAAAATTAACATTTTTAAACACTTCAAAAAGTATTTTAACCTGCTTTTAGGCCATCTTTACTGTGATGTGGTCCAAATTGTGTTAATTAAGTTGCTCTTTAAACTTTTGCACAAACAGTTTTTCCTACATTTTTTTTTGAGCAATATCTAAAACTTTCTCTTTAAATGAATGTTATATAAATAAGTGAATTCAGTGTCTCTATAATATAATGGTAAGCCCCAATCAGATTTTTTTCTTAGATCTGATGACCTTATTGACATACTTTCCTTAAAATGTGTCTGCCTGATGCTCTGCAGCTGGGAGATATAGGGATAGATTCACTAAGCTATCATAGGGACTATTAAATGTGGATTGATGTATATACTGGATCTGGTGGAACATATACTTCTCTCAAAATGTGGCCCCTATTCAATTGTCAAAATCACAATTACTGGAGCCCCGTAATGGAGCCTGTAAATGTTACTGATATTTAATTGGCTTCTTTTAGCTACAATCCGTTTGCGAGTTACAGGCTCAAAATCACTGCAGTTGTCAAAATCGTTACTTCCTCCTTGTTTCAAGCCTGTAAATGTTACCATTGCTAAAGACGCAAAATCCATTTTAATTTCAACAATTTAACAAGCCCGAAATTGCCTTCAAACACGTAAATGGCAAATGTATCAAAACGTTCTACGAGTACTGGATAGGACTCGCAAATGGGTTAAACACCTGTTCGTAACACTGCAAAAGCAAATAAACACACACTACTGTACTTAAAAATACTGAGAAAGCAATGAAAGACATTAGTATTAATTGCACAACAGTCTCAAGCTCACAAATCTGCAATAAAAACATTTTTTTTTATATGTTTTATTTCTGTGTTATATTTATCCCAGAAATAAAGTAGTTAATACATATCAGGCCACCCACATGGACTAGAACAATTTATTTATAGATTTTTATTGATTTCTACATTTCTGGATTGCGAGTCCGATTGCAGATTTGACTTCTAAACTCCATGTTTTACTGATGTCATGATGACCGTCTCTTTTACTAATGGCTCTATAACCTCCAGTCTTGCTTAATTGATCATAATCCTGCCCTGAAATGCTTCTTACGGGTTCATGGATTGCATGTGGTGCCTATGAGCCTGTACTTGTGGGCTTAAGCAGTTAAATACATCTGTAACTATAACAAATTTCTAACCCACAGATATACAGGCTGTATGAAGGTACAGTAATTACGGGCTTGGAACTAAATAGGGGCCTGTGTCTGCATTTTGAGCTGATAGACATAGGGGTAAATTCACTAAGCTACTCATTAAGGGCCTCATTCAAATGCGATATATAGTATTTTTTTCTACAGAAGTTTTTAGTTAGTGAAGACCTTGCTTTTGGATAGATGTTCACTAACTAAACACTTCTGTAAAAAAAAAAATGCTATATGCTTATATAGAGCCCTATTCAATTGGCTAAATTACATTTAAATGAGGCCCTAAGTATATACTTCTCTCAAAATAAATTTACCTGATGCAGTGAAGATAGTAGATCAAATGGTAGATGTACTAAGATATCACAGGGGATGAAAAGGACAATTTTCCCCATAGGAAATCATCCATTATGTTCCAACTTTTCAAGCTCGTTTGTATTGCTGTTCTGATTCAACAAAATTGACAATCTGAGTAAAGATATTAGATCAGATTTAGTAAAATTTAAGTTTTTAGAAATATAAACATATAGTAGCATTGAAACGTAATGCTAGCAACAGAAAGCATATATTTTACTGCCAGATTTTTCATTTTAAATGAAAATCAGATAAAATGATTAACACTTTCTGGCATACTTAAAATGTGTGAATATGTTACAGGTCAAAGATAAAATATTTTGAATTATTCATTCTTCCCAACGCAGACTGCAAATTGCAAAGCAATGGGTAGCAGTAATATGTGGCTCAGCAGGGGTTAAATACTCTGGTTTCCCAGCAGGCACAGGATCCTCTCACCTTTACCCGCAGTTACAGTGGCACATGCATCTAAAATAGAAGCAACAACAGATTCTGATGTCAGTTCACTTTTACAATATCATTAGTTCTTTACACCTCGCTGCAGATGAATAGTTTGTGTGATTTTAATGCATAGTTCCATCTGGATATTTTTTCCTTGACAGTGCTAAATAATCAATTCATAGATAAGGTGCATTTTGTGAATTTACAGCGCGAAAACATCTTACATTAAATTAATCTGAAAGATCTGATGAATTATGTATGGACAAGCAGGCTGTGTAGCAAAAGGAAGATACAGACAAACCTCCAGAGCAGGCTTCAACGTCTCTGTTTCTGTCAGTCTTGTTTGAGATCTCAGCTATTTTAGATCTGGTTTTATAAGCCTTTTATTGGGTTATTTCGAACTCTCTGCAGAGGATCTAAAGTTAGAAATTGGCTTAAAAAAGCACAGAACAGCCTGTTACAGAAACTGTAGTTCCATATTTATAGTAGATTGTGTTAAACAACCAGAGGATAACGAAAAATTGGTTTTCTAAAGTAAAAAAAATCAATACAGCCTTCCCTAGATTTCTTAGATATATAGGGAGGGGAGCTTATATAGACTAATACGACTTTTAATAAAAAGTTGATGTATTTGGTGGTTTCTTAGTTTTTCACTTGAGCGTCTGCATACATTTTCAGCATATATATTGGTGTATATCTGGGTCCTATCCTGTCATGCTGGCGCAGGCTGGCACAACACAAGGCAGAAGCAGTGTCGGTGAGCGATATTCCGGTGCCATATCATAGAGTCAAGGTTTAGGTAAACTGTTAGGGTTAGGGTGAGGGTTAGGGTGAGGGTTAGTTCAAGGGCTAGCCTAACATTATAAGCTTAGAACTTCTCTCACATATCGGCAGCGCTGCAAAATATTGGCAGCGCCATCTAGCGGTTGGAGGCCGCACTGCAGTGGCGGACCTGTCCCTACAACTTAACAGGATAGATCCTATGGCCCTCATTCAATTTCAATTTGGCCAATTGAATAGGGCTCTAAATAAGCACATAACATATTTTTTTTAAATACATTTTTAGTTAGTAAACATCTATCCAAAAGCAAGGTCTTCACTAACTAAAAACATATTTAAAAAAAATATGCTATGTGCTTATTTAGAGCCTTATTCAATTGGCCAAATTGCAATTGAATGAGGCCCTATATCTGTATATAGTATGTGTATAGATGTTTCCTTTACTATGTTGTGTTGATTCCCCTATATCCATTTACCCCATGATATCAGATGCTGTCTCCACTCTCTCTGCATCGCTGTTTTAATTCTCATGTCAGTGTTGCTTCACACTTAATAAACAGAGGTCAGACCTCTTGAAAGGTTGTCAATATCAATAAGGCGTTTGTCCAATATAAAGGGTATCGCAATATACTGTAATACCCATTATTAATCTGTATATATACATATATAGATTTATAATTAGTAGATCTGGTTGTATACTGGACATTCACAGCTGCTTCACTCTTCAATTTTATTTATATACTAGGGAATTGCCCATCAAAAATGATGGCAATAACATTTTAAGCCTGGCAATGCAATGCTCTCCCCCCGTGGTGTAGCTATATATATATAATGTCTCTCTCACCTTCTCTATGTCCCCTCTCACTCTTACCCTCTTTCTCTCTCCCTTTTTTCTCTCTCCCCCCTCACTCACGCTCTTTCTCTCCCTTTCTCTCCTTCTTGCTGACAATCTCTTTCTCTTTCTCTCTTCTCCCTTGTTCTCTCTCACCCTTTCTCCCCCCTCTCTCTCACTCTCCCTCCCTCCAAACCCCCCTTTTCTTTCTCCATCTCTCTACCTCCTCTCTTCCCCCGGTACCTCCCTCTTTCTGTCTCTCCCCTCTCTTTCTCTCTCTCTTTCTCTCCCTCATTTCTTTGTCTCCCTCTACCGGTCTCTCCGTCTTTTTCTTTCTCTCTCCCCTCTCTTTCTCTCCCCATCTCCTCTCTTTCCCCCCTCTCATTTTTTCTCTACCCCCTATTTCTTTCTCTCTTTCATCTCTTTCTATCCTTTTTCTCTCTCTTCCTCCTCTTTCTTTCTCTCTTCCCCTCTCTCTCTCTTTCTCCCCCTTTCCCTCTCTCTTCCGATCTTTGTCTCCTTCCCTTTCTCTCTTCCCCCCTTTCTGTATCTCTCTCTTTCTCTCTCTCGCACACAACTCTCTTCTCTCTTCCCCCTCTTTTTGTCTTCCTCTCTCTCCCCTCTCTTTTTCCCCTCCCGCTCTTTCTCTCTCACTCTTTCTCCCCCTCTTTCTCTCTCTCTCTCTCCCTATTTCCCTCCTCTCTCCCCTCTTTCTCTCTCTCTTGCTGTCTCTCTTCTCATTCTTTGTCTCCCTCACTAGCTCTCTCCCTCTTTCTCTCTCTCTCCCTTTCTCCCCTTCTCTCTCTTACTCTCCCCCTCTTTCTCTCTCCGTACCCCCTCTTTCTTTCTCCCCTCCTCTCTCTCCCTCTCTTTTTCTATCTCTCCCCCTCTCTTTGTCTCCCTCTACCTGTCTATCCCTCTTTTTCTCTCTCCCCCTCTCTCAATATATATATATATATATATATATATATATATATCCCCTCTTTGTCTCCCTCTCTCTTTCTCTGCCCATCACCTCTCTCCCTCTCAGTCTCTCTCCCTCTTTCCCTCTACCCCCTCTTTCTCTATCTCCTCCTCTTTCTTTTCCTCCCTTTCTCTGCTCCTTTCTTTCTTTCTCTCCTCCTCTTTTTCTTGTTGTCTCTCTCCCTTTCTGTCTCTCCATGTCACTCTCTGCCTTTCTCTATCCCCCCCCCCCAAACTTCCCTTACTTGTGTGCCCGTGCGGTTTGGAAGCTCCTCCCACTGGTGACTCCTCCCACTGACGGCTCCTCCTCTCTTCCACTGGACTGGACAGGAAGGGGATCCAGGGAGGGGAGAGAGTGATTCTAGATTGGTGGCAATTGGGGGCTTTTTTGCAGCCCCCAAGGAGGTGCCACCCGTGGCGATTCGCCCCTGGCTCCACTCCCTAGCTACCCTCTAATTAGCGTGCCTTGTGATGAACGTCTTCAGAGCTCATTGCGAGCCTCTCCCCCCTTCTACTTTACGGGGTTCGTTGGAGAGATGTGTTAGGCTTTACACTTGGAGGACCTCTGTGAAAAGCCTAACAATAGGTTGACAAAGTTGCTGAAGGATACTGGAATCTGCTGTACATTTCTCTTTGGTCTTGGCTGCTTGCAACAGAAGTGTATAGAAAAGTTTCGGTAAACTAGAAAACAAATTAACAAACAGTCCTTACAAGTTTACTTCTTCTTGGTGGAAAGATATATCTCGGATTCTATATAGAGTTTACTCTGGTTCTATAACGGAGTATCAGTGGGCAATTTACAGAGGAAGGCACCAATCAGGGTAGAACTATTGAGACAACTTTATATACAGCATTTCAATACAAGCAATATAGCTCATAATTATACCAATGCTCATATTATTACTGGTATAGACCTTTGTAACCATTTATGTTGCCAATTAAGAGCAATTTCCCAGCACCTTACTAATTGCACTTTATATGGCAATATGTCACTGCAGCACTTTTTGCACTCAGCACCTTCACTTTTGCACCAGTCACTTTTTACTAGTACATGTATATTTTTGTTTCAGTCACTTTTTATATGGTCTGCACCAATGCTGTTAGGTGTTTATAATATATGCTGATTATTTTTTAAATCAATATCGATTTTTAATATATTCCAATAGTAGGTCCGACTGTGTCTCTTTATTTTTATTAACAAGGATTTTAAATAATTTTATAAAAGTTATATTTTAAAATGTTTTTGCCCATTCAATTGAGATCAGAACAGGGTGTGCCCCAATTCAAAATAAGATCTGTTATTTCCTCCCCTTTTCCAATATAAATATATATATATATATATTTATATACATATATATATAGTAAATAAATAGTACATCTGTGTTCACACACTAAAAAAAACCTGCTTCCAGCTCAGAATTCCGAGAAAATCAGTTATTACACTGCATTCTGGGAAGCTGAGCTGGGACTTGCAAATGTGCCCACAAATATATATATATATATATATATATATATATATATATATATATATATAAAATGTAAAAACCCCAAATAAACATATTTTTATATATTGACTCTAGAAATACAATACTAAAGCGTTTCTCATCTGTAATGCTAGCTTTGGATACTCCCTACATCAAAATCTCTTGTGGATAAGGCTGTATATACAGATGTGGGCTGAGTACCGTAATATTGCGAAAAGATTAGCAAAAATGTGTAAGCGGAAAAAGCTCCCGTAAATTACACGACTAGAATAGCATGGGGGCCTTAGTTTCTAATTATGCATTGAATAATACAATATCATTACAAGTACTGATAAAAAATGTATTTCTGATAAAAAAAAATGTATATCTAAATAAAAGTGTAAGCAGAACATACAATGGTTTAATATCACATTAATAACTAGTACATAACCATCAATGAATGTATATGAATGTATATCACCAATCAACTGAACTACCTCCTTCATACAATCTACAGCTGATTAAGTAATCAAGGGAAGGAACTACTGGGAAATCATTCAATTATATAAATATGGCATAAATATTCAGACTGCCATTTACAAATTGGAAAAAGATTAACAGTAAGGAAGATGATATGGGAGAAAGTGAGTATATGTTCATCAACTCGTTAGCAAGTCTGCAATGACAGATCATTATAACAATACTGAGAAGCCTTATTTTCTATGGCCCTCATTCAATTGCAATTTGGCCAATTGAATAAGGCTCTAAATAAGCACATAACATATTTTTTTTAAAGAAGTTTTTAGCTAGTAAGCATCTATCCAAAAGTAAGGTTTTCACTAACTAAAAACTTATTTAAAAAAAATATGCTATGTGCTTATTTAGACCCCTATTCAATTGGCCAAATTGCAATTGAATGAGGGCCTATGTGAACAACACAAAGTAATATCATTCAGTGTAAGTATCATATATAGATATAGGTGTTATTAATGCTTCTTACTTGATAAAGGAAGGGAGCAGGTCTGGAAGGCTTTTCTGCCAAAATGCATTGTTAGACCATCGAAAAGGAGAATATATATATATATATATATATATATATATATATATATATATATATATATATATATAAAAATTATGTGTATATATCTGTCTATATATATATAATAGATACGTATGAAGAATTAATGCATTGGAGAAATAAATATAGAAATATATATATGTATGTGAGTACAAATGGGTAAACCACAATATCAAGATCCTAAGCATGGAGCTAAAAATCTGGGTGGGATAATTCAACTCTACTCCCAGGACAGGAGGCAGGGATCTACTGTCTGCTCTCGGGGGCCCCATTGCTGCACTGCCCATCAACAACTTTTTATTTCTATTTCTATGTTTAAATTCTCGTTGCCCCTGACCCCCAATATAATAAAAAACAAAACATATAATATATACTGTATATACTCGAGTATAAGCCGAGTTTTTCAGTCCTTTTTTTAAGGCTAAAAAGGGCCCCCTCGGCTTATACTCAAGTCACTCTCCCCCTGTGTCTCTCTAACCCCCTCCCGTGTCTCTCTACCCCCCGTGTCTCTCTAACCCCCCCGAGTCTCTTTCCCTCCCCCTACTCAACCCCCCCCCCCCCCATTCTAAACCCCCTTCCTCATTCTAAACCCCCCTCCTCATTCTAAACCCCCTGGAAGAAGCAGAGGCAGGAGCAGAAGCTGCACATGGAGGTAAGTGAGGGGAAAGGGAGAGGGGGAGGTATTTGGAGGGGGGTTTAGAATGAGGAGGGGGTTGAGGATGAGGAGGGAGGTTGAGGAGGGGGGTTGAGGACCTCGTGTACTTTTGCTCCTCTGAGCACCCTCCGCGCTCATTGTGAATCTTGTGCTGAGCACCTTTGGTGCTCATTATGAGCCTGTCCCCTGCTCTTTTATTTATATACTAGCGAATTGCCCGTCAAAAAATGACGGCAATGAAATTGTAAATGAGCTAATGCTGTTTGGTGTATAATAATACATTAATAAATGAATATACTTTACCTATTTTTAAGTAATATATGCAGGAAGCATTGTGTTGAAGAGCTGTCAATGTGTTTTGATGTTGCTGCAGCATTAGTGGTGTGGAGCTGCTGTGTAAGCATGATAAATGTGTGCAGTGTAATAGTGTGCGTGCGCGAGACCAAACCGTTAGCGTAGTTGTGTACTTCTGCATTGTTGTAAAATGGCGTGTAATGTGTGGTATGTGTCTTTGCAGAATATCCGTAGGTCTTTTGTGGTATTTTGCCTGTTTCTTGTGGTGTTTTGCGTTTTTACAGTGCTGTAGCCTTGTTTTCGTTTTGTTCTGCGGCCATTTTTTCTCTCGCTTAGAGAATTTTTTAGTGTCTAAACTCTTTTGAGGTGTAACTTCATTTTTTGAGGTCCTGGATGCCCCCTCTTGCTGTAGGTAAGCTTTTTATGTATGTGTTGTGTGTATTTATTGTGTTTTTCATTTTTTCATGTTCGCGGGTTGCAGACGATTTTTGCGAGGTCGTAATGTGTGGTAACGTGTGTCGTATGTTGTTTGCGTTCCGATATAAAGTTTGCGAGGGTCGCAGTTGGTGGCATGGAGCGCCTTCGGCGCTGTGTGTCGTATGTTGTTTGCGTTCCGACGTAAAGTTTGCGAGGGTCTCAGTTGCTGGCAAGGAGCGCCTTTGGCGCTCCTTGCCAGCAACTGGGGCCCTCGCTATGCGACGGCCGCTGCTCGCTGTGCGAGCCCGCAAGCATTAGCAACAACTCGTATGCTCACAACTTATATAATAATTTACACATAGCAGGGAAAAAGTGCATGTATGCTTTTAATATATTGTAATCCACCTTAAGTGAACAGAAGAGGAGAGAGGCAGGGGTGGGGCTTTGTCTGAATGCTGGTCCTAGAGGATACAGGATCTGATGGGATACTGAATCTCTTATTAAAGTAGCACAGCAGGAGATAATTTACACATAGCAGAGAAAAAGTGCATGTATGCTTTAATATATAGAAATCCACCTTAAGTGAACAGCAGAGGAGAGAGGCCCCAGCGTGATGTCATTAACAGATGCCGGCAGCTCACAGGAAGAAGACATGCTGCTAGGGAAGAGCAGCAGGAGGTGCTGGCATCAGGAGAGAGGAGAGAGGGGAGAGGAGAGGGAAAAGGAGAGAGGTGGGGAAGAAGGAGGATAACGGGGAGGGAGGATGATGATGATAAGGGGTGAGTAGGAGGATGATGCGGGGGAGGAGGGAGCATGTTGTCAAACTGCGAGTTGTCATCCTGCAAGGCCGCAAGTGTGACGACAACTCGCAGTTAGACAATTATAATATGTGATATATATATACTAGCGACTTGCCCGTCAAAAAATGACGGCAATGTGATGTATATGTTTGTGAAGTTGTTTAGTTATTTAAATATATTTTTGACCCTTGTAAGTATTGTGATATGAACATGTATTTTTGTAAAACGTTGATGTAATGGTTTTTTAAAATGAAATTTGTATCTGAAGAATTGTTCACTTTAATATACATATAATCTATAGAAAAGTAAAAAGTAAAAAGACTTTTTTAAACGTACCAAATTTTAACATGAAGTTTAAAATATATGTAAGCAATAACCTTGAAAGTATATATTTTTAAAATGGAACTTTATTTTTTATGTAACTTTGTAATTTTTGCAAAACATTTGTCTAATTTTGAACATTATAAACAGGAACATAGTAAATACATTTTGTAACATAATTTTGAATTAAAAGTATTAACATTTGAATGTAAAAACAGTTTAACTTGAAATTAATCAGTATTAACATGCAATTTATATCAGAATAATTGTTAAGTTTAATATACATTGAATGTAGAGGAAGGCATACATTAAAAACTCTACTTAAACCGTACATAATTAAAGTAATTCATTACTGAGCACTTAAACTGGCGATAAACATTAATGTAGGTAGTAATCTTAAGATAACATAGAATATTTACATTGTGACTTAAAAGGTGCTTGAGCTCTTAACATGAACTTTGTAATATGTTGAATGAAATAACTTGAAAATATTGTTTTTAAACTTGTAACATTAGAAACATTAACATAGTGACTTAACATTTTAACATAATTTTTCATAGAAATGCAAGGCAAGTATTTTGTGAGGCGAATTATTCATAAACATGACTTCCATTAATTATGACTGAATTAAACAACCAATTGTTTTGTATTTTTGAATGTTTTTTCAAAATGTTTGCATGGCTTTAGTTTGTATCCTGCAAAGTCATAGTACTTCATAGTAGACAATGTTTTTAGTAAAAATACGTCCATCTTCTAATAAATCACCTTGACTTTCATTGTTTTCAATGTAAACTTTAATAGCCTGTGGATTTTTGCAGCGTGACAATGCAACGTACAATTGACCATGTGCAAAAACTGGTTCTTCCAAGTAAATACCCACAGATTTGAAAGTTTGACCTTGTGATTTATTAATGGTCATGGCAAATGCCATAATAATGGGAAATTGTCTTCTTTGAAGTATAAAAGGGAGACTACTTTCACTTGGTGCTAAATCTATTCTTGGTATGAAAACTCTCTCTCCTTTATGGGTCCCAGTTAAAATTTCAGCATCTATAAAATGGTCCTTTAATTGTTGAACAATTAATCTTGTGCCATTGCATAGGCCTTTTTTGGGGTTCATATTTCACAGTAACATGATAATTGCACCTTTCTTTAGCTGCAAAATATGTGGTGGCATTCCAGAAGGAGTTAAAGAGTTAATGAATTCAGTTGAAAAGTTTGCCTGACTTTCATTGTCATCAGCAAGTACAGAATCAGCACTGTGATAATTTCTTTGTGGTGCATTAATTTTTTTAAAGATTTCATTATTGAGTATTAATGCATCTTTATTTTTACACGTCAGTATAACTTGGTTGGCAAGCTCGGAATATTCTTCGTTATTTATGCTCCCTTCAAATATAGACGATATAATATCTTGTTGACAAATCATATGAGGTGGGATCTCTACAGTGTCGTCAGGTAAATGTAGTATTTTTTCTGTTCTGCCTTCTCCAATTTTAATAAGCCAATTATTGAAATCAGTTTGGCCTTCTGATCTCATATTTTGTTGCAGTTGAAGATGGGTAAAATGTTTCCATACTGTACTTGACTTTATACATGTTTCAATAATGTCTGTTCTATTTCCATGTACAACGACAGGTAATGTTTGTCTAAAATCGCCACCCAACAACATTACCTTTCCACCAAATGGAAAAATATTATCTATGACTTCACGAAGCAAACGGTCAATACATTGGAGGGCATAGCATGACATCATTGTGGCCTCATCTATTATAATTAATTTACATTTCTTCAATTTCTTTGCTTGTAAGGATGTCATGCGAATATCTGACACAGAATTTTCCAAAATAGGCACTGGCAGTTTAAATCCACTATGAACAGTTCTTCCACCTTCTAATAAAAGTGCAGCAATTCCAGTAGTGGCAAACGCCATTGCTATTTTTGCTTGTGCTCGTACTGAACTCATTAATAAATTGTACAAATATGTTTTCCCTGATCCGCCAGGTCCATCAAGATAGAAATAACGCTCTGTCACCATGTCATCATCTATAGCATTTTTAATGGCATGAAATGCTTGCAATTGTAGTGTATTTAAAGTTGCAAGTCTTTCTTCTGTTCTTTCTGCTTGTAGTTGAATGTCATAGTCTTCAAAGTTAATGTCATCTATTAGACCTGGATCAGGCAAATTAAAACTTGCACAACTTAATCCATGAGTTAAAAAGACTTCTTGAATTTCCATTAAGGCTTTTAAGTGTGCAATGGGTTCATTGTATCGTCGCATAAAGTCTTCAGCCATATTACTTTTAAAAGTCTCCCACAAAGCTAATGCATTTGGAGCATTTGAGAAGATACAAATAAAAGCAAATTGTTCTCTCATCTGTCGTGGCATTTGACATTGTGCTGCTTCTTCTAAACATCTTTCCCACTCTGTATCATCAGCGAGTAAGTTTCTATGTCTTGCAGCTAAATGGAAGGATTCATATACAATGTCATTAACAGTTCTTAATTGTTCAAAACTTTGTGCTCCTGGAACATTTAAAAGTAATATCCGTAAGCAAAATCGTTCAACATCTCTTGGACTGACTGTGTAAATTTGTGGAATTATTTTATTGCCTCTGGTTTTTCTTGCTCTCCATAATCCATTCACAAAAACATAGTGATATGGAATTTCAATATATAAGTATTGTGTTGCTTGAGCATCAGTGGAATTTAATGCAAACCATGCAGTTAGTGTAGTGTGACGATCTTCACTTTGGGCCAATGCATTCATTTCATTTCCAGCATGGAAATAGACTAAATGTCGTTGTGGCAAATGTACTGCTAACCTATATACTGCATGTGATCTATCATGCATTTCAAATTTTAAAAGCCGCCACATAGCTTCTGGCGCACTGACATAGCGAGCATCGACATGAGATGCAAGTTCATCATGTACTAACTCACTACTTTCAGGGTTGTCTGCACTTTTGACGACTACAGTAGCTGCATCGTAACCTTTGTAAATATATTTGTAGACATATTTAATGGATTTGATGGAAGTGCAGGCTTCTACGTTGATGTGGGCGTTGTACTTCATGAGTAAATGTGGATTGTAGGGTACTACATATCTATTGTCCACTTTTTTTCCACGAATAATGGCACTATCTCCTTCTCTTCTTTTATAAAGTGGATATCCATCACAATTTGCATATGTTTTGTCTCTATAATCTTTTGGAAAATCTTTTGAACATTGATTATTTTCCATACATGGTGATTGTGGATTAAGGTCTCCACAGGGTCCATGAATCATGCGATGAGTAACAATCTCATATAGTCTACCATATAGTTCTGGATCCGGTAGTTCAGCAACTATGACTGCATCCACTTTGTCCGAAGTATCTAATTTATCTTTCTCTTGAAGTATTATGAGAAGATGTGCATGTGGAAGGCCTCTTTTTTGAAATTCAATGGTATATACATAAGCAAGACATTTGCCAAATAACTGATTTATAGTGAAGTCACGTATTAATTCATTTAATTTGATCTTAAAAACTCTGGCTACTAAATCTGGTCGATCTGAAGCACTTTGTCCAATAAGTAGATTTTGATTAATTTCTGGCCATTGTGGATTACATGTAAATGTCACAAATAAATCTGGTTTTCCAAATTTTGTCACAATAGCCATAGCATCATTGTATCTTTCTCTCATATTTCGAGGAGATCCTTGAAAGGAAGATGGTAAAATGATGGCTTTGCCAGCTGTCATGTCTCTGCTTGTAGCCACGTCAGCAACATAGTCCATGAGTCCACAATATTGTTCTACACGTAGTTTATCTTGTTGATATTTTATAAAGTTTAAATTATTTGCCTCAACTTGCAAATATGAATCAATAATCCATTGTTGTGTTAGTTTCCCACCACATAAAATTTGATTAAATTCATCTCTAATGGCAATTTGAGCAACTTTAAATTCAAGCATAGAAACATTATTTTGGATTCTGGCTTTAGCATTTGGGTAACTGGGAAGGGTTAATTTTGGTTGCCAACCTGCTTCTCTGTGTGGGAAAAAGATGGGATATGTCATTGGATCTAAATTTGGACTTAAGATATTAATATTAATAAATGGTTGGTCCTCATTTCTGGGATATACTCTAATGTCTCTTTGAAATGGTGGTTCTCCTTCATCATTCTGAAAGACCATTGCAACCTCATTTGATGTTGGCAAGTTATAACGACGTTTATCAGTATGTCTGTCTCTTTTAAGCACCATATTAACCTTTGGCATGGGTAATTGATGTCTTTGTGCATGAAGTAGTTGTTCATTTTCTACTTCTGCCAATTTTTTGTAAGCTTTACTGTAGGGATTGTTGTCCATAATGTTATTTAGCTCTATAAAAACACTGGGTAAGCATTTTTTATTTTCTTCCATCTGCATACGTTGGTCAACAGCTTCCATTGTATCTAGGACATATAGTTGAGCGAATTTTCTTTGCTCTCCTTCCTCTGGATGTAAATGTGAAGTCCGATGATAAATTTGTCCTTGGACTTTAAAACAGTAAGGACCATGTCCTGGTACATTAGCAGCCAATGTTGCCCCCATAGATGCAAATGATATGGCACTATTGTAGGATCTTATGTTTGTCTTAAAATTTTTGTAATTTGGAAAAGTAGGTTCAGTCATAATATTTTGTAAATAGGTTGGAAATTGTTTCCTTTCTGGAAGTTTGAACTTTCCTTTTTGACAACAACTAATAAATTGTCCATCTCGGGGTCTCTCCTGTTTAAAATAATAAGCCTCACAAAATTGACATTGAGTAGTCATGTCCCCACAACTATGAACCTCTACTGCTAAAGACTTCAGTAAAGGACAATTTGCAAAGCATATTGGATGTTGACTTTCATATTCATCAGATGAAAAGTCATGAAATGTTTCAACAAAAGGTTCTAAATGTTTAGTTTTTTTCGTAGCTTTTCTTGGTATATGTTGGACTTGTTTGGTTGAAATGTCCTGTAAGTTTTTAGTAAGAGTTTGTAAATGCTTTGTTTTTGTAGTTGCTTTTTTTGGTCTGTCTTGACTGGTATCTTGTAAAATGTCATCTGATGTTTTAGGAACAGTTTGTAAATGCTTTATTATCTTTTTATTTTTTTTGGTTGTATCTTTCATTTTTGCAGCTGATATTCTTTTATTTGCAAGTCTTTTGCGTTCTTTTTCTCGTCGAATTTCTTTCTCCTCCGGTGTCTGCTGGGCGGCCCATCTCTCTTGTCTTTCTCTAGTTTGACGTCTTTTCTTCTCTTCTTTGGTCTCGTTATCAGCCATATTAATCTGTAAAGGAAAAAAAAGTAAATGTAATTGTGTATATTTAAAATTGTAATTCCTGTTAAAGATTCTTGTGCACAATTGGTGAACTAAAAGGCAAATCATTAAGGCATCATTTATATTTAGAATGTATCATTTATATTTAGTTAAATTTATAATTCGTGTCCTTACTGGCTAAGAATGTGGCCAATAGAATAGTGCAGTAAATAAGCATGTAACATATTTTTTTAAAATAATGGTTTTATTTATTAAAAACGTTGTTTGTGGATAGATATTTTCCACTGCAAAACTTCTTTGCTAAAAAAAAAAGTGATGTGGTTATTGAGCTATGTATTGCATAGTAGCAATTTAAATAAAATAAGGGAGATATTAAATTAATTATTTTATGTTTCTGTTGACACAGATGCAACTGAAAGCAGTTTCTTTATTTTTATACTTTAGTAGTTATTATACTTTACCTTGGTTGAAGTGTGATTTAAATCCGAATGTTTGTTGGTCCTCGGTTCAAAATCGGTGTCCAATGGTGTGGTCCTCTGTTGGAAGTCCTCGTCCGATGCTGTGGTCCTGTGGCGATAGCCCTCGTCCGATGTTGTGGTCCTGTGGCGATATCCCTCGTCCGATGTTGTGGTCCGTTGGTGAAAGTCCTCGTCCGATAGTCTGGTCCTGTGTTGAAATTCCTCGTCTGCTGGTCTGGTCCTGTGTTGAAATTCCTCGTCTGCTGGTCTGGTCCGAGTCCTCGTCCGATGGTCCGGTCCTGTGGAAAAAGTCCTCGTCCGATTGTCTTCACGCAGTATCTGTTGTAATATAAAATAGAAAATGTTGTTTGAGTGAAATGTCTTTTAAATAATTGAAAAATGTATTAATTTGACTGTATTGTATCAGTTATGGTTATTTTTTTCTATCTTTTTTTTTTTTACTTTCTGTACAATCCCACAACTTTTGTTATTGTTCTTGAAGGTTCTTAGTAAGGCTTGTGGGTTGTGATATATTAAATAAGAATATAAATTTATTTTGCTATGTGTTTATGTTATTTTTTGTACAATCCTGTTTTGTGCACACCACTTGTGGTATACTTATTTAACCTTTATTGTGATGCTTATAGTTAGTGAACCATGAAATAATATAATTAATGTAGTTTGCTATGTGTTTGTGTTAGTTTTTGACAATCCTGTTTGGTGCGCACCACTTGTGCAAAAGTTATTTATTCTTGATTGTACTGGTTATAGGTTGTTAAACATTAAAGAAGAATGTTAATTTAGTTTCCTATGAGTTTGTGTGATTTTTTGTACAATGCTATTAGGTGCGCAACACTGTTGTTGTTCTTATTTTTTCTTCTTTGTAAGGCTTATAGGTTGTTAAACATTGAATAAGAAATTCAGTTTTGTGTGTAGCAGTTTGTGTCTCATTCAATTGCGATTTGGCTAATTGAATCTTGCCCTAAATAAGCACATAGCATATTTTTTGAAATAAGTTTTTAGTCATTTAAAAACTTTATTTTGGATATATTTTTAGTAACTAAAAACTTATTTTAAAAAAATAGTTATGTTGTTATTTAGAGCCCTATTCAATTGGGCAAATTGCAATTGAATGAGGGCCTTTGTGTGTACCATATGTTGCATAGTTTGCCCCTCATTCAATTGCATTTTTTACAATGTAATAGTACTCTAAGGCCGTCATTGAATTGCAATGTGGAAAATTGAATAGGGTTGTAAATAAGCACATCATCACATATATTTGTTAAAATAGAATAAGGGCCTAAAAGTGCTTATTTATAGCCATATTGAATTGCCCAAAATAGCAATTGAATGAGGGCCTTTGGTTACTGCATTTGTTATATTGTGAGCTCCTCATTCAATTGTGTTTTGGCCAATGGAATAGAGCTCAATATCAGCACAGAGCATATTTTTTTACGTAATTTTGTATTTAGTGAACTTGTATCCAAAAGCAACGTGTTCACAAAAGAAAAAGTTCCTTTAAAAAATATGCTCTGTGCTTATATAGAGCCCTATTGAAATGGGCAAATCACATTTGAGTGAGGCCCTTGGCCATTAAAGATATATAGGTCCTCATTGAATTGCAATTTTGCCAATTGAAGAGGGCTCTATATAATCACATAACATATTTATTGAGCAAAGTTTTTAGTTATTGAAAACCTTGATTGTGGTTAGAAGTTCAGTAACTAAAAAGTTCTGTATAAAAAATATGTTATGTGCTTATATAGAGCCCTATTCAATTGAGGAAGTCGCAATTGAATGAGGCTCATGGTTCTTTCTTGTTTATACTTAATACTTTACCTTGCTTGAAGTTTTGAATGACAGACGGTCCCCTCCTGCCAATCTTAATCCGCCGGTCTTCTTGTAGTGTCTTTTTGAAAAAGAAAGTGAAATAGTTATTTGTATAGTTATTTGTATATTTATAATTTTTCATCTAGCAAAGCATGGCCTTTTGAGCATGTAATGTCTTGTTGTATCTTACCTCTTCTTCTTTGTTGTTGTTCTTTAAAAGGGATTGTGCTTCACCGTGCACGGTGCAAATTGTTGAGAGACGCTATTGATGCAGAGTCTGTTTGAATATTCAAAGAAATAAAAAGATTCAGCTTTATATGATCTATTGAATTGAAGTAAATGAATGTCATTTAAATATAGTTGTGTAATTTTTTTAAATTAACCTTATTTTTTGTTGGGGGCTACACACATATGTCACATACATGAAGCACATTCCATAGTTTAATGTAATTATTTTGTGTACGTGTGACATATCAGTATACATGACTCATATTTAAATGGTTAAATTAACCTTATATTTTTTTTTCCAACACACATAAATGTCTGTGAGTGAGATGTAACTATAGATGATACACATATATGTGCGTGTGACATATCAGTATACATGACATATAATGTCATTTAAATGTAGTTGTTTACTGATTTTGTTGTAAGCTAATTTTGTTGCAGTGGCAATACACATAAATGTGCGTATCACATGTCACTATGAAGGGGCAGTACACATAAATGTGTGTGTCACATGTCAATATACATTATACACATATATGTCCGTGTCACATGTCACTATGAAGGGGCAATACACAGAAATGTGTGTGTCACATGTCAATATACATTATACAGATATATGTCCGTGTGACATGTCACTATGAAGGGGCAGTACACATAAATGTGTGTGTCACATGTCAATATACATGATACACATATATGTCCGTGTCACATGTCACTATGCAGGGGCAATACACATAAATGTGCATGTCACATGCCACTATACATTCTATACATATACGTGCGTGTCAGATGTCACTATACATTATAGACATATATATGTGCGTGTCACATGTCACTATACATAAACCTCTGTTTAATATTGAATTATGTTTGTTAAATGAACCATATTTTTTTTTTGAGCCTATACACATAAATGTGCCATATATGTCACTACATAAATCCTATTTTTTTTTTGTATTTGTTTGACCTGTCCTGATACTAAAATGTAATATATTATAGCTTACCTCTCAGTTGTACTTTGCACAATGCAAAGTAGTAAATTAGTAAAGAATTGTCTTCTCAAGTAAAAGCAGCAGTTATCTCAGAAGTCACTCCGTTGATCACCTGAGGAGAAATGTATTTTTTTGTTTGAAATAGGCAGTATTTATAAACTTGTAGAAAGTTCTGGAAAGTGAGACCGTTAGAACGCAATACGCATGCGCTATTTGCGTTCCAGCTTACAATTTGCGTTCCATCCGCCATTTTCTGCGTATTACTGTTCAAAATGGTGTTGAATATGATTGTGATACGTTCCGCATAGTATGTGTTTCATTATTGCGAGTAAGTGTAGTGTAGTTACGTCTGAAACCTCGTTTTCGTTTTGTTCGTCGGCCATTTTTTCTCTCGCTTAGCGATGGTATTAGTGTCTAAAGTGTTTTATTTTGATTGAAATATAGGTGTAACTTGTTTTTTTGAGGTGCTGGCTGGTTCCTCTTGCTGTAGGTAAGCTTTTTATGTGTTTGTTGTGTGTCTTTCTTAAGTTTTAAATGTTTGTATGTCGGCGTGTTGCGTCCGATGTTTGCGAAGTCGTAATGTGTGGTAACGTGTCTCGTATGGTGTTTGCGTGTGTAGCCTCGTTTTCGTTTTATTCGTCGGCCATTTTTTGTGTCGCTTAACAAACTATTTAGTGTCTAAACTCTTTTATTTTGAGTGCAATTAAGTTGTAAGTTGCATTTTTGAGGTCCTGGGTGCTTCCTGTTTGTGTAGGTAAGCTTTTTATATATGTGCTGTGTGTATGTATTGTGTTTTTAATTTTGTAATGTTCGCGAGTTGCGTCCGAGTGTTGCGAGGCCGTAATGTGTGTGAACGTGTGTCGTATGTTGTTTGCGAGTGTCGTAATGTGTGTGAACGTGTGTCGTATGTTGTTTGCGAGTGTTGTAATGTGTTGCGCCGTAAACTTTTTTTGAAATTTTGCAAGGGTCGCAGTTGCTGCAACTGAAGACCTCGCTTTGCGAGGTCCTCAGGTGCTGGCATCAGCAACTGAGGCCCTCGCTTCGCGAGGGTCCTCAGTTGCTGGCAAGGAGCGCCTTCGGCGCTCCATGCCAGCAACTGACAACCTGGCACAGTGCCCTCGCTTCGCGAGGGCCGCGGGCTCGCTACGCGAGCCCGCAGCGTTAGCAACAACTCGTACGCTCACAACTATATATGTGATATATATATATATATATATATATATATTTGTTAATAATAATAATAATTAATTAATTAATTAAATAATACATTTATATGCTTTACCTATATGTAATTAATATATGCAGCAATTGATATCCTGAAGAGCTAACAATCTGTTTTGATTTTCCTGCAGCATACAATGTACATTTGGACTGTTGCTGATCTGAGGTGTAAGTGTCAGCAATGTGTGAAGTGTGCAGTGTAAATACGTAAGGGCAAATCGTTTGTTTAGTTTAGGGTTTAGTCTCCCTAAGAGGTATAGGGTACTCCAGACTTGGACCCCTTGCTCACTGTGCCTTAGTGAGTACAGCTGCACCTCACTGACGAGGCCCAATGAAGACTGAAATGCGTCTGATGTTTGCTGTTTCTCCAGTTCAGGGCAGAATTATGGGTCAAAGCTTTCATGGGAAAGACATGCAGCTTCATAGTGCTCTAGTAGCCAAATTTGGCAGTGCATGATTATGTTTCTTTTTGCTATTTTTTGTGTCTCCTACAGTGCAAAAGTATTCACCCCCCTTTACTTTTTACCTATTTTGTTAGATTACAGCCTTAAATTTAATGTTTTGTTAATCTGAATTTTATGTGATGGATCAGATCACAATAGTCTAAGTTGGTGAAGTGAAATGAGAAAATTATATACATAAAACTATTCTTCAGAAATAGAAAACAGATAATTGGCATGTGCGTTTGTATTCACCCCCTTTGTTATGAAGCCCATAAAAAGCTCTGGTGCAACCAATTACCTTCAGAAGTCACATAATTAGTGAAATGATGTCCACCTGTGTGCAATCTAAGTGTCACATGATCTGTCATTACATATACACACCTCTTTTGAAAGGCCCCAGAGGCTGCAACACCTAAGCAAGAGGCACCACTAACCAAACACTGCCACAAAGACCAAGGAACTCTCCAAACAAGTAAGGGACAATGTTGTTGCGAAGTACAAGTCAGGGTTAGGTTATAAAAAAATATCCAATTTTTTGATGATCCCCGGAAGCACCATCAAATCTATCATAACCAAATGGGAAGAACATGGCACAACAGCAAACCTGCCAAGAGACGGCCGCCCACCAAAACTCAAGGACCGGGTAAGGAGGGCATTAATCAGAGAAGCAGCACAGAGACCTAAGGTAACCCTGGAGGAGCTGCATAGTTCCACAGAAGAGACTGGAGTTTCTGTACATAGGACGGCAAAAAGCCGTACGCTCCATAGAGTTGGGCTTTATAGCAGAGTGGCCAGAAGAAAGCCATTACTTTCAGCAGAAAACAAAATGGCACATTTTGAGTTTGCAAAAAGGCATGTGGGAGACTCCCAAAATGTAAGGAGGCAGGTGCTCTGGTCTGATGATGCTAAAATTCAACTTTTCGCCATCAAAGAAAACGCTATGTCTGGGATTGGGAAACTGATCAGAGTTGAGGGAAAGATGGATGGTGCTAAATACAGGGATATTCTTAAGCAAAACATGTACCACTCTGTTCGTGATTCGAGGCTAGGATTGAGGTTCACCTTCCAGCAGGACCATGACCCCAAACACACTGCTAATGCAACACTTGAGTGGTTTAAGGGGAAACATGTAAATGTGTTGGAATGGCCTAGTCAAAGCCCAGACCTCAATCCAATAAAACATCTGTGGTCACACTTAAAGATTGCTGTTCACAAGAGCAAACCATCCAACTTGAAGAAGCTGGAGTAGTTTTGCATGGAGGAATGGGCAAAAATCCCAGTGGTAAGATGTAGCCAGCTCATAGAGACTCATCCAAAGCGACTTGGAGCTGTGATTGTCGCAAAACGTGGCTCTACAAAGTATTGACTTTAGGGGGTGAATAGTTATGCACATTGACTTTTCTGTTACTTTGTCCTATTTGTTGTTTGCTTCACAAAAAATAAAAAACATCTTCAAAGTTGTGGGCATGCTCTGTAAATTAAATGATGCAAATCCTCAAACAATCCATGTTAATTCCAGGTTGTGATGCAACAAAACACGAAAAATGCCAAGGGGGGTGGATACTTTTGCAAGTCACTGTATTCATTTTATCTGGGAGGGATTTGTCCCCCCCCACCCAGTTCCTTCGCCCCTGATCTTACGGTCAACACAAAAATACGCTTGAAAGCTTGAGTCTGAATAAATAAATAGGGAAAATTGTTGAACTTGATGGAATAATATATTTTTTCATCCACAATTACTATGCAACTAGTCTTGATAATAATACAATTAGTTTGCTATTACACAACAGAGACAATGAACAGAGGAACTTCACAAAATATATTCATTGCAGATTCACTAAAGTGAATAACCAACAAATGTTTGTATTTCTTTCCAAACTTTGGCCTGCAAATCCTTATATTTCCAACTTTGGTATAACATCTCTTTTCCAAATACTAAATGCTGTAATCTATATTTTTCCATTACAAACCAAGAAATTATAAAACAAAAGTAATGTATGTGCCAATTTGCTCCCTTCTGCACGTCATGTAGAAATAAAGGATGTATCTCCACATTACAAGACACCTTTGAAAAATAACACAAACAAAACTCACATTTCAGAAAACAATATAGAAACCTAAAAGAATTCCACAAACTACAAGAAAATTAAAAGAAGCTAATTATAGCTGTGAATTCAAATCAGTGTATTTTTGTGCCATTCCTTCTGTGTTCACAATCTCATATTACCTGTTACCTCTAAAACAAACATCTTAAAGGGAAATTTACCTAATTGTAAGTGCTCTTCATTGTGTGAAAGAGCACAAGATTGTATGTTAAAATTATCTATTTTTTATTTACATTAATAACACCTAACAAATCACGTCTATGTTTACATACCTAGGCCCTGATTCAATTTTTCCTGGAATCAGTTTAAACTGCACTGACCAGTTAACCCATACCTGACCTGTTTAGGTGAGTGGAGCATTCCATGCCTGCACACATAAATTTAAGGGTTATTTATTTTTTTATTTTGCGCACCAAAGCGGAGCTCCAACTACTATGATCGGATCTGAATTGTTCAAACTCTAGAGAGGCAAAATAGCAGAAACCTGAATATACTGGAGTGGGCTACCAGTTCCTTCTCCAGTCGCCCACAATTTACTTGACCTCTCTACTATGACCTGCCCATCTTGGGTAACCCTATATGATACAGCTCACACCTTCACTGAGGTACACAAGCTCCTTCACCATGACAATATAGCAAACTAGAAAGGGATTAAACTACATATTATGCATACTGTTTACTAATTGAATTTAAACTAAACAAATTATGTTTGCTCCTTTACTCCAAAATCTGATGTATTTTGACTCTTTAAAGGCACTCTATCATGTTAAGTGTTTTTAAAAGTTATTATTAAAGAGTTAGGACAGCTGTGCATATAATGTTACTAACAGCATTATTATGCAAATGAACAGCTCATGAATGGTAATTAACTGCTTTGAAGTGCTATTTACTAACACAATGTGCTTGTTTGTTTCTGTGCTGGCAAATAAATTGACTCCAATACTATCAAGTAATTAGATCTCCTCCCCAAAACCTACAGCCTTATTAAATTGCAATTCGGCCAATTGAATAGGGCTCTATTTAAGCACATAGCATATCTTTTTTACAGAATTTTTTACTTAGTGAAGACCTTGCTTTTGGATAGAAGTTCGCTAACTAAAAAGTTCTGTAAAAAAATATGCTATGTGCTTATATAGAGCCCTATTTAATTGGCCGAATCGCAATTTAATAAGGCTCCTAATCATTATGAGCTATAAATTAACATACTGAGGTACACATTAGCATAACAGAGCCACACAAAGAATGAGTATCTCAGTAAGGATTAACTTTAGAGAAAATACCAATACAGTGTATAATGATTTTTTACTGTTATTGGATATGTTGTTGGAGTGACAGTTTAATTGACATTTAATTATAAAATTATATAATACTTTTCCCTTTAATGCAAAGGGAATATGAGTCCTGATCGGCAGCTGCAACTTTTTTAATGAACATAAAACGAGAATTATTGGCAGTGCCAATCTACAACCACCCCTGTAATATTTTAAGTACTTGTAGCAATCTGCTTCATTGGCACATGCTCTGGTATTTCACTGATGTGCTAATTTTGTATTATAATGACAGATATATGGGGAACTGCATAATCTGGGGTATTTGTCCCCCCCCCCCCCCCCCCGGTTCCTACGCCAGTAAACACTTTAAATGGATTTCACTATAAAAACAATATACCCACATATCTCTTTACTTGTGTGTACTTTATTTTTTTAAGAAATTCTTAAAGGTTCTGTTTTTCAGCCTAAAATCTTACCAATAGTTCCTAATTGGGTTCTCCCTTCCGCAACTCATGAAGACAGTTTACTTCTAAGTAAAAGCAGCCTCATTAAATTGGATGCCGTAACTCCATCGCAGCTAGCCAATTTTCTGTGATTGTGTTGCGTGCTCCTGTTACTCTACTTTTACTCTGCTATTCAATTGGCCGGGCCCGCAAGTTAGGCGCCGGTCGGGAAATTCAGAAGCCATGCTCTCGACAGTAGCATTTGCGGGCTTGAACATGATCGCGGACGCCGTCAAGCCCGTTAATGGCTAAACTCGAACCACAGGTTACTGGTACCAAGGAGGTCTCGCAAAAGGGCTTAATGACAAATCGGAGCACTTTAAAAGTAATTATAAAATCAATCCAGCACGGTAAATGATGGGGAACACAATGGATGACATTAGAATTAAAAGCACAACATTCTCACGCTTGCACATCGCCATAATTAAATACTTTATTTCATGTTTAATTTCCATCCAAAGTCCTATGGGCTTGAATGACCTCCAAGCCCATAACTCGTTATTCAACCCCTTAGGACTTCAATCAAGTAGGGAGGTTTGATTCCAACGTATGTGTATTATATGTCTAATGAAGTCCAGCTTCCATGTCCCTTTAAACATACCACTACCATTAGTCATACTTTTAGGTAGGTTATTGTTGTACATCTGTACTCTATTTAAATCAATGCAAAGCTAGATGAAACTGAAGTGTCACATGTAGTATCACACTGTTTAAAATATTCTGTATCTCAGACGTGGTCCCCATGGGAACTAGAAGTTAACCAGCTGTTATTTTTCTTAAAGAGCATGAAAATGTGGCTATATGTTGTGTTATCTATTTTGTTCTATAGCGAATCAACCTTTGGAAATTCCATGTTTATAAGCGAACTAGCAACATGCCCGTCAAAAATGAGTGGAATAAAATTGTAAGCCTGGTAATGCTGTCCCTCTGACTTGATGATATCATTTTATTTATATTGTATATTTTTGTATGTCATGTTTCATGTATGTACATATATAAAACTTACATATATAAAACTTACATACAATTTAAGTACTAACTATATGCAAATAACCAACTAACTATAGCATTTCAAAAACAGCTTTAAATCTTTATGATGCTTACTCACAATTTTTATTTTTTATTGGGTTGGGTGGTTTGTCAAGTTTTGTGCAGCCCTGCTTGTTATTTTGGTTTGAATGTTTCAATTAATTAGTGGTTTCTCTAAATAGAGCCTAGCAGACAAATCATGTTGTCTTTGGGATATAACCACTGTACTGTTTGTTGGATTGATTTATTTGAATAAATGTTGCAGCTTAGCAGCCGTTAAAGTTATTTCTTTGAACGGAATCACTGCTTGTTACTTTATATTGATTTATTTTTGTTGGTGTCAATTTTTTGGTTTGTTTTCTTTGCACTTTTTGAATTTGGCACATTAAGTTGTTGATGTTAAATGGTGATTCCTCTAAAAAGAGCCCAACAGACCTGAAAGTTTGTCTTTGGGATGTAACCACTGTTTTGTTTGGGTAGTCAAGTTACAACACCTCATAATACACAATATTTTTAGTAAATACTCCTACTACCATCATGTAGTAGGTCCCCCTGGGTTTCACTTTTGTTGATGCAAACTTTTATTTGTGGTGGATTTGTGCATCTTGAAAATGCTAGATAGAGTTGACCATGTGCAAATACTGGTTCCTCTAAACATATTCCAGCTGATTTTAAAGTCTGACCTCTCGATTTATCAATAGTCATTGCAAATGCCATGATAATGGGAAACTGTCTCCTTTGTAGTACAAAAGGCAAGCTACTGTCACTTGAAGCCAAATCTATTCTTGGTATAAAAACTAGTACCATTCATAATTTCTGCATGTATGAAATGGTCTCTAAAATCTTGAACCATTAATCTTGTTCCATTACAAAGACCTTTTTGGGGTGTTCATATTTCTCAGTAACATGACAATTGCCCCTTTATTAAGTTGCAAAATATGTGGTGGCATTCCAGAGGGAGTTAATGTATTTATAAATTTTGTGTTCAAATTTGTTTGACTCTGTTTGTCATCATCTAGTACGGAATCTGCACTATAATATTTTTTTGTGGTGCATCTATTATTATTTAAGATGTCGTTATTTATATTCAATGCATCTTTATTTTTGGATGTTAATATTACTTTCTGTGCAAGTTCATCTGAATCCTCATTGCTTATTCCATTTTAGAATATAGCAGAAATTAGTGAATCTTGGCAAATCTTTTCTGCTGATATTGTTTTTCCTTCCCCAATTTTAATTAGCCAATCATTGAATTCATTTTGTCCTTCCGATCTCATGTTTTTCTCTAATCTGAAGTGTGTAAATTCTTTCCATAGTGGACTTGACTTTATACATATTTCCACTATGTCTGTTCTATTTCCATGGACTGAAATCCCCACCTAACAATATTCCCGCAACAAACGATCAATACATTTCAGAGCATGGCATGACATCATAGTGGCCTCATCTATGATAAAACATTTTTTTATTATTTGACTGAAATGATTTCATTCTAATATCTGAGACAGATGTTTCCAAATTGGAACTGGAAGTTTAATCCACTATGTATTGTTCTGCCAACTTCTAATAATAGTGATGCAATTCCAGTTGTTGCAAATAGAAGTACCATTTAACCTTTACCTCTAATTGAACTCATCAACAAATTATAGAGATAATTTTTTCCAGATCCACCGGGACCATCTAGAAATAAAGGTCTTTCTTCTGCTCATCATCTACGGCTTTTTGTATTGTCTTAAAAGCATGCATTCTTCAGTTCTTCTGTCTTTTGTTTTTGCACATCCGCGTCATACTCCTCAAAGTTTATGTCATCTATAAATTCTGGATCTGGCAGATTAAAAGTAGCACAACTTAAGCCATGACATAGAAATATTTGTCCATTAATGCTTTTAATTCTGCTATTGACTCGTTATAACGTTGTAACGTTGTCTTGTATACCATTGATAGCCATCACAATCTGCAAATGTTTGATCTCAGAATTCTTTAGGGAAATTTTGTTCATTTTTTTTCTCCATACATGGTGAATTTGGATTGAGCTCTCCACATGGTCCATAAATCATTTGATGTGTTACAATCTCAAATAGTCTTGCATGTTATTGTGGATCAGGTAGTTCATTAATAATAACAGAATCTACTTTATCAGCTGTATTCAATTTATCATTTTCTTGAAGTATAAAAAGAATATGTGCATGTGTCAGGCCTCTTTTTTGGAATTCAATGGTATAAACATAAGCCACACACTTTCCAAATAATTGACTGGTGGTTATGTCATGTATTAAAGCTGATAATTTTATTTTGAAGATTCTAGCAACTAACAGCCTTATTAAATTGTGATTCGGCCAATTGAAAAGGGCTCTATATAAGTACATAGCTTTTTTTTTTTACAGGAGATTTTAGTTAGTGAAGACTTTGCTTTTGGACAGAAGTTCACTAACTTAAAACTTCTGTAAAAAAATATACTATGTGCTTATATAGAGCCATTTTCCATTGGCAGAATCACAATTTAATAAGGCTGTAAGTCTGGTCTATCAGAAGCATTTTGGCCAAGGTTCAAATTCTCATCAATCTCTGGCCATTGAGGATTACATGTAAAAGTAATAAATAAATCTGGTTTTACAAATTTAGTTACAATAGCCATAGCATCATTGTATCTTTCTTGCATGTTGCGAGGAGATCCTTGGAAGGAAGATGGTAAAATTATGGCTCTGCCAGCTGCTAGATTTTGGTTTGTAGCCGCCTCAGCAACATAAACCATGAGGCCACAATACTGTTTGATGAAATTTAAATTATTTGCTTCTACTTGCAGGTATGAATCAATGATCCATTGTTGTCAGTTTTCTAGCACTTAAGATGAGATTAAATTCATCCCTAATGGCAGTTTGAGCCACTTTAAATTCAAGCATGGAAATGTTACTTCTGACATGTTGTTTAGTGTTTGGATAACTGGGAAGTATTATTTTTGGTTGCCAACCTGCCTCCCCATTAAGCTACAAAATTGGATAAGTCATTGGATCCAACTTGTTACTTAATATCCTGATGTTAATGAAAGGTTGCTCTTCATGTCTGGGATATAGTCTAATATCCCTCTGAAAAGGTGGTTCCCCCTCATCATTTTGGGAAAGTATTGCAATCTCATTAGCTGTGGGTAAGTTGTAACGTCGTTTATCAGTATGTCGGTCTCTTTTAAGAACCGTATTAGCTTTTGGTATGGCCAATTGATTTTGCTCAGCATGAATGTGTTGTTGTTCTTCAACTTCTGACAGTTTTTTTATACTCTTGAGTGTATGGATTTTTTTCCCATTATCTTATCCAGCTCCTGGAAAACAGTTGGTAAGAATTTTGTATTTTCAGAAAGCTGCATACGTTGTTCCACATCTTGTTTTGTATCTAGTGCATATAGTTGAGCACATTTTCTTTGTTCTCCTTCCTCAGGGTGTAAATGTGAAGTACGATGGTAAATTTGCCCTTGAACTTTAAAACAGTAAGGGTCATGTCCTTCAACATTACCAGCTAATGTTGCACCCATAAATGCAGAAGAAATGTCACTATTATAAGTGCGTATATTATTTTAAAAAAAATTGTAATTTGGAAAATTAGGTTCACTCGCTATACTTTGTAAATATTTAGGGAAATCGTGTCTTACTGGAAGTCTTACTTTTTCCTTTTGACAGCAACTAATGAACTTATCATCTCTGGGGGATTCCTTCTCAAAACGATAAGCCCCACAAAACTCTTAATAAGGGACTATCCTGTGAATGAACATCAACATTACAATCTATCTCCATATTACTTTCATTGTCATCTTGTTCACATGTTTGTTGTTCAAGATGTTTGGGCTTTTCCTTACAGCAATTGGTCTTTTCTAGGCAATTCTTTTCCGCTATTCTTTGCATATTTTTTTCAGACTCTCCTCTGACTGTTGCTCTCTTCATCTTCTTTTTCTTTTCCTGTCCATACATTATTTGTATTCCTTCCTTGTTTCGGACTTCCCTGCCATTGCAATCTGCAATGTAAAATGTATTTTTTTATTTTGAACATACACATTAAGTCAAGCATGCATTGTCATATGAATTAATAATTATGTTGAGCTTACCGTTTTTTTAATGTACTAAGCTGTGGCAGTCAATTTTCAAATGTTGTGAATGTTTTCACCTAATTTTATTAATATATATTAATTTCTACTGAATCTAATGACAATGTGTACAATAATTCTACAATAATACATTAATAACATTTTATTCCATGTAATGGTAATATATTTAATTCTTAATCGGAGTCCATTGAGAACAACTGTAGCTTCCATAAATAAACCTTTTTTTTTGCAGATACTTTAATTTAGAAGTAATCTTCTCATTGCTGCAATCTGTAATGACAGAAATGTGCAGCATATTTCCTGTAATAATTATTTCATGCACACACACAACCACATTTCTAAGTCTATTTTTTGGAAATCATAATGTCTGTAGTTATCTGTTCTTTTGAAATGAATATGTTCCAACTGATGATGCGCAGTAAGTCTGTGTCTCCAAAGTGTGACAGGCAGACACCTGCAAAGTGTAAAATAATATTTTCAGAATATCATATATAAGTAATGTATTTAAATCTTAGTAATGTACTTACATATATACTGTACCTCTTCCTTCAAAGTTGATGTGCTCTGTCAGTCAGGTCAATTCTCTGTCACGGTCAAATTTATAGAGACCTATAAAGTGTAAGAACAGATTGAAATGTTGACTATATATCACATATATAGTTGTGAGCATGCGAGCCGTTGCTAACGCTTGCGGGCTCTCGCAGCCGAAGGCGCTCCTTGCCAGCAACTGCGGCCCTTGCAAAAAAGTACGAGACACGTTACGACCAATTACGACCTTGCAAAAATCGTCCGCAACCCGCGGACATGAAAAAATGAAAAACACAATAAATACACACAACACACACATAAAAAGCTTACCTACAGCAAGAGGGAGCATCCAGGACCTCAAAAAAATAAGTTACACCTCAATTTAACTTCAAAATAAAAGAGTTTACACACTAAAAAATTCTCCAAGCAAGATAAAAAATGGCCGCTGAACAAAATGAAAACGAGGCTACAGGACTGTAAACACGCAAAACTCCTACGAGACATGTTAAACACCACAAAACACCTACGGATATTCCGCCACAGACTCATATCACACATTAGCAGTCATTTTAGAACAATAACTTATACAATGCGGAAGTACACAGCTACGCTAATGGTTTTGTCTCGCGCACGCACACTATTACACTACACACATTCATCACGCTTACACAGCAGCTCCACACCACTAATGCTGCAGCAACATCAAAACAGATTGCCAGCTCTTCAACACAATTCTTCCTGCATATATTACTTGAAAATAGGTAAAGTATATTCATTTATTAATGTATTATTTTTTGGATTATTATACACCAAACAGCATTAGCTCACTTACAATTTCATTGCCGTCATTTTTTGACGGGCAATACTCTAGTATATATATATTTTTTTAACATTGTCATATATTAGTATAAACAGATATATGCAGCTTATAAAATGTGAAATGGCATCTGGCCAAAATATTACATTTTGCATTTATTTACATTTATTATTTTATGCAAATCATAAATTATTAAATGAATAACTAATAATAATTCACCTATTAGAGCTTACAATGTCTTAAATGGCATCATCTTTAAAACTTAAATATTTTATCAATCTAAATAATCAATTATTAACTTAATAAATAATAATACTTTACCTATTAGTTTATAATGTATTTGTGAAAAATCATAAAGAGTTAACGATCTCTTCATAAAATTTGTCCACAGAGAATGTGCAGGAACACAGTTAATCATCTGAGGAGAAACTGAGACATTTCTGGAAAGTCTGCAGTATATATAGAGTGTTAGCTAGAGGATAAAGTTGCACATGCGCAATTTAAAGTTTTTCCGCCATTTTAGGTTCTTAATGTGTTTGTTTCCGAGTTACAGGCTTGCTTCTTACAAAATTTTGTTTTTTTTTCTATCTCTTGCATGCCTTGTGTTGTTGGTGTAAGTGTTACTGGGTTCACTTAGGTTTTACTTCCTTTGTGTAAGTGTTACTGGCTTTGTTATCGATTCGGCCTCGTTTTCGGCGTTTTACGTTTTTTCGGCAGCCATGTTTTTTCTCGTTTAGGTGATTTTAGTTTGTGAATAACCGCTAAATATGCCTCAAATTAACTTGCAACCTTACTCCCTGGCTCCCCCCCCCTGTGCTATGTGTGAGTGTGTAAGTTAATTTGAAGCATATTTCTTGTTTTTAGTAAGTCTTCCGAGTTCCGTAGTTTGTTCGTTAAAGTCGTATTTTTCCGAGGCCCACAGTTCATGTACGTGATTTGGTTCCTAAGTTCTACGGCCGTAATTTTGTGCTACTTTGGTTCCTAAGTCCTACTGGCCTTTGGCGCTCATTGCAGCCTAAGTCTCGTGTGCCTCAACTGCTCGCCTCGCAGTACAATGAGTGCCTGTCCAGTGTGCTGCAGGCATCAACGGCTTGTCTCACTTTGCGAGGCTTGCGGTTGCGGTCTGCAAACGGCTTGCCTTGCTTTGCGAGGCTTGCAAAGCGCGACCAATGGCCCGTATATCCACAACTATTATATGTGATGAGCAGCTCCTGCATTTGAATTAGCAGCTTTGATGGGCTAATTAGGAATACAGTTTGCTTGTTTGTCTCTCTAGCGGCCAAAATAAAGTTATCTAGCAGTTAGACCCTTCTCCCACCCTTATCAAGCACCCTAGTAACACATACCGAGATGCACAATAGCATGCATACTCTTAAAAGCAATCCTAAATATTTCAGAACTTATTCACTGTAAAGAAAAACTGCTAGTACAGGCTCCCTTTAATACTAAATAGAGACCAGTCAGGTGACCTGTCTGAGTAGGTGTTGCAGTCTTGCACTTCTGAAGCATATTGTACTTTATAATCTGTGTAATAGAACTAAATGTCTACACAGGGTAGATCGGGAGAGCAGAGTACAAGCACTCGCTGCCCTCAGGACTTGCTAGTGAAGCGTGAAAAGAATCTCATTTTGACACAACCGACAAATTGCTTAACTTTATTTGCTTTGTTTGGACATTTTCATTACGGCTGGGAGTGTATCGGCCGCACACTTGCCCTCGCTAAAAGATCAGGTATATTAAAACTGCATGTGAGTGTTTTGTCAAAGTTTAGCAAAACATTCCTGTTTTTGTTACTTATGTGATAACCTAGCAATATTGTGCAGGCCACTGATAACTGTAAAGCCCGTGAACATAAACACATTTAAAAGAAATTCTTAAAATTAGCAGATTGTGTCATGAGCACTTAAGTCTTGGACTACTAGATTGCTTGCAGGTTGATGGGGAGGGATATCATACTCGTACTTGCTTCTCTGTTCAGTTCTATTGTCAAGTGGCTATTCATAGTGGCAGTCTGTTCAGTTCTATTGTCAAGTGGCGATTCATAGTGGCAGTCTTTAAAAAAGACTTAAAGAGATTTGGAAAGTTTTAGAATTTTACTTGTGTTGTTACTGTCTGAAATCAATACACTGCAGCATATGCCTGCACCGTAATAGTACTGACTGTACAGAGTAGAGTCCTAGCCTATAAGTGATCATCTCTCAGTAATTTTCTGCAACATGCTGCTGAGATGTGGTTCCTGATAGGCTGCACTGTACATGCAGCCCTACAGAGCCTGTGTCTGCCTACGCTGCAGTGGACAGACCCATATTTGTTTGATTTTAGTCAGTAAAAAACAAACTCATCCTAATCAAATGAAGTACATAAAGTAAATATATATATATATATATATATATATATATATATATATATATATATATATATATATATATATATACAGTTGTGCTCAATAATTTGCATACCCTGGCAGAAATTATGAAAATGCAAAAAAAATGTATTTTATTGATGGATAGTGATCATATGAAGCCATTTATTATCACATAGTTGTTTGCCTCCTTTTTAAATCATAATGACAACAAATCACCCAAATGGCCCTGATCAAAAGTTTGCATACCCATAGTTCTTAATACTGTGTATTGCACCCTTTAGCATCAATAAGAGCATGCAGTGTTTTGGAATCGTTGTCTATGTAGCCCCTAATTCTTGCAGGTGGTATAGCTGCCCATTCGTCTTGGCAAAATGCCTCCAGGTCATGCAAAGTCTTTAGTCGTCTTGGATGATCCGCATGTTTGAGATCTCTCCAGAGTGGCTTGATGATATTAAGGTCTGGAGACTGTAATGGCCACTGCAGAACCGACACCTTTTTCTGCTGTAATCACGCGATGGTCAACTTGGCCTTGTGCTTAGGGTCATTGTCCTGCTGGAAAGTCCAAGAGCTTCCCATGCGCAGCCTTCGTGCAGAAGAATGCAAATTGTCTGCCAGTATTTTATGATAACATGCTGCATTCATCTTGCCATAATTTTTCACAAGATTCCCTTGTGTCTTTAGAGCTCCCCCCCCCCACCCCAAAACATCAGTGATCCACCATCATGCTTCACAGTGGGGATGGTATTCTTTTCACTATAGGCCTTGTTGACCCCTCTCCAAACATAGCACTTATGGTTGTGACCATAAAGCTCTATTTTGGTCTCGTCACTCCAAATTACAGTATGCAGACATATTGTAACCTGGCTTTTTTGTGGCATTGGCGCAGTAAAGGCTTCTTTTTGGCAACTTGATCATGCAGCTCATTTTTGTAGTTGCAATTTTTTCAAGTATCGTAGTATTGTGCTCCGTAAAAACAGCCAAATGTTTTTTTTTTCAGATCAGCCTGTATTTCTCCTGAGGTTACATGTGGGTTTTTCTTTGTATTCCGAACCATTTTTCTGGCGGTTGTGGCTGAAATCTTTCTTGATCTACCTGACCTTGGCTTGGTATCAAGAGATCCCTGAATTTTCCACTTCTTAAAAAGTGATTGAACAGTACTGACTGGCATTTTCAAGGCTTTGGATAACTTTATATATCCTTTTCCATCTTTATGAAATTCCATTTCCTTGTTACACAGGTCTTTTGACCGGTCTTTTCTGCTCCCCAATGGCTCAGTATCTAGCCTGCTCAGTGCATCCACGTGAGAGCTAATAAACTCACTGACTATTTATATACAGACAATAATTGCAATTTAAAAAGCCACAGGTGTGTCACCTTGTGTGTCTATAACAAGGCCAAACATTCAAGGGTACATAAACTTTTGATCAGGGACATTTGGGTGATTTATGTTATCAAGAATTATTTTTTGCATGATCAGTCAAATGCCAAAATTTCACAATTTCTGCCAGGGTATGCAAACTTTTGAGTACAACTATATATATATATATATATATATATATATATATATATATATATATATATATATATATATATATACTGTATATATATATATATATATATATATATATACTGTATATATATATATATATATACAGTATCTCACAAAAGTGAGTACTTCCCTCACATTTTTATAAATATATTATTATAACATTTCATGTGACAACACTGAAGAAATGACACTCTGCTACAATGTAAAGTAGTAAGTGTACAGCATGTATAACAATGTAAATTTGCTGTTCCCTCAAAAAAACTCAACACGCAGCCATTAATGTCTAAACCGTTGGCAACAATAGTGAGTACACCCCTAAGTGGAAACGTCCAAACTGGGCCCAATTAGCCATTTTCCCTCCCTGGTGTTATGTGACTCATTAGTGTTTCAAGGTCTCAGGTGTGAATGAGGAGCAGGTCGACCAAAGAAGTTGAGTGCACATGCTCAGCATCATATCCAGAGGTTGTCTTTGGGAAATAGACATATGAGTGCTGCCAGAATTGCTGCAGAGGTGGAAAGGGTGGGGGGTCAGCTTGTCAGTGCTCAGACCATGCGCCGCACACTGCATCAAATTGGTCTGCATGGCTGTTGTTCCAGAAAGAAGACTCTTCTAAAGATGATGCACAAGAAAGCCTGTAAACAGTTTGCTGAAGACAAGCAGACTAAGAACATGGATTACTGGATTCATGTCTTGTGGTCCGATGAGACCAAGATAAACGTATTTAGTTCAGATGGTGTCAAGCTTGTGTGGCGGCAACCAGGTGAGGATGGTGGTGGGAGTGTCATGGTCTGGGGCTGCATGAGTGCTGCCGGCACTGGGGAGCTACAGTTCATTGAGGGAACCATGAATGTCAAAATGTACTGTGACATAATGAAGCAGAGCATGATCCCCTCCCCTCGGGGACTGGGCCGCAGGGCAGTATTCCAACATGATAACGACCCCAAACACACCTCCAAGACGACCACTGCCTTGCTAAAGATGCAAAGGTGATGGACTGGCCAAGCATGTCTCCAGATCGAAATCCTATTGAGCATCTGTGGGCCATCCTCAAATGGAAGGTGGGGGAGTGCAAAGTCTCTAACATCCACCAGCTCCGTTATGTCATCATGGAGGAGTGGAAGAGTAGTCCAGTGGCAACCTGTGAAGCTCTGGTGAACTCCATGCCCATGAGGGTGAAGGTAGTGCTGGAAAATAATGAAAATAATGGTGGCCACACAAAATATTGACACTTTGGGCCCAATTTGGACATTTCCACTTAGGGGTGTACTCACTTTTGTTGCCAACGGTCTAGACATTAATGGCTGTGTGTTGAGTGATTTTTAGGGGACAGCAAATTTACACTGTTATACAGGCTGTACACTTACTACTTTTTAAGTTGTAGCAGAGTGTCATTTATTCAGCGTTGTCACATGAAAATACAGTATATAATAAAATATGTACAAAAAATGTGAGATTCTGTTTATATATATATATATATATATATATATATATATATATATACCTAGTAAAATGCAGAAAATAATCCATATCCCATAATAGAGATCGTATCTCAAGCCAAGGTTCATGTGGACCCTTGTAATGTCCTAACAACAGGCTAAATGTTTTAATTAGGCATTGACCATTAACAAAATTCATGTTCAATCATTTAAAAAGCAATATTCAGTATTAGTTTACTTAGCTGCTGGTCTCCACTTGCTATAAGGTCAGAAATATATGGTGGCTCTATCTAGTAGACAGTGGCATGTTTTCAGGCTCACAGTTATCACCAATGTCTGCCCCAGTGGCATAGGAAGGGGGGGTGGGGGCGCGCAGCCCCCCGGGTATCATGTTTCCATGGGGCGGCACAGCACGGAATATCACTTGCGACCATCTTGGAGAATGGAGAGGGATACTGTGACACTAATGCAGCGCGCAAGAGCGCCGCCCATATGCACCGGCTGCACTGAGTGGAAGAATGTGGCGGTCATCTTGGAAGAGGCGTTCTTATGTGGAGGCACGTTGGAAGGGGCGGCACTACTTGTGCGGTGGTGCCTGATGGTGATTGTGTGTCTGTGTGTGTGAGTGTGTGTGTGAGTGTGTGTCTGGGTGTGTCACAGTTAATCTTGCTAAGAATGAAGCTCTCCAGCACTGGGTAGATGCGTTTTCAAGTCCAGGGACAGGTCACACAAGTTATAAAACTTGTGTTGTCTGTACAACTACTATTAGTATGAAAGGAAGTAAATGAGATACACTATGAAATGTTATTAGCAACCCCTCCGCCACTAGACGCTGGTCGAATTATTTCCAATCAATAGGAGAGGGAGAATTATAATACATGAGTGATAAAGTAGACCTAATAATTCAGAGGACACGCAATTCATATGCTTTTGTGATTAAGATTACTGTTCCCTTGTGCAGAGCAACAAATCCAGGAAATTTTCATTTCCGCAATTATATTTTTTATTTAAAAAATTGGGTCACACAGGTTTTTGGATATTTTTAAATAAGCACATTCCTAACTTGGCAGGTCCATTTTAATACTTTTATATTGCCATCACTGGCAGTTTTTATTTAAAATAAAAAAAGGTAATTAAACCCTTAGCTAAAAGAGTATAAAAGAAAACAAAATAATATGGAATGATTTAGATTGAAAGCCATAAAATAATTATTTTAACTAATATTCCGGTAAGTGATTCACAAAGAGTACAAGTGAGAAACTAAAGAACCTTAGTGAGCCTACTAAAATGTCACTTTTAATAATTAATTTTCTAAAACTATAGTCAAGAATAAAGAAAAAAAGCATCTATGTGTGTCTGTGTGAGAGTGAGTGTGTCTGTGTAAGTGAGTGTGCCTGCGTGAGTGTGTGTGTTTTTGAGTGAGTGTGTGTTCTTGTGAGTGTGTGTGTTTGTGAGTGTGTGTAAGTCTGTGTGTGTGTTTTTGCCACCCAGGACTAACCATGAATCTGAGGGGGGAGGGGGTCAAACTCAGGGGTAGCCCCGGGCAGCAAAAGCTCTAGCTATGCCACTGGTCTGCACAAATGTCTGAATTTTATTTTCTTCCTATCAGGATTCAACACCCTGGAGGTAAGGGAAACACAGAAAAGCTTCTTTAAAACATAATTTGAGAGGTCCTCTGTGATCCTTAAATCAAGTTGTGTTCTTAAATTATTCCTAAACAGCATGGAAAGCTAGCTACACATTGTACTAGCTATTTGATTCTCCAGTCAATATTTCCTGAGATACAGCATTGTTTTGGCTTATATTCTTATGCAAATGAGTCGTTTCTCAATATTAATCAGCTGCTTAATGTATTAATCAAGATTACAGCCTGCTTGTCTGTGCTGGCAAAAGCAAAATCCCCCATAGTTCTCGTGGCTGTTACCCCCTCCACCACCCTTATCAAGCAATTTTGGAGCTGCCCATTAGCATAAAGGTTCCTTACAATCAATACTGAATACAGTAAAACTCTGATTATCCAGCACTAACCGGGACAGTTCGAGACTGCAAAAAAAAACCTTTTTTTATAATTGTCTTTTTGGGCCCTAAATGGCCCGGTTTAGGTGCCAATGCCTTTTTAAGGACATTTTGAGGGTTTTTGGGTTGTTTAAGGATCGTTTAGACCCTTAAATTCAGGTCAACTATAGTTATCCGGCAAGAGGGAGTCCCTGTAGGTGCCGGATCACTGGGGTTTTACTGCATATCAATAATTATTTAATGCAAAGAAAAATGACTAGTACAATGTACAGACAGGTTTAATGCTCTTGGAGATAAAACCAACTTGTTGTTTGGGTGACACTGTCTCTTTAAATATTGAACATCTGCAGACCTTTAACAGTACATTTCTATGTTGCTTTTAAAATTATCTAATTTATATCATTGATTGATCCAGTGTAGAAAATATTCATATTTAGTCAAAAAAACATTGAATCTCACTGGTTTTAGTCCTTGGATGACCTCACATAATTTCTCATCTATTTGATACTTTCCTCTGGAAATGAAGGACATGGGATTTGCCAAAGTTGGCTTTTAAGTATGTTGAAACAAGCTATGCTTCTTAAGGGAATTGATGTGAAAAAATAAATTATTTCAGAATGAATTATGTTTTCATGCCACGTAAAACAATTAATTTAGATTTGCATATTGGCAGATGTGCCAAGTTTTGAAAGTATTACGGGGTCATATGCTAAGTTATAATAATTTTCATCAAGGCTGGTGAGTTCTTAGGTCATTTCAATGCACAAACATGCTGGATTTTATATATCATATATATATATATATATATATATATATATATATATATATATACCGTATATATATGTATATATAATATATGTGTACAGAAAATGGATAGTACATTTAGTCCTCATGGTTGTTATACTTGACAAGTATGTTCTTTTCTTGGTATGGAACTGAAAGGGATACAGACGTTTTTTGGGGGAATTTTTACTAGTTATATAATATACTTGTGTATCTATCCACTTTTTTTAACTTTATTTTATTAAGAAGTACTTAGAAGGCTTATTTTACTGAATGAAATCAAACAAATAGTCCCTGAAGCTCTCAATACAGGAGGCCTGTGGAAGACAGTAATCATTGGAGACTGTAGAACCCTATGCAGTGGTGGAGTTAGTTAATGGAAGACATGGTACAGAATAATGTAGACCCCCCTTACAACTTTTCTATACAAAGCTAAAAATAGTTAGATTGCCATAGCATCCCCACTGTGATCAGGTCAACTTTCTATAAAAATAATTTTCTTCCACTGTCCCCTAATGGTTTAACCTTCCTGGCGGTATGATTATTTCAGTATTTAGAATGTTAAAGCGGTACTTTCTAAAATACTGACATAATCATAACACCATTAGACACCATTACCCCTTCCCCCTCTCCTCCTCCCTTTCCCCTAATCCTCCTTCTCCTCCTCCATTTTCCCCCTTATCCACCCCCTTTCCCCCCTTATGCTCCTCATCTTCCCCCCTCATTCTCCTTTACCCCCTCATCATCCTCCTTTACCCCCTCATCCTCCTCCTTAACACCCTCATCCTCCTCCTCTTTCCCCTCATCCTCTTCCTTTCCCCGCTCATCCTCCTCTTTCCCCTCATCCTCCTCCTTTCCCCCTCATCCTCCTCATCCTCCTCCCCTCTCATCCTCCTCTTCCCCCCTTCCCCCTCCTCTTCTCCCCTCACCGTCATCTTCCCCCCTTTCCCCCTCATCCTCCTCTTCCCCACCTCATCCTCCTCTTCCCCCCTCACCCCCCTTATCCTCCTCCTCTTCCCTCACTCCTTCCTCCTCCCCCCCCCTCTTCTCTCCTCTTATTAGCCTCCGATCAGCTCCTGCTGCTGATCGGAGCCCCGCAGCGCGTCTTATGCCTGTCTCATGAACCGGCATATGCTAATGATGTGACGCTAATGACGCCACCCCCTTTCCCCCTTATGCTCCTCATCTTCCCCCCTCATCTTCCTTTACCCCCTCATCATCCTCCTTTACCCCCTCATCCTCCTCCTTAACCCCTTCATCCTCCTCCTCTTTCCCCTCATCCTCTTCCTTTCCCCGCTCATCCTCCTCTTCCCCCTCATCCTCCTTTCCCCCCATTCTCCTCCCCTCTCATCCTCCTCTTCCCCCTTCCTCCCTCTTCCCCCCTTCCCCCTCCTCTTCCCCCTCTTTCCCCCTCGCCCTCCTCTTCCCCCCTCACCCTCATCTTCCCCCCTTTCCCCCTCATCCTCCTCTTCCCCACCTCATCCTCTTCTTCCCCTCTCACCCCCCTTATCCTCATCCTCTTCCCTCACTCCTTCCTCCCCCCCCCCCTTCTCTCTTCTTATTAGCCTCCGTTCAGCTCCTGCATATGCCGGTTCTAGGGAAAGCATAAGACGCGCTGCGGGACTCTGATCAGCAGCAGGAGCTGATCGAAGGCTAATAAGAAGATGTGAGCGGTTGGAAGGAGGAAGGATAAGGATAAGGAGGGAAGAGCAAGATGGGGAGGAGGAGGAGGAAGATGGGGTGGAGGAGGAGGAAGATGGAGAGGAATGGTGTGCTGAGGGGGCCCAGGCAAACTCGGCAGCACTGGGCCCCCTCCAGATCCTCCCTGCAGTAGCCCTGAGTGTGGCTCAGGGTTACAGATTTAGGAAGAAAAGATTAACCCCTAGTCACACTCTGGATTACCGCTAGGAAGGTTAAGAGACCCCCTTCACTCCTGGACACTGTGGAAAGCAAGGGTCCCTACACAGTTGTGGGCCCTGGTAATTTTGCCTCTGATTCTCCAGCAGTAGTAGTGCCCCTGACTATGACCCTTATTTTATTAGAAGCCCGCAAATGCCTCTAACCCGTAATTTGGGCTGCAGGTGTTTTTTTCTTAAAATGTTTAGATGTATTCGATTGACTCAAGCTCGCAATTTACCTCCTTAAGCCTAAACTCGTAAACCCTACCTTTTTAAGTCTGATCTCAGGGAGCATAATCATATTATCAGGTAATATTTAAACAAACCTGTAATTTACACGTAATCTGCAATGGGAGGCTACACATTGATTAGTAATAAGTAATATTTGCAGATGTGTTTTACAATCATTTATATGCAAATGAGCATCTCACACATAATAATTAGCTGCTTTGATGTGCTAATTAGAGTTACAGTCTTCTTGTCTGTCTCTGTATTGCTTAAAATAAAGAGCTGCAATGTTGTCTGGCAGTTAGACCCACCCATATAAAGTATTCTGAGGGCACATTTGCATACTTAGATGCACATTACCATACAAAAGCAAAAACAAATCACTTCTGAATATTTCAGAAATTATTTACTGTAGAGAAGAACTGCTAGTACAATGTACAACCAATTTTTAATGCTCTTTAAAAATAAATCTAATTCCTGTTGGGATGACAGAGTCCCCTTTAAAATATCTAGTTTCCAAGAATTATAAAAAATTAAAAAAATAAATCGCAAAGCTAAATATGCTTAGAGGGGGACACAATGTAGAACACCTATAAAAATGTATGAAATATGTATGGATTTACAGTGGACCCTTGGTACTTGCTGTTAAGTGGTTCCAGAAAGCACAATGAGAGCCATATGTCTGCGGGCGTGCTGCGGGCTCTCATTCTGCTACAAATCCGGTGCTATTTAATTGAACAAGCCCGCAAGTTACGGGCCGAAAGCCAAAACTGTAAACCATGCACTCGTATGCAGCAGTTCAGAGCGGGATCATGATCAATTAAGCAAGGCCGTAACTACTGATTTAGAAACAGCCAATAGCAACATGGAGATTACCTGTCAATGAATTAGCGTTTAGGGGTCCAATATGCAAAACACTAAATAATAAAAATGAATGCCAATACTGTTCTAGTCCATGTGGGTGGCCTGATATGTATTAACTCACTGATTCCCTCAATAAAACCCCGAAATGATACAAAGAAATAATACATTTTTCATTGCCGATTTGCGAGTTTGAGATTGTTTTGCAATTAATTCTAATGTCTTACATCGCTTTCCCCATCATTTACAGTGCAGTATTGATTTTGTATTTGCTTTTACAGCGCTACGGACATGTCTTTAACCCCTTGCAGGTCCTCTCTAGATTTTCTTCTACATTTGCCATTTACGGGTGTGAAAACATTTGAATAGCGATTTGCGAGAGTAACTATTGCTTGGGTTGTAAATTGCGGTTCTAACAACTGCAAGGATTTCAAGCTTGTAACATGTAGCATGTTTGCGGCTCGCAAAAAATCCGCCAGTGGGGACTATGGAGTATTATGGGTCCTTAGGGGCATGGGGTACAATAGAAAAAACCCTTCCCTTTCTCTCTCAGATCAATGCCCAACCACCTATGCAATTGTACTGTGTCCACCAGATTGGCCCAAGATGATTTAATACTACCCATATTGTTTACCTAAGAGGGTTAGTGTAACTCATATTAGTTATTTAGGATGGTATTGGTTGCCATATATTAAATGTTTAGCAGTGTGTTATAGACTCTGTGCTACATATTCATATATAACGATGAGCCGTGTGAAGTTAGTTATTGAAGTAGCTCTTTTGAAAGGTACATAAGCAAAGTGTATCTGTTTCAGAGAAAAACTTTTATTATTTTGCCAAAACGACTTATGTACGTGGTGTTCTTGCTAGGTCCTACTCTGAAGGGACCTACACATGTCCCTGATCCTATGTTCCCGTATCCTTGATTTTGTATGCTGTGTTCCTGTATCCATGTTTTTGTATGCTATTTTACTGCTAGGTCCTTATCTACAGGGACCTATACATGTTTCTGATTCTGTGTTCTTGGTATCCTTGCTTTTGTATTCTGTAAGCCTGCTAGATCCTACTCTAAAGGGACCCACACATGTTCCTGATCCTGTGTTCCTGGCATCCTTGCTTTTGTATGCAATGTTCCTGCTAGGTCCTAATTTAAAGGGACCTATACGTGTTTCAGATTCTGTGTTCCTGGTATCCTTGCTTTTGTATGCTGTGTTCCTGCTATGTCCTACTTTAAAGGGACCTACACATGTTCCTGACCCTGTGTTCCTGATATCCTTGCTTTTGTATTCTGTGTTCCTGCTAGGTCCAACTCTAAAGGAACTTATACATGTGTTTGATTGTGTGGCCCTAGTATCCTGAACCGGTTCCTGACCTGTATAAGCCAGCTGATTGCCGAGATTATAAGAACCATGACAATCTAGGGGTTTTCCTGTAACTGAAAGCAGGAAGGTTTGGGGTCCACCCGGTCCCCTCACCCCTGGGTCGTGACAAATTAGTTGCTGGAAAGTGCATCAAAGATAAAATACTTTAAAGGTTGATATGACTTCCTGATATATTGGCTGGATTAAAGACATAGAACAAACACATGATGAATAACAAAAGAACATGACAAAGATTCTGTACCCTTGCCTGATTGGTTGAATGAGCACAAATTTAGGGGTTTTATAGACATCCAGTAGTACACCATACCACGTTCGGACCTTTCCTCCTATCTGACTATATCCTGCCCAGCATCAAATCAACTAGAATTCCTGGCTAAACTGCATTATATTGAATCAGCGTTAAAAGGGGTCGCATTAAACGTGGTCTACCTGTATTCAGTTTTATATATTTTTATTATATATACTATACTATATTTTTTTACCCACTATCTTACTTTTTTTATGTTTAATTTTTGTTCCCTCAACTGGAGTGTCACCGAAGTGTAAAAAAAGAGCTTTTTATGTACATACTTTTTCACACTATAATATAGTTTACCTAATATAGTTTTTTGTGCTGATATTGTGAACATATTTGCTGTGAAAATGTTGAATTTGTTGCTGTCTATCAAGAATTCATTTTTTAAATTTCTAATAAATCTAGTCCACATGCATTTCACATGCGCTCTCTCTGATTTGTTATAGGGTTTTGCTTTAATATTAAGTTATTAGTTGCACTGGCATGGCTGCTCCCATCTACACAAGTATATGGAAGATCACTGATCAGATATGGCTAGATATATTGAGTAGATACTCCAAGGACACGTGGCTAAGTGTCTCATCTCTTACCTGTCAATTCCTTTGTTTTATATATTTACAATAAACCCCACTGCTGTAATTAAACCTTGTTATAATTGTCAGTACATGTTACTGAAGCACAGAAACACCTCTGATTGGAGAGAGAAGAATTCTATAGATTAAAAATATTGATTAGGAAGATAATAACATGACATTGACAGATAGTAGATGGATATACCTACAAGATATAGTGCTGTAAAATAAGTTTGGATCAGGTAAGTTACTGAACAACTAATCACGATCATGAAATGTCTTAAAGAGCCACTGTAGAAGTTGAACAGTCAAATTTAATTTGTTTAGTAACTCATTAGCAATACAATCCGTGTTTGAAGAGAATAAATTAAATGGAACACTGCAGAATGAAATAAAAAAAAAATGTCTGAAAGTTTTAAGTCTGAGCATATTTAGGCAGGAAAAAAAGTAATAAACCCAGTTCTTATTTTGAAGATTCATGGTACATTGGTGGAAATATTGTGTGTGAAAGGGGTATATACATTTTTGGAGATCTATTGTTGCAGTGAATGATGCAAGGGGCCTCTTTCTGGGCCAATTATGTTTACAACGACTCTCTGTTCACTCCTTCCTCACGCCTCTCTTCACTGATAACCAAAACACACTCCCTCATGATCCAGCTCTGAGGAAGTAATGTAACAAACACAGAATGGATTCCTGTACTTATAAACAGACACAAAAAATTCTGAATTTCCAAAAATTGCTTTATGCCCATGGCTTGTTGTTGTTCAGTCATGTTCGACTCTCGGTGAACATATGGACGCAGCACTCCAGACACATTCGTGCTTATCCATAAGGTTTTTATGGCAAATATACTGGAGTGGGTTGTCGGTTCCTTCTCCAGTGGGACGCTATTTGTCTGACCTCTCTGCTATGTCCTGCCCATCTTGGGTGACCCTACATGTTATAGCTCACAGCTTCAGTGAAGCACACAAGCCCCTTCACCACGACAAGATAGTGATCCAAAAGGTGGCCCATGGCTTACACAGCTGCTAATATTTTTAGTTTGGTACATACTTGACAAACAAGTGTATTTTTCCTGAACTGCAATGGCCCTTTAATTTAGCAGGGAAGAAGCAGAAAAAGACTGATATCACGACAATAAAACAAAATGTCATGTCAGGTCAGCCTCATGGGCACTCTGGACACCTGGAAGGAGTAGAATCAGATCTGCCAATACACAAAACATAAACTTCATTTTTTAATGGCTACATTGAGATTTTTTTCTTCAAATGAACCTCTATTGTACAAGCTCTAGTGATGACTGAACCAAGTCACAGGATCGCTGTAGCTCCATATTTACAGTTTTGAAAAACTATTATGTGTAAGTAATTATAGTAAAATAACTCTCAATGTATTACCTTTTGTATGTTCTGTGGAGGAAGCCACTATTTTTACATTTGTTTCTAATCTACTACAAGTGAGAAGTTAACTATAAGGCCCATAGTTATCAAATGTCTTATATGATTTCATGGCACCCCGTCATTAGCGTGCAGGACAAATGCACGTCGAAAAAAGCACGCCGACAGTCACGCGCCGTCAGTTGCGAGCTGTTTTAAAAGGCCCATCAAATATTTTAAAAGCACGCAATGTTCGAATGTGCCCTAACTGTAACCCCCCACTAAGCTTAACCCAAACCTCCCTAGACTAACCCTGAACCCAAACCTAAACCTAACATCCCTAAGCCTAACCCTAACCCCCTAACCCTAAGCCCCTAACCCTAAGTCTAACCCTTACACCCCTAACCCTAAAACCCTAACCCTAAGCCTAACCTCCCTAAGACTAACCCCATCACCCCTAAGCCTAACCATAAGCCTAAGCCTAACACCTCTAACCATTACCACCCTAACCCTAACATGACTAAGCCTAAAAACCCTAACACCCCTAAGCCTAACTCTAACACCCCTAAGCCTAACCCTAACACCCTTAACCCTAACACCCCCAACAACTTACTTATTCATATTTAAGTGACTTATTGCATGTTGTAATGGATGGCATTTGTAAGGTTTGCAATATATATTGTATCTTGCAATATTTTACGATTTGAGGGTATTTAATATACAGTATATATAAAAGAAAAGGACCATTTTATATATGTCTAAGTGTATGCCATTTTACATATAAATATATATGTACAGTTATTGAATAGGCATAAAAAATAATATTAATAACAATAAAATTAGTAATGCTAATACATTTTAATGATAATTACACTTCTGTGGCCTCCTGGTCCCCCTATGGCCCCTGCGGGTCCCCCTTGGCCCCTGCAGATCCTCTGTGGCCCCCTGTGGGTCTCCTGTGGCCCCCAGGGCCCCTGTGGTCCTTACAGCTTCTTATGATCTTGGCAGACCTCCTGTGGGTCCCCTGTGACCCCTGCTGCCCCTTATAGCACACTGTGGCCCCCCACAGGCCCCAGGGGCTCCCTGTGCCCCCCGCAGCCCCCTGATTTCCTCCTCAGCCTTTTGTGCCCTTCCCCCGCGGACCTCTGCGGCCTCCCTCAGACCCCTCTGTTTCCCCACAGCCTCCTGTGACTCCTCCCGGATATCTGCGGCCTCCCTCAGCTCCCTGTTGCCTCTCACGGCCCCGTGTTGCCCCCTGCAGTCTCCCTCGGCCATTGTGGCCTCTCAGTCCTTGCAGGCTCCTGTGGCCCCTAGTGGACCTCTATGGCCTCCCTCTGCCTTTTGTGGGCCCCCTCGGTCCCTGTGCGCCCCTGTTGCCCACCTCGGACCCATGTGGCTCCCCTCCATCCTCTGACCTGCCGTGGCCCCTCCTCACCCCAGGAAGTGGAGTCTAGCATTGGGCAGGTAAGAAAGTATTTATATAGGGGGGAATTTATTTTTGCCCCCCATGTACTAGCTTCACCACTGATCTGCATCATAGGAATTTGGCAGATACAGTACAACTCCCACTGCATTCATTAGGTCTAATGGAAAGCTAATTAATTTACAAGGACACACCATGTTGAGACAGAAACTGAAATAAGTCAGCTCAGTAAAGAATATGGGAGCCTGCAGTAAAGAAAATTTGCATACATTTACTTATATGTTGTTCTGTGGTTTACTAAAGCCCTTCTAATGTGTAAAAGCAAGCTGAGCGAGACTCGCTGCGAGTTATAGTAAATGTAAAGTGTAAGGGGCGGGTTATGGGTGTGTAACGTTCAGTTACCCTGAAAATCCAAGCTCTCTGAATTTAAACATTTTTTATCTTTTGGGAAAATCTGATTTTTTAAGACTTTTTTGTTTATGTGTACAGGAATCCATTTTGTGTTTGTTACATCACTTTGACTGGCAACTGGATAAGACTGAAATTTATACCACAAGCCTTCCCAGACTGGCCAGAAGCAGACACCTTGCATCATTCAGTGCAACAATAGCTCTCCAGAAATATAAACACAACTTCCACCAATGTATCATGGATCCCTCCATGGTCCTGCCGTGGCATCAACCTTTTTTTTTCTAATTAAAAACAAGTTTTATCATTTTTCTACTGCCTAATTATGCTGTTAAACACAAAAATATTTTTTTCATTGTGCAGTGGTCCTTTAAGATATTAGAGAGGGAATGTGAATTTCTAGATAGTGCAATAGTTTCTAGAGGAAGACTTTTGTTGTTTTTTAAAGTAATTTTTGGGGATAGCAAAGGTGTTTTGCATTTGACGTCAGCCATTTTGGCGTCCTTGAATTCAGGGATTACTCAGTGAGATGATAGAGGTTACTGCAGGTAAATTTATGTTTTTTTTCGTGTCTGGCCATCATATTTCTTAAAGTTTTATGAGTCACTTAAATTGTCTTCACGTGCATAAATCTACTTTATCCTTGATACTTATGACCTATTGCTTTTAAAATAACTATACAGCCATTACTTAAGAATCTGCCACTTTCTTCTGTATTGATCACATAATAAAGTTAATGTCTGACATATTTCATGTTGATTAATTGGGCATCACCCTGTTGGCTTAAAATATAATAAGCCCCGTAAAAGAAATGTTGAATTTGAAGTTTATTGAACTTTTTGATATTTAGGGTACATTTAACTTTTTGATATTTAGGATACATTGAACTTTTTTAGACAATACTATAGTGGCAGTTGAAGGTCATTTTAAATAGGAGTTCTCACATTAATCAAAATGCTTTGTCTTGTGTCTATCCTCTTTTGTCCCAAGGAATATTGGTTTAAAATGTAAAATACACATATAAAAAATATATAATTACAATGAATAGTTATTGGAAATTGTGGGTGTTCGCTAATTTTTATGGATTACAACACTACTGTGCGAGAGCACTTGAGATAAAGTCATTAGAGGAAAGAAGTATAGTAGACTCTCTGTTAACCAGAACTCAAGCAACCAGAAAAACATTTAATACTGTACTTTAAATAAGAATAAAATTTTACAGGACTCAACAAATGCCAGGAGCCAGGTTGTCATGCCACAAAATGCTTACAGGCACCTAGATGTCATCCACTGTACGTCTCAGCAATGTATTGTTACCTGGAAGCAGACAGACATGAGTGACTGAGCCAGGGCAGTGTCGGCGTCACATTCCCCGGGCTCAGCACCGCACCCTTCATCCAAACGTACCTGTGTGTAAGTGAGGAGTGAAAGCTGCTGCTGCTAGAACAGCCCTGACTGACAAATATAATTAGCAGAGCACCCTATGTCTAGCTAATCTAGGCAACTTTTAATAGTAACTCAAGTAACCAGAAACTACATTTATCCGGTATATACTAATCCCCATGGGTGGCGGTTAACTGAGAGTCTACTGTACATATTTATTTAATTCATGCTTAAAATACACAACCATCAAGCTTCTGGTTGCTGTGTCACTTTTAATTTGACTTTCAAACTGCGTTGAAGGGTGTAATGTTCCCCCAGACTGATCCTCCAGACTAACAAATTCATTGTACTGGGAATATTACATGTGATTTTGTATGCTATGGGAGAGATTTGGGTCCTTTCCCTCTTCACCTTCGCAAAATCTGACAGCTGCAATCAGGCCGCCAACCAACAGATGGCGCTGACGATTTTCGGATACTTCTACACATAGCATATAAGGCGCAGACAGAAGAGGCATTGAGGTATGAGAGGCGCGCCCGAGGTCCTGGGGAGCCGAGTGCCCGCGCCAAACATAGTGATGCGCCACGTCGGAGGGGAGAATCGTTCTTTGCCTTACCTCGAACATGATGGCGCCCGGAAATTGACAGGGCCCTCTGCCGGATGGCTCCTGTAACTGCAGCTGTCAGTGCTGCCAAAGAAATGCAAAGGCAAAGAGGGATAGATCCGAGGTTTGTTCTTATTATATGGTATATTTCACGGAAATATGTTGTTAAAATATGTTTTATAGATGTGTATATATTTAGTTATATGTATGGGGTGTATTACAAAAGACCCTCTATTTAGATTTTTGTCCAAGAGGTTCCATCAGCCTTCCCTGAAGCAATGGACTATTTAAGGTATTGTAGACCTGCTAGAGAGATGAACAAACCCACTGCAATGTATATTTTTTCGAGGCACCAAACAGGAGACCCACGTTGCTCAATTAACTGGCATTCAATTGCAAAACTAAACATTTTAGTCTCAAATGTACAATCACAATTTAATAGTAACTAATTGCATTGCATTCAGAGCTTGTGAAGTTTGTGTATTCTCTCTTTATGAAGTTTGTGTATTCTATTTTTGTTGTTAAAACCCTCTATTGTTTAATCTTGTGTTGAGGTTTCTGGTTTGTTTCAAAATCAACAGTTGCTCCTGGACTAAGGAAGCTAGTTAGAGTGTCCTCCTTTTCTGAGGAAGCTGACTGGAGGAGTTAATTAATCAACCCCTGGAGTTCAGGAACAGAGGACTAGACGACCCAGTTCCATGATATTCACCTTACTTAGGTGTAATTAATTATATTGACACTGTATTATAGCTATAATAGCTAATTCTTAGTCTTTCTGGGCACTAATAAGACTTTTGGAACCATTGTTCTTAGATAATAAACTTTTTTGAATAACTCAACTTAATTTTACAAAGAGGAAACTTTTAGAAACTCACTAATTATAAATTTACAACTTTTATTATCAATCCTTAGTCCACATTATGCTTTTAGGGCCTCATTCAAATGTGATTTGGCCAATTGAATAGGGCTCTAAATAAGCACATTACATATTATTTTTAAGTAAGTTTTTAGTTGGTAAACATCTATCCAAAAGCAAGGTTTTCACTAACTAAAAACTTCTTTAAAAAAAATATGCTATGTGCTTATTTAGAGCCCTATTAAATTGGCCAAATCGCAATTGAATGAGGCCCTAAAAGCATAATGTGGACTAAGGATTGATAATAAGAGTTGACAAAATATTAGAAGGGTTGATATTGATGAATAATTAACTTGTTTGATCCGATTGAAAACAATTTAAGCAACTAAATTAAAATCTTATAAGTACATTTTATTAAATATCCTTATCCCTATTAAAGGGCCATTGTATTAAAAAGATCGAACATTACAGAAAGTTATTTCTTTCTAAAAAATAAGCAGCCAATAGTGTAGATAAATTACATTAAATCGAGACACAGCAGAATCTCCTACTCTGTCCTGACTTGTTACAGAAAACAGAGGGTCAGTGGGCTGTATATACAGTACTGTATATGATGGACTGAACACATTTGAACTTGTATCCCAATTTAAATGATTATGGATCATATAAGAAACATTTAAAAGGCTTTACATGAGACATTGGGCCATATTCTATTAGCTACTTGCAAATGCCTTGAACTCATAAATTTGGCTTTGTGTTTTTTTTATAAATGTTTATATGCATTCTATTGACTTAATAATTCATTAGTGCCAATTAGTAATATTTGCCGAATATATAGCAATATTAAGAGTGATTTTAAGTGTGTATAAATTTACGAATTGGGCAATTGAATCGGGTCCATTGTTTTCACTTCCTATTTGTTCACTGGTATTGAAAGTAGGGCTTGGATCTCTGACAAATGGCTATATGATGCACTGATATGGAATTTCAAATGCTTAAATGATCAAGAAAAAGTGCACATATGTATGAAGTATCTAACAAACTAACAACATGAACAGCTTTAAACAGCTATAAACTACCACATAAAACATTTTTAGGGAAAATTCAAGGTTTTTGAAGGCAGTCTGGTAGCCATTGAAGTCATTTGGAAGCAGTTTGATTATTGAGTAGTTGTGATTTATCTCCCCTATGCCTGTGCTGTGTTCGTATGTGACCATGGCCCCACTTTGTGGCAATAGAGAAGTCAACAATTTGTTTGTTGTCTGATTTTCCAAACAATGGCTATTAAACCAGGTGAATGTAACATGCCAACGCCATAACTCCTGAATAATTGAACAGTTGTCAGATAATGGCAATGGCTTTCAAACAAACAATGTGAATCATATGACAGGAGGGAGTTCAGGACAGACCAAGAACACCACAAAAATACTGGAGGAGAGTGCAGGACTAAACCTTTTATACCACAAATTATCGGTGGAGTGACCATATAATGGGCAGTGGTGCGTTAACCATGTCTATGCTTTGTTATGAGGGAGATGACACTAATCTAGCGCCTCAGGCAAATTAACATTTATTTTAAAACTATTTTATTTACAGATGCCATTATTGTTGACTTTACGAACACACATTTCTTGAACAAAAAAGTGGTTGTCTAGATATTCACAACACTTTACTTGGCACTTTCCCTGGCACTTTAAAACGGTGTATATGTTAGGTTTAAGGGTTTATTATGGTGTGTGAAGAATCTCGCCTTCTGGACCTCTACCTTGTTGTGGTGAAGGGGTTTATGTACCTCAGTGAAGCTGTGAGCTGTACCATGTAGGGTCACCCAAGATGGGCAGGTCATAGGTCGACTGGAGGAGGAACTGGCAACCCACTCCAGTATCTTTGCCATGAAAACCTTATGGACTAGCACAACCGGACACAAGATGTGCTGGTCATACTGTGGTCCATAGGTCATGGAGAGTGAGATACGACTGAACGACTAAACAATAACAACAATGAAGGACCTATTCAGGGACTGACAAAGTAGTGCGGCAGATTATAAGTGCTGAATAAGGCAGATGAATGAGGCAGAGAAATGATTTATATATTTGAGTCGTAACAGGTGGTGGCTGTCAGAGAATGAAGGAATGATTGCTGCTAATCTATAATTCTTTCTTTAAACTCTGAAGTTTATGATTCGTATAATCCAACACAAATTGACACCAAGATATAATGTATCTATTGGTAAGAAAGTAATGTAAATTAAATGTTTCTTCAGTTTAAAGTAATTCACATATTCATTTCTTTAACTCATAGTGAAAAAATGTTTTACTGATGTAATTTATATTTAAACGCTAAAAAACAAACATAATTATGCTCCCTTATTCATGGACCAAAATTGGCAATTGTGTTAACGTCACCCCAAATTTATGTTTCTAATTTCAAGAGACAGGATTTGCTATTACCCCAAAACTCAAAATGTTTATTGCATTTCTAGCGTTTAATCCATAATATGATGGCAAGTTAAGTAATCAAAAGAAATAGACTTTTTTTTGTTTTGTAAAATACATCAGTGCTCAGAAAACAATGGCTGCTAGAAGGGATTCATTGACAAATGTTAACCATATTTTCTAGAAGAGGGGTACATAATTAATTTAGCTTTGACAATTATATGTAATTGGGGCTGAAATAAGGGCTGCAGTGCTTTGTTATGAGTTAATGTTATGGTTATGGGATAGATTCAGGATTAATGTAAAATGTTAGGTTTATGGGTAAGCACAAGAGTTATGGGTAAGGTTATGGGTAACGTTTGGGCTAGGGGTAGATTTGGGGCTAGTCTTACTTAATGTTAATGTTAGGGTTGATGTTATGGTGGGGTTGGGCTAAGTCTAAAGCTCAGATGTTGCCGTTATATTTGAGGATTAGTTTATGGGTAGTGTTGGTGTAAGGTTCTATGGTTCTGCTTAAGTTTAAAGGTTTTAGTTAGAGTTATGATTAGATTTGTGGTTATTGTATGATTAGGGTTATTGTAAAGATTATTATGGTTACATTTTTTAGTTAGGGGCTAGTGGTAAGATTACCATTATGAGTTAAAATAATGTTTGAGGAAAGGTTTATGGTTCAAGGTTAGAGTTATTGTCAGGGATTAGGATACAGGCTAGGTTTATGGTTAGATATTTAAGGTAATTGCTATGGTTAGGGTTTGGGTTATGTGTTGGTGTTATGCCTGGGATTAGTATTGTTGGTGGCTAGGATAATAATTAAGGATAATGTTAAGATTATGTGTTATGACTAGGTTTGAGATTATGGTTGGGGAAACAGAAGCTGTGGTTATGATTAAGTATAAATGGACCATTAATCTCCATTTACAAATAAAGCTCATATATTTGTTTGATAGGCATAGACTGTTAAACAGCGTATGCAGTTTAAAACAAATAAAAGTTACAATTTTTTATAGATTTTAAACTGTTAGTTTTCCCTTCAAGTACAGCTGTGTATTTCCTTCCTTTGTCATCTTGATTGTGGTCAGACCTTCTTGTTTGCTGGACTAAAAATTAGGTTTGTTTTAATGTAAGTTCTGCTTCAGACTAAGCATGCTCGGTAAAGGGTTTGGAGCCATAATGGCTTATGTCACTTGGTGGGGTGCTTGTGGGGAAGCCGCAAGAATGTTACAGTTGAGCTGTTACCTCTGTGGGGGTAACGCTAATGATGTTATAGGGTAGAGCTAGGAGCCCAGCCTGCTTCCAAGCTTCATGATAGTCCAGCATACAGGCAGAGCTGGAGATGCCCCTGATGACACAGGTAGGAGGAGATAAGAAATTCTGCTTGAGGGGAAAACTGACAGCTTAAAGGCTAAGCAAAATGCTAACTTTTTTATTTTAAGTTGAATACTGTTTATAATAGTCTATGCGCAGCAAACAAATGCATGTGCTATACTTGTAGATACACTATAGTGGTTCTTTAAGGTTATGGTTTAGGGTTGAGATTAGTAGCTATGGTTAGTGCTTGGATTATTATTATTATTGTTAATCTTATAGTTAAACTATAGTTAGGGTCATTACTAGGGTCCGGAAATAGGGTTGGTGTAAAGATTAAAGTTAGATTTTATAGTTAGAATTATTATTAGGGCTATGGCTTCTTTTGTGGTTGAGGGTAGAGCTATGGCTCGGGATTCAAATTGTACTGTTTGAAACGTATAAATAAAGAATTAAAAAATAATTACTATAATGGCTAGGGCTATGAGTTGGTGTTAGCGTAATGGTTTTAGTTTAAAGCTTTGTGTGGGAATTAGGGTTAGATTGGGGTCTAGATTCAAATTGCAGGCGCAGCCTGAGTAAAAACTTAAACCATCTCCCCAATCCCATAAATGATTCTGGTATAACCGACAAGATCCATTTATTCTTGCCAAGGTCACAAATGTGCAGATATATTTGTTAAAATGAAGTCATTGTTAGTGCTCTATATAGTTATTATTTTATATCAATAGTCAGACAATTACTTTAAAATAATAAAATAATTAAAATTGCACAGAAGCCAAATTCATATGAAGAAGAACAAGTGGCAGTTTACTTACTCATTTTTTATCATACATTTCAAAAATCGTGTGGACTAATATTAAAAAATAGTGACCTCAAGTCTGTAAACCTTTCTGTTATTTTCTGAGCAAAGGCAGCTTTTGAAAGTATAAATAACTTCCTTCCTGAGAAAAACTATTTTGGAATGTGCAGCCAGTCATCTTCATAAATAGGCACGAGTTTTATGTTTTTCCTCCATTTGAGCACTCTGAAGGTGCAATAAAAGACACACACTTGTTTACTTGGTACCTGGTGCCTGATACCAATGACACAAAAAACACACACACGGGTATAGTGATTAAAATGGTCTCCGTTTAATAATCATTTCTCTCACAGTTTTATATCATAAGTGTACGGGCAAGTTTGCCTTTACCATCATGTTGGCCAGCAATCAAGGACACAAAAAAGGAAACTGCAAAGAAACAAGTTATTTTTGCAATCCCAGCAATTACAAGGATAAACTCTTAATTAGTTTCTTTTAACATGTGGATGTAATCCAAGAAAGACAACTACAGAACATTCTTCAGAATTAATATATTAGCAGGTGGTTAAACTCTAGGCATATATGAAATTTTCCCGCACATTCCCTTTTTTTTATAATTAAAAACACACTATTATAAAACACACACACACATATATATATATATACATATATATATATATATATATATATATATATATATATACACCGTATATACTCTAGTATAAGCCGACCCGAGTATAAGCCGAGGCACCCATTTTACCACAAAATACTGGGTAAAATGAGTGACTCAAGTATAAGCCGAGGGTGGGAAATGTTCTGCCCCCTGTGTCCCTCTTGTGCCCTCTGTGTCCCCCTCTCTCTCCGTGTCTCTTCTCCCCTCTCCCTTCCCTGTGTCTCTTCTCCCCTCTCCCTTCCCTGTGTCTCTTCCAACCTGTCCCTTCCCTGTGTCTCTTCCAACCTGTCCCTTCCCTGTGTCTCTTCCCCCCTCCCTTATCACCCTCCTCAACCCCACTCCTCAACCTCCCTCCTCATCCTCAACCTCCCTCCTCAACCTCCCTCCTCATCCTCAACCTCCCTCCTCAACCTCCCTCCTCATCCTCAACCTCCCTCCTCCTCAATCTCCCTCCTCATCCTCAACCTCCCTCCTCATCCTTAACCTCCCTCCTCATCCTTAACCTCCCTCCTCATCCTCAACCTCCCTCCTCATCCTCAACCCCCTCCTCAACCCCCCCATCCTCAACCCCCCTCCTCAACCCCCCCATCCTCAACCCCCCCTTAACCCCCCCATCATCATCCTCTCTCCTCAACCCCCCATCCTCAACCCCCCATCCTCAACCCCTCCTCCTCATCCTCAACCTCCCTCCTCATCCTCAACTTCCCTCCTCAATCCCCCATCCTCATCCTCAACCCACTACTCAACCTCAACCCTCCTCAACCTCAACCCTCCTCAACCTCAACCCCCCCTCAACCGCATCCCCCCTCCTCAACCTCCCACCTCAACCCCCCATCCTCAACCCCCCATCTTCATCCTCTCTCCTCAACCCCCCATCCTCAACCCCCCTCCTAAACCCCTCCTCCTCATCCTCAACCTCCCTCCTCATCCTCAACCTCCCTCCTCAACCCCCCTCCTCAACCCCCTCCTCAACCTCCCTCCTCACCCCCCCATCCTCGAACCCCTCCTCAACCTTCCTCCTCAACCCCCCCATCCTCAACCCCCTCCTCAACCCCCCCATCCTCATCCTCAACCCCCCATCCTCAACCTCCCTCCTCAACCTCAACCCCCCTCCTCAACCTCAAACCTCCCTCAACCTCAACCCACCTCCTCAACCTCAACCCCCCTCAACCTCCCCCCTCAATCCCCCTCAACCCCAACCCCCCTCCTCAACCCCCCTCCTCAACCTAAACCCCCCTCTCCCCTCACTTACCTGCTTGTGCTCGTGCCGGCTTGTGCCGGCACCCGGTATATGCTAATGACGCGGCGCGCATGTGAAGTCACATGCGCGGCGGCGCCGGGTCAAGGAGCGGAGGCCGGAGCACAAGCAGGTAAGTGAGGGGAGAGGTATATAGGGGGGTTAAGGTGGAGGAGGGGGGTTGAGGGGGGTTTAGGTTGAGGAGGGGGGAGGGAAAGAGACACGGGAGGGTAGAGAGACACACGGGGGGGTTAGAGACACACGGGGGGTTAGAGACACAGGGGGGGGGGGGTTATAGAGACACGGGGGCGTTAGAGAGACCCGGGGGAGAGTGGCTCGAGTATAAGCCGAGGGGGCCCTTTTTTGCCTTAAAAAAAGGGCTGAAAAACTTGGCTTATACTCGAGTATATACTGTATATATATATGTATTTAACAATATGCAGACACTTATTGGAAAGGTCGGGTCACGTCCTCCAAGGAGGTCTTCACCTGCACAGGTGAAGTTCCTACAACGTGGAGATTCAATAATGCATGGAATCCTTTACACCTATGTCAGCTCCTCAGACATAGAGTTCTGAATCACACACAGTGCTTTGAAATTTTGAGAGTCAAGCAGATAGGGTTGCAGCCTTGGCCTTTTTTACATCCAGTTTCACTATTGCCCTTCGTTATGCTCATCCTTGCTTTTATATCTGGGCAATGCCCACTTGTCTTCTGATGGTAGTCATAAACTGAGTGACGGGCAGTCCACAGGGCCAAGTCCCAAGTTGATCATTTATTGTCATCTTTAGAGTACACTATGCACATGTATTTGTCCTATTGTCTCAATCTTTCATTGTATAATCCTCCATAGTAGCCACAATTTACAACTTGGCAGAAGTCAATCTGGGCTGTTTTTGTCTCTCCTCTTGTGAATACCAAATGTATAGCTCTCGATAAGCTTGGCCCCGTTCAAACGTCTGTTTTACTGCTCTTTTAGATAGGAGGTGGTGGTATCTTGGATATTTCATCTGGTAAGTTTCTGCAGTTCCATTCCTTGTAGAATGGGACTTGTACCCCCGGTAGGGCTCTTTCTCTGCATGTTTTTCCACATCAAGAGGGGTACCACTATGATAGTGGCCATGATGGTCAGGCATAATATATAGCCTCTCAGTCCACACCATTTTGCTTCTCTGAAGGGATGCCAAGGCCTCTGTGCAGGCATTCTAACAAGAGTTCCTTTTTACCCTTCTGAGTCCCCTCTAATCTGTCTGGATTTCTTCACTGGGTTTGAGATTAGTGGCCCTATTGTAAACACTCCCCTTTGTAGCCCAGACTTTGCGACAGAGGCAGGTTTACTCAGTTGGGCAATCAGGTTCCCCTGAAGATGCTGACAGTGGGACACTTTTTACAGTGGGTCACGTGTATCCACGGGATCCTTTCTGCAATCTTTACTTCTGTAGGGGTTGCTAGTTGGACCTGGTAGGGACCTTCCCACCTGGCATCTGTCCAGTTTTTTCTCTTGATGATTTTAATGAGGATCCACTCTCCAGGTTTAATTAATGTGGGCAGCTGGCGATGTTACTGAGGGGGAGAAAGAGTGACACAGGTAATTTCTCTTTTGGTCAGCATTTTTTGCATGTAATCTGATAAATTTTCACTCATTCCCTCGTCTTAACTCACAAAAGGTTTTAGTTCAGGTAAATGAAAAGGTCTACCATACAGTATTTCAAAAGGTGTTAGGTTATTTTTTGTAGGTATAATATGCATATTCATCATTAACAAAGGTAGACAGAATATCCAATTTTTTCCTGTTTCTGCCATTGTCTTTTTTAATTTGGATTTTATGGTGCCATTTGTTCTTTCTACCAATCCTGCAGATTGTGTGTGTTATGAGCAATGGTATTTCAATTCTATGTGTAATGCTTTTCCCAGATGCGTTATTACACTGTTAAAAAAACGTGCCCCATTATCAATATGGATCTTTTCTGGTGCCCCAAATCTAGGTATTATTTTGGCTATTAGGGCTTTTGCTACTGTAAGAGCATCTGGGTGTGTGCATTTTGTTGTTTCCATCCCCCTGTAAAACATGTCTATTATCACTAAACAATACTTTTTCCCTTCACATTTGTTTAGTTCAATGAAGTCCATGCAAATGACTTGGAATGGGTAAACTGATGTAGGAAAACATCCTCTTTTGGGTTAAACATTTCCTTGTGGATTATACTTTGCACATAAAATGCATCCTATACAATTTTTTTTGAATAGTTTGTAAAATCATATACTGTAAATACTGTATCTATCATTGCTACCATTCCCCCTTTTGAGTCATGGTTTTGGAGCTTCAAGAATAGCTTGCTTTCTCAAGAAGTCCAAGGTCTTCCCCTCCTGTGAGAGATTTTATCCCAAGTACTTAACTGTGGTCTGCCAGAGCTGTAGTTTATTTTCTCTTACTTTGTGACCTTGTTCTGCTAGGAGTTGGAGCAAGGAGAGTGTATATTTTCTACAAGAACAATATGTCATCCACACATAGGAGTATCTGGATACCCTCCGGGGGGTTGAACTGTGCCAGGTTAGAAGACATTACTTGGGAGAATATTGTTGGACTCGCAGTGTATCCCTGTGGCAATCTAGTATATGTGCACATTTTTGATCTATATGTAAAGGCAAACCAGAACCTACTTTATGGGTCTATAGGAACAGAAAAGATGGCATTCTCTAGGTCTATTACAGAAAAGTATTTCTGTTAGATCATTGAGCAGCACATGGGGGTCAGGTACAGTGGGGGCCCATGGAATGATGGATTTATTTATGGCTTGTAAATCCTGTACCCGCCTCCAACCTGTAGAGGGGGCTGCTTTCTTAACCGGGTATAGAGGGGTATTACAGGGCGAGTTGAGACACTCAGTTATAATGCTCTTTTTTTAACAGATCTGTTTTAATTGGTTCTATTCCCTTTGCTGCCTATGGTCTCAATGGGTACTGTCTCTAAAGCGCGCGGTAAGTGGATTTGGGAGCTACAGTTATAGGGAATGCACCTTTTATAAGGCCTATATCCGCACGACCTTTTGATCACAGGGTATCAGGTAACCCCTGCAGATTTTGCTCATTCTCTGGTTTAAGGAGGAGAGCCTGGTGTAATTCATCTAGTTCTGCTTTATGCATGAAAACTATTCCCACCAGCCCTCTTGGAGGTATATCTCTTTTCTAGCTTGGGTAACCCAGTCTAGTCTTTTTCTGTATATTTGTGCAGAGGGAGAATACTGGATTCCATCAGACAAAGGCATGTCTTCCCATATTCCTCTCCCTTTCTCAGCTTCTTCCACAAAACCTCCCACCATTACCCACTTTGCTCTTGAAGGAATGGCTAAGGAGACGTTTGGGTTGGTACCCCCTAGGTACAGTGAACTCTCTTGGGGACCTAGTTTACATGCTACACCCATTAAAGCAGTCACTATCTCTCCTGGACCTGAGGTTATTAGATCCAGGGAATATAAATAATACGGTTGCCCAAGTCCTTGTTGAACATCCCCTGGGGTACATCATTCCTAAATGCTCTCATTCCTTTTCGTGTGGGCACTATTTTTCAAAATGTGATTCCCCCTGAGGTTAACTGGGCACTTGGAAGATATCACAAAGGTGTGATTTAAAGAGGTGCCGCCATAGCAGTTTACATTAAGGGGGACTGACAGGGGTTCTTTATTCATCAGCGGGGACTGTCACAAGTCTTGTTGGTCTTAGCCCAAAGTTGTCATCATCCTCAGAATAAGAGGAAACATTATTCACACCAGATTGTTTCAGTAACTTTTTTTAATCCTATTTTCCATTTCCCTAAACAAGTTCTCATCTTCGCTACTAAGTCTACAATTCTTATTAATCTCTTTGATATTTTTCTTTTCTATTTTCTGTATTCCATCTCCCTGTTGCCCCAGGCAACAACTGCAGTTTTACTTATTTTGCGTGCAGAGTAAGACACTTAGCGGTCTTAGAAACATTACCAACCTCACTACAGTTGTAAATTGCAGTTTATCTTAAGTCCCAGACTTAAAGAGGTGGAAAATTCATACCTTTGTATAAAAGTGAAAACCCGTAACTTTGTGTTCAATGTCCCTTCCTTCTCACTACGAAGTAATCACCCTTCCGCTCTCCAGTGACACCTGGTCCCTGAGGGACAAACTGACCGTATATGTCAGGCCGGAGGTCTTTCCTTGCAGGAGCCCCAGACTCCCCTGTGCATTGTACTTGTGGAGAACGGGAAAGATTTTGAGATTCCGGCTCGAAGGACAAATTTATGTTAGGGATATATTGCCCTGCAGAAGAAAAGAACACAGCACACAAAGGGTTTACCTGGTACCAGTAAGAGACACAAAATAAAACACATTGGTATGGTGATTAAAATGGTCTTTGTTTAATAATCATTTCTCACACAGTTTTATATCATGAGTGTACGTGCAAGTTTGCCTTTACCGTCCCGTTGGCCAGCAATCAAGGACACAAAAAAGGAAACCGCGGTTGTCTGTCACAGATGTGAGCCAACAGTGTATTTTGCAAAGAAACAAGTTATTTTTGCAAACCCAGCAATTACAAGGACAAACTCTTAATTTGTTTCTTTTAATATGTGAATATAATCCAAGAAGGGCAACTACAAAACATTCTGCAGAATTAATATATTAGCATGTGCTTAAACTCTAGGCATATTTGCAATTTTCCATCACAAAAATCAAACTTAGTGAATTATTTATATTATGATATAAACTAGCGACTTGCCTGTCAAAAATGACAGCAATAAAAAGTTAAGCCACACAATGGGAGAATCCACCTCAACTTTACTGGCCTCATGATGAGGGCCTTAGGCACTCATCACAGGCCTCGCAATGAGAGCCTTCGGCGCTCATCACAGGCCTCGCAATGAGCACCTTCGTCGCTGATCTCAGGTCTCGCAATGAGCGCCTTCGGGGCTCATCAGGGGCCTCGCAATGAGCACTTATTTTGAGCCTCCCCCCTATACCTCTCCCACCCTCTACTTTATTGGCCCCTCTCCTGTGTCTCTTTCCCCCTCTCCCTCCCCTGTGCTTTATCCCCCCTCTGTCTCCCCCCCTCCCTCGTGTCTCCCTTGTTTCCCCCCATTTCCCTCTTCTGTGTCTCCCCCCCTCCTCTCACTCCCCTGTGTCTCTTCCCCCCTCCTCTCACTCCCCTGTGTCTCTTCCCCTGTGTCTCTTTTCCTCCTGTGTCTCTTCCCCACCACTCCCTCCCCTGTGTCTGTTCCCCCTCTCCCTTCCCTGTGTCTCTTTCCCCCTCCCCTGTGTCTCTTCCCCACCTCTCCCTCCCCTTTGTCTCTTTCCTACTCCCCCAGTCTCTTCCCCCTCCCTCCCCTGTGTCTCTTCCCAACATCTCCCTCCCCTGTGTCTGTTCCCTCCTCCTCTGTGTCTCTTCCCCCTCTCCCTCCCATGTGTCTCTTTCCCCCTCCCCTGTGTCTCTTCCCCCCTCCTCTCCCATACCTGTGTCTCTTTCCCTCCTGTGTCTCTTCCCACCTCTCCCTCCCAGTGTCTGTTCCCACACTCCCCTGTGTCTTTTCCCCCTCCCCATGTCTCTTCCCCCTCTCCCTCCCATGTGTCTCTTTCCTCTTGCCCCGTGTCTCTTTCCCCCTCCCCTGTGTCTGTCCCCTCCCATGTGTCTCTTTACCCCTCCCCCTCCCTCCCTGTGTCTCTTTTCTTCCCTCCCATGTGCCTTTTTCCTCTCCCTCCCTGTGTCTCTGACCCCTCCCCTGTGGCTCTTTCCTCCCTGCCCTCTGTGTCTTTTCCCTCTTCCTCTCCCTCCCCTGTATTTCCTCCCCCTCCTCTCACTCCTCTGTGTCTCTTCCCCTTCTCTCACTCCCCTGTGTCTCTTACCCTTCTCTCACTCCCCTGTGTCTATCCCCCCTCCTCCCCTGTGTCTCTCTACCCCCTCCTCCCCTGTGTGTCTCTACCCCCTCCTCCCCTGTGTGCCTCTTCCCTCCTCCACTGTGTGTCTCTTCCCCCCTTCTCTGGCTCCCTTCTCTTCCCCCCCTTCCTCGTGTCTCCCCCCCCATTTACCTCCCCTGTGCCTTTCCCCCCCTCCCCTGTGTATTTTCCCTCTTCCTCTCCCTCCCCTGTATCTCTTCCTCCTCCTCTCACACCCCTGTGTCTCTTCCTCCTTCTCTCACTCCCCTGTGTCTCTCCCCACTCCTCCTCTGTGTGTCTCTCCTCTCTTCCCCTATCTGTCTCTCCCCTCTTCCCCTGTCTGTCTCTCCCCTCTTCCCCTGTGTGTCTCTCCCCTCTTCCCCTGTGTGTCTCTCCCCTCCTCCCCTGTGTGTCTCTCCCCTCCTCCCCTGTGTCTCTCCTCTCTTCCCCTGACTGCCTCTCCCCTCTTCCCCTGACTGCCTCTCCCCTCTTCCTGACTGCCTCTCCCCTCTTCCCCTGACTGCCTCTCCCCTCTTCCCCTGACTGCCTCTCCCCTCTTCCCCTGACTGCCTCTCCCCTCTTCCCCTGTCTGTCTCTCCCCTCCTCCCCTGTGTGTCTCATCTCCTCCTCCCGTGTGCCTCTCCCTCCCTTGCAGTGCGTATGTGCGGCTGCTGCCGCGCAACTCCCACGACCGGTGCAAAGCACATGTGCCCGACCGGCGCGCAATGCGAATGCGCATGCCTAATGCAGTGCGCATGCACACGCCCAGAGCAGTGCGCATGCCCAGCGCAGTGTGCATGTGCGGGGCTTTGCGATCGGTTGTTGTTGTCAAACTGCGATTTGTCTCAAGCGTGACGACGAATCGCAGTTTGACAACTATTATATGTGATACCAAAATGGAAACACGGGAGGTTCCAAATATGGTGAAATGTAAAACTATATGTCATAACAATTACTTTATCAATTGAATATCACTTTAATATCAGCCTCTTTGATCCTCCCAGCAAGGTTGACTGAAATGTCTTTCTTATGGGGTCAATACTACTAAAAACTGTTAATTCCCCCCCTGGGGTTATGGGTGTATTGCTTTCAGTGTAAACCCATATGCAAATGAAAAGACTGAGCACGCGCAGAGCCTAGGAAAAAAATTACTCTTATTATCTTAGATACTCTGTGGCTGCTGGGCAGGCTTTTTAAAAAAATATATTTAGTCTACGCTTAGTGGGTGAAAAGGATGAATGATAGGTAAAACATGTAAATGTCAATGTAAGTTTACTGTAAGAATTTGCAATTTTTAAAATACATTCTACTTATAAAGTGCATTTTACATATACATAGTAATTACATAGATACATAGTAATTGAGGTTGAAAAGAAAAATAATTTTAGTCTATCAAGTTCAACCTTTTTAGATCTCCTCAGATCTTTGAAAAAAAAAACAGATTAATTGTTAAGTGATAATTGATCCAGAGGAAGGCAAAAAAACAACACATTGAAACACTGTCAAAGGAAAACAAATAGAATTCATTCATGTCCGCAGATACTGGCAATCAGATTCCTCCCTGGGTCAATACTGCCTCTCTAGGTATCCAGGATAAGACTGAATGCCATTTTTATTCAAAAATATATCAAATATATTTATTGAATCCATTGTCACCACCTCCATTGGTAGACAATTCCACAGTTTAACCACCCGTACTGTGAACCTTGCGCTGGTTGAGATGAGCGCCGTAGGCGCTCATCCCTCTGACCCCGTACGACTTAGGCAGGGAGCGCCGAATGCGCTCACTGTGAAGGTAGAGATGAGATCTGTTGGCGCTCATCCCTACTACCCGCGGAAATACACATGAACAGAAATCTCAATTACACAATTCACAATGCAAGACCCATAGCAGTTTGACAAAAAACGCATGGAAAAGATCCTCCCTACGACCCGCGGAACTACGCATCAACAGTGGGGCTCACAATCAGAGCACAGGGTGCTCAGAGAACCAAAAGTAGAACAGAGGATCCCAATGAGCGTTCAGCACGGGGCTCACAATAAGCTATGAGAGTGCTCAGAGGAGCAAAAGTACACGAGGGGAGAGGTTCGCAATGAGCGCCAAAGGTGCTCAGACGACCAAAAACCTTACATTGTGTGCCACACAGCATTCCCAGTTTTACAATTTTATTGACACATGCAGAGAGCACACATAGATCGACACAGAGAGGGAGGGGTACAGAGAGAGAGAGAGAGAGAGCACACAGACAGCACACAAACAGTGAGAGAGAGTGCACAAAGTGCACAGAGAGGGAGAGTGCACAGACAGAATTCACAGAGAGAGAGAGATCACACACAGAGAGCAGGAGAGAGCACAGAGCGAGAGAGCGCACAGAGAGAGTGTGCACAGACAGAGAGCAGAGGCAGAGAGAGCACAGAGAGACAGACACACAGAAAGCAGAGACAGAGAGCACACAGAGAGACAGAGCGCACAAAGAGAGAGAGACACACACACAGAGAGAGTGCACAGACAGAAAGAGCACACAAATTGACACACAGAGAGGGAGGGGTACAGAGAGAGAGAGTACACACAGACAGAGAGATCACACACAGACAGCACACACAGAGAGCGAGAGAGAGAGAGTGCACAGACAGAAAGAGTGCACAGACAGAGAGCAGAGAAAGAGAGCACACAGAGAGCGCCCAGAGATCAACACAGAGAGAGTACACACATACAGCGCACATAAAGAGTGAGAGAGCACACAGAGAGAGTGCACAGACAGAGAGCAGAAACAGAGAGAGCGACACACATACAGCGCACAGATAGAGAGAGAGCACACACAGAGCGCGCACAGAGATCGACACAGAGAGGGAGGGGTACAGAGAGAGAGCACACACAGAATGAGTGCACAGAAAGAGAGAGAATGAATGAAGGCCGTACGTGACTGGCTTGACTGTGCTGCAGTGAGCGTCGATGGCGCTCATTGCGGGGCTTGTGATGAGCGCTGAAGGCGCTCTTTGCGAGGCCCGGGGGAGAGGCTCAAAATGGCTTATGAGTCACAGGCTTCAAAAATATTATGCATTTAACGGCCGCCATTTTTTTTCAAGCCTGTAATTCGGAAGCTGTTGGGAGACCCCCAAAAAACGGCAATTAATTTAAAAATTTACTTACAACCTCACACACAGCACAGGGGGAGAGGCAGGGATTCTGTAAGTGAGGTTGCAAGCTAACTTGATATCTAACTGGTTGAATTTCCCAAGCCCGCAAATGGCTTCACACAAATAGGAGACAGAAAGAGAGAAAGGGAGAGGGTGGAAAGAGACACAGGAGAGGGAGTGGGGGGGGGGGGGGGGGAGACACAGGGGTGAGAAAGGGGGGTAGAGGGTGTAAGGAGACACAGGGGAGGGAGTGGAAAGAGACAAGGGAGGGAGAGAGTGAGCAGAGGCTCTCAATGAGCGCCGAGGGTGCTCATTGCAAGGCCCGAAAGTTGAGGGTTGGCCGACGCCAGCAATGAGAGGCAAAGCCACAAATTGCAGGGCTCATCGCAAGGCCCGCAAGTTAGATGGGGGAGAACATCGCATTGTGTGGCAAACAGCATTGCCAGAATTCAATTTTTATTGCCCTCATTTTTGACGGGCAAGTGGCTAGCATAGTTATAAATTATAGCATATTTGGAACTTTGTCCAACAGCTTAGTAGATACACTGAAGGGAATCTAGAGTTTTACATATGCCATCCTTCCAACACCCCCATGATGAAGACTTGTGGATCACAGCCCGGTGCAAAGCTTAGTGAATCTAACCCTTTGTGTTATTTTTTTTTCAGGACAAATATGTAATTCTGTTTCAAGCAAACAGCATCTACCGACTTATCACTTATTTGAACTCCTTATTTGTGCTGTTTTCAGAACCTAAAGAACATGCGGCTTTCTCTGCATGTGTTTGTGGAAAGAGATGTATCTCTCCATATAATTATGTTAACCACAAATTATATCTTTGTAAAGGCTAACGCTCAAAATTGTTTTAAGCAAATTGCTTTTCAAAGAATGTGGAATTTTGAAACAAAAAATATGATTACTCTTAACTTTTCAATTCCAAGTGCTTAGAAGGAAATTATCTATCTACAGATGTGGTAGTTGAACGGTAGTGAGCAAAATAGAACTTCTATTTAATAAGGTTAACAGTAAATAAATATAAATATATATCAAATCACATATAATAGTTGTCAAACTACGAATCGTCGTCCCTTGCATTGTGAGGGACGCACTTCGGGCCCCATTTGCGGAGGTTGAGGCTCTACGGCGCCTCACATGCGGTTACAAACACCCACAGAAGCGGGAAAATACGTCTTACACGCAATGACTTAATATGGACTTACACAAAAAAATACGAGCTGCGGGACTTAGAACAAAAAAAATTACAGACTTACACTAAACAAAAAACAAGCAGCGGGACTTAGAAAAAGAAACATTACGAACTCGCAAAAATAAGATCTTAACGGCCGAACCACGCTCACCTGAAAACATAAAAAAACAATAAATACACACAAAAATGACATAAAAAGCTTAGCCACAGCAAGGGGGGGCACCCAGCCTCTGCAAGTGAAGTTACACCTCAATTTAGACACACGAAAATCCCCTAAGCGAGAGAAAAAATGGCCGCGCTGAAGGATCTCAGACCACCAAAAAAATTAATGTTTGTGCCAAACAGCATTACCTGCCTTACAATTTTATTGTCCTGTCATTTTTGACGGCCAAGTCGCTAGTACATATAATAGTTGTCAAACTGTGATTTGTCGTCACGCTTGAGAGCCTCGCGTAGTAAGGGGAGCCATTGAGGCATTGAAGCCTTCCGAGCTCGGAGCACTTAGGTGATCTTAGGTGCACTTATATATCTGTATTGCTCATTGGCTGACAGCGATAGGAGTCTCAAAGCACTTAAAGATTTAAATCACTTTATTATGCTCTGAGACCTGCAAAAAATGTCTAATTTACACTACACTAAATGTATTTATATTTTACACTGCACTTATATATATGTATTACTGGTCATTGGCTGACAGTGACAGAGTCTCAAAGCAGTTACATTTTTAAATCACTTTATTATGCTCAGAGACCTCCAAAAAATGGATTTTACAATGTACTAAAAGAATAGTATATTTTACACTGTACTTATATATCTATCTTCATGGTGAGCACCGAAGGTGATTGTTGCAAAGCAGGAAACTTGAAGTACACGAGGGGAGAGGCTCGCAATGAGCGCCGAAGGTCCTCAAAGGAGCAAAAGCCTTACATTGTAAGGCAAACAGCATTGCCATGGCTTCAAATTTTATTGCAGTTTTTTTTGATGGGCAAGTCGATAGTATATATATAGCAATTTAGTAATTATTAATATATATATATATATATATATATATATATATATATATATATATATTTATTTATTTATATATCGATTAATGATGAGTATTTCAGGATATAATAATAATAATACATTTTGTATTGGACAAACCTCTTATTTATATACTACAATAACTGTCTTCATTATGCTTTCTTATTGAATGTTTGTGTAAATTCATCCTTAAATGCATTTTTGGTTTGGTTTCTCCAATGTAACAGCCTGTGTCACATAAAGTACATTGTATTATATAAACCACATTGGACGATGTGCATGTATACAATCCTTTGTTATAGGTCTTGTTGTTATGTGTGGCTGTATCATCATTACAAATGTGTTGACATATTTTACAGGCACTTTTGTTACAAGGTTTAGTTCCATTTTTTGTATTCAGTTGTTCATTGGCTAATCTTCTGCTGAGAAGTTTTTGTTTCAGGTTTGGTGGTTGTTTAAATGCAAGGATGGGAGGTTTTGGGAATATATTTTTTAATTCAGTATCTTCGGTTAGTAATGGCTGTAAATCTTGGATTATATTCCATATTTTCTCTAAAATTGGATGGTATGTGGTCACTAGAGATATACATGAAGTAGTTTCTTTTGTTTTGTAGTTTAATAGGTGTTCACGGGGTATTTTGATGGCAGTGGTTATTTTCTGGTTAATAATACAGGGTTTGTAACCTTTTTGTTTGAAAGATTCAGACAGTGTTTTTAAGTTCGTATTACGGTCTACAGTCTTTGAGCAAATCCGATGGTATCTAATAGCTTGACTATGGAGGTTGGCTTGTTTGGTGTGGGAGGGATGGAAACTGGAGCTGTGTAGGTAGCTACATCTGTCTGTGGGTTCCCTATATGTAGATGTGTGTAGAGTGCCATTGGTAATGGATATATACTCTAGAAAGTTCACCTGTTCTGTAGAGAAATCCATTTTAAGTTTCCTAGATGAATGGAATGTATTGAATGAACTGTGAACGTCTCTGAGTTTGCTTTCTCCTTCTGGCCATATGATGAGCAGATCATCTATGTAACTGTTGTATTTGTATGGTTTGTAAATGGATACAGATAAGAATGTTTCTTCTAGATTGGCCATAAATAGATGTGCGTATTGTGGAGCCATTTTGGTACCCATGGCAGTCCCCATCATCTGTAGGTAGGTATCTTTGTTAAAAGTTAAATACTTGTGGGTAAGGATATATTCTATTAGTTTATCAACATCAGGGTCATATTTATTGTTTTGCATGTGTGTTGAAAGAAACTTAAAGCATGCCTCAGTGCCATCTTTGTGTGGGATGTTGATGTAAAGAGACTCTACATCCATGGTGACAAGTCTTGTGTTAGTAAGGTAGGTCTTTAATGTGAGTTTGTTGAAAGTCAGTGGTGTCTTGTATATACAGTAGCTACTGGTGTTAGTAACTAATGATTTTATTATGTTTTCAACCCAAAGCTGGAAAGTTATATAGAAAGCTTTTGCCTGAGAACTGCATCCATTAACAACACAATATAAAAGAGACTTGCACAATCTTACTCCATCAGAAAGAACAACAAACAACCCCAACATCACCATCAAACCGGCAGACAAAGGAGGTGCAGTTGTTATCATGAATACTCAGGACTACATAAATGAAGCTAACAGACAACACCTACTACAAGAAACTGAACCAAGACCCTACAGAAATATATACTCTTCAACTTATTAAACTCATCAAAGCATTGCCTAAAAATATACGTCAAGAATTAGAACAACTCATCCCGGCCAATCCTACAACTGGGACTTTCTACCTACTGCCAAAATCCACAAACCAGGCAACCCAGGGAGACCAATTATTACAGGTATGGACACACTGACTGAACAGATATCTGGATTTGTTGAAAACATCCTTAAACCATTAGTTAGTAACAAACTACTTGATAAAAAACTGTAATAATAATAATATTAATAATAATAATAACAATAATACAATTTTCACTGATGGATTGTGCTTGATATAATAAGATCTCAAATTATTCAACAAACTCATTATCTTCTCCATAAACACAATATTCCGAATACATTTTTGTTTTATAAAACACGAGAAGGAAAACAAAGCAATATGGTCAATCATTTCCAGTTTAGTGGTGGTTCACATCCCGTTTTAACTAGCAAATTCTGCTCATAAAATAATTTTTTCAATAAATTTTATAAGTATATTTGAGAAAAATCCATATCATGGATACACGGATTAAAATGCAATTAATGCAATCAATTTTAGGTTGGTTTAATTACTTTCTGGTTCAATTGAAACTCATTTTAAAATCACTTATCAAAAGCAAACAGTACATTATATGTAATATTGTTGCATATTTTTAGCAGAAGGTATTGTCAAGGCTTCAGAATAGGACACAATGAGGATTAAAAGGATAATTTAATTACATACATTTACATGTCTTCAGTTACATGGAAAAATGAAGGGATCCATTGAAATACCATATCCGTAAGTAATTAATCAAATATATAACTTAACTCGCCAGGTTTTCAGGGTTGAATATGTCGATTAGTTACCATGTATCTCTCTATTTCAGTAATTTGTGTTAAATAAAAGGACATTGTCACCCCAACAGGAAGTTTTTTTCATTTGAAAAATCATAAATAAGTGGGTATTTTTTGTATTATGTATTTTTTTCTAAGGTGATATATTCCTAAGAAATTTCCTATTGTTTGTGTGGCATTTTTGTGCTGAATTTGAGTCACAGATTATTTTATAAGGACGGGGGAGCATATCTAACTGCATGATGAGTCCATTTAACCCTAAAATATCTCAATTCCATTCCATAAAGTTTATAAACGACCACTGTAATGCCCTAAGAACATGATCTGCATTTTTTAATTAGGCACTGGTCCCATATATAGTTGTGAGCATGCGAGTTGTTGCCAACGCTAAGCTCCTGTCAGCAACTGCGGCCCTCGCAAAAAGGTATGAGACACGTTACGACCAATTACGACCTCGCAAAAATCATCCCCAAACCGCGGACATGAAAAAATGAAAAACACAATAAATACACACAGCACATTCATAAAACGCTTACCTACAGCAAGAGGGAGCATCCAGGACCTCAAAAAATGAAGTTACACCTTAATTTAACTCAAAATAAAAGAGTTTAGACACTAAAAAATTCTCTAAGCGAGAGAAAAAATGGCCGCCGAACAAAATGAAAACGAGGCTACAGGACTCTAAACACGCAAAACACCACCAGAAACTTGCAAAACACCACAAAACAGCTACGGATATTCCTCCACAGACGCATACCACACATTAGCCGCCATTTTAGAACAATAACTTATACAATGCAGAAGTACACAGCTACGCTAATGGTTTTGTCTCGCGCACGCACCCTATTACACTACACACATTCATCACGCTTACACAGCAGCTCCACACCACTAATGCTGCAGCAACATCAAAACAGATTGCCAGCTCTTCAACACAATGCTTCCTGCATATATTACTTCAAAATAGGTAAAGTATATTAATTTATTAATGTATTATTTATTTGATTATTATACACCAAACAGCATTAGCTCCCTTACAATTTCATTGCCATCATTTTTTGATGGGCAATACTCTAGTCACATACAGTATATAGTTGTCATCAGTGCGGGTTGTCCAATGTTGTTGCTAACGCTGCGGCCCTCGCAAAGTGAGGGTCGCAGTTGCTGGCAAGGAGAGCCAAAGGCGCTCCTTGCCAGCTACGGTGGACTTTAGGCCCGCAAATGCCGCACCTCGCGAAGCGAGGGGCCGCATTTGTGGAGGTGGAGGCTCCCACCGCGGCTGCAAAATTTACGGACATAGCATCCGCAAATACGAGCCGCAGGACTTAGAAAAAAAATATTACGACCTTGCAAAAATACGACAGTAGCGCCACAAACCCACGCACATGAAATCATTCAAACCACACAAAATACACACAACAAACACAAAAAAAGCTTACCCACAGCAAGGCGGGGGCACTAAGCACCTCTAAAAGAGAAGTTACACCTGAAAATCCCCTAAGCAAGAGAAAAAATGGCCGCCGAAAAAAACGAAAAACGAGGCTACAGGACCCTAAACACGAAAAACAACACAAAACACATATGGATTTTCCAAAAAAGCCGTACGAGGTGCAAAATCAGCCACAGCCGCGTACCACACACATTAGGCGCCATTTTACAACACTAACTTAGACAATGCGGAAGTACACAGCTACGCTAACGGCTTTTCCTCGCGCACGCAGCCTATTTACACTACACACTGCACACATTACTGACACTTACACAGCAGCTCCATAGCACTGAAAACATACATTGTATGCTGCAGCAACATCAAAACAGATTGTCAGCTCTTCAGCATAATGCTTCCTGCATATATTACTTTGAAATAGGTAAAGTATATTATTTTATTAATTTATTATTTATTTCATTACCATACACTAAACAGCATTAGCTCACTTACAATTTCATTGCCATAATTTTTTGACGGGCAATATTCTAGTGATTAATAAAATGCAGAATTTGAAAAGGCAACATCCAACATTCACCTGAGCAATCATAAGTTACTGGAGCCCGTACGTGAGGCTGTAAGTTAATTTGCTATTCAATTGGCGTTTTTTGTGTGTGCTCCAAATGGTTTACGTGTTACGGGCTTGAAAACTTTGTGATGGTTAAACCTCCCGCCTCCAGATGCCTTTGATCTTACGATCGTTAAAATTGCAAATCGCTTTTCAATTGCTACAATTCCCCAACGCCGCAAATGTTTTCGCACCTGTAAGCGGCGAATGTAGGAGAAAATCCTAGGAGTGCTAGAGAGGACCTGCAAGGGGGTTAAAGACATGTCCATAGCACTGTAAATGCAAATAAAAAATCAATACTGCACTGTAAATGACGGGGAAAGCGATGAAAGACAGAATTAATTGCACAAATAGTCTCAAGCTCGCAAATCGTCAGTAAAATCACATATATAGTTGTGAGCGTACGGGCCGTTGCTCACGCTTGCGGGCTCGCGTAGCGAGGGCCGCGGGCGAGTTCCTCAGTTGCTGGCATGGAGCGCAGAAGTATACACTCATTACGACCTCGCAAAAAACGGCCGCAACTCGCGAACACGAAAAAAAAAACACAATAAATACACACAACACATACATAAAAAGCTGACCTACAGCAAGAGGGAGAATCCAGGACCTCAAAAAAAAAGCATACACTTTCATTTAACTCAAAATAAAAGAGTTTAGACACTAAAACATTCTCTAAGCGAACGAAAAAATGGCGAACGAACAAAACGAAAACGAGGCTACAGCACTCTAACCACGCAAAACAACACAAGAAACTCGCAAAACAACACAAACGAACTACGGATAATCCACTAAGACTCATACCACACATTACCCGCCATTTTACGCTAATGCAGAAGTACTCAACCACACTAACGGTTTCGCCTTCCGCACGCACACTATTACACTGCACACGTTCATCACGCTTACACAGCAGCTCCACACCACTAATGCTGCAGCAACATCAACAGATTGCCAGCTCTTCAACACAATGCTTCAAATTAGGTAAACTATATTCATTTATTAATTGCATTATATATTTCAGTAGTACACACCAAACAGCATTAGCTACCTTACAATTCCATTGCCGTCATTTTTTGACGGGCAATTCGCTAGTAAATTTATATTTGTGTCATTTCTGGGTTATATCCATCTCGGGAATCAATGAGTAAATACATATCAGGCCACCCACATGGACTAGAACAGTATTTGCATTCATTTTTATAATTTCATATATTGAGTGTTTGTGAGTCTCATCGCATATCAGACCCCCGAACCTAATTGATTAACATGTAACCTCCATGTTTTACTGCCGTAGCAGTTTAGAAATTTGAGGTTTCGGTATTGCTTAATTGATCATATTCCCGCCCTGAACTGCTGAGAACGAGTGCATGGTTTACGGAGTTGGCTTACTGCCCGTAACTTGCTGGCTCCTTCAATTGAATAACACGAACAGGAGCCCACAGCACAACCACAGACATACAGCCTGTATCCCGTGAGATGCGGGCTTCTAATTGAATCGGGTTCCTTGTTTTCAAAGTACAGACTAAGGTGCTGTTTGTATCAATGGAGCGATATTGCTTTGTTTAGCACCTATCTGAAAATTTTTCAGACACAATATTTTGTATTAAAGAGGACACATTTGAGCAGATCAATGAATAATTACTGTTGTTGCTCAGTCGTGTCCTACTCTCTGTGACCCTATGGACCACATCACGGCAGGCACATTATCTGGATTTTGTGGCAAAGATACTGGAGTGGGTTGCTAGTTCCTTCTCCAATGGACTATGATTTGTCTGATATTTTTACTGTGACCTTCCCATCTTGGGTGACCCTGCATGGTATAGCTCACAGCTTCATTGTAGTACATAAGCCCCTTCTTCTCGACAAGGTAGCGATCCAGAACGGGAATGATTGATTACCATCCCTTAATGACTTTGTCAGGATGGAGACAAATACTCAGCTGGAAGCTGATATTCCAATTTTCAAATATGAATTAAATATTGAATATTTCTATCAAAATGTATAGAACATGAATTATATTAATGTTCAATGCATGCTTAAAATAACTAGCTGTATGCTATGACCCACTGGAGAAGGAACTGGCAAACCACTTCAGTATCTCTGCCATGAAAACCAAGTGGATCAGCATGACCATGGACATATAGATGTGCATGGTGTGTTACAGTCCATGAGGTCATGGAGAGTCGGAAATGACTCAATGACGCAATTACATATCTAGTAAATTCCAGAAACCTTCAATGTTTGAAAATCAAGCTTGGAATAGTACAGCATTGAATCTTCTATTCACTTATCTTTACTTTGGGACTGCCTATATCCGGCCTTGTGTGGATTGTACATGATTTAAACAAAGGTTTTCCTTTTAATTCTGATGGAACGCTGTGTTCACAATAGCTTTTGCAGTCAATCTTATGTACTTTTTAATGCATAATTTCACATTGTTTGTGTTGATTATGTCCCATTTCCTTTACTAAGAATTTCTGTAGCCTTGGCAGGAACAGTGTGTATATCACTTGGTGATATCTGCGTATAAATAGAGAACCACAAAGTACAGAAGAACTCTTATTAAAACAAAGAAATACACGTAATGAAATGCAGGCAAGATCACAACAATGGCAGGTATCTGTTGCAATGAGAAATAGATACAATTTACTAGGGCACAAAGTATGCGCCATCAGGTCAATGATATTCAGGCAAAGTCTATATTGAAAATGTATTATGCAGATATTATTAAAGTAGCTGGCCTAGAATTGTCAGTTATGAGATCAAATCACATTAATATGTTTTTTTGCTGTCGTGTCTGACTCTCTGTGACCCTATGGACCATAGCATACAGGCACAGTTATGTCTCTGGCTTTGCTAATCCATAAGGGTTTCATGGCTTTCACTCACGATACTGGAGTGGGTTGTCAGTTCCTTCTCCAGTGAACCGCAATTTGTCTGAACTCTCTGCTACAACCTGTTCATCTTGGGTGATCCTACGTTGTATAGCTCACAGCATCATTGAAGTACAAAAGCCCCTTCATCATGACAAGGCAGCGATCTAGAAGGGGAATACTTTTTTATTTAGTTTAAATAATTTCTTGAAAATCATTACTGTACCCATATTGTATACCGCCCTTTGACAGGAAAAGCACTATTTAAAGTATTTTGGTAGGAATGTGAAACAGGAGTTGTTATTATATTCAACAACTCTAATATCCAGTATACTTCACTTACACTACTCGTTAACTTTGAAACTTTGCAGGTACATAGAAATGCTAAAAGGCTTAAAAAAATCTTCTGATGCGTGTGAAGTATGTAACTAACATTAGTAACTATGTAAGCCATGAGTATAAAAACATTTCTAGAGAAAATCTGACATTGAACTGACTCTGCTTGTGTGGGATTGGCAAACCAACTGTGATCTAGTGTGGTACTAGAGGAAGTATTAGTAAATTGAACTCTCAAATGAAAGATGGAGTCTCGTATTGTTAAAACATAACCTTTATTGTATAAACCAATTTAATATAATAATCAACACCTAAAATAGAGGCGTGAAATAAAATATTGATAATAAGGAAGTATAGCTGGGATTAGATTGAGCGTTATTATACTGCATATTAAGACACATGTGGCTGCAGTACCAGAATAAGGAGCTTTCAACCTAGGGTTTATGGCTGTAGACCCTTAGAGTACCAAAAGAGACAGCGCTATATCCTTGGTCAAAGTGTATTAACCTGAAACTAGATGTTGATGCTAATAGAATGTTGCAACTTTTGATAACAATAATGTGATACATGAGGTTCTACTCACTAAGATAAAATGCTAAATGATGATATGAATGAATGTGGCTGTGGGTCTTTAGTGCTCAAATTGGCACAGAGTAAAGGAGGTATGGTAGTCTGTATGTTTAGACACGTCCTAGTGGCAACCATATGAAAAGAATACTATAACCGGTGCAGATGTCTAATTCACAGGTCAGAAAAGGATCCTAGTATACATACAGAAAATCTATAACCATCCAACCTGGTAATGGTCGTGGTAGGCTAATGTGGGTCCTGATACTAAGTGATCACATATGCAAGGATATAGAAATGCTAGAAAATGCTAGAAATCAGGAATTGCAGTATAAATCAATGAAGGACCAGTCTCATGTGGGCTGAATCTAATGCTGCCTACACATTGCTGAAGTAATAGAATAGGGTACAGTTTCCCATCACATATAGTTCTCAGCAGTGTGGGCTTGCAAAAAAATGTTGGTAACGCAAAATTAAAACTGCGGGCCGTGGTTGTGGCCAGGCAATGAGCGCAGAAGGCACTCATTGCGCTGGTGGAGATGAGCGCCATAGGCGCTCATCCCTACGACCCCATACGACTTAGACAGTGAGCACCAAAGGCTCTGGTGAAGATGAGCGGGACTACATATGAACAGAAACCTCAATTAAACAATTCACAGTGAGAGACCCGTAGCAGTTTGAACAAATCGGCGCCAAAAATTACATCCAGTAACACTTTAGAAAGGAAAGCGGCACTTAGAAAAAAAAAATTACGAGCTGCGCACATCCAAAAACACGAAAAACACACACACAGCACAGAGCAAGGACATTTGGGACTGAGGTTGCGCGCAAATTTAAGTGAAATTTGTTTTAATTTTGGCACTTGAAAATCACCTAAGCGCGAAAAAATGGCGGCCGAAAAAAACGAAAACGAGGCTGCACGACCCAGAAGCACACAAAACACCACCAAGGACATAAGACTTTTAGAAACAACAATTACGCAGTCTTAGAAAACGCAAAAAAAAGACCGAAGATCGAAAATCAAGAAAATCACACAAAAAAATATATAAAACAAACATCACACACAGCACGGGGGGACAGCCAGGAAATCTGGGAGTAAGGTTGCACGCCAATTTAAGTCGCATTTAAGCAGTTTCGGGAATTGAAAATCGCCAAAACAAGAAAAAAAATGTCGTACGAAAAAAATTAAAACAAGGCTACAGGAAACAGAGCAGCGAAAATCACCGCCAGGCACGTACGAGTTGGCCAGGAACGTAGGAGATACAAAATATAACATTACAACGGACGGAAAATGCTCGCGAGCCAAGTAACACATAGAAAAAAGCCGCCATTTTACAACACTAACTTGCAACTAATAACATTACAATTCTAAAATGCCGCTTCACCCGCCTAAACATACGGTTTGGCCTCGCGCACGCAGCCTATTTACACTGCACACTTTGCACATTGCTGACACTTTTTCCTCAGCTGATCAACAATCCAACTGTACATTTTCAGATGCAGGAAAATCCAAAGAGATTGTTAGCTCTTCAGGGTATTGATTGCTGCATATTAAATATAAATAGGTAAAGTATATTAATGTATTAATTCATATTAATTTATTAATTAGTTTATTTATTTATAACTTTTATTTATTTATAACGGGCCAACATATTCCGTACAGTAATTTACTGTACCCACAATTTTTGATATTTTACACTGTACTTATATATCTGTCTTGGCGATGAGAGCCAAAGGTGATCGTTGGAAAGCAGGACACTTGAAGTACACAAGGGGAGAGGTTCACAATGAGTTCCGAAGGTCCACAGATGAGAAAAAGCCTTACATTGTGTGGCAAACAGCATTGCCATTACTTCAAATTGTATTGCCGTAATTTTTTTGACGGGCAAGTCACTAGTAAAGAAATAGAGAACAGAAAATCCAAGTGTGTCCCACTTTACCGCAATATAAAGTGACAGTAGGGAAGAGAAAATAACAACCATTAATCGGCCTACAAGATTCCCTCACAGCCTCAATGGAGTCGCCTAAGGACTTACCCTAACTACACTCACGGTGCGTGGAGAAGGACTTGCTGTTTTCCAGTAGAAGAGCTCACTCAATCCTGCACGCCATGGCACAAACTTCTCAACTGCCACCCACCAAACGTTTCACCCATCCAGATGAAGGATTCCTCAGGGGGAGATTATGGCAGTAGATCCAGAACGTCACATCATTAGCATATGCCGGTCACTTCACTGCCTAAGACATGCTACGGGGGGAGAGATGAGCAGGCAGCTCATCGGATCCCAATAAAAAGTAAGGAGAGAGGAAGATAGGGACTGGGGAGGGGGAAGTGAGGAGGAGGTTAGGGGGAAGGAGGAGGAGGATGGAGGAGAAGGAATGGTGTGCTGAGGGGGCCCAGGCAATTTTGGCAGCATTGGGCCCCCTCCAGATCCTCCATGCAGTAACCCAGAGCGTGGCTCGGGGTTACCGATTTAGAAAGAGAAAATTAACCCTGAGTCACGCTCGGGATTACCTCTTAAGAGGTTAAACAGATGCATTTTAGTGAGGTTTTGAAGACAGAGTCCAGAGTGGCTAAATATATATAGTGGAAACAACAGAAAGCAGCCCTTAAACTCCTGCTCCATAGAGCACTATACCGGTAAGCTAGGCTATATCACAAATAATTACTATGGTCATCATATACAAGAATGGAAGATGGATCGGTATAAATCAACTCATCCAGTGGCCTACTGGCCATTCCAGGTAGAATTAATACAATCAAAGTCCAGTGTTACTATGCATGAAATCATAGCTGACTGAAACACATACTCATGTATTAATTAAAAATAGATATTCCTGTCTCCAGAAGTTTACACAGGAAATACATAAGCATTGGATCCCTGTATAAGAAAATTATTCCTACAAATACTCCTGGGGTTGGCTAGGCAAACATTTTTTATAAATAAATAAACTAAGACATAACCTTTAATATAATTTATAAAAATGCAATTAAAAACAATGCCACAAAAAAAATCTAGATAGCAGGAGCACTGCAAGAAATGACTATATGTCAAGAAGACTTTTATGCAAAAGAAAAACCCTTTCCAAAAATCTATTGGAGTATAATCACAAATGAAATAGAGAGATATCACAGAAATGTGCAGATAATCAAATTCCTCTATAAATATCTTAAAGTAGGTATTTATGTCACAAAAATATACTTGGCATAATATACTCCTACCTTAGGTTCCAGAAGAAATCTGGCTAATGGGGGTAGTAATCCTAATTACAATGAAATAGCTGGTCAGAATCTATTATACAAACAGCCGCCAAATATAATAGAAGCAGCTATAAGAAACAGGCTCTAATGTATAAATGAATGCTCAAATAAATAATGCAGAATGCTTACTCAGTGGTTAAGCTGTCACGACTCTCTATTTTGAGCTTACTCGTCAGCTATGTCATCTAGCAACAAGATGCCTAACGCACGTTTCGTGGATAAGCTTCTATGGAGGCTAAGTGATAATGGCATTGTCAGCAGTGAGAGGTGCTTGAGGAGTATATGCTGTAGTAGTGGGTGTGAAGATTAGGAGCTCAGTCTTTGACCTGTTTGGTTTGAGATGGTGGGTGGACATCCAGGAGGATATGCTAGAGAGGCAGTTGTAAACTTGTGCTAGAAGAGAAGGGGGTAGATCTGGTGTTGAGAGGTAGATTTGAGTATTGTCTGCATAGAAATGAAGCTGAAATCCGAAAGATTTCATTAGGGATCCAAGTGAGGAAGTATAGATGGAGAAGAAGAGGGGGGGGGGGCTAGGACTGAACCTTGGAGGTGACCCTAAATGTTCAACCTTGTAGGTAAGATGTGAGCCATGACAAAGCAGTCACAGATGCCAAGATACTAGAGAATTTGGATTAGAAGAGGGCGGTCAACTGTGTCAAAGGCAGCAGAGAGATTCAAGAGAATTAGAATAGATAAATTCCCCTTTGACTTAGCAGTGAACAAGTCATTAGTGATGTTTGTGAGATCGGTCTCTCCTGAGTGATGGGGCAGAAATTGGATTGGAAGGTGTCAAAAAGAGTGTTGGAGGAAATACATTGGGTAACAATTGCAGATGACTAAGTAGTGATATAGGGCAATAATTAGATGCACAAGCTGGATCAGATGAAGGTTTCATAAGAATGGGTGTAATTATGATATGTTTAAAAAAAGATGGAAACTTTCCAGTATTTAGCTCTATTGGCACTTTTTTTATATACAGTGGCAGTCTGCCTGCAAAACTGAACAGAGAGCTTATCTGAATCCCTAATTCCTCCAATTCCTAGTCCTGCTAGGAACAAAAAAATGTCTACTGCAATTAAAGTAAAATTTAACATAATAGTTAAAAATAAAAGGCTGTATTTATTTATTGTAAACTTTGGAAAAAACATTTTACACATGATCAACTTCTTCAATGAGTATACATGGAATGTATATCCCAAAAGATCGAAACGGTAGAGACTTAGGATGTCAGAAAATCAGTGGGTAGCAGGACAAATGTTTTTCACTTTAGTATCTCTTTCACAGGCTTTTCTCTTCCCTTTTCCACTCGAAAAACCACCTTTTAATTACTGTTTGTTATCTATTTCCCCTTTTAGCCCTTTTCCTAACTTCACTACTCTATTTCACTTACTATCATTTTTACCCTTCCTTTTATTTTTGTATTTATTTTCCCCCATCTCTCTTACTCAGACTTGTCCTAATATCCTCACAGTATCTATTTATATATCAAAAGCACTATTTCCTATCTATAATATCTTTTACATCTGTGTCATTGCATTCTGGGTGTTAGGATAGGTTAAAGGGATATGTAAGTGAGTTGGATTATGAGTGCATCTAATAGAGGAGAATTAGTAGTGTATGAAAACATTTTTTGCACGACAAAGTACCAAAATAGACATTTATACACTTACCTTGAAGTTAGCAACATATCTTTTAATTCCTGTCAGTTAACACCCTCCAAACCCAGGCTAAACTGGTATACAATTGGAAAAAAAATGTTTTGGCCAATCAGGAGAAAGTAAAGACTGAAACATTTGTATCACAATCTGGCAGTTGCTGTCTGTTTTTTTTTCTCTCTGCTTGTCTCCTTATTGGCAATTTCAGCTGTGACCCCACCAACCATAATTTCCTTTAGAGGTCACACACTGTACCCTGCAGGGTACACTTTATGTAAGCTCCCTTTGGTAGTTCACAGCCACATATCAGTATCTATCATATAAATATGTAAGTACATTCAAGTTTTCAATATAATTGAAATTTAATATACATATTTTTCTACAAATCAGTAGCTGTTTATTAGGAAAAATTAGAAACCCAGGAATCTTACATATAACTTTTAAGGCCACACTCACTGCAATAGGGATCTACAAAGTAAAAGTACCACCACACATTGAAAAATAAATATTTGTTTGAAAGCTTTGTCTGTTTCAGAGCATAATTAAGTAGGAAAAAGTCATACATCTAGTTTTTATTAGAAAAAATAAAATGTTTATGCCTCTGCAGGACACTGGAAAGATCCATGATATATTTGTGGTAGTTGCATGTGTTAGAGGTACGTTTACATTTCTGAAGAGTTATAGTTGCAGTGAACAATGCAAGGTGTCTGCCTCTGAGCCAGTGAGAGGGAATGGCTGCTATGTCTATATTAATATTATTCAATTATCTTTATAATGGATCTCTATTCCCATCTTCCCCACCCCTCTCTTCACTGATAGCCAAACACACACCATCATGATTAATCTCTGATGAAATGATGAAACAAACACAATGTGGATTCCTGTATCTGTTTATAAGACATCAAGATTAGTTTAAGTTTGTTAGTAACTTTTCTCTTGAACTGCAGTGTTCCATTTAAACCTGGAAAGACAATTTAATCTGACAGGATTTTCTTTTTTTTCTAAAAGGACAAAATTGAACTGGAAGTAGAAAAATTTCCCTGTGTCTGTGAATAAATGCAAAATGTCTCCAGTTTTTTTATTCTGTGTGTAAATTGTATTGCTGTCAATTTTAGCCTAGATTGACTTTGACTCTAAATGTTCTTTCAATGTTATACCACATCTTATAAAAAGAAACTAGAATGGTCCACTATATTGCAACCTCAGTATATTTAATGGGTTTATTTGCTAGATGACATATAAATTGATCAATCTTGTGGTTTAAGACCACATCTCACCAGTGTCAGTGAAGGCTGAAGGTTATACCACATTATTTGTTGGGCAAAGGTCAACTGGTTAACGTACCAATTTTGGTCTGAGTTAAAACACTAGATGGAAGGCTTGTGTCTTCATTTCACCCTTCTGATCCTTTAAAGTTCCCAGATTGTTCTATTCTTGCATTTATTCCTCCTCCTGACATTTTATCTGCACCCTTTTTGATTTGTTTGTCTTTTTTGTTTTATTTTGTTTTTCTGATGTTGACCCCACAAGCTCCTTTCAGACATCCATATGAGAACATATGGTTATAAACAATCAAAGGGAAAAGAGCAAATATTAAACAAAGAGAATGGCCTCCTTTATAAAATAATATGAATGAAAAATAATTCATTTTTATTAATGTCAGTAAACTGTTTTACTTGTAGTAATGTCTAACCATAAAATTAAAAAAAATCTATACTTTCTTTAGTAAAAAAACATTTATTTTTGTTTGTTTAATTTGTATTTATTTTTGCTGTATTTAACCAGTTTGGTAAAGGATGTGAGTATGTATAAACTAACAAATTCATTAGGGTGCCCCTATTTGAAATCAGAATTTTGTGTTCTTTAAAAAAAAAACACATAATATGTAATAATAATATGTAGTATTAGTATAAGTAATTTATTAGTACGATATAGTTATATAATTATACTTTTTATTTCTATTTATTTTGTGTTTAAAATAATATTGTTTCCTCTATTTTTATCTGCTGTTTTTTGTAATAATTTTATTGGAAGACAAAGGTGATAATGCATACACCGCTTGGAGATCATGAGCCTCATTCAGTTGTCCAAATTGCAGTTAATTGAACCCGTAATGTAGCCGTAAATGTTACCTATATTTAATTGGCCACATTTTGCTACACACATTCCAATTGCGAGTTACAGGCTCAAAAGCACTGCAGTTGTCAAAATTGTAACACCGTCCCATCTCCTCCATTGATTTTTCAAGCCTGTAAATGTTACCAGTGCTATTTAATTACAAATTTAATTACAACAATTCAACAAGGCCATAATTGCCTTCAAACTTGTAAATGGCAAATGTATCCAAAAATTACTTATATAAATTGTTCATATAACTGCAGCAGCAAATAAACACACACTACTGTACCTAAAATACTGGTAAAGCAATGAAAGGAGTTATAATTAATTGCACAACAGTCTCAAGCTTGTAAATCTTCAATAAAAAAATAATTATTTTTAACTTTTATTTCTGTGTTATATTGTAAGGTCCTCATTCAATTGCAATTTTGTCAATTGAAGAGGGCTCTATATAAGCACATAACATATTTTTTGACCGAAGTTTTTACTTAGTGAAGACCTTGATTTTGGATAGAAGGTCATTAACTAAAAAGTTCTGTCTAGAAAATATGTTATCTGCTTATATAGAGCCCTATTCAATTGGCCAACTCGCAATTGAATGAGGCTCTAAGTGTTTAAGAAGTAAATTACGGGCTTGCTTAAATATTGTCAGATTATATGATCATGCCCTTTACTTATGAGTGCATGGTTTCTGTGTGGAGGCTGTGAGAGGGCAGTCACGATTTATAGACAATTGAATACATTTAAATGTTTAGATTTTTTTTAACCTGCAGCCAAAATGTTGGGTTACAGGTAATTACGAGCTTGCAATTGGATTAGGCTGCTTTTGTGAAAAGGATTTGTGTAACACACACAAAACAACATAAACTGGTCCTTCAGTGGACAGAGAAAACGAAAAAATGAATTAATGTATTCCAATAAAAACGCCATGAAAAATATTTATTACTTATTTGTCTCTTATTTGTCCCTCTAATAACATACGGGTGGAAAATAGTTGTAATATTTGATGTTGGATGCTATGGTTGTCCAGATATTCATAAACTTCTTAGCCAATTTTTCCTTGGTCGGGATTATATTATGTTTGCCATGATACTGAGCAGTTTAGTTTCCAGTAGGGCTGGCATTAATCATGATTAACTTGAGATTAATTGTGATTAAAAAATTCTTCTATTAACTTGATTAAAATTTGTAATCATGATAATTGCATCCACCACTAATGCACTGCACATAGAGTTGACATTAATTATTAATTAATACATCATTTATATTTAATTATGTTATCAAAAATTCTAGAACGCTGGTAGTCCAATATGAAAAAGCATACCTACAGCCTAGCAACTACCAATAATGGCATTCTGTAACTTAAATGACCACTGGCAACTCATAATAATAAAAAATATATATATTTTGAAAACGTGATAATAAACTCAAATAAATTCTTAAGCATAACTAATATAATTAAATATTCTGTCAGAAATATTATTTTAATGGATAAAAAGTTTGTTTAGATATGCATGTACAGCAGTGTAGCAGCACGTAACTGCAAGAGTCTGCTCTCACTACTTATGGTTCATTAAAGAAAATACCATGGGCCTGATTCAATTGCAAATTTGTAAATGTATACACACTTAAAATCACTCCTAATATTGCTACATATTCTGCAAATATTACTTAATGGCACTAATGAATTCTTATGTCAATAGAATGGATATAAACATTTATTAAAAAAAACACCCAAAGCCAAATTTATGAGTTCAAGGCAGTAGCTAATTGAATATGGCTATATGTGTATCATTACATCATCATTACTGTACAGTACTAGTTTAGTCTCTCCATATGTGCAGTCATTATTAACTCCTGGGTTGCCATTACTACATGGAGGCAGAAACGATGAGCACTGTTATAGGTCACATGGGAAACATCAATCATGTGCTATTAGAATATTTCAATACACGGATACGCTTTATTTTATAAAAAATAATCGTTGTGATAGTCTCAAATTAAAATATATATACATTTTTTTTCAGAATAAAAGACAAACAATAAGATTTGATTCAATGTCGGGTATTCATTACATCTACATCTAATGTCATTTACCTTTTCTCTCTGTCCATGATATTCTTCATAGTCTAATCTTATATAGCACCATATTTTATATATATTCATTGTTTTCCAACCTGCATTCTTTAGTGCCTATAATTTCGGTCTGTATAGCACAATAGAGAAGTCTGATGTTTTGAAAAGTTTCAGTTTCATATTGGACAGTTGATATAATGGTCAAGAATAGGCTGAAGTTCTCAACCTATAAAAGGCTGTGAGTAAAATATTAATAAACGGAGACTGGGCCGCAGGGCAGCATTCCATCATGGTAACGATCCCAAAAACACCTCTACTGCCTAGCTAAAGAAGCTGAAGGTAAAGGTGATGGACTGGCCAAGCATGTCTCCAGACATAAACCCTATTGAGCATCTGTGGGGCATCCTCAAGTGCAAGGTCTCTAACATCCACCAGCTCTGTGATGTCATCATGGAGAAGTGGAAGAGTACTCCAGTGACAACTTGTGAAGCTCTGGTGAACTCCATGCCCATGAGGGTTAAGGCAACACAAAATATTGACTGTATAATGTAGTAGTGAGGCTTGCTCTCCCTCTCCCAGGTACCGACTGGGAACCATGGGCCATGCCTGAAGTGGCCACTAGACCTCCTGTCACCCACCACTGTTAGCTAATATACAATTTAATTTAGGCTCTAGTCAATTCTATACTACTTCTACATGATTTTTTTAAATTTTATCAGTCTCTCTTTACAATGTTCCTGGATATTCGGTTGTTTTGTGGAACGTCTACTGGACTAATGTTTTGTAGAAATGAGTATGAAAATACCATGGCTTCCACGAGGAAGGGGGCGGCAGAGACAGAGCTGGATAGTTGAGGTCATTGAATCAATGGACTTGAGCTTGATAGGGTCGAGAGAGGCAGTGTCTGACAGATGTGCAGGTGTAGTGCAATCCGTAGTGTCACAGAGATTCAAACATGACTGATCAACTAAACAACTCGGAGGGAGATACACTAAAGATGGATATGATAGATTGCAGTCTATTATAGCTCACCACAGCAGACTCCAGCAAAGTATTCCCTAAGATTACTGTATTCAAATGTGGTCTACTAGGAGCTCAAAAATCTCTACTCTCTTTTTTCACTTTACAAGGATATTGGTTGTTTTTTTGGCAAGATCGGCAAAGGAGGAATTTAATAACAAGCAGGCAATAACTACAAGTATATTTCATTTTATTTATCTACTCTGAGAAGTGAAAAGCAAGATCAGTACTTTTGTTATAAAATTAATAAATATTTTAATCACGCAGCTTCTATTAAAAAAGGAATCAATATATATATATATCATGCATTAATAAACATACTAATAACAGTTTTTTCTTTTCACAGAGTAAATATATAAATATTGATAGTTGCACTGTGGTGGGCTGAGAGCAGCAACATTATTTAGTGAATACTGTGATGGTGATTACACATATGCCCCTATTCAATTGCAAGCCCGCAGTTGCCTTCATATTGGCCGTATGTCTGCGGTCTTCAAATTTTCTACAGTTACAGAGCGATTCAATTGATCATGCCCACAAAAACCTGGGCGAAAGCCTAAACTGTAAACCATTCCCCCCATAAGTAGCATTTCAGGGCATAATCATGATCAATTAAGCAAGGCCGTAAATACCAATGTAGAAATAACCAATAGTAAATGAGACGGCCATCATGATGTCAGTAAAACATGGAGGTTAAACGTCAATCAATTAATGTTTAGAAGTCCAATATGCGATCGAACTGGACAAAATAATAAAAATGAATGCAGAAACTGTTCTAGTCCATGTGGGTGGCTTGATATGTATTAACTCCTTGGTTACCGAAATTGATATAACACAGAAATAAAATGTAAAAAAAATGTTTTTTCTATTGCAGATTTACGAGCATGAGATTGTTGTGCAATTAATTCTAATGTCTTTCATCGCTTTCCCCGTAGTTTAAAGTGCAGTATTGATTTTTATTTGCATTAACAGTGCTAAGAAGAGGTGTTTAATCCCCTTGCGGGTCCTATCTGGTGCTCGTATGATTTTCTTCTACATTTGCCATTTACGGGTGTGAGAATAATTGCTGGCGTGAGGAATAGTAGTAATTGAATAGAGATTTGCAATTTCAGCGATCGTAACATTGAAAGATCAAAGGCTTAGCTGGGTCGGAGTTACGATTTTGACAACCGCAGGGAATTTTTGCAAATCGTTTGTGGGTATCGAAAAGATGCCAATTGAATAACAATTTAGTTTACGGGCTCCATTACGAACTCCCGTAACTACAATTTGCTCAACCTAACAGAGATTACTCTCTGAGTAGGTAACCAGACCTATAGCACAAACCTACTTCAGGTATTGTCCATTCTCAGATTGAGCACCTCTAATTTTGTTGTTCTGTATGCAAATGACCCTTAGGGTTTTTTCTCACCCTAAGGGTTATAGGGGGAACCAGACGTGGACTCCTTGCTCACTGTGCCTTAGGGAGTAAAGCTGCACCTTGCTGACGAGGCCCACAGGGGCCGAAACGTGCCTGGGGTTTGCTGTTTCTCCTGTTCAGGGTAGAATTGACTGGTATTTTGGGGCTGGGTCACTCTTTAGAGTGAGAACAGACTGATATACTACAGGATATTTCTCCCTGTGAAGGGCACAAGTGAGCTAAAAGAGGTTGCTCTCTGAGTAGGTAACCAGACCTATTGGACAACCCTACTTCAGGTATTGTCCGTTCTCAGATTGAGCATCTCTAATTTCGTTGTTGTCGTAATTGAATCGGGGCCATAGTGTTTTAAATACCATGTAACTTTAACAGACCAGTAAAATATCCACAGTATGCCACACACACACACAGTGGTTTGTAATAGCTCTCAATGAATTTTAAGATTATTAGGAATGGGAGTTTAGTAAATACTGTTAAGGGCAACAATGCATGTTTATTATGCATGAACCATTATGTATGAGTTGTTTTATTATTTCATTGTATTGCCTTTGTATTGATAATACCTAATAAAACAGTAAACAGTACTGCGGAAATTGTTGGTGCTTTATAAATAAATAATAATAGGATGGTTGCCATTGCATCCCATTGTGACCGAATGTGTTGCCTTAGTGAATCTTCTCCTCAGTGTGTCGATAAAATGTCTTATATTAATGGTTAATGGTATCATTGGTTAACTAGTTAGTTAATGGTCAATAAAAGGTCACATTAAAAGTCATTCTCTTATTATAAATATACAAGTAATGTATTTATTTTTTCAGTCCATGGTGTGACCTTTGATTTCATTTTTAATCATGCATTTGAATATTCTCTTTATAAAGCTTAAACAAAGCAATGACCTTTGTAATAAATAAGAATTTGCTCTCTATTAAATTTCATAGAGATTTTGGTTAACTTTCTTAGTTTCCGAATGCTTCTTTCATAACTATTTGCTATTTACAGAATATCGCCCAGTGAGTTAAATTTTGCTTCTGGCGTGAAAGCTTGCATTGCTCTGAATTGAAAGAAACATCCTTTGATCTCAGATAAGACACATTGCCAGAAGGTGATATCTACACTTACACTGTGTGTCCATCACTGTCTTTCCATATGGACAGGAGCAGATCTCACAGGCATCACATCATATATCATCCTGTTGTATTACACCTCCCTCACTGCATGCATTTAAAGTGGCCATTACACTGCTGCATAATTGTATATCAAATGTAATTAAACTACAGAAAGTATTATTACAGAGCAGAGTAAGCTACCATTTTAATTTCTGCTGATCAAAATCCTCAGGTTAGAGGAGACCTAAAATGCAAAGAATATTTCTATAAGCACAATGGGAATCTGACAACTACAACTGCCAGTGTTTTTATCAGGCATGATAGTTTATACGGACAAATACTCACAGAGAAAGTAAAGAGCATAATCATCATAGAAGAAAACATTTAACCCTACCATAAATAATAGTTGCATTTAAATGCTAAAAATGTAAATGTTGTGATGTTTGTTTTCTAAAAATTGTTTGCCGTTTGCTTATATTTGTAAAAGAACATATAGAAAAAGATGACTCTGGTGCTTCTTCAAGCAATTTCTACATGTATTTGCATTCAATCACTGAAAATGTAAGCAAAATAAATGAATGATTGAACTGTGTCTTAATTTTTCATACATCAATGTTTCTGATAACTTTGCAGACTTTCCAAGAGAGATTCTCAGATGATGTACATATGATACAATATTGATACCATGTGCAGTTAGATACTAACTATAAATATATATATATATATATATATATATATATATATATATATATATAGTTATATAGTTACATAGTAATTGAGGTTGAAAAAAGACTTTTAGTGCATCAAGTTCAACCTTTTAAGAACTCATCTGATCTGCAGTATGCAGATTAATTGTTAAATATTAATTGATCAAGAGGAAGGCGGAAAAAAAAAAGTGAAATTTTGCCTTCCTGACCCCAGGTACTGGTGTCCTGATTCCTCCCTGGATACTCCCTCTCTAATTAACAAGGATAAGCCTGTATGCCCTATTTATTTTCACTCTGGATATATTTATAAGGTAATTATATCTTTTTTCTAGAGCAAATAAGTTTAATTTGGTTAGTCTTTCTTCATAATTTAGCTCCTCCATTCTCCTTATTAGTTTTGTTGCCCCATCTCAGTACTTTTTCCAGCACTAAAATTTTCATTTTATGAAGTGGTGCCCAAAAATTGTACTCCATATTCCAAATGAGTGCATAATAGGGATTTGTATAGTGGCAGAATTATTTTTGCTTCCCTTGCTTCTATACTCTTCTTAATACATGCTAATAGTTTATTTGCCTTTGCAGATGCAGTTTGGCATTGAGCAATGTTTCCTAGGTGGTTGTCCACATGCACTCCCAAATCCCTTTCAATAACTGAAACCTCTAGATTTACGCTAGATTATTCCATTAAGATTATAAATGGCATGGCTGTTTTTCCTTCCTAAATGCATAACTTTACATTTATTCGTATTAAATCTATCTGCCATTTAGTCGCCCATTTCTCTAATTTATTCAAATCCCTTTGGAGGGGAAGTACATCATTATCTGATTTAATTACCTTGCACAACTTAGTGTCATCAGCACAAATAGAGACAATACTTTCCAATCCTACTTTTAAGTCATTAATATATATGTTAAAAAGTAGAGGACCTAATACTGAATCCTGAGGAACCCCACTTACCACATTATTCCAAACTGAGTAAGCTCTGTTTACTACAACCCTTTGCTTTTAGCCATATTGCAATCCATATGCAGATATTTACTGCAATTACTGTATCCCTTAGTTTGCACAATAGTCTCCCATGTGGCACTGTATCAAAAGCCTTTACAAAATCCAAAAAGACTACATCCACTGAGTTGCCTTGTTCCAAGTTTCTACTAATAAGGTTTGTTTGACATGACCTATCCCTCATAAATTCGTGTTGACTCCTACTTATAATTTTGTTTAAATAGACATGGGTCCTCATTCAATTATAAGCTGGGAATTAGCAGGAGTTACAAGTCTATAAGTACAGCATTGATTTTAAAGTAAAGCATTGATTTTTTATTTGCATTTACAGTGCTACAAAGCCCCTTGCGAGTCCTTTCTAGTACCTGTAGAATTTTTGGATACATTCGCCATTTTTGGGTTTGAAAGCAAGTGTGGCTTTAGCGATTTGTGATTGTAACATTCACGGGCTTGAAAGATCAAAGGCTTAGCAGGGTCAAAGTTAGGATGTTTGGCAACCACAGTTGTTTTTCAGCCTGTAACCCGCAGATTGCTTGCGGGTAGCTTAAAGAGGCCAATTTAATACATTTTGCGGCCTCCTTTACGGGCTTCAGTAACTACAATTTGTGGAATTTAATAAGGCCCATGTTCTTTTATACTATCTCTGATTAAAATTCTAAAAGCCTTTCCTCTACAGAAATGAAGCTTACAGTTCTATAATTTCCTGTATTTGTTCTTGCTCCCTTCTTAAATATAGGTATCACCTCAGCTTTTCTCCAGTCATCTGGTAGCGACCCCAGGTTGAGTGAATCTTGAAAATATAGATATAATGGTTTGGCTATTACAGAACCCAGCTCCCTCAGTACCCTTGGATGTATTCCATCAGGACCTGGGGCTTTAATAACATCTATTTTTTTCAACCTTTTTTTGGATTTCTTCCTGCGTTAACCAATTATTCCACAAAGGTAGTGTAGCCCCATTATGTTGCAGCGTCCCAACCACTTGTACCTCCCTTGTGTATACCGAAGAAAAGAACCTATTTGGCTCATCTGCCTTTTCCTGGTCACTAATTATCAGACGGCCTGTGTCACATTGTAATGTCCCTTTAGCTTTCTCCCTGGTTTTCTTCCCATTAATATATTTAAAAAATATTTTAGGGTTAGCCTTACGCTCCTTTGCAACTATTTCTATTTTAGCCAGCCTAATAACCATTTTGCAAGCCTTGCCAATTTCCTTGAACTCACATAAAGCAGTCTCTGTACCCTCTTTTTTGTATAATTTAAATGCCAGTTTTTTACTCCTTATCTTCATATTTAAATAATTGTTAAGCCACATGGGATGTGATTTACTCCTTCTACTTTTATTTCCACATGGTATATGGTGATAAATATGTATATTTAGTAAAAATTTGAACGTTGTCCATTTATGTTCAGTATTTTTACCTGTCAGTTCTTTGTCCTAGTCTTTATTCTGTATTGCTGCCCTTAGAGCGTTAAAATCTGCCCTTTTAAAATTGAGTTTTTGTTTGCCTCTTACAGTTCTGTTTTTTTACTTCAATCTCAAATGAGACTGTGTTATGATCACTGTTTCCTAAGGGTACCCCTATTTCAACATTTGATACTACATCAATATTATTTATGATAACTAAATCCAAGATAGCCTATTTATAATAGGTTCTTGTATAACCTGGGCCAGATAATGCTCCCCTTAGCTGAACTGCTGGTCGCAGTCAAGCCTTCTATGTTACCATAGAAGGCTTCTTTAGCCTCCAATGACAGTACTAAAACCATAGAGACCTCAATTGCTTCCCTTCGTCGATCCTCTAATACATTTTTTCATCCATGGGTTCAGCAAATTACAAAGATGGCGAAAACAGCCTCTCTTCACTCATGGACAGCTCCATGACTAATACAAGAACTTAAAGAGTGAGGCATCTGTTAACCAGCCTCCACATCACAACTTCAATAAACTGATTGGAGAACCATATTTCAAGATTGGAAAGTCTGGCCAACCCTGAAGCTGGCACCATACAATTACCTCTCAACATTAACCAAGCTAAGCGACCCAGTGCACCCCTACCATTAAACCAGACCACTTTGTTCCAGCTTACCCAAGAAGATGTGTCCAATGTTAAGGAATGAATCACATGCTAAATTGTAAACTGACAGTACTTGAGTTCGTACTCGCATTTATCTTAAAATCAGGTGTAAAAACCAACATAGCAAACAGAATATAAAATATGCTGGAGTAATATAAACCACTTAGATTGTAATATAAAAAGACAGTAGTATAAAATATGACAGTCTAAATCGATTTTGTATCTTGGTATAATGTTATATAATAAGGGATTTTATAAAAGAATTGGATAAATTTAATTTATTAAAGCAATCAATCTGGATAAGGTGTGCACAAGGGGAAAAGTCATGGATTGGGAACCACATGCAGACCATGATTTCCAATACTTTAGAAAATTTTTACAGAAAGATTATATAAGAAAATAAAGCTATACTTTATCAATTATGAGTTTAGAAAACAGACCCCTGTCTGAGCAGGAGCCCTTCTTAAGTTTGTTAAAAGTAGTCTTTTTGGTCTTCTTTTTAGAAAATGAAAATATTTACGTCAGCATCTCACTATTATTTCTGATTTGCAGCTGATTTGCACTTAGCTTAACAATCATGAATGGGTTGAAATCATTCTCCAGTACCATGTTATATCTTTCTGTCTCAAAGTGAAACATCTGCATGAAACTAATTGGCAAATCTCCTGTTTTAGAGAATGTTTAATAAACTCTGAAATGTATGTGTACAATGTCATAATGATTAACCCTTCATGTAAAGGATGGTCAGACAGCATGAATATATATGTATTTACAGTGGTAAATAAAATAACTAACAAATAATGAAATAAAGTAAACAGTGTATGTGATCTTTTGTATGTGCAGATATTCTAAAAGTCTAAATCATGTTCAAAGAATTTCAATCCCTATAAGGGCATCTTAACTTTGCTGAATTTATCCTTCCGCAACTTGTTGACTGACAAACCAACATTCAAATCAACTGTTAAATGTCACTCTGAATGAATCAGCATGTATAGACTTCAGGTTATGATAAACTTTCTTATCCCAATGGAATGGCTGATCATTTTCTCTATCCAGAGCATCCTCAGATAATTGTTTGATTTTTGTTTATCCAACTCACTTCAAGCTAATCCCTTATTACAAAATCTTTACATCTGTCTGGCGTACATCCATACAAACTCCACATTCCAGGGTCAAAGTTCCCGCTTTAATTGCCACCAGAACATGAAGCAACAATCTTGTTACAGTGAACGAAACAAACTTCCACATATTGACAAAATTAACATCACCTGACATAACCACAATTACCCTTCTGAGTGACCTTGCACTTTTATGCTTATTTTGTCAGTTTCAATTGTTCCCCTTTTTACAGGACCCATCTTCTCATTTCTCCTCCTTCTCTCCAGGAATTTTCATCCATCCCTCCAGGATTGGTTCCACAAATATTCCAAACACTCTAGTGTAAAGTCGTATCTTTCTTCCATCCATACTACCATGTACTCTGGACTTGCCAATAACACCAAGGAAATATATATATATATATATATATATATATTCTCAATTCTTCTTCTTATAGATCTCTCTGCTGCCTTTGACAATGTCGACTGTCACAACCTACTATGATGATGGGATCTAGAGTATCCTAGTACTCTTATTCCCAGTAGGTTTAGGCCTAAATTTGGCTGACTCTAGACCTATGGACAGTCTTTGTTGGTACAAAGGCATAAGTCCCAGCTTGCTTTGGTAGTGTACCTGGGAGCACCTTGGTAGGGAGTCAGAACGAGCTCCTCTACAAGCATATGCCTCTGGGTCAATAATACATGCTTAGTCAAAGTACGAAAATTAAGAACAACTTCTTTATTTTTACACAAGTATTTAAACAACTCACAAAACCAGTACAGGGAGTGGCTACCCCCTTGTCCAACCCTCATCTTCCTCTTGGCCAATGGGGTAATCTCCAGAGTAACTTGATTACCTCTGGCCAATGACTAGAGGTAAGCTCTGGGAACTTCCAGACCCCTCCCCTGGGCCACCCACTAGGTGTGGCTACCTAATTTAGTTGGTCTCTGGCTGAAAGCAGATGGGTGATCTACTCAGGTTACTATCTGTATCAAACCCAATATGGATGACTGCACACAACATGGCTCCCACATTATAATACAATATATTTACAGATAATACCACTACGACATTTTATAACCCACATGTTATGAGTTGAGGCAGTACTTCCCACGTCAGTCCACTTAATGTGTTATGACGACTTTATTAGTGGTGACGTGGTAAACTGCCTCTTCTCTGAATGCATAACAATAGCAGTGGGACTCTGCCCTGATTATATAACATTATAACAGTGGCTCTGGGAGCCCAAAACCTTCTGTTCAACAACATGTGGCAGATAACAGTTCCAATCCAAGATGGCCCCAGGCTGATTCATGACATCGACCATCTACTTCTACTCCATATCCTCTTCTCCCTTGGTATTCGAGACACTGCTCTCTCGTGGTTCTCATCATACCTACAAAATCGATCCCTCAGTATCTCCTTTTCTGACACCTCTTCTTCTTCTCACCCCCTGTCTGTTGGTGTACCCCAAGGATCTGTCCTTGGTCCCCTCCTCTTCTCCATCTACACTTCCTCACTTGGTACCCTCATAAACTCTTTTTGGCTTCATTATCATCTTTATGCAGATGACACCCAAATCTACCTCTCCGCACGAGATCTGTCCCCCTCTCTTCTAACACACATCTCCAACTGCCTCTCTAGTATATCCTCTTGGATGTCCACCCACCATCTTAAACTCACCTTTTCTAAAACTGAACTCCTAATCTTCCCTCCCTCTCCCACAACGTCAATTCCTCACATCTCTCTCACTGTCAACAAAGACATCATCACCCCCTCCACCCAAGCCCTTTGTCTTGGAGTTCTCTCCCAAGCTCTGTCTTTCATCCCTCACATACAATCACTAACTAAATCTTGTCTTCTTCATCTAAAAAACATCTCCAGAATTCGTCACTATCTTACACAAGACACAACTAAAATCCTTATACACTCTCTCATCATCTCTCGACTAGACTACTGCAACTCGCTTCTTGTTGGCCTACCCACCACCCGACTGTCTCCACTTCAATCCATTATGAATGCCTCTGCTAGACTCATCTTCCGTACACAACATTCAGTATTGGCATCACCTCTCTGTCAATCACTCCACTGGCTTCCCTTAGCCTCAAGAATAAAATTTTAAATCATGACCCTAACTTACAAAGCCCTCAACAATAATGCTCCCCCTTACATCTCTGCTCTCATCTCCAAATACTCCCCCACCCACCCTCTTCGCTCTGCTAATGACCTTCTTCTTTCTACAACTCTTGTCACCTCCTCTCACTCCCGCCTCCAGGACTTTTCTTGTGCTGCCCCTAGTCTCTGGAACTTCTTGCCTCGCTCCACCAGATTATCCTCTTGCCTCAAAACATTTAAAACCTCACTTAAAATACATCTCTTTAAAGAAGTGTATCACCTTTCACCCTAACACACTTATCACCTCTCTCTGACTCTTTTACAACTCACTATCGCTTAGATTGTAAGTCTGCGAGTTTCGATCCTAATATTTTGGGCATTCACCATGGACATTGGATTCCTAACTCAAAGACAGGACCGTCCCTTCTTTACTAAATGTTAATCTGTATTTATCATTGTCTGAACCTAATTTATGTACAGCGCTACGGAATATGTCGGCGCTCTGTAAATGCTAGGGATCATAATGGGCGACATGAGGATTAATAGCAACCCCCTCTCAAGCTTGCACATCTGCCCAAATCCGATATTTCATTAACGGTTTATTTTACGTCCCGCAGCCTGGGCGGGTCTGAGGTGCTCCAAGCCCTCGGGACTTTGTCCACGGATATTTGACATGAATTAAAATAACACCCCCAATCACTTTATCGTCTCATAGGAATGCAGGATGGCTTTATTATGTGCCTAATTGTGTGCTTGCGGGACCTTTTTGGTGCAAGTAAGCTGCGGCTCGGTTTTAGCCTTGCCGAGAGGGTTCCCGGAGCAATTGAATAGCAACCAGGCTTTTCTCGCAGCCGAAACTCTTGCCGCAAGCCTGCCGGAGCCCCCGGCCGGAAGGGAATAGAATAGGCAAATAGCCTGCGGCTGGTCCTTGCGGCCCCGCATCTCCTACGGCCGATAATAGAATGAGGCCCATAGTAATTTAGGTTGAAAATAGACTTTTAGCCCATTAAGTTCAACCTTTTAAGATCGCCTCTGATTTGCAGTATTTAGATCAATTATTAATTGTTAATTGATCCAGAGGAAGTCAAAAAGAAAAAATACCAAGTAAAACTTTGCCAATTGTCTCAGAAGGGAAAAAAAATCCTTCTTGACCCCAGATACTGGCGATCGGGTTCCTCCCTGGATCAATACTCCCTCTCTAATTAACCAGGATTAAAAATATATCCAATCCTTTTTTAGATGATCTATTAGTAGCCCCCCACCAAATTCACCTTATTAGTTTTGTTGGCCGTCTCTGTACTTTTTCCAGTTCCAACATGTCCTTTTTATGAAGTGGTGCCCAAAACTGTACTCCATATTCCAAATGAGGGCGTACAAGAGATTTGTATAGTGGCAGGATTATATTTGCTCCCCTTGCTTCTATACCCTTCTTAATACATGGTAATATTTTATTTGCCTTTGCAGCTGCTGCTTGGCTTTGAGCACTGTTACCTAGGTGGTTGTCCATAAGCACTCCCAAATCCCTTTCAATATCTGATACCTCTAGATTTGCTCTATTAAGCTTATAAATTGCATGGCTATTTTTCCTTCCCTGATGCATAACCTTACATTTACTTGTATTAAATCTCATGTACCATTTAATTGCCCATTTCTCTAACTTATGCAAATCCCTTTGGAGGGAAAGTACATAATTTTCTGATTTAATTACCTTGCACAACTTAGTGGGTGTTTCTGTGACTGAGAGTGTGTCTGTGTGAGTGTCTGTGTGAGTGTGAGCATGAGTGTCTGTGTAAGTGTGTGAGTGTCTGAGTGTGAGTGAGTGTGTATGTCTGTGTGAGTAAATGTCTGCATCTGTGTGAGTGTGTCTGTGTGAGTGAGTCTGTATCTGTGTGAGTGTGTGTCTGTGTGAGTGTGTGTGTCTGTGTGTGTCTGTGTGAGTATGTGTGAGTGAGTGCGTGTGTCTGTGTGAGGGTGTCTGAGTGTGTGCATGTCTGAGTGTGTGAGGGAGAGTGTAAGTGTGAGTGTCTGTGTGAGTGTATGCGTGAATGTCTGAGTGAGGGAGTGTGTATGTCTGTGTCTGTTTGAGTGTGTGTGTCTGTGTGTCTGAGTGTGTGAGTGTCTGAGTGTGAGTCTGTGAGTGAGCATGTGTGAGTGTCAAAGGGTGATTGTCTGCGTGTGAATGTGTCCCGGGGCAATTCACTAGGGCTGGGGCAGGTAATGGAGGCAATTCACTGGGGCTGGAGGAGGTCACTGGGCAATTCACTGGGGTTGGAGAGCAATTCACTGGGGCTGGGGGAGGTGAAGGGGCAATTCACTGGGGCTTGGGGAGGTCACAGGGGCAATTCACTGTGGCTGGGGGGGCAATTCACTTGGACTAAGGCGGTTGATGGGGCAATTCACTGGGGCTGGGGGAGGTCACAGGGGCAATTCACTGGGGCTGAAGGAGGTCTCAGGGGCAATTCACTGGGACTGAAAGAGGTCACAGGGGCAATTCACTGGGACTGGTGCAGGTCACAGGGCAATTCACCTGGGCTAGAGGGGTTACAGGGGCAATTCACTAGGGCTCAGAGAGATCACAGGTCAATTCACTGTGGCTGTAGGGCAATTCACTGGGACTAGCTCAGGTGATGGGGGCAATTCACTGGAGCTGGTGGAGGTCACAGGGCAATTCACTGGGGCTGGAGGGGTTACGAAGCAATTCACTAGGGCTCAGAGAGATCACAGGGAAATTCACTGGGGTTGGAGGGCAATTCACTGGGGCTGGCGCAGGTGATGGGGCAATTCACTGGAGCTGGGGAAGGACACAGGGCAATTCACTGGGGCTGCATTAATAACCCAGCTCACTTGCATATACCTTTAAGCCTTTTTACTAGTTCACTAAAATCATTCTTTAGGACACTCCATCTTTCACTAACTTTGTAGTTGGTACTAATATGTACCAAGACCGCTGGATCATTTCCAGCCCCTCCCAATAATTCATCTTCTTGATCCACAACATGCCGAACCTGAGCACCCGGGAGACAGCAAACGGTTTGCTTGCTGGGATCTGGGCGAGAAATCACTCTGTCTACCTTCCTAATAATAGAGTCCCCTACCACTAAAACCTGTCTGTTTCTCTGCATATTCTGCCCTCCCACTCCTCCAGTAGAATTGTTCTCCCAGCTGTTAGAGGGAACAGTTCTATCTGACATTGCCATTCCTGAATGGACATCCCCAACAGTTTCACTCAATCTGGCAAATATCTAGGTGCTTGGGGGGGGCGTGGCTACTGGGCAAACTGTGCAGACGTGCCACGTAGGAGCTCTGCTTGAAAGAGCTCTGTAAAGCCCGAATTTTGGGCAAAATTCTACCCCAATTGGCCCCAAAACCACTCTAACCTCATCTGCTCTCATAAAGGAGCATTTTGATCTGTGACACGGGGGTTTAGAGCACGATCCCGGGAGCTGCGGGAGATCTGGCCTACAAGGGCCTGTGAGGCTGCTGCAACGCTGGTCGCAGGGCTCTGGAGACCCCCGATCCAGTGCACCCGGGCCCTGAAGGAGCAGGACAGCACTGATAGCCTGGGTGCTCCGGTCCCACTAAGTCTGTGGCTGCCGGCGGAAGTGGAGTGTCGGGGCGAGGCGGCGGGAGCTGCCCCCCGTGATCCGGGACATTGAGCTGTCCCCTGCACCCTGGAAGCGGCCTGGAGGCCCTTTACCCGCCTGAGTAAGGTAGGAGTGGGGCAGCAGAGGGGGAGCAGGCACAGCTGCGGCAGGAACCCGGCGGAACCGCCATCTTGGGGCGTTGGCCCACATAAACACCCGGGGCAGCTCTTCCCCAACAACAAGGGGGGGGGGGTAACATCACCTCCTAGCCAGGCAACAGCCACACATGCTATCTCTGGCAGGCTGTACCCCTTCTTGCCCAGGGAGAGAGAGAGAAGCCTTAACAGACCCAGCACAGAGGCATCAAGGCAAGTGTGCCCTCTATTTTCTGCTGCTTTTTTATTCTGCCTCCCTCAAGTGGACTGTACAGGAGGACTGTGTAAGAGCTAATTGAAGTGGGAGTCTCACTGGGACCATTTCTCATACCCTTGCTCCTTTTTACAGGAGCCTGCCTTTACACATTACTTAATACTATCTTTATATGCCTTCAAGTGAATGCACAGGACTGTTGAATCCATAAGGGTCTGTGTAATGATTGTGTAAGTGCATTCTGTCTATGGACTGTGTTGAACTGTTTGCATATCTTTAGCTACACTGCCGCCTGGCGGCCATTGGGAGTATTGCAGCAAGACTTTGGCTATCAGTGAATAACAAGCAGGTGAATACAGTACTTTCATTGAGAGCAGCGCTGGTATACCAGCCGCCGCATGCTGCACGCAGAGTTCAACAGTATCTTGCCTTACTCAAATTGGCGCCTGAGAAGCTACGATCATCAAGTTGGCTCCAATAAGCTGACGCAGTATCCCTGGAATGTGTTGGCAATCCTGACTCTCATTGCCATATAGAGATTGCTTCAGGAGTTCCTGGCAACTGCTGGACCTGACTGAAGGGCACGCCCCTACCATGGGCTAAGAGCTAAATGGGGACATAATTCAGCAATTCTTCTAGCAGACATCTTCCTTACACATATGGAACTGGCATACCACCCTTGGCGGAGGCAATAGATGGTTGGGCCCAGCGCTCACTGCACTAGCTCCTCGCACCCTGCATATTGATTTCACAGCGGGAATTTTGCCGACAGTCTCAACCTCAAGGCCAAGATGCCGAATCCCAAGCGAGTCACCCCGGCCAAGGGATACAGGATCATTTTCAGCCAAGAGCGACCCAGCGTCCACCCTTGGCAGACTCTCTCTCTGAACGCTCTGAAGACTCAGATCAGGAAGGGCGGCCCAAGGGACCCCATCAGCAATTAGACCTATCAGACAAGGCTGTGGCTACGATTGAAAGACTCTTGGCTAAGGCGATTGATCCCCTGAGACAGGATCTGAGGGAATTGGGCCAGCGTACCCAACTTTTGGAAGATATGACGGACCAATTGGCGGACGCTCAGGAAAAGGACAGGACATCGATAGCTCAAAACACTTACCAGGTTTCTGAACTCGCAGATAAGATAGAGGATCTAGAAAACCGCTCGCGCCGCCACAACATACGCATCCGCGGCATACCAAGAGCCATACAAGATCTAACCCAATACCTAAGAGACACTGTGGCTGCAATTCTTCCTGATCAGGATGAAAGCATGTGGGAAATTGAGCGAGCTCATAGGGCTCTAGGAGGCATGAGGAGTCCGGATGCTCCGAAAGATGTCATTGTAAGATTCCTGAGGCAGCAAGCTAGAGACACTCTACTCTCGGCTACAAGGAAGCTACACACTGTTAAGGGCCCGGACGACTCCCCTTTGCAGATTTATGCCGACCTGTCCCCTGACACCCTCAACAAAAGGAGGCTAATGAAACCGGCTCTTACAATCTTGCTTCACCACAAAATTCAGTACCGATGGAACTTTCCATTTGCCCTTTCCTTCAATTTCAAGGGTACGACTTACACTACACGTACACTGGAGGACTGCTTGTCGGTGCTACACCGCTTGCAGCTTTACTCTGGGGAACTGCAGGAACCACGGCAAGAGCAATCTCAACCGCCTATCCCTAAGAGACAATGGACGTTGGTGGCAGCCCAAGTCCACAGTAAACACGCTTCCCCTCAGGGGGGAATGAAACTTACTCTGGACAGTGCAAGGGGTCCGGGTGCTGGACACAGGGCCTGCACGGGGGATGCTAGTCAAATGGCTGACCCAAGGGCGAGCTCACGTCCGGACTAGATCCTACCTGGAGCGGACTTTCATAACGTAATTCTTGATGCCAAATAGAATGTTAGTAAACCTATTTTGCCTTAAGATTTGATTCAAAAGGTTGTGTAGTTTAGGTTATAAGCTCATCATTGATTGTACAGCCTGCTGGATTGTGTTCCCACCTTAAGTGGACGATTTCTTCTCCTTGCTTAGAGTCTTGGAGGAGGAGTACTAGTTAAAAGTGATTGTTATTTCATGTTTTTAGTTCAACAACTTCATAGCTATAGCCTTAGAGAACTGCTTACTGTGAATTTGACACTGTTTATCTGCTTATTTAAATGTTTTTACCTTAATGGCCTAAAGCTAACACTATTCTTTTCTGCATTTAAATCTCTGTTTGAGGGCAGGACGACATCTCAGGCAGCTGCTATCCGACTCCCTTGGCAGAAGCTGGCTTTCCGGGCTCCCTCCCGCCTTGCTTCGTATGGCACCAGCTATCAGGTAATGACACACACAGCTAGGGTCTTACTCTTATCTTGCAATGGCTACCTCTAAGTATACTCTGTTAACCCATAATGTGAAGGGATTTAACTCCCCCTTTAAGAGGAGGAAAGCCTTCACATTTTATAAACAACACAAACCGGCAGTCATCTTCATGCAGGAAACCCACTTCTCCCAGGACAACAAGCCTACATTCTTGCACAAGGAATATCCCACCTACTACCTGGCCACTCTTCCCACTAAGAGAGCGGGGTGTGCAATTCTGCTACATAAAAACTTTCCTTTCCAGGTAGAGAACACAAAGATAGATGGGGAGGGTAACTATGTTCTGGTGACTGGCACGATCGGGGGGGTTAGAACTACACTAGTCTCCCTGTACTCTCCTACAACCTCTCCCTACGCGGTTCTAATCTCCTTATTGAAGAGGATTGAGTCTCAAGACCTGGGTAGACTGATAATTGGGGGGGATCTAAATCTAACTTTAGATCCGACTTTAGACAGGTCAGGGACCCCTGCTAGTTGTAGGTTTTCCAACAAAATAAAACGGATTAAGCTTCTACTTAACAGATTGGGGTTGGTCGATGCCTGGAGGGGGCTTCACCCAGGGGATAGAGAATATACATTTTTTTCTTCAACCCATTTGACTTATTCTCGGATTGACACTTTCCTTACTAGCACATCTCTATACGACTCGATCTTAAAATCGGACATTGTCCCCTGCCCCTGGTCGGATCACTCCCTGGTACTTATTGAGGTGGACTTGGGCCCTAACCTACGACCCCCCTATACTTGGAGAATGAATGAGTCCCTGTTATCTAACCCAAGTAGCAGGGAAACAATAGCCAATGATTTAAGGGTCTTTTTTGAGACTAATGTCTCCCCTGAGACCGGAGCCGGCTGGCTTTGGGTCACCCATAAGGCCTATATCAGGGGAACCTGTATTAAACTGGCCTCCTCCCAGAGAAAAGCTCTTAGGCAGAAGGAGGCAGACCTAATGGCGACATTAAAGAGACTGGAGGGATCAAACCAACAAAATCCCTCTTCTACGGGACGTAAGCTAATTGATAAAACCAGGCTAGAGCTTGACGGTATACTGTCACATCGTACTGAACAGGCGATGAGAAGGACAAAACATCTTTATTATTGGAAGGCGAATAAGCCGGATTCTCTTTTAGCTAGAAGGCTTAGCAATAAATTTTCACGACATAGAACCACTCAGATTAGGATGGCTGATGGCCAAATCTCATATAGCCCTAATGACATTCAAAAGGCATTTAAAAATTTTTATCAACAAATTTACTCCTCCCAGTCTCAATGCAGTGAGGCGGACATACACTCGTTTCTTAGCACTCAGGACCTTCCAGTGTTATTAGATCACCATTTGGCTGACTTGAATGCGGAGGTTTCTCACGAAGAGGTTAGAACCACTATCCAAGGTCTTAAATTAGGTAAATCCCCAGGGCCGGATGGCCTCACAAACCTATATTACAAAAAATTTGAACACTTGCTAACCCCCTATTTAACGCTCCTCTTCAATGCTATATTGAATGGAGAATCCATGCCCCCTGAACTAAATCATGCTGATCTAGTTGTGTTTCCTAAGGAGGGTAGGGATAATCTAGAGATTAAAAATTATCGCCCTATCTCGCTGATTAATGGAGATGTCAAGATCTTAGCCAAAATTATGGCTAACCGTATATCTAAATTTTTACCAGACTTAATCCATAAGGATCAGGCGGGGTTTATCCCTTTCAGAGAAGCAGGGGACAATGTCAGGAGGGTCTTAAATTCTCAGTATATAGCACATAAAACTCATACTCCAATGTGTCTTCTAGCTCTGGACATTGAAAAGGCTTTTGATACGGTCGAATGGCCGTATTTATATAAAATACTTGACAAGTTTGGATTTAGGGGACGCTTCATTAACTTGCTAAGGAGCTACTATAACTCCCCAACAGCCAACTTGAAGCTGCCAGGAGAGCGCAGGGCAAATATTCATATTCAAAGAGGGACCAGACAGGGGTGCCCACTCTCACCACTACTATTTGCGCTTGCCATGGAACCTCTTGCACAGGCGATTAGATCTCATGCAGGCATATTTGGGATTCCAGTGGGTCATCAGCACTTTAAATGCTCTCTTTTTGCTGACGATATATTATGCACCTTGACCAAGCCCCTTCAATCGATCCCAACTCTTATGTCAACTATAACCGAATTTAGTAATATCTCAGGTCTTAAACTAAATGTAGAGAAAACGGAAGCAATGGGGTTGGGTATGGCACAATCGGAGATTGACTCTCTCAAATCTGACTATAATTTTGTATGGCCCGCACGCCATGTAAAATACCTAGGAGTCAAACTTACATCTAATATAGCTGACCTATATAAGGCTAATTTCCCGCCTATATACAAATCTTTGACCGATGACATGCAGAGATGGACGAACTACAACATTTCTTGGACGGGTCGCATAGCGGCGGCTAAAATGAGCATTCTACCCAAAGTTCTGTATCTCTTTCGAACCATTCCCATCCCAATCTCACCTACAGACCTTGACAGGTTCCAGAATAACATGTTTAGGTTTATATGGGGAAATAAACGCCCTCGTATCTCTAGACAGGTGATGTATAGGCAGAAAAATAGAGGAGGACTTGCTTGCCCGAATTTAAAGCTATATCTTAAAGCCGCTCAATTGGCCCACCTTCCCAGGGCACACTCTAAAACACATCAGCCAGCCTGGGTTTTTATGGAAAACCAGCAAATGTTCCCCCACAGTTGGGATAAGCTGATATGGATCCCAAAAGAACTAGCCCCATTCACAACCCATCAAAATCCCATGATTTCACAAACCCTTCGTGCATGGGGGTGGGCCAACTCTAAATCCAGGCGGTTACTCCCTACAGGACTATCCCCAATGATGTCAGCCATGTCTTTTCCACAAATCCTGGCAGACTCGAATGACATCTCTAGATTCTGGTGGACTTCTAGAAACTTGGACCGCGTGGGGAGCTGGTTTCTGAGCGATAGCTTGCTGACATACGACCAATTCTGTACAACCCACGACCTACCTGTCACAGAATTCTATAATTATTTGAAAATTAGGAGCTGGGTCAGTAAGAGCTCAAGAGAACTTGGACATCCTAGGGCCTCCTGGATGTCCGTTATATGTAAAAGTCTACCCCTTACCAAGGGTATTCTGGGTTCACTTTACGACACCTTTCTTAACTCCACAAGCGACCAAAAACCCAGGTATTTTATACAATGGGAGAGGGATCTTGGGGTGGAGTGGGACTGGGGTAAATGGTCAGAATCCTGCTCCAATCTCTCTAGAGGTTCTCTTAATTCGGCCTTACTGGAGACGTCCATCAAAGTTTTGCATAGAGTCTACTGTACACCTGACAAATTACAGAAATTCAAACCGTCAGAAAGCAATAAATGCTTTCGGGGGTGCCAAAGTATAGGGGATCATATACACACATGGTGGTCATGTCCATCCGTTCAGAAAATTTGGGTGCAATTAGCCCAATTAGCCTCCGCACTTTTCCACAAGGCAGTTACGCCCTCAATGGAGTCTTGTTTGCTAGGGATTCGTGTTACGGATTTATCTAAAACGCAGAATAAACTATACCAATTAATGGCGTTAGCTACTAAGACACACATAGCCAGGAGTTGGAAGAAAGAGACTCTTAACTTTACGGAGGTGATTGGTAAGATCAATCATTTACTTATAAATGAGCGGTTAACTTATGTCATACTAGACGACATTACCCAATTCCAAGCAATTTGGGATCCCTGGTTGGCTTCTTCATTCAGTATTCCCTTAGTATGACAACATATCATATCATACAATCTCTACACTTTGGCAAAGGAGACCTGGTGGAGGAGCTGGAGGCGAGGGGGGGGGTCCGGAAATCTACTGACAGAGCGGTGGAGGTGGGTGTCGGCTGTACTGGGATGTCTTTAACGAGGTATGTGTGGTGTGCTCTTAGGGGTGGATATACTAGATTAAGCTCTATACTTTATGTGAAGATAGCAGTGTAATGGTCTAGCTAATTATTCTGATAATTATAGCATTCTCTTTTTTATTTGTGCTCATTGGATGTTTTATCTTGTGTTGTTGTTCTCTTTTTCTTTTCTGATTTTTTATTTTTATTATTTATTTTTATTTTTATTTTTTATTTTTGTCTCTCTTTTCATTTTGTTATGTTATTTCCATTGAAATGTCAACTGTGACTCATGTTACCTTAATAACTAAAAAAGGAAAAATGGAAGGCCTAGTCAGTCTATGATGGGAAAATATTGTATTGTACATGTTAGTATATCTTAACTGACTAACTACAGTTGTGTTAAATGTTTTATTGTGCATTTGCCTTCTAATAAAAGACTATTTAAAAAAAAAAAAAAAAAATATCTAGGTGCTTGCCAACTCAGAACTGGCCTGCCACCTCCTGATCCCCCTGCTTCCCCTTGTAACTGTAACCCAGCTACCTCCCTTGGTTATTCTCACTAGCCGCATCTCCACCCTCCATGCTAGGCCCAGCTAAACTGTGCTTAGTGAGGACCAACCCCCTTTCCAGTGGAGCAATATCATGAAGTGAAATTCTCTTCTCCAGTTCTCCAGTTTGAGCTTCCAGAGAGGCAACATGCTCACAACTCTCACAGAGGTATGGACCCTGGATCATCTGTTCCAGTAGTGCATACATATGACAGGGTGTACACTGAGTGAGGTCACCACTGGACTGACTCATAATTACAAATTACAAAAATCAGTGGGAAAAAACACTTCCCTTTCACCTGTACCATATCACTGTACACAGAAAATAAACACACTTTACATGTGAGTAAACCAGATGCAAACAGTCATATTGAATTACAGGGATGGGGGTGGGGGGGAGTGAGATTTCTCCTAGAATCCTTTGTCGATTCTTATCTTGCAAGTGTGTGAGTTTTCAGTCTTATAAAGTGCTTTTGAAACAAGCAAAATGTACGTTTGAACTCAGACAGGACCCTCCATTCTTTTGCAATGTGTTATTATTGTTTTTGCATTGTACTTAACTCCTTTATAGCTCTACAGAATATGTTGGCTCATTACAAATAAAGTATTATAATAATAACAATGCTTGGGCTCCATCATTACAGTCAAAGCACATCTAAGGGAGTCATCAATGACTTAAGACAGAGTTATTTTCATTGTAAGCTAAACCTCTAAAGAGGCTACATATGGGCAATTATGTTTATCTAAACAGACCATGTTGTCCTTAAAATCCACCCAATTATTTATACTTCTCTCATGATGAATGTGATATAGAAAATCTCCTCCCTCTTCTCCTTCAGTGATTGATAAGATAAGCACATGCTCACAGTATCCAAAATAGCAAGGAGGGCTGAAGCTAGACAAGGTGGAACATTCTATATACAAAATGAAGATGCAAACATTAAGTTTTTTTTCCTTTAAAATGCTTTTATGTTCATGGTTTACTTGGCTGCTAATGTTCTTATTTCGTTGCACATTTGATGACAAAAATAATCTATTTCTGCTTTACCTTCATTATCCATCATTTCATTAATTTGTGCCCCTCCTATGTGCCACTAAATCGCACACAAATAAAATAGTGTATAGCTCATGACCTATTTGGTTTAAAACATATGGCTAGCACAAACAATAATTCAATTTGAAAGCATTTTGTTTGCTTTAGTGCACAGTTCCCAAATAAAATTTGTAAAAACATTTTTACACTTTATCTAAGATTTTTGCTGATTCCATGGATGAAAAGGCATTATGGAGTTCATTTAAATAAAACAACTGAAGGAAAATCACTTTAAATGAAAAACAAGTTTTTTTTTGCAACTTCCAATGCATATATGTTTCTAGATGTGAACAAACCTTTTACCATGTTTTACTTTATTTGATTTGTTCTTGACAAAATTCAGTATTATCACATATATAGTTGTGAGCGTACGAGTTGTTGCTAACGCTGCGGGCTCGCTATGTGAGCCGCGGCCCTCGCAAAGCGAGGGCACTGGGCGAGGGTCTCAGTTGCTGGCATGGAGCGCCGAAGGCGCTCCATGCCAGCAACTGCGACCCTCGCAAAGTTCACGTCGCAACCCAAAGAGCACGACACACACATTACGACACTCGCAAACAACATACGACACACGTTCACACACATTACGGCCTCGCAACACTCGGACGCAACTCGCGAACATTACAAAATTTAAAACACAATACATACACACAGCACAAACATAAAAACCTTACCTACACCAAGAGGGAGCACCCAGGACCTCAAAAATGCAACTTACACCTTCATTTTACTTGAAATAAAAGAGTTTAGACACTAAAAAAAACTGTAAGCGACAGAAAAAATGGCCGCCGAACAAAACGAAAACGAGGCTACAGCACTCTAAACTCGCAAAACACCACAAGAAACTCGCAAAACGCCACAAACGACCTACGGATATTCATACCACACATTGCCCGCCATTTTACCCCAATGCGAAAGTACACAACTACGCTAACGGTTTGGTCTCGCGCACGCACACTATTACACTGCACACATTCATCATGCTTACACAGCAGCTCCACACCACTAATGCTCCAGCAACATCAAAACAGATTGCCAGCTCTTCAACACAATGCTTCAAAATAGGTAAAGTATATTCATTTATTAATGTATTATATATTTCATTATTATACACCAAACAGCATTAGCTACCTTACAATTTCATTGCCGTCATTTTTTTGACGGGCAATTCGCTAGATTACTATAAAGATGAGAGGATGAGAGGATACAAAAAGAGACCTCAATTGGACACTTTTCCACGTCCTCAGTGATTTGCTGCACATTGTTTCCTGACATAATTGTATTCCACAGCAGCAAATTGTTACTTAAACAAGTGGCGAGATTAGAAGGAGAGGATTCTTCTATAGAGAAAACAACCAGAAATGATGACTAAAGAGAAATGAAGCAGGAGCAGTTTGTCATGATGAGATGAAATCTTGAGAGGGAGAGATAAGTCTTTTATTATACCAAGGGTGTAGCAAAGATAGAAGAGAGGAGAATTAATCAACAAGGTTTTATCTTCAGATAGAATGTAACGGCGCCATCAGCAAACGCAGAGCAGTTTAGTCAAGTCAGAGCTTGGCAGTATTTGATCAAGCAGTCTGTATCAGGATCATGCATGTCTATTTTTATACTGTTATATCTGCTGCTAAAAGTATTATTTTTTACTTTCTAACACATTGCAATGTTTTTCTTACACCTTTAAAGGGGCCTGGAACTCCATTTGTCTCATGATGGAATTGTAATTTGGTTAAAAGACTTTGCAAATAAATTTTTTATATGATTAATAATATGCCTAACATTACACAGCAAAGGTCCTTGTCATTATAAAAATAAATAAAAAAGAGCATACATAAATATAATTACAAATGGTTGGGTAACAAGCTATCAGTCTACAGATGGCTTGTTCCCTTGTTTCCACACTTTTGCTGAAGAAAATGCTTTTACAAATGTACTATATTGTATTTGTAAGTAAAACAAATAAAAAAATAACAGGGCTAGCTCTCATTCTTTGACATTTCCCTACCTATCAGAGCTTCCATTCAGCTAAACCTGGATGGAACAAAAAAAAACACCCACAGTCCAATACTTTGTTTTCAATGACTGGCCTGTATCCTTTAGATTCCAAGTTTCCACTCTTCTTCTGCACATCGCTCACCAGCTCCATGCTGCTGTATCTCTGTGTCTTTCTTTAGCTTCAGACACATGAATGGACACTTCTGCTCTGGATGTCTCTTTTACCAACTTAAACCAGCAATACACACTTCTAGTATTCTCTCAGCTTCAATAAACACATCTATGTGTTTCTCTCTTTGCAGCTCCCAAAAAACAGCATACACTTCTGTGAACTTGTCTTGTGCTCCAAGCAAACGTTACACACAGTTCTTGAAAGCCTCAAACCTTCAGGCCTCTAGCCCAGTTTCTCACAGTGCTAGCAGCAGTGCATAAATAGCCCACCCAAATTCCTGGTTCAGTCTTTTATCAGGTCTGATCAACTGGAGCAAACTGTTTCAGGAGCTAACTCATTCAAACTTCCTGGGAGAACTGAACTTGGTTCATACAAATCCTTGAATCCCTTTGTCACAGCAGTCCTCCCACTCTCTTAATGAGTATGACCAGTTAGTAGATCTATACATGTACATGAAATCAGACTAATAATAGAACCTTACAATACAAGAACCATTAAGCAACGCTGCCACCTGAACACGTTTGTGTTATCTTAAAGAGCATTAAAAACTATACATTATACTAGCCATTTCTCTAAGAAAATCATTCTAAATATATTCTCCATTGTTTATGGATCCTATATGTGCTTATGTGTTTATTAATATGTTAATCTACACCTCACTGCATAGTGATCTAACTGCATCATGATATTAGAGTACATTATTGTTGCCACCACAGAAGAAATCAATTAGACCGTGTTATTAATTATTAATTAAGAGCAGCTAATTAGTATTCACTAACTGTTGGTTTTTCATGTTATTTACAAATTACTCAAAATCAGTTTGATTTTGGGGTGACAGAATCAATGTAAAGCCTTACTAGTAATCTCATCCACATGTGTGGACCTACCAACTGATTAAAAAAGTGGATTATGGGTAGCTAAGAAGCTTGCTACCTGTATGTTGGCCCTCCTGTGCAACAGTTCTCCATCTTGCTGTTACTGCATATTACTAATTCTGGCTTCCAATGTTGCACTCAACCAGTCGCGTAGCTAGTGCATGGCTGGACGTGGTGCAAAAAAACAATTTGCAGGGGCCACACAGAGGGCTGTCGCAGGCCATGGCAGGTTGGGTGTGGGGGACAACACTGGACCCCTCCAAGGCAGGATCCCGGTGTCTTGCACCGGGTGCACCGGCGGTAGCTCTGCTTCTGCACTCAACCATGCCTTGTATTCCAAGTTAAAAATAACTTTATTATTCCCTCACAGAAACATTACATATTAAAATCATATATACTATGAGGGATTAGAAAGGAATTCCTGATGCATATTATACTTGTGGACACTTCATCGGGTAGTCTCACACATTTGGTGTCAGTGGGCACTACCTCTAGTTGTAATATAAAATAATTCAAATATACATTATTTGAGTCACAATAATCCTGAACACTCCAAGAGGCTGCCATGTTCCATTGTTTATAGAGTTTCACGTTACAATTGTGCAAGCAGAGCATGTGTGAGCTAGACTTATTTCACTCTCTTGTCTGTGAAAGGTAAGAGGTGGTAAATCTGCTACTTAGACAGACGTGGGCATTTTATGACCCAGCCACATCTGGCCCTTTGGCTGTCCCTGTCCGTTCCGCGTGAGGACAAACAGAAATCAGATGTAAATAAGAGTACTCCATGCATGCAATAGAGCTGCATTTTAATTTGAAGGTGACTGCTAATTGTTTTTCAATTTATGTATGTGCGTGTGTGCCTACGCACCCTCACAGGTGTCTACAAGAGATACTGTTACACCTCAAAAATGTGAGCTCAAATTAAAAAAGAAAGATTGAGTTTGAATAAAACATGGACTTCTAAGTATTTATTTACTGAAGTCAATGGTAAAGCTGTGAGCTTATTTGGTGGAGTACAGATTGCTGTGTTTAAGGATTACAGTTTGAATCACCACTACGTGACTAAACACCCAGAGAAGTACAAGAACTTGACTGATGCAGAACTGGCACTGGGCATCTGATGCTTTGCTAGCCGAGCTGCAAAACCAACAAGGACTTTTTACCAAGCTTCACACATCCAGGGATGGAGCAGTAAAGACCAGTTATGGTCTTTACAGCAAGCCACTTTCCGGTGGGGAGTTTATCAAAGAGTGTTTGGTGGACTCTGCAGCATTAAAATGCATTTGAGAATGTGCCCCTCTGAAGATGAACCGTAATAAGAAGGACAGTAGACATTGCGGGAAATCTGGAGCTTCTGGAGCTTCACCTGCAAAACAAAGCAGACAATTTTGACTTTTAGCTTTGGATGAGAGCTGCGATGTCTGAGACACAGTTCAGTTACTCGTCTTTGCACATGGGATAACGAAGGACTTTAAGATAATGTAGAAGCTTGCAGCAATGCGGTCAACGAAAGGAATGACAACAGGGAGTGATTTGTTCATGGAGATAAATGCATGCTTGGACAAGCTGAGACTGAAATAAGACAAACTGACAGGTATTATAATGGATGGTTGTCAAAATCTGATGGGGAAAAATGTCAGACTTTTGAAATGGATGAGAGATAAAGTGACTGAAATGAACCCCGAACAGAAATTGGTATTTTTACATTGTATAAACATCAGGAGGTTTTGTGTAAGTCAGTGCTAAAAAATGACCATGTCATTGAGGTTGTAACTAAAATAGTTAACTTCATCAGGGCAAGAGCATTGACTCATAGTTTGTTGCATTTTTGGAGGAGCATGACCCTGAACATTGTGACATAGGCTACCATACAGCTTTCAGATGGCTAAACCTAGTTAAAGTGCTTAAAAGAGTATGGGACCTAAGAGCAGAGATTCAAGAGTTCTGAATGGAGGACAACATTCTCACCCACTTGCCAACACTAAAGAAAGCCACACCATCAGCTCTGCAAATACTTATCCAAGGTTTTCAAGGTGGTTTCAAGACTTCGAAATGGCTAAGAATGAAATTATAAGATTTTTCTCCCTTTACCTGTAGTGTGGATAACATGCTCAGTGAAGTTGAGCTCGAACTCCCTGACACTTTAAGAGCACTTTAAATCAGTCTCACTGCTGGATTTTTGCTTTTCCATCACTAAGGAGGACTTTACACACATGAGAAGGCATGCTCAGAAGATGTTAGTCCTATTTAGATCTACCTATATATGTGGACAGACATTCTCAGTGATGAAGTTTAACAAATCCAGATACAGATCCTCGCTTTCTTACCGATGATCACCTGCCAGCAGTCATTCAAATTCCCACCTAAGACATTCAAATAGACTTTAGTGCACTTGTTCAAGTCCAAGACAGACTGTATTTTTCTCATTAAAAAAAGAAAAACATACTGTAAAACATCAAAACTTTTTATCTTTTTTGAGTACTTTTTTCTTGTTTAGTGAGATTTTGATTCAAAAGCACTCATTGATTTTGTTTAAAGTTAATTCATAGAAAAAAATAATGAATTAATTATTTAAATAATGGTCTTCTAACATACTGCAAGAAACACACATTATTTACATTGCTTTTATGAAGGTTAAAAGTATGTTATGTTAAAAATAAAATGAAATAGTGATAGGATTGGCTTTTTTTTCTATTTTGTACTGCTATTTTTGACCTACTCCTCATTTTCATAATCTTATTATAACATATATTCTTGCCAGTAGCAGCTTATCAAAGCCATATGAATATTGAGCAGAATTTAGTTCAGCCTATTGGTTCATGTGACCCGTTTGACCACCCCTGTACTTAGATAATATTTAAGTTGATTTTTATAATTAAGTACATATATTTAAAGAAAATATAAAGCATTTTTTTTTTGCTATAACTGAAAGAGGATATTTAATGACTTAGGGCCTCATTCTATTAACGGCCGCAGCCGCTGCGGGGCCGCAAGGACCGGCCGCAAGCTATTCTGCTATTCTATTCCCTTACGGCCGTAGGCTCCGGCAGGCTTGCGGCCGGTGCCTTGCTATCTCTTGCGGCCGATCGCGCCGGAGGAAAGCCTTTGATCTAAAACGGCCGCAAGAGATTTGCAATTCAATTGCTCCGGGAAACCTCTCTGCAAGGCTAAAAACGAGCCGCAGTTACTTGCAGGAAAAAGGTCTCGCTAGCACCAATTAAGCACATAAAATAGCTCAAATAAAGCCATCCTGCACTTTGAGAAGACTATAAAGGGATTTTAGGTGTTAGAAAAAATAGCACATAATTATCCTGTACTCAAACCCGTAAAATATTTCATTTTTAATATCCGTAAAATTTACATGTAAAAAGTCCAGAGTGCTTGGAGCACCTCAGACACGCCCACGCCGCAGCCGGCAAATAAACAGTTAATTTGAACTCGGGTTTGGGCAGATGTGCAAGCTTGAGAGTGGGTTCCTTTTAATCCTCATGTCCCCCAATATGATCCCTAGCATTTACAGAGCTGTACAGTGCAGGCTTGAATTTATTTTTGACTTTTTATATTTCACAGATTACGGCCGGTTCCAAGATATGCGGCCGGCCGTAAGAGGAGATCCTTGCGGGGCCGTATAATAGAATCGCGAGTAAACTGAACCCCCGCAAGGAATCGCAGCCTTACGGCCGATTTACGGCCGATAATAGAATGAGGCCCCTAGGGTGTATTTAAAAAAGTCAAGAAAAATTAACAGCTTTGAATATATAATTGTCTTGGGGGCTTGTCCCACTGAGCCAAATAAGTCATACATATATTTGTTTGCTTATGAGGTCTTCAGAGTCTCTGAGCATATCTGGGGTATTGGATATTGAAACCACCTAGGTAACAGTGCTCAATGCCAAGCAGCATCTGCAAAGACAAGTCGAATACTAGCATGTATTAAGAAGGGTATAGAAGCAAGGGAAGCAAATATAATTCTGCCACTATACAAATCTCTAGTACGCCCTCATTTGGAATATGGAGTACAATTTTGGGCACCAATTCATAAAATGGACATTTTAGAGCTGGAAAATGTTCAGAGAAGGGCAACAAAACTAATAAGGGGAATGGAGGGGCTAAGGTATGAAGAAAGACTAAGCAAATTAAACATATTTTCTCTAGAAAAAAAGAGTCTATGGGGGGGATATGATTACCTTCTATAAATAGATCCAGTGTCTTACAAGGCTTTTCAACTGACAAGAGGGCGTCCTTTGAGATTAGAAGTAAAAGGATTTCATCTTAAAGAAAGAAAAGGGTTCTTCCCAATAAGCGTGGGTAAACTGTGGAATTCTCTACCAAAGGAGGTGATGACAGCGGATTCAATAGATAACTTTAAAAAGGGATATATTCTTTAATAAAAAGGGCATTCACTGTTATCCTTGATAATTAGAGATGGAGTATTGATCCAGGGACAAGTCTGATCACCAGTATCTGGGGCCAGGAATGAATGTTATATATTTTTTCCCCTTTTGAGACAATTGGCCATGTTTCACTTGGGTTTTTTTCTGGTTGCCTTCCTCTGGATCAATTAACAATTAATCAGCATATTTCACATCAGAGTAGATAGAAAAGGGTTGAATTTGATAGACTAAATGTATTTCCTTCAACCTCAATTACTATGTAACTAGCATAGGGAGGCATTTCCTGTTAGGTTCAGGAAAGTTAAAACAAGGGACATTTTGCACTCCATAATCTAGTATTTATGTTGTTTACTTCCAATTATTTAAGCTTAAGTTGTAAAATATATTTACTTTCAGTTACTCATTAAATTGTTAATCTACTACAGTGCACTAATTGATTTGATGCATTTACTGTCTTCATACCTTAGTCCCTTACATTTCCCCTTAATTAACTATTATACTCAATCAGTTTAATTTGGGACACTACCTTCTTTGAGTTGCTTTCTGAACAAGGAGGAACCTTATAGATTAAAGACATTTCCATCAGTCCTTTTTAACACAGAGACATTAAGCATTCAGATACTGAAAACTTCTTTTTTTCAAGTCCCCCCCCACCCATGAAAGCAAATGCATAGAAACAAAAACACAACACAATAATTATGTATAAGACTATAATAGTTATACTACTGCACAATAAAACAAAATTAATATGTTGTATAATTCTTAAAACACTGTAAAACTGTCTACATTGTACTAGTCATTTTTGCAAAGTAAATCATTCCTGAGATAATAACCATGGCTTGTGTGTACTATTGAGCAAATGAACACCCCATCGGCGCTTTGATGTGCTTATTAGTATCCCATTATGCTTGTTTGTTTATGTGGTGACAAAAACAATGAGTCACAGTGTTATCATGCAGTTATCCCACCCCCAACAAATAGCAAGAACTATTAATACAATGAAGACAAATTTTTTTCTTCATTTCTCAGGAATATTTTACTATATAGTAAAATTGTTAGTACAATGTATAATCCATATATTCAGAATTACATTGATTTACTTTTTAATTTCCTGCTGATTTCTTTAAAGAATATATAATAGAGTGAAACAGAGCAACTCTCTAAGGTAGTACTGTATGTTCTCACACAGATTTCCCTAAAATAAGTTATAAAATTCCATTATCATCTAGTAGAAATTTGTCTCATTCTGGATCGGTACCTTGTCACGGTGAAGGGGCTTGTGTACTTCATTGAAGCTGTGAGCTAAACCATGCGGGGTCACCCAAGATGGGCAGGTCAGGCAAATCGATTCCACTGGAGAAGGAACTGGCAACCCACTCTAGTATCTTATGGATTAGTACAACCTGACACAATATATGCCTGATGTTCTGTATTACATACAGTCACGGAGAGTCAGACACAATTAAACAATTGTCTCTTCTTCCTGATATTTCCTTCTTCCTCTTGTAATATCTCATTGTCAGAAGGGAAGTAGAGCACGCTAAAGAAAACATTGATACAAACAGTTTCTATACATCTAACTTTAAAAGTACTCTTACTTTACTCCTTTGGAGTTAATTCAAACAGTGCGGTTATCGCTTGGCCACATAATATATGCTTCTTCGATTGTGTAGAAGAAGTCGCAGGGTGATGATGTCACAAGCTCTCTCTCTGTTGTATATTCTTTTAAGAAATTATACAGAGTTTAAAGAGAATTAAATGAAGGGGCTATGTGCCATGACGAAATGCAGTGCATTAGTGAAAGGCCCATCTAAACTACCGTATATACTCGAGTATAAGCCGAGTTTTCCAGCTCTTTTTTTAAGGCTAAAAAGGGCCCCCTCGGCTTATACTCGAGTCACTCTCCCCCCTCTTGTGTCTCTCTATCCCCGTGTCTCTTTCCCTCCCCCCTCCTCATCCTCAATCCCCCCGTATTTTAACCCCCCCTCATACGATCCCCTCCACCTCATACTACCCCCCCCCTCCCCTCACTTACCTGCTCCGGCCTCCAATCCTTCCGGGTCTTGATGTGGCGCGCATGTGACATCACATGCACGCCAAGTCATTAGCATATACCGGGTGCAGGCACCCGGTATATGCTAATGACGTGGCACGCATATGACGTCACGGCATTAGCATATACCGGGTGCCGGCACATGCTAATGACGTGCCGGCACATGCTAATGACGTGCCGCGCATGTGGCGTTACATGTGCTCCACATCAAGACCCGGAAGGAGCGGAGGCCGGAGCAGGTAAGTTAGGGGGGGGGTATTTAGAGGGGTAGTATGAGGGGGGGGGGGGGTTATAATGAGGGGGGGGGGGTTGAGCATGAGGAGCGAGGGTTGAGGTTGAGGAGGGGGTTGAGGATGAAGGGGTTGAGGTTGTATTAGAGGCAAGAATAGGAAAACAGTAGAGAAGGGAGGAGAGCCAAACAAGACATGCTGGTGTAGTAAATAAAAACAATCTTCTTTATATCATGCAAGGTAGAAAGATACTTACAAAGTAAATGTCAGAAGCTCAGTTTTATAATACGAGACACAACATCGAGAGGGTTTAAAATCAACATGCTTTGTCCGGATAGGAGTTCCTCAGGGATATTATTCCTTAAATTGTTTGAGTTTGTTGCAGTGCACCAATTATCTCTTACTTCGTTGTTGTTCAGTCCTTCACTCGTGTCTGACTCTGGGTAGACGTCAGGCACATTTGTCTGTTCTTCTGGTTATGCTTATCCACATTTTCTTGGCAAATATACTAAAGTGGGTTGCCATTTTTTTCTCCAGTGGACCGTGATTTGTCTGACTTCTCTGCAATGGGTGACCCTACATGTATAGCTCACAGCTTCACTGAGATACACAAGGCCCTTTACCACAACAAAGTAGCAATTTAGAAGGGGATGTCTTACTTAGACACAAATAACATGTGCTCTAAGAGTATTTTTCAATTAAATGTTATTTTTTAATATATATAGTATAATGATTAGAGCTTTTAATACTCAGAAACCATCTTGCTGTTGGGGTCAAAGTGACCCTTATACCTTGAATACAGTTAAAGCCACGTTCATCTTTATCATGAAATGTAATTGAAATCTCTGATTTTATAGGCAGTGGTTGCAACTAATTAACACAAGATAACTTTTTCAGGTGCCTAACACCAATGTATATAATCGGAGAAAATAAATAAAATTGGAAACTTTATTATACAAATAATTTAAAAACTAGAAAACTATTAGCAACACAGTGCAATGTGAGGAGCAAATGTCTTAACTTGTAATCAATTAAGATAAAGTAAAGTGATATCACATATATAGTAGTCAGTGTTGGGAACACTTATGATGTTGGCCACACTTTGCGAGCCTCGTGGTGCGAGGCTAGTCATTGACCATGCGGGACTTAGGCTGCAATGAGTGTGACAAACAGCATTGCCAGCCTTGCAATTTTATTCCCGTCATTTTTGACGGGCAATTTCCTAGTAGTATATAATAGGGGATTGGGATAGAAAAAAATGGCCAATGTACTTAAGAACTAAAAAAAAAGAAAAAAAAAAAAGAAAACACTGATAACCAAGAAATCCCTATGATCCTTGAGAGATCCTCCTATCTGGAAGGCTCAACCAAGTCGATACCCCAAAGCTTGCTATAGTTGTAGTGGTTGCAACTAGTAAAGAGAGGAAGGTGCTAACTGAAAAACATTTCAAGATAATTCTACAACTTTTTTCAGTATATATCATTTTAATTAATATGTTTAGTAAAGCTGCTATTATGCTTTCTATTTTACATTGTTCCACAGCTATTTTGTAATCTCTTTATCATCATCTATCATCATTAAAATATAAAAGGATATATATTATTATTATACTATACAGGCTCTAATTTATTACCTTTTATATATGATTAGCGACTTGCCCGTAAAAAATAGACGGCAATAAGATTGTAAGGCAGGTAATGTTGTTTGTGTGCGAAATTAATTTTGTTGGTGTTTTAAGATCCTTATCTTGTGGCTCGCAATGAGCGCCTTTGGCCCTCATTGCGAGGCTCTTGGTTGTTTGTGTGCTATGAGCAGCGTTGGTGTTTTTTTTTGGTATGGCAATGAATAATTAATAAAATAAGAAATGAATATACTTTACCTATTGTAAAGTAATATATGCAGGAAGCATTGTGTTGAAGAGCTGGCAATCTGTTTTCATGTTGCTGCAGCATCAGTGCTGTGGAGCTGCTGTGTAAGCGTCATAAATGTGTGCAGTGTGTAGTGTAATAGTGTGCGTGCGCGAGGCAAATCCGTTAGGGTAGCTGTGTACTTCCGGATTGTATAAGTTAGTGTTCTAAAATGGCGCCTAATGTGTGGTATGCGGCTGTGGCTGATTTAGCGTCCTTGTTCTCGGATGTCGTCCAACTTTTTCGGAAAATCCGTATGTGTTTGGTGGTGTTTTGCGGGTTTAGGGTCCTTTAGCCTTGTTTTCGTTTTGTTCGGTGGTCATCTCTCGCTTAGGTGTTTTTCGGCGGTCTAAACTCCGAAATTTGGACTTAAATAGAGGTCTAACTCCACTTGCAGAGGTCCTGGGTGCCCCCCCCCCCCCCTTGCTGTGGGTAAGCTTTTTACGTGTTTGTTGTGTGTATTTATTGTGTTCCTAATGTTTTTCTGGTCGTGCGGGTTGCGTCCTTGTTTTCGGATCTCGTACGTCTTTTTCGGAAAATCCGTAGGTGTTTGGTGGTGTTTTGCGTTTTTAGAGTGCTGTAGCCTAATTTTCGTTTTTTTCGGCGCCCATTTTTTCTCTCAGTTAGGGGATTTTCGGCTGTTTAAACACTTTTATTTGGAGATAAATTGAGGTGTAACTTCAGTTTTCGAGGTGCTGGGTGCCCCCCCCCCCCTTGCTGTAGGTAAGCTTTTTATGTATTTGTTGTGTGTATTTATTGTGTTTTTCATGTTTTCATGTGCGCAGGTTTTGGGCGTTTTTTGCGAGGTCGTAATTGGTCGTAACACGTCTCGTATTTTTGTTTCGTAACTCTTATAAATTTTGTGAGGTCCGCAGTTGCTGGCAAGGATCTCGCTACGCGAGCCCGCAGCTTTACCAACCACTCGCATGCTCACAACTATATATGTGATTATGCTGCGGTGGAATCTATCATTTTGGCTTCAGCAGATCAACTTTCTGAGATCAGAAGAGATTTTGAATGCAAAGGAAGCTTCTGCCTGCACAATGGGGAAATTATAGCTATAACTGACAGTGCTTTAAATATGACACTAAAAGTATTATACATTATTATACAAGCACATACCCTCCTGAGAAAGCAGCAGACATAATGAGGTTAAAAAAAATGAGTAAAGAATTATTGAATAAAAATGTAATTTTTGGGGCCAATTATCAAGTTTAATTATGCTAAAGACCATATAACAAATTGACCATAGTCATCCTTTAACCCTTTACCTGGCAAAGAGGCCAGCAATGCATTGCAAAGCTTTGCATTGTTAGTGAAAAAGGTTAAGGAAAGACAGTCAGGCTCCTTTATCTCTCAGTCTCACCAATCTTTGTGTCATTACTTTGAATCTCCAAAGAGATATCAGTCATCTGATAGTAATAGGTAGAACATGCATATATTCATGTGTTTGCAGAGATGAATTGGACACTGTGGCTCTTCAGTAATATTTGTGGCTTGTGGCTTGAGGATGTGTTTATAAACAGGTTAAGATCTTATTGAAATTCACAATCTTTCCACTACACATTTATAAGAACTTGTTTTTTACATTACAAATAGATGATAAGGCTTTTTAAAAGACAAATATCCATAGTTCTTGAGCAATTGAAGAGTTTGAGAAAAGAGAACCCATATAAATAAAAACAATTCTATAAATTGTAAAATGGTGCTTTCCAGTTGGTATTTTTTTTAAAGAAAAAATATTTCTTTTTAAAAGCATTTATATATAAATATGTATCTTGCTAATATATGAATACTCTTTCTCACTATATAGATCGATCGATAGATAGATAGATAGATAGAAAGAAAGAGAGAGATGCTATACATATTTGTTAGAATGTACTATATTAATATACATCTTCCTTGCTATACCGCTCCACCTACAAAATACTTTCTAACAAGCCAGAGTTTTTTCGAGAGGGAAATGTGAATGGAATATGTTGTCCGACTGGAGATGCAAAGTTGAGCCCTGGCTGCCCAACAGGACCATAACAAAACTCTAAAGTCACTTACATAAACCACCCTCCTCTGGAAATGATACAATTTTGGAAAAAAATAATCTGTCTGTTTCCATAGAAATTCAATAATTATGGACTGTACAGATCTATTGTAAGCTTTGCTGGCAATGGTGTGGAGTAGTGGGTTGCTTCTAGACATCCATGGCCTTATTCAGTTTATTGTGTACAATCAGAGTTACATTTCATCATGTTGATTTAATGATAATTTGCTAACTTTAATCAAGTCAAGATTCCAGGCTCTTTTGATGAATGTATTCAGCTGACCTTAGAACCTTCCAAAAAAGTACTAATAACAGGTAGGTCGGCAACACTATAAGTCAGTCACCTAAGCCTTGGGTTCCTCTGATGAATTTTGAGACATGCTCTGCCCTTTGGAGTATGAATGATAACTACTGCTAAGGTAACTCTACTATTTGACCAATATGAGTCTGCAGCAAGGGAGAGGTCGTCTACACATGATTTTATCCAAGTGTCCAAGAAATATGTTAGAGACCCTAAGACTAGACAAGTATGAGTTCAAACAAAAATAGGCGAAGATGCACACCACACACAGTTTTGTATTGTAAAAAGGTCCACAAAAAGCAAATTCCATTAGAGATCGATGGTTGACTTTTTACCACATAAGTTATGGTACAAGACCTCTGTAGTTCTAATGCAAAGGTTACTGTTAGTCCTCTAAAAGTTATAACCTACTAGAGGCAATTTGATTTTCTTCTGAAACAATTAGACTAAATGTCCGTTTAAACTAACTTAATTGGTTTTGTTGAGCAGATTGGCTCACCAAGGTTTAGTATCTCAATACAAATGACCAGTGAGAGACACATATTTTTGAAAAAGACTCACTGCTAAATACGATACTCTATTAACTACTAAAATAGATACTGCAGAACAGACATATTAATGACCTTTAGTGTAGGATTTACCTGATCTATTGCTCTAGGCAATAAAGCAGAATCACCATCAGGGCAACTCAAATGTTGCTATCCAGAAGAGAAAAGGAAAAAATAGAATGGGGGAAAAAAAGCATAGATCTTGGAGAATGGTGGAGATAAGTGAAAACGTAAGGAGTATTTGAAAGGAAAAGAAGCGAGTTTAGATAGGGGAGAGAGATGGAATAGGATGAGCCAGAGGAAAGGGGGACAGGAAGGAAGGAGGGAGAGAATAAAAGTAAACAGATGGACGATTGAGGGGAGAACGAGACAAGGGATGGAACTAAATAGACAGGAAAATGAGAGAGTGTTAAGATAAGAGAAAGTAAAAAGACAAGGCCAAATAAAGATATGAGAGAATGAAAAACTGGAGGGTGTATGAAGGTGAAAAAAAATATATGAACAACTGGAAATTCATTTTCGCCCATCGATTAACCCTCTGCCCAAGGACCCTCAAACAGGCCATGATTTATTTTTAGGCAAATAGAGGCTCTCCAGTCTTTTAAATAATACTTGCCATCGGTTGTGTTCACACTGGGTTTAATCTAAATAATAATCTATCTAGGGGTCCTATAGGAGAGGCGTGGAAATAAATGCTTTTGGCTCAGGACCTCTTGATTTGCTGCAATATGCATTCCTTTGAATGTTTTCTTCACATATACCCTTGAAAAAAAGAGGGTTAGAGAACTATTGTACAATGAAAACTCTATCCGAGTCTGAATAAGAACATAATTAAGTGGGGCAATACCATTAACCTTGATTTAATAAGATTTTTTATTGAATGCTCCCCCTTCCCTTCTCCCCCCCATCCCCACTCCTCTTTAAACTAATACATAAGATAGGCACACCACCGATACCCCAAGCTAGCAGGAAGTACTGAAGCCATACATGATACAACATGACATACACAATCTCCAACAATTTTTTTTTCCCTCGAAATATGATTTTGAGAAGATATTTTTATAAATACGTGAAGTGTCCCCAAACTACATTTGCCTTGTTAATTAGAGAAACTCTGATTGTCACTACCTCCTATGAGCCTTGATATCCCGGGTATACTAAACTATAACCATGTTAATCCCTATGGATCACCAGGGCACCTAACATTAAATGTGTTACCATGGGGGTATGGGACAGGCACTCAAGGCTTTACAGACATTCAGAGCAATGGAAGTCATTTGTTGAAAGATAGATTAATATGTACGATGTGATAGCTTTGTAGTGTTTTACAGGTGAACTTCTCTTATGGAAGTAACAAAATAGAGGTCTTAGTCCCTTAAAAAATATGGGTATTTGTGAGGTCCTAATTGACATATTGATTTTCCAATCAAAGGAGGGACAGTTGACTGTTTTGGCCAGGGCCTACAACTAGAGCTTGTGTTTTTTTTTTTTTTAATGGTGCAGGCACATGGCGTTAAAGTAGTATATATATATATATATATATATATATATATATATATATATATATATATATATATATATATATATATATATATATATATATATGCACATATACATACACACACACATATTTATAAATATATCACATATATAGTTGTGAGCATGCGAGTTGTTGCTAACGCTTGCGGGCTCGCACAGCGTGCAAAGCGAAGGACGCAGTTCCCCGCAAATGCGGGTCTTCGCGAAGCGAGGGGCCGCATTTGCGGTGGTGGAGCATCCCAACGTCCCCGCAAATGCGGATCCTCGCAAAGCGAGGGTCCGCATTTGCGGAGGTGGAGGCTCCAACGTCGGCTGTGTTTTAACACACACACACAAACAAAAAAAAATCTCAAAGGCGCTTCACACCTGGTTACACACACACACCGCGGCCGAGAGCCTCAGTTGCTGGCATGGAGCGCCAAAGGCGCTCCATGCCAGCAACTGAGGCCCTCGCTTCCACAAATGCGGGTCCTCGCTTCCCAACGTCTCCGAAAATGCGGGTCCTCGCAAAGCACTTACGGAATGAGGCAATGAGCGCCGCAGGCGCTCATTGCTGGCGAGCCTTGCATAGCGAGGCGAGACGTTAAACCCACCTCTGAACCAACCTTCACGTAACAAACACGCAGGAAAAATGGCAGAACTGCACGCAACTAAAAACAGTCAAAACACACCAAATACTCACGAAAACGACATAAAAAGCTTACCCATAGCAAGGGGGGGGGGGCACCCAGGACCTCTGAAAGGGAAGTTACACCTCCATTTAGGTCCAAATTACCGAGTTCACACACACGAAAATCCCCTAAGTGAGAGAAAAAATGGCCGCCGAAAAAAATGAAAACGAAGCTCAAAGACCCAGGACCGCTCAGCCACCTACAACTTACCCAAGAAGGGATCCGAGATAAGCTCGGAAACCCGGATTAATTGCAGGGGATCCGAGATAAGCTCCGAGCCCTGCATTAACCATCGCAGTGGGGGTCCCGATTGCACGCCATCGGTGACCCTCGCTGCAATCAAAATTCTTAATTCCCACTTTACAGGTCCTTAAAGGACCGTAAAGGTCCTTAAAGGACCCGTCATAAAAGAAAAAAAATATACACTGTCACCCTGTCAATCATGGGGGTCAATACAGACCCCCATAAAACCCTCATTAACCCTGTCACTTCTGGGGGTCAATAGAGACCCCCATAAGCTCTTCATTAGGCCTGTCAATCATGGGGGTCAATACAGACCCCCATAAGCCCTTCATTAACCCTGTCACTCATGGGGGTCAATACAGACCCCCATAAGCCCTTCATTAACCCTGTCACTCATGGGGGTCAATACAGACCCCCATAAGCCTCTATTTAACCCCATCAGTCCCATAAGGGTATATTAACACCATTATGGGCCAGTTACAACACTACATTAACCACATAAGTGCCATGATGGTCCTCAAGGACCATCATGACACTAAGTATAAACGCTATACTGCACTATACCCCCCCAATTAAACATCAACTAAACACCACCTACCCCCTATTAACCCCCACCACTCTAATTACAGAAAATAAAAAAGCCTAAAGTCACAAAAAAAGATATCTACATCACATGAAATAAAAAAACCTAACTCACAAAAAATAAAAACAACGAACATTACAGAAAAAAAAAAAAAATTACAACCGCCCCCCCTTCACTACAGAAAAAATACACACCTGAAAAGGAAATACATATAATACAAATAAATACAATACAAATACAATACAATACACCCCTATCTAATATACATCACACAATCTATCTAAATAAATAGCATAATCTAATATACATGCTATCTATATAATAATACATTCACAATCTATTTAAATAAATAGCATAATCTAATATACATGCTATTTATATAATATTACATTCCCAATCTATCTAAATAAATAACACCATTTAATATACAATACATCCTATGCTATCCAATATATATATATATATATACACAGCGCTAAAAAAGTATCTCAAAATATATAGAAGTAACCATTAAAAAACCACATCTGCTAAAAAAAAAAAAAAAAAAAAAAATTATATATATATATATATATATATATATATTATAGTGTATAGGTGTCTTTCTTTTAAAAAGTATATATACTTATATTAAACAAAAATAGGGCACTAAAATGCATTTATGTCCATGAAATGTCCACTCCAAATTCAATCCTAGGCTGCTTCTTCAAAATTGTCGTTCACATAGGCAACTCTTGATAAAAAACGAGAAGAAAGGGTGGGGGTAGAGAAGCGCCAAAGATACTATATGGTGTAGTATGTTAATAACAGTTTATTTAAAATATAAGACAACATAAATTGCACTCACATTTAATACAAAAAATACCCAAGTGGAAAACAGATGTCTTTCATACCCGGATCTTCAATATCGGTCCGTTGTCTTCCTCAATGGAATGCTGTGTTTTTAGTAGCACTCCCAATGTGGATTCCTTTCGGTATATTAATACAGGGCTTATATTGTGATCCACTTCAGTCTCATGCATGTAGGGTGTATGATGTAATATGGGACAGGGCTTATTGACCCCTCCCCCCCACCACACCACACTCAAACCAGCACTAATGAGATATATGGGCCACAAATAAATAGTCCCTGGTATAAATAATAATAAAACCTGCAGCATATCCACAGAGACAAGGACACAATACAGCTAAAAGTTACAAACCTACTTCAAAGCCAGACGCGTATTGACTTTACAGTCTTTCTCAATGGTATATACAAATAAGTGACCATCCTCTAACTCTCCCTCTATTTATATGGTGGTACACTATCTCCTTTGGTCCAAAATGGTGCAAAAAAAACAATTTTCTTATGTTTGCCCACACCTAAAATGGCATCAATAAGCACCAGATCACATTAGTCCTTTGGTTGCCCACAACCAAAATGGCATCCACTATCTCCTTTGGTCCAAAATGGCACCAAAAACCAATTTTCTTATGTTTACCCACACCTGAAATGGCGTCTATAAGTACCAGATCACTCAGTCGTATGGTTGCCCACAACCACAAATGGCGTCCACTATCTCCTTTGGTCCAAAATGGCACAAAAAAACTATTTTCTTATGTTTGCCCACACCTAAAGTGGCGTCTATAAGCATCAAATCACACTAGTCGTTTGGTTGCCCACTACCAAAATGGCATCCACTATCTCCTTTGGTCCAAAATGGCACCAAAAAAACAATTTTCTTATGCCAACATCTAAAATGGCGTCTATAAGCACCAAATCACACTAGTCTCGCTGGATTGGCCGTATTACATAGATATTTGAGTGCTAATCTCAAAATAGAGGCTTTTTAAAAAAAAAACACATTGGCTCTGTGTTTCCACATTAACCCAGACCCTTAGCATGTGAGATACAATAAAACAAATTGCACTCGTGTCCTCCTAAGAATAAAGTAGGAATAATTTGTACAAAAATACAACAAAATATCTGAAAAACCCATATCATACAATCACAATACATGTCCATATAGTATATGTATAAAACAAATTCTTACATTGCTTAAAATACAATACAATGTATCTACATGATTAAAACACACAAAACTATAAAAGAATATATATATAAAACCACATCCTGGTGATGTAAGTTCCATAAATGAATATCTGGTCATTATAAATCCTATGCTATCTATATAAAACACATACCCCTAGCTAACATACATAAAAATGCTATCTATATATTAACTAATCTAAGTCTAAGCTAAAATAAAATAATTAAGACCACTTACCTTTGCAGATGTCCATTGGGATCAGCCACCTACGAAAAAAATAAACAAAAATTAGTGCAACACGTTTACAGGTCTAAAATAAACATTCTATACATTCTATACATTCTATACATTCTACATATTCTACTCACCTTTCCGACATGTCCCGTCTGGCATTCTTTAAATCCTTCTCCGGCGCGGCACCTGTTAAAAAAAACACAACATTAATAGACATACATTAAAATAAAAGAAACATAATCTACATTCTACTTACCTCCCCTCAATGTCTCCGGCCTTTTCCGGATCCTCTTCTGCCATGCCCTGTAAAAAAAATAAAAATAAATACTTACATCCGCACTCCCAGACATCCCGATGCTAATGAGGCTCCAGGAGACTTTTTTTCCGGAAGAAAACAAGCAATGGCGCCTTCTGATTGGTTGAAAACGATGTCTATCAAATTCACCCAATCAGGAGGCGCCAATGTGTAAACCAATCACAAACGGATTCACCTTAAAATACCACTCTGATTGGATAATGCACCTATCAATCTTTATTTAAACCAATCACAAGGCGCAGATGCCTTCAGCCAATCACAATGGAATACACCCCCACAGGGTGATTGGTTGTAGCCTCTGCGCATTCTGATTGGTTGCACTGACAAGAGCCAATCACAATGGACTACACCCTCACGTACTGATTGGTGAAGGATTTGCGCATTCTCATTGGCTATTGTTAATATCAATCAATATTACAGCCAATGGGAAGGCGAAGATGTCTTCACCAATCAGTACGTGGGGGTATATTCCATTGTGATTGGCTGATGGCAATAAAGCCTTAGGATTGGTTCAAATAAAGATGGATAGGTGTGTTATCGAATCACCGTTGTATTTTGGGGTGTATACTTTTTTCATTGGTTCACAAATGGGGTCTTCTCATTGGCTGAATTTGATCGACAGCCTTTTCAGCCAATCAGAAGCCGCCATTGCCAATTTTTTTCTGGAACGCTCCATAGGAAGGTCATTAGCGTCGGAGACATTCGCCAGGGCGGATGTGTGTGTTTTTTTTTTTTTCCGCTTCATGCGAGGAGACCGGAGACATCGAGGAAAGGTAAGTATAATGTAGATTGTGTTTTTTTAAGTTTTGGTTTATGTTTACCAAAGATGGACGACGGAACATGGAGGACGTGACATGCTGGGACGTGACATGCTGGGACGGGACATGCTGGAAAGGTGAGAATAATATTTAGAATATTTAGAATGTTTAGAATGTTTAGGTATTTCATGTAAACGTGTTGTATTAATTTTTTGAATCTTTTTTACCGTAGGTTGCTGATCTCAAGAAACATCTCAAAGGTAAGTGGTCTTAATTATTTTATTGTAGCTTACAATTAGGGGAGCTATATATATATAGATAGCATGTACTGTATATTAGATAGATAGTGGGATGTATTATTACATAGTATTGGATATTAGATAGTGGGATGTATATTACATTATATAGTGGCATGTATATTAGATAGTGGCATGTATATTACATAGTGGCATGTATATTAGATAGTGGCATGTATATTACATAGAGGAATGTATTTTAGATAGTGGCATGTATATTAGATAGTGGCATGTATATTAGATAGGGGTGTATTGTATTTTATTTAATTGTATTGTAGTTTATTTAATTGTATTGTATTTTATTTTATTTAATTGTATTGTATTTTATTTCATTGTATTGTATTTTATTTCATTGTATTGTATTGTATTGTATTATATGTATTTCATTTTCAGGTGTGTAATTTTGTTTTAAATTTTGTAGTGAGGGGGGGTTGTAATGTATTTTTTTATTTTCTGTAATATTCATTTTTTTATTTTTTGTGACTCAGGTTTTTTTTTTGTTCTGTAATGTACATTTTTTATTTTTGGTGATTTTTATGTAATGTAGATTTCTGCTTTTTGAGGAATTTAGTTATTTGAGGCACACAGTACACTCACATTGTGTGACAAACAGCATTTCAACACTTTTTATTTACCGTCATTTTTTTACGGGCAAGTTGCTAGTATATATATATATATATATAGTAAATAAATAGTACATCTGTGTTCACATTTGAATGTCTAAAACAAGTTTAAAAACCTGCTTCCAGCTCTGAATTCCGAGAAAAACAGTTATTACACTGCATTCTGGGAAGTTGAACTGGGACATGCAAATGTGCCCACAAATGTATATATATATAATTAAATTCACTTATCTAACCAATTACTATGATTGGAAGCTTGTTGATGCATAACAATTTCACAGTACTTTATAAATACTCAAGTAGAAAAACACTAATATAATAGAATTCCAAAAATCATTTCATCCAAAATATTTGTTTGTTTTTTTGTTTTAATCTAAATTAGAGAGAGTCTACACAATAATCAGATGTAAGATATTTTAGTAAACATGAGAAAGAAAGGTACAAGTACCTCACACATTTATTGTTTCTAAGGCAACTGCATCAATTTAAACTCTTAGTCATTCTGATTATTTACACAGTGTTGGCCTTAAATACTTTCCTATTCTTGGAAGCTATGCTTGATTTTTCACACCAAGTCTCAGTTTGAACTAAGAATTTTATGTAAAGAGTTAATTAGAAGTTAAGTAAAACATTCAAATAATGTACTAAAAAAACTGCAGACTAAGAACTTCATGAAGAGTAATGTATTTATATTCTTCCATATAATATATTTATATTCTTCTACATAATGTAGAAATCCAGTTCCATTTCCCTTAGTTTCGTTACCTCCAGACCTAGAGCCTCACATAACACCAGATTTCTGATTCTGAACTCATCTAACTCGCCCTCCCACCTACCTTGTTCACACCCACCCATCTTTGATTTATGATACTTTATACTGCCGGTTTCTTCACTATCACCTCTATGTATCATAGGATTTAAGAAACTAATTAAGTCTATACCCTGTTGCCAAGCCCTTTTTTGCCCTTTGAATTACTTCACCTTTTGTTTCATTCATCCTTTAGTCTGTACGTTTGCAAACTCTCAGTCATGCAAGGCACTTTGTATAAAAGGATCATGTATATGATTGTTAACTCAAGGGTAGGGTTGTCAACACCCTTTGTATCAACTTGTCAAATTAGATATAGTCATATCCATGTTTTACTATACCCCAATGCTGAGGAATGAGTTGATAGATAATAATAATAATAATAATAATAATATGGCCTTCTTCTGTCTATGTTATTGCCCATTTTGAATAAGGGATGAGGTAATGATAGATGAAAAGAGTTAGCAGTCATCTTCAGAGTGGAAGGATGTTTTCAGGAGCATTTGTAGGCAAAATGAACCCCCCTGTATGCTGGGGGTCCCCATCGGGACCCACAAAGTGTCCCCACATTAACCCCTTGCTGCAGGGGTCCATAGGGACCCCCGCAGCCCCCCACATTAACCCCTTGCAGCGGTACCGATCGGGATTTGAATTGCAGCGGGGTCACGATTGGTGCCGATGGGGGACCCCCCGATGCAAGGGGTTAATGTAAGGGGGCTGCAGTGGTCTCTATGGACCCCTGCAGCAAGGGGTTAATGTGAGGACATTTCAGGGGACGCAATGGGGGCCCCCAGCATAGAGGGGGATTCCTTTTAGGTGCCGCGGCCTGGATTGCTAATAGTGTGCCGCAGGCCCTTTAAGGAGCCGCAGGGGGGTGGGGTTACATTTTTACATGCAGCGGGGGCGAGATCTATGCCGATCGGGGACCCCCGCTGCAAGGGGTTAATGTGGGGAGCTGCAGGGGTCCCGATAGGGACCCCTGCAGCATGGGGATGTGTTTAGGGGGCCGGGGGGAGCATCACACGGCTGTCTCGGGCTGCTCCGAGGCAGCACTTATGTGATTTAGGAGCCCTTGCTAGCACTTTTTTGTGCCGGTAGGGATTCTTCCGAGGTGCGAGATTCACCTCATAGATTTAAGGGTGTGTGTTACTCCGTAGCTCTCTCAGAGCTTATTCTCTGACATTTTTCGGAGTCATCTCGCAAAGCAGGCTGCGAGGGAAGTATTAGGGATTCGGTCCTCGCAAACAGAAAAAATTTGCCTTTTGCGAGGACCGAGGGAACTACGAGGGCTAATTTAATGAGGGCCTGAGTGTTTTATCATACCACACTTGTGTATGCCGAGAGTTGTCCAACTGTGTCTCAAATAAATGTCACCAGCCTCCTAAATTCTCAGGTGTTAATTTATATACAGGGGCATAGAAACTAGGGGGATGGGGGTGCTGACAAATCCCCCCAGATTATACGAACAGGAAACACAAAAAATATAAAAATTGAATAAATGCCACTGTCCTCTTTTCCAGTTCCTGAATCTTAGCCCATTGAACCACCATAAAGGACAGACTGCTTGGCTCCAGTCACCGAACTATGTACATAAACACCTCCATTGTATTGTAATCTGGTTTGTCCCATTGTTTGCCAGATAAAGTTAATGTTCTCTGAGGTCTGGGCCACAAGAAATGGAGACCACATTATGTGTATTTGGAGGTTGGCCTATTATTCACAGGTGCCAGACAGGATGCCAGGATGTAAGACTATTAGACCCCATGTGGAGTCAATCTCCTGTGTTTGTCTGCCACTCCCTGTCATTGTTGTGTTGTATACACCCCCCTGTATCTAGCCTCTATAAATATTGTTGACTTTCCAAAAATAAATTAGTCCACTGCTGAGATATATAGAAATGGCATGTTCTCCCATGTGCTCCTGGTGGCTGCTACACTGATCCTATCTCCACCCTGAAAGTAATTTGTCCTGGTCACTATCACAGGAAGGTTTTTGAGACTCCTGCAGGTGCTGATTCCTGATGGAGAGACTCAGGGTGCTGGTGCCGAGATTTCCAAAAACCCAACTGTCCTTGTGGGTAGTTAAACTGTAGTCTATAGCAGATGTCCCTGGGCAGTAATTGCCCCTACCCCTGGATCGTCACTATATATATATATATATATATATATATATATATATATATATATATATACCGTATTTATCGGCGTATAACACGCACTTTTTCTCCCTGAAAGTAGGGGGCAAATGATAGGTGCATGTTATACGCAGATATTCCCTTCCCCCTCCTCATCCTCAACCTCCCTCCTCATTCTAAACCCCCCTCCGTATTCTAACCCCACCTAGAATACGGTAAGAATAAGGAGGGGGGGTTAGAATGAGGAGGGGGGTTGAGGTTGAGGAGGGGGGTTGAGGTTGAGGATAGGGGGGTTGAGGTTGAGGATAGGGGGATTGTGGTTGATAATAGGGGGGTTGAGGAAGGAGGATAGGGGGGTTGAGGAAGGAGGATAGGGATGAGGGGGTTGAGGAGGGAGGTTGAGGAGGGGGTTGAGGTTCAGGAGGGGGGTTGAGGTTGAGGAGTGGGGTTGAGGATGAGGAGGGGGGGTGAGGAGGGGGGTTGAGGATGAGGAGGGAGGTTGAGGAGGGGGGTTGAGGAAGGAGGATGAGGATGGGGGTTGAGAAGGGGGTTGAGGAGGGAGGTTGAGGATGAGGAGGGAGGTTGATGATAGGGGGGTTGAGGAAGGAGGATAGGGATGAGGGGGTTGAGGAGGGAGGTTGAGGAGGGGGTTGAGGTTCAGGAGGGGGGTTGAGGTTGAGGAGGGGGTTGAGGTTCAGGAGGGGGGTTGAGGTTGAGGAGGGGGGTTGAGGAAGGAGGATGAGGATGGGGGTTTAGGAGGGGGGTTGAGAGGGGGATTTGAGGATGGGGGTTTGAGGATGGGGGTGTTGAGGAGGGAGGTTGAGGATGGGGAGTTGAGGAGGGAGGATGAGGAGGGAGGTTGAGGAGGGGGTTGAGGTTTAGGAGGGGGTTGAGGATGAGGAGGGAGGTTGAGGATGAGGAGGGAGGTTGAGGATGAGGAGGGGGGTTAAGGATGAGGAGGGAGGTTGAGGAGGGGGGTTGAGGTTGAGGAGGGGGGTTGAGGAAGGAGTATGAGGATGGGGGGTTGAGGATGTGGGGGTTGAGGATGGGGTTTGAGTAGGGAGGTTGAGGAGGGGGTTGAGGATGGGGGGGTTGAGGAGGGAGGATGAGGAGGGAGGTTGAGGATGAGGAGGGGGGTTGAGGATGAGGAGGGGGGCTGAGGATGAGGAGGCGGGTTGAGGATGAGGATAGGGGGGTTGAGGTTGAGGATAGGGGGATTGTGGTTGATAATAGGGGGGTTGAGGAAGGAGGATAGGGGGGTTGAGGAAGGAGGATAGGGATGAGGGGGTTGAGGAGGGAGGTTGAGGAGGGGGTTGAGGTTCAGGAGGGGGGTTGAGGTTGAGGAGTGGGGTTGAGGATGAGGAGGGGGGGTGAGGAGGGGGGTTGAGGATGAGGAGGGAGGTTGAGGAGGGGGGTTGAGGAAGGAGGATAGGGATAAGGGGGTTGAGGAGGGAGGTTGAGGAGGGGGTTGAGGTTCAGGAGGGGGGTTGAGGTTGAGGAGGGGGGTTGAGGATGAGGAGGGGGGGTGAGGAGGGGGGTTGAGGATGAGGAGGGAGGTTGAGGAGGGGGGTTGAGGAAGGAGGATGAGGATGGGGGGTTGAGAAGGGGGTTGAGGAGGGAGGTTGAGGATGAGGAGGGAGTTTGATGATGAGGAGGGGGGTTGAGGTTGAGGAGGGGGTTGAGGTTCAGGAGGGGGGTTGAGGTTGAGGAGGGGGGTTGAGGAAGGAGGATGAGGATGGGGGTTGAGGAGGGGGGTTGAGAGGGGGATTTGAGGATGGGGGTTTGAGGATGGGGGTGTTGAGGAGGGAGGTTGAGGATGGGGAGTTGAGGAGGGAGGATGAGGAGGGAGGTTGAGGAGGGAGGATGAGGAGGGAGGTTGAGGAGGGGGTTGAGGTTTAGGAGGGGGTTGAGGATGAGGAGGGAGGTTGAGGATGAGGAGGGAGGTTGAGGATGAGGAGGGGGGTTGAGGATGAGGAGGGAGGTTGAGGAGGGGGGTTGAGGTTGAGGAGGGGGGTTGAGGAAGGAGGATGAGGATGGGGGGTTGAGGATGGGGGGGTTGAGGATGGGGTTTGAGTAGGGAGGTTGAGGAGGGGGTTGAGGATGGGGGGGTTGAGGAGGGAGGATGAGGAGGGAGGTTGAGGATGAGGAGGGGGGTTGAGGATGAGGAGGGGGGCTGAGGATGAGGAGGTGGGTTGAGGATGAGGAGGGGGGTTGAGGATGAGGAGGGAGGTTGAGGATGAGGAGGGGGGTTGAGGATGAGGAGGGGGTTGAGGATGAGGAGGGGGGTTGAGGATGAGGAGGGGGGTTGAGGATGAGGAGGGGGGTTGAGGTTGAGGAGGGAGGTTTAAGGGGGTTGAGGAGGGGGGTTGAGAAAGGATGATGGGGGGTTGAGGGGGGTTTGAGAATGGGGGGGTTGAGGAGGGGGTTTAAGGAGGGAGGTTGAGGAGGGGGTTGAGGATGGGGGGGTTGAGGAGGGAGGAGGGGGGTTGAGGATGAGGAGGGGGGGTTGAGGATGAGGAGGGAGGTTGAGGATGAGGGGGGTTGAGGATGAGGAGCGGTTGGGGATGAGGAGGGGGATTGAGGATGAGGAGGGGGGTTGAGGTTGAAGAGGGAGCTTGAGGAGGGGGTTGAGGAAGGGGGTTGAGGAAGAGGAGGGAGGTTGAGGATTTTGCTTCAAAATTCTTTATTTGAAATTTATTTATTTTTACCTGAAATTTCCTTCTTAAAATATGCCGATAAATACGGTGTATATATATATATATATATATATATATATAATTATAATATATATAATTATAATATATATATATATATATATATATACAAGTGGATATAAAAAGTCTACACACCCCTGTTAAAATGTCAGGTTTCTATGCTGTAAAAAAATTAGACAAAGATAAATAATTTCAGAACTTTTTCCACCTTTAATGTGACCTATAAACTGTACAACTCAATTGAAAAACAAACTGAAATCTTTTAGTTAGAGGAAAGAAAAAATATAAAAATAAAATAGTATGGTTGCATACGTATGCACATTCTTAAACTAATACTTTGTTGAAGCACCTTTTGATTTTATTACATCACTCAGTCTTTTTGGGTATGAGTCTATCAGCATGCCACTCTTCTTTGCAAAAACACTCCAAATATGTCAGATTGCGAGGGCATCTCCTGTGCACAGCCCTCTTCAGATCACACCACAGATTTTTAATCGGATTCAGGACTGGGCTCTGGCTGGGCCATTCCAAAACTTTAATCTAAAGTTCCTCTTCATGTTCAGCTTTCTAGCAAAAGCCTGAAGGTTTTGTGCCAATATTGACTTGTATTTGGAACCGTTCATAATTCCCTCTATCTTAACTAAGGCCCTAGTTCCAGCTGAAGAAAAACAGCCCCAAAGCATGATGCTGCCACCACCATGCTTCACTGTGGGTATGGTGTTATTTTGGTGATGTGCAGTGTTGTTTTTGCGCCAAACATATATTTTGGAATTATGGCCAAAAAGTTCAACCTTGGTTTCATCAGACCATAACACCTTTTCCCACATGCTTTTGGGAGACTTTAGATGTGTTTTAGCAAAATGTAGCCTGGCTTGGATGTGTTTCTTCGTAAGAAAAGGCTTTCGTCTTGCCACTCTACCCCATAGCCCAGACATATGAAGAATACGGGAGATTGTTGTCACATGTACCACACAGCCAGTACTTGCCAGATATTCCTGCAGCTCCTTTAATGTTGCTGTAGGCCTCTTGGTAGACTCCCAGACCAGTTTTCTTCTTGTCTTTTCATCAATTTTGGAGGGAGCTCCAATTCTTGGTTATGTCACTGTTGTGCCATATTTTCTCCACTTGATGATGACTGTCTTCACTGTGTTCCATGGTATATCTAATGCCTTGGAAATTCTTTTGTACCCTTCTCCTGACTGATACCTTTTAACAATGAGATCCCTCTGATGCTTTTGGAAGCTCTCTGTGGACCATGGCTTTTGCTGTGGGATGCGACTAAGAAAATTTCAGGAAAGACCAACTAGAGCAGCTGAACTTTATTTGGGGTTAACCAGAGGCACTTTAAATGATGGCATGTGTATGCTGACTCCTATTTATCACGATTTGGAATGTGATTGCTGAATTCTGAACACAGCTACATCCCCAGTTATAAGAGGGTGTGCAGACTTATGCAACCACATTATTTTTCTTTTTTTTTCTTCCCTCCACCTAAAAGATTTCAGTTTGTTTTTCAATTGAGTTGTACAGTTTATAGGTCACATTAAAGGTGGAAAAAGTTCTGAAATGATTTATCTTTGTCTCATTTTTTTACAGCACAGAAACCTGACATTTTAACAGGGGTGTGTAGACTTTTTATATCCACTGTATATATATATATATATATATATATATATATATATATATATATATATACTTATAATATATATTTTTTTACTATATTATGGGGCAGATCTGTGGGTGGGGCCCAGGTGCATTTGCAGTAGATCCGCCCCTGCTGCCTGTTCTGGGAGTAGAGATGAATTACACCACTCAGGGTCACAGTTTTTTTTGGTCTCTTTAAACGTTATCCTCCCCCAAATTTATTTGGGCTCATACGCCCATGTTTATATATGTGTATATATATACATATATATATATATATATATATATATATATATATATATATATATATATATATATATATTGTATATTCATTTTGGAGAGGTGGCCGGTTGTGGTATTGCAGTCGTGGGTTTCTTATCCTACAGAACATGATTGATTCTATTTCTAACAATCTATTTTTAATTGTTCGTCAACTAGATTATAGTGTAGAGAACAAAGATATGTGGAGAAATAATGCATTGGTTGCTAGTATTGCTGGGAGTTGCATTATTTAATTATATTTTCTGGTTAAAGCTTTTCTTTGCTACCAGGAGTAAGAAATGCTAGGTTTATTAGATCTCAGGAACAGCTAAGAGTTTAGAACTGTCGAAAGAACTCCAATAGCTGTTTTCCAAAAAGTCTTGTTGTAGTGACGTTACACTTAATGTGCTTTTCCGCTCTCCTACAGAGACACAGTTCATTTAAGTGTCCACATAAATATGAAACAACAAAAAGGGTAGGTAGGGAGAAAAGGCACCATTATAACTGGCCCGCTTTCTCCCTCCCTACCGTTTTTCTTCACTACAGTTTGCACATGTTTTAATGCTAACTAATAATGAACTAACAATAGATGTAATTTGCAAAGAACTTACACTGGCTCTTTAAGTTCTTTAGATCTCCTGTTCTCCTTATAAGGGTGGAGATCAACAGCATCATTGTAGACTGATACACTATTCTTTGAAAGTAAGTTTAATATTAAATATTACATTTTTTTATTATTTTTTTTAAATTAATTCTCTATGTAACCAGATTAACCCCTTATGAGGGTCCATAAAAAAGAGAGTGCCATGTAATCACGTCCTAAGAGCAAAAAATAACTAATTAAATCTGACATATATACACATATATAAGAAATTCATTTGGATAATAAAATGGTATGTCCCGTAAAAATGTCTGATTGACGTGTACCATGCTATTAAAAAAGGTTCTTGATTATTCATACATTTTTCCAACGCATCGTCAATTGAAAAATTACATTTTAACAATCCATTTATACTGGACTGCACTTTTTAAAACTATTTCTGCATTTAGCTGTTGTATTGCTTGATTAATAATCTGACCGCTTATCATTTTTTCTTCAGTACGTTTTCTCACTCGAAGAATATCTTTCTTAAGCCTTTTCTTTCTAATTTCTTTTGTATAACTGTGCAATGTAGTTCATTTTTCATTTTTCAAGACTGAAATTTCTAATAAATCTTATTAAACCAGCTGCATACAAATAAAGGCATTTAATCAGATCTTTTTTTTTTTTTGTCATACTTTCCTATTTAAATATTAGTCATTAAAAGGATGTGGCACTCACCAAAGCTGCTGTCCACTCTCAGATAGAGGATTAAAAAATTATGTGGGGGAGCTGTCTAGATTTATATAACTGATCAAGAATTGACTAAATTAAAATGCATTATAATTTATTGTGGGGATTTGTGCATTTACCTTTATTAACGAGTCCCAAGAACCCAATGGAAACTGCTGGGTAGGGCGGGCTGTATTACGTTTTTTTCCCTTGTTCTCTATGATATGGGAAGTTAACTCATTGACAGGACATTTGCCCCCTTACTTTGTAATATATATTTTTTATTTAGTTCATAGGATAAAATAAGATAAGGGATATAAACGGTAAAAAGTGGAATATGGATTCTACAGTGCTTTTATATAATGATGCAAATTTTTGATCAGTTTTAAAACTATCCAGCATGGATTTCACATTTTATCTAATAGTTCACAGAATTTTTTAGTGAGTTCTATGTCCCTTTAAAAGGCCACTGTGATTCCATTCTTTATATGATCTCTTGAATATCTAAACTTGAAAAAGGGCAAAATGTTTATAGAAAAAAAAATAAAAACAATCTTTTAACTTTAAACTTTTTCATGCAATTACTCTTAACTGGGGGGTTTTGTTCAGCCAATTGTTTCTGCTATTTTCCTCACAAGGATGAGAACTAGTGAGCTTTTCATAGAAGCTTCCTCTGCATTCTAAGTCTCCTCCCACCTCAGGAAGTAGATCAAGAGGAACCAAATTGGTTACTTTTGCTACAACATAAGGTCCTATCCTGTTATGATTATGCAGTGCGGTGACCAACCGCTAGATGGCGCTGCCGATATTCCAGTTCCATATAATAGTGTCATGGCTTAGGTAAACTTTTAGGGTTAGGGTGAGGATTAGGGTTAGGGTTAGTTTAAGGGTTAGGCTACCATTTTAAGCTTTTAAGCTTAAACATATTGGCATAACCATAACCATCTAGTGGTTGGTCGCCGCACTGCAGCAGTGGACCTGTGCGGTAACTATAACAGGAAAGATCCCAACATAATTATACGGAAAAAAAATAATACATTAAATTCTGTATTTTTTCAACATGTTGTCTATGTTTCAGTATAGTTCTTCAACAGAGAAGAATTTAAATATGTTGATCTGTGACATGTCACATTTGGATCTAGAGTAGTAACTGTCTAACCCTTGATTTATACCTACACACCATATTTGTGACAAGCCTTATAAAGGGGCTGAATGGATAATATCCTTTTCTTAGAAACAGCAACATAATTTATTATTTAAGAACCAGTATGACCTCATTTCTTCTCAGCAAATGCACATAATCCAATCCTTGATCTATCTCAAGATGACATGTTCTGTGGGGCTGATGAAAAAGAAATGTCTGTCGATATTTTAGATTCCTTTTCCTTTAGACCAACATTAAGGTTTATTGTATTCACAAATTGACTAATTGTTATTTTGACAGAAGAGATTGTTCAGATAAATAAAATGACAGCATTCATTGGTTTCAACTACGGATATTTCTCAAGCTTTTGTTTTTCTGTGTCTGTCATCTCTTTTTGTATGGAGGAAAAACATGGAACTGATTGATATAGAGAATTAAAAGAAATCCTGAATGATGCAGGTGCTCCAAGCACAATTAATCATAATGCCTACAGGCAGTACTTAAAGAGCCATTGCAATCATATATTTGTTCCAATATAATAGAACTCACAGAAGGCAGGAAACTGTATAATTTTAAAATCCAAATATCTTTGATAAAACTTTACTCATATTATATGTAACATAAAAAATAAGAGGAGCTTCTTGCCCCACCCACTGTACTCAACACTTGTAAATATTGTATGGGTGTGACCACATCTGCTGAACTCACAGATCAAACTAATATGTTTAACGGTGTTTCTCAGTTTATTCATATTTTATATGATTATAGAGTAACTGTACATATTTTTTGTTATAGTATAGTTGACCAGTTAAGCTTAGAAACTTCTCTTGGAGGAGCACAACACCCAACACAAGCAAAACGTGTTTGATTGGTGACCTCAGCGGCACAGTCCTGCCCATGCAATCTTTGCAGGCATTATACTCAGCGGATTAAACAAAAAAGCTTTTTTAATTGTAACTTTCCTATTTTACATTTCAGAAATGCAATTTTTGTATTAGCTTTTTAAGAAAATATATGAATGCTTATTTGCTCAATATAAGTACTATATTACTATTATCACCCACACTGTAAGAGTTAAAGGGACACTGAAGTCACCATATTTACTCTGTACCATCAAGTAGAATGTAGAAAATCATAGTTACATACATAGTTACATAGGCCCTCATTCAATTGCAATTTGGCCAATTGAATAGGGGTCTAAATAAGCACATAATATATATTTTTTAAAGAAGTTTTTAGTTAGTAAACATCTATCCAAAAGCAAGGTTTTCACTAACTAAAAACTTCTTTAAAAAAAATATGTTATGTGCTTATTTAGAGCACTATTCTATTGGCCAAATTGCAATTGAATGAGGGCCATAGTATTTAAGGTTGAAAAAAGACTTTCAGTCCATCAAGTTCAACCTTTTAAGATCTCCTTTGATCTGCAATATGCAGATTAACTATTAATTCATTAGTTGTTAATTAATTATTAATCAATTATTTAATGTTTTTTTACTTTTTTTTTACTATTATTCATTAGTCCAGAGGAAGGCAAATAGAAAAAAAAAAAAAAAAAGCGAGACTTAGCCAATTGTCTAAAGGGGAAATGTTAAAAATTTGGATCATTACTGTCTCTCTAATTATCCATGATAACCCTGAATACCCTTTTTAATTAGAAATAAATCTAGTCCCCTTTTAAAGTTATCTATCGAATCCGCTGTCACCACCTCCTCTGGTAGAGAATTCCACAGATTAACCACCCTTACTGTGAAGAACCCTTTTCTTTCTTTGAGGTGGAATCTTTTTACTTCTAACCTCAAGGGATGTCCTCTTGTCAGTTGAAAACCTCTTGGCACAAAAAGCTCCACCGACAAATCTTTATACTGACCCTGGATGTATTTATATAAGGTAATCATATCTCCTCTTAGACGCCTTTTTTCTAGAGAAAATAAGTTTAATTTGGTTAGCCTTTCTTCATAACTTAGCCCCTCCATTCCCCTTATTAGTTTGGTTGCCCTTCTCTGTACCTTTTCCAGCTCTAAAATGTCCTTTTTATGAAGTGGTGCCCAAAATTGTACTCCATATTCCAAATGAGGGCGTACTAGAGATTTGTATAGTGGCAGAATTATATTTGCTTTCCTGGCTTCTATACCTTTCTTAATACATGCTAATATTGTATTTGCCTTTGCAGCTGCTGCTTGGCTTTGAGCACTGTTACCTAGGTGGTTGTCCACAAGCACTCCCAAATCCCTTTCAATATCTGAAACACCTAGATTTGCTCCATTAAGATTATAAATTGCATGGCTATTTTTCCTTCCCAGATGCATAACCTTACATTTATTCGTATTAAATCTCATCTGCCATTTAGATGCCCATTCCTCAATTTTATGTAAATCCACTTGGAGGGAAAGCACATCATTTTCTGATTTAATTACCTTGCAGAACTTTGTGTCATCAGCGAAAATGGAGACCCCACACTCCAATCCTACCTCTAAGTCATTAATAAATATGTTAAAAAGGAGAGGACCTAATACTGAACCCTGAGGAACCCCACTTACCACATTAGTCCAATCGGAGTATATTCCATTTACAACAACCCTTTGCTTCCTGTCTTTTAGCCAGCTCTCAATCCATGAGCAGATATTTACTGCAATTCCTGTATCCCTTAGTTTGCCCAATAGTCTCCCATGTGGCACTGTATCAAAAGCCTTTGCAAAATCCAAAAAGACTACATCCACTGAGTTGCCTTGATCCAGGTTCCTACTAACCTCCTCATAGAAACTAATTAGATTTGTTTGACATGACCTATCCCTCATAAACCCATGTTGACTCCTACTTATAATCCTGTTCAAATATACATATTCTTGTATATTATCCCTTATCAACCCTTCTAAAAGCTTCCCCACTACAGAAGTGAGGCTCACTGGTCTATAATTCCCCGGATTTGCTCTTGCTCCCTTTTTAAATATAGGTATCACATCAGCTTTTCTCCAGTCATCTGGTAGAGACCCTGTGTTGAGTGAATCTTGAAAAATTAAATATAATGGTTTGGCTATTACAGAACCCAGTTCCCTTAGTACCCTTGGATGTATTCCATCAGGACCCGGGGCTTTATTAACATTTATTTTTTCCAACCTCTTTTGGATTACTTCCTGTGTTAACCAATTATTTGGCAAAGGTAGTGTAGCCCCATTATGTCGCAGTGTCCCAACCACTGGTACCTCCCTTGTGTATACCGAAGAAAAGAACCTATTTAGCTCATCTGCCTTTTTCTGGTCACTAATTTTCAGACAGCCTGTTTCACATTGTAATGTTCCTATAGCTTCCTTCCTCGCCTTCTTCCCATTAATATACTTAAAAAATATTTTAGGGTTAGTCTTACTCTCTTTTGCAATTAAGTTTTCATTTTCTATTTTAGCCAGTCTAATCGCGCTTTTGCAAGCCTTGTTGATTTCCTTGTATTCCCGTAAAGCAGTCTCTGTCCCCTCTTGTTTGTATAATTTAAATGCCTGTTTTTTACTCCGTATCTTGATCTTTAAATCATTGTTAAGTCACATGGGTTGTGATTTACTCCTTTTACTTTTATTCCCACACGGTATATGCCGATATGTATGTATATTTAGTAAGGATTTAAATGTTGTCCATTTATGTTCAGTGTTTTTACCTATCAGTTCTCTGTCCCAGTCTATACTTTGTATTGCTGCCCTTAGACCGTTAAAATCTGCCCTTTTAAAATTAAGAGTTTTTGTTGGCCCCTTAAAATGTTTTTTTTTTTAATTCAATCTCAAATGAGACTGTGTTGTGATCACTGTTTCCCAAAGGTTGCCCTATTTCAACATTTGATACAATATCAATATTATTTGTAATGAGTAAATCTAAGATAGCTTCATTTCTAGTAGGCTCCTGTATAACCTGGGCCAGATAATGATCCCTGAGTGTACTCAAGAACCTGCTCCCCTTAGCTGAACTGCTGGTCTCATTTATCCAGTTTATTTCAGGGTAATTAAAATCTCCCATTATTAGAACTTGCCCTTGCTTAGCTGCATTTCCAATCTGTAACAATAATTGTATTTCCTCACTTTCAGCTATATTTGGGGGTTTATAGCATAATTCTACTAATATTCTTTTGGAATTTGCTGCTCCGCTATTTAACTCTACCCACAAACATTCAACTTTATCACTAGGTCCACCATAAATATCTTCTCTGACTATAGCCTTAAATTCAGGCTTAACATACAGACAAATCCCTCCTCCTCATTTACCATTGCCTCTATCTTTCCTAAATAGGTTATAACCATCCAGATTAACAGTCCAGTCATGAGATTCATCCCACCACGTTTCGGTAATGCCTATTAAATCCCATTTTTCATTAATTGCTAATAATTCTAACTCTCCCATTTTTCCTGGCAAGCTTCTGGCATTAGCAAGCATACACCTTATGTTATGAGTCTGTAGTTCTGAAGTGCCTGCCACTGAACTTGAATTACTTAGTACTACCTCCATATTGACTATACTACCCCTCCCCCCATCTCCTCCCCTATGAGTTGCTCATTCATCCCTTTTACCCTCTACACTTTCTACCCCATTACTTATATCTAGTCCCTCCCCCCCACCTACTAGTTTAAAAACTCCTCCAGCCTTTCTACCATCCTATCCCCTAGTACAAAAGCTCCCTCATCATTAAGGTGCAATCCATCCCTACTGTAGAGATTGTACCGAAGTGAGAAGTCAGCCCAGTGCTCTAAAAAGCCAAACCCCTCCTTAGTGCACCACATCTTTAGCCACGCATTAACCTCCCTAATCTCCTTCTGCCTCCCTGGGCTAGCACGTGGCACTGGTAGTATCTCAGAAAATACTACCTTGGAGGTCCTTGCATTCAGCTTATTACCTAGTTCTCTAAAATCATTCTTTAGGACACTCCATCTTCTACTAACTTTGTCATTGGTACCAATATGTACCAAGACCGCCGGTTCATTTCCAGCCCCTCCCAATAATTTGTCTACCCGATCCACAACATGACGAACCCGAGCACCCGGGAGACAGCAAACTGTTCAATTGCTGGGATCTGGGTGACAAATCACCCTGTCTACCTTCCTAATAATAGAGTCCCCTACAACCAAAACCTGTCTGTTCTGCCTATTCTGCCCTCCCTCTTCTCCAGTAGAGCTGTTCGCCCGGCTGTTAGAGGGAACAGCTCTATCTGGCATTGCCATTCCTGAATGGACATCGCCAACAGTTTCACTCAATCTGGCAAATCTGTTGTTGTTTGCCAACTCAGAACTGGCCTGCCTCCTCCTGTTCCCCACTGCTACCCCTTGTAACTGTAACCCAGCTGCCTCTCTGGACATCCTCACTAGCCCCAGCTCCACCCTCCATGCTAGGCCCAGCTAAACTGTGCTCAGTGAGCACCAACCCCCTTTCCAGTGGAGCAATATCACTAAGTGCTGCAATTCTCCTCTCCAGATCTCCAATTTGAGCTTCCAGAGAGGCAACATGCTCACACCTCTCACAGAGGTATGGACCCTGGATCATCTGTTCCAGTATTGCATACATATGACATGTACACTGAATAAGGTTGCCACTGGACTGACTCATAATTATTTTTATCGTCTACGAAATTTCAGTGAGAAAAATAAAGAATATAATATAATATATTTATATAAAGTTTTCCTCCTTTGCACTATAAATCTGCCCTCCCTTTTCTTTGAAGGCCCTCCTTTTATTTAAACTCCTAGGCTTTTACTAGAATTGCACTTGATACTGAAAATGTTCGCAAGCTCACAAGTTCCCCTTCTCCGGTTTCTATTGTTGAAAAAGTGCTTTCCTTTTATAAAATTGATGGTAAATTGATTGTGTTATGAGCTTTTCTAGTTAGTGGTTTTAGGGTGCGTCTAGCCTTCACCTGCATTGGCGGAATACATAATAAGCTTCACTGGACAATGGCACATTTTTCTAATATTAGCTCTACAGTAGATTTATTTTTCACCAATTACAAAGCAAATAGATTTACAGTCGAATCATTAAAAGTTAGTGACTTTGAAACAACAGCCACTAGGGGCTATACAAGCAATAACTAAAAATGGCAATATGTAAGTTCATTATTTATCAGTTTAAAATATTTAAATAACTTTTTTTTACATTATTTTCCAACTTTTTCCTGCTGGTACCAAGTGCTTAAAAATATTTATGTAGTTTGAGGATTTTTATATATAACTGTTTTTTTTTTCAAAATTCAGTCTCAATTATCTAACACTTCCATTTAACTTATCAGTTGCAATTATATTTACTGTATTTATATGGATAATATTTATTTCTACAACATTGCTATGAAGGTTTAATTTTCAACTATTGTACTTAAAGGCATATTTAAGTTTTCTGGATTATGAATGTATCTGACAGAGGAGAATCAGTAGTATATAAAAAAAAATTCTGCATGAAAAAAATTAACATTAACAAATTCACCTGAATGTTTGCTAAATCTCTCGAGCTTGCAAGGAGTTGCTTTTGTTAGTTAACATCCCTGGATATCTCTGCTAAAATTAGCATAAAATTCATATATCTTTTTTGGCTAATACCTTTCAATACAATGTAACAATTAGTGATGGCAGTTTGTGCAGGAATGAATCATGAGGTGTGTAGTTCCTTGCACAAGGAAGAAAGAGGAGCCATACACTGATCTGTAGATCTCTGCATAGAGCTGATGCTGAATGTTAGTAAAGGGTTAAAATCCGTACCCATATGCAGTGTTTCTATTGGTAGGTACACAGTGCCTATGTAAGCAGCTATGGGGGTGCGGAAAACATGTTTTATTTTTAAATAAAATAAGGTTGTATGTGTATTGAATGGCTCAATGTAATGTGTGTTTCTGATATAAGCAGCCTGTGTTAGATTGGAAAAAGGTAAACTTAGATATACCTTTAATTTAGTTTTCATAGAGGCAGATCTTCCTTTCCATTTCTATCAATGTTAAACACCTAGGGCCTCATTCTATTAGCGGCCGCAGCCGTTGCGGGGCCGCAAGGACCGGCCGCAAGCTATTCGGCTATTCTATTCCCCTACGGCCGGAGGCTCCTGCAGGCTTGCGGCCGGTGCCTTGCTATCTCTTGCGGCCGCTCGCGCCAGAGGAAAGCCTTTGATCTAAAACGGCCGCAAGAGTTTTGCTATTCAATTGCTCCGGGAAACCTCTCTGCAAGGCTAAAAGCGAGCCGCAGCTTACTTGCAGGAAAGAGGTCTCGCTAGCACCAATTAAGCACATAAAATAGCTCAAATAAAGCCATCCTGCACTTTGAGAAGACTATAAAGGGATTTTAGGTGTTAGAAAAAATAGCACATAATTATCCTGTACTCAAATCCGTAAAATATTTTATTTTTAATATCCGTAAAATATCCATGTAAAAAGTCCAGAGTGCTTGGAGCACCTCAGACACACCCACGCCGCAGCCGGAAAATAAACAGTTAATTTGAACTCGGGTTTGGGCAGATGTGCAAGCTTGAGAGTGGGTTCCTTTTAATCCTCATGTCCCCCAATATGATCCCTAGCATTTACAGAGCTGTACAGTGCAGGCTTGAATTTATTTTTGAGTTTTTATATTTCACAGCTTACGGCCGGTTCCAAGATATGCGGCCGGTCGTAAAAGGAGATCCTTGCGGGGCCGTATAATAGAATCGCGAGTTAACTGAACCCCCGCAAGGAATCGCAGCCTTACGGCCGATTTACGGCCGATAATAGAATGAGGCCCCTAGAAGGAATAGGACGAACACAGATTCTAATACAATCACTACTTAGTTATAATACTATATATTAACAATATAATTAAATAGAGGAGCAGGTGGCAGTTCATCTATCTGTATTTATGGTTGTGCTTATCCATATGGTTTCCTTGGCAAAGATAATGGAGAAGGTTGCAAGTTCCTTCTCCAATGGACTGAGATTTGTCTGATTTTTTTGCTATGACCAACCTATCTTGATTTACCCTACATGATGTAGCTCACAGTTTCATTGAAGTACACAAGTTAGTAATCCAGAAGAGGGTTCCCAAAAGGGCTCCTAGAACTAGTTATATTTCATTATCACATATTAAAACATGTAATTAATGATCCATGTGTAAAACCAATAAACGACTAAACGGAAACTGTACTACAAGAGTAAAATATAGGCTTTTTTTGGGGTACACAAATTAGAATTGTTTCATCAAACATTCAAGCGATATAATACTATTGAAGAATTGTGTTTCTATAAATCACATAGGATATAAAATCTCTGACTAAGAGCACGTTTTCTCGGCAGATGCAGCGCATAAAAACATAAATACTTATAGCTGCTGAATACGTAATGCGCGGGAGCGAAAAGACGGATTTTAAATGACAAGTATAAATAAGAGTTGCATTTGCAAGCAGGAGAGAAATGCATTATTATTTGTGATACAATGAATGACAAGACATTTGCATTTTAGGGCAATGGGATACAGTAATGAAAATTGACAAAGTGTAGAAGAAATCTATTAAAAATAATACAAAATTACCTTCACTCTACACAATATGCCGGAAAATTATTGGGCCATAACAGAACAGTTGAAGGTTAAAACATCATATCATGGTATGATCTGCAGCTAATGGAAAATAATAATAAGCCCACATAGTACAGAAGACAAGCTGTAGGCATTGCGAATGAAGGCGGTGTACAGAATGTGTATTATTAAAAATAAGTAATTATCACCATTATAAAACATATTTAAATGAAAAAAAACAATCAAATTGAACCAATCAAGTTTCTCATCAGTTGTACATAAACATGTAAAGTGAATTATTTTTCTTAATTTAAAAAGTAACAGTATATAGAACACACAGTTATTGTTGTTCTGTCCACATCCAATATTCTCTTAATTTTACATTTTCCCTTGTTAAAATTGAGTTTAAAATTACTGGAAATACGTGTGATGGCTGCTCAATGTAAAAACAGTAAGTAAAAACGGAACACATTGAATAAAAGGACTATCAGTCCTGTATGCTTTACTGCATATTATATGTGGTTGTTGTTGTTCAGTCCTTCAGTCGTGTCTGACTCTCGGTGGCCATGTGGAAGCAGCATGTGTTTCTGGTCATGCCTATCCATATGGTTTTCTGGGCAAAGATACTGGTGTGGGTTGCCATTTCCTTCTCTAGTGGGCAGTGATTTGTCTGATCTTGGGTGACCCTACATAGCTCACAGTTTCACTGGGGTACACAAGCCCCTTCACCACGACAAGGTAGAGATCCAGAAGGGGATTATAGGTGGTACTTCCTCACAATAGCGCAGAAATGCATAAGGTATAATTTAGGATTCTGGGTAGCCGAGCACATGGTCAACACAGAGAAAATTGAGAACAAACTTTTATGTTTAATTGGTAGTTTTTCTGTTGTGCAATTATAACCCATACTCTCATGAGATGATGTCTGTGAGTAAGCGATATTAGAACTGGTATCAGGAGGTGCCAGGGACTGAATTTGAATATTTTTTGGTATGTTATCTGGCTGACAGTACTTAGAGGGAACAGCATCACCCCACTGAAGAAAGCAGAGATACTGACATATACATCTGTGAGTCATGAACAGATTAATATGCTACAGGATATTTCACTCTGTAATGATATAAGTGATAAGCAACTTGAGAGGCTTCACCCATAGTGGGCTCCCTGTCTTAGGGCAGGGGTAAGCAAGTTTGGTCTTGGAGAACCACTCATGCCTGGATTTGAATATCTCCTTTCTGTGCACAGGTGAGTTAATCATTTCTCCTTTTCAGAGTAGAATTGCCTGGTATTTCTGAGCTGGATTACTCTTTTGAGCAAGATCAGACTGATATACTACAGGATATCTCTCCTTATGAAGGGCACAAGTCACTAAAAGAGGCTGCGGCTGCTCTCTGAGTAGGTAACCAGACCTATAGATACACTATACACTTAGGGTTAGTTTATTCTCAGGTTGAGCCCTTCTGACTCTGTTTTTGTTGAGTCAATCAGGATGACAGAAGAAGCAATAGTCTAGCCAATAAGCAACATGGATATCTTCAAATCCTGGCCTGTTTGTGGCTTTCCGGGACCCAACTTCCATACTCATGCCGTTGTTGTTGTTTAGTCATTCAGTTGCATCCGACTCTCTGTGACTCTTTGGACCACAGCACGCCAGGTACATCTCTCACTCACTGCCCCTCTGAGCTCCATCAAGTTCATGTTCATTGCTTCAGTGACTTCATCTATACATCTCCGCCTCTGTTATACTCTTCTTCTTGTGCCTTCAATCTTTCTCAGCATCAGAGTCTTCTCTAGGGAATCCTGCCGTCTCATGATATGACCAAAATATTTTAGCTATAGCCTCATGATCATACCTTCTAGTGAACAGTTTGTCTTGATTTCCTGTAGTATTGATTTTTTGGATTTCTTGCAGTCCAAGGGACTCTAAGCAGTCTTCTCCAACACCACAATTCAAAGGCATCAATTCTACTGTGCTCAGTCTTCTTTATGGTCCAGCGCTCAGGTCCGTATTTTACTACTAGGAATACCATAGTTCTAACTATGCAGTCCTTTGTTGATAGTTTAATATCTTTACTTTTTACTATCTTGTCCAAGTTTGCCATAGCTTTCCTCCCCAGAATCAAACATCTTTTAATTTCATGACTACAGTCACCATCTGCAGAGGTCATACCTTAGGGCACACTAATTAGCAATTCCATATTCTCAGGTGTATGTCTCTCTCTCTAGTTTTTTTTTTAGTACTTGACCATACTAATTCACCTATTTCATAGCCTTGTAACAATAGATAATAGGTCTTGAGTGCTTTTATTGTATACATTACATTGTGAATAGCAGGTGCCCCGCAAAGGTTCAAATCCACATTAATTCAATATCGCTCAGGTGACAAAGAGCAGCTCGACCCCAAATATTTTTTATCAAGCATTACCAAATTCTCTATAATTTAAAACTATAAGTAGTAATGGGTACTTTAATAGATGAATGTTATTTACAAAAATTGCATCCTTGTACAGTAAGTTAAGTTTGAAATGTAGTTTGTGAACCATTATTATTATTCAAAAAACAGAGTATCAATAAAATTGGCAACACATTTAATATCGGTAAAGACACAGTAAGTATAGTATTTTTGAGAGCAACAAAAAAAGTATCTCTTCTAAAATTAACAGAATGGACACATTTAACGAGCTAATGAAGTGATAGAATACAGTGTACTACAATAATAATCATTTTATGCTATATAATGCAAAATAATATAAGATGCAGCTCATTTTATAATAGAAGAAGTTTGAGTAGAATAACCCATGTGTCCCATCAATAGTAATCCAAGATGAAATTACTTATGACATATGCAAAAGTTGCCGATTTAAGTGGTCCTTTAAGTCAAACAACACAGTTTGGAAGTTAAATAAACATAATTTTCCAACCACTCCCTGATGGTGCCAAGGACATATATGGTGACTTTTTTTTGCGTCATTCAGTGTTTTCCGACTTTCTCATAGACTGTAACACACCAGACACATCTTTATCTCCATTGTCATGCTGATCCACTTGGTTTTCATGACAGAGATAGTGGAGTGGGTTGTCAGTTCCTTTTCCAGTGGGTCACAGCATACAGCGCCTGGTATTCCTATGTGGTTTCCCATCCAGGCCCAACCTTGCATGGCTTCATGTGACCTCTTGGTTCCCTGACTTAGAATCAAACTTAGGTTGCAGTGTTGAAAGCACCGAATCCTAATCACTGGGCCACCAGGGAACCCCATTGTGACTTTAGTGCACATGTGTATTCTTATCCATAATCCATAGCTGCAGTAGAGTGATTACTATTTGATAAATCTCATTTGTAGGCCTATTTTAGATCTTCGTACGTGATGATGATTTCTTTATCTTAATTGAAATGCAATGACCCATGGAGGAATGAATTGAAAGCTCTTGTTGTATTGATTGCTTCTTGTTGTATTGATTGATATCTCAGTTCATGAAACATGCACTATACTGATAAGACATCATACAATTACTGTTTATGGAAGGAAAGAAAAAAAGGCGAGTTCATGGAGCTATACTTGGTGAAGTATATCAAATCAAGTTTAATAAGACACTAATAAAATTGTACTTTCAAGATAAGATATACATTGGCATCAATGATCATTCTGGTGTATAGTCAAGTATAAAAAATGATATATTAAAAGGAAGTTAGAAGATAATGGTAGACTTGAACATGTATTTCACCACAAAAATCTAATATTTTGATTTATAGCCCTTTCTTTCCATTAACTCATATACTTGGAGGATAACATCTCTATTTGGCCACAGTTTCTCCTTAACCTAATAAATTGACCATAAGGTATATTTTTTATTACTGGTTAATTATGGTTCCTGTCTACCTTTGGGATAGTATTCCCAGCAACATGTTTAAGTTCAGGAAGTCGATTTCTGTATATATATATATATATATATATATTTATACATGAATTTTAATCCATTATTATTGTTATTCATATATTGCTGAATCTCTAAAACATGTAGTTTTCAGAATCAAAACATGCAAAATCAATGGGAAAATATTTTACACAAATGTTCAGTTCAGTTAATGCAATTAATCATACAAACACAGAACAAATGTCTGGAATATTTTAAAACAAGAAATTCAGTTCTGAATTACTACTCAGGGAAGATGTAGACGTCTTAAAAAACTGATGAGGAAATAAGTGATTCCATTAAAATATATGAAATAGGGTAGGTTGAAAAAAAGACAATACATTTAAGAGGCATAAAGAGGTTTTAAAAAAAAGTTATATTAAGAATAGGAAAAAGGCTCTAAGTGAATTTACACTCAGTACAGTTGGCATTTTTTTTAATAAGAATTAAGCACAATAATCTCAAACTACAGTGAGGCGAAATCAAGGAGGACAAATGGAAAATAAATTAAATTTGCCTAACCCCAGATAGGGAAAGGATTATCCAATTTAGGGGAAATAAAAATAGGTAAAATGTATTTGGAACTGAAAGAACTAAAATCAATGGCAAAAATCATTATTCCACTCTAAGAAGAGACAGAATCTCAACTACATCTTCATAAAAAGAAAATTAGAAAGGGTCAATACGCAAGTTTTGACTGATCTTTATTTGCATGTAAGAAAGCTTATACTTTATAGAGTTTATACAACTAAGGAACAGCAACAGCCAAGAAATACAAATTATTTTGATCACAAACTTTAAAAGGAGGTAAAGTTTGAGAAGTGTCACAACCGCTTCTTCAATTGGACTCGCCCAGAACCTGATTTTGACCCACCCAGCGATACGTGGTGGTTCATGTTGTTATCCCTGCTAGCAGAGATAAAACCAGACCAGTATTGGACTCTCAGAATGATCACAGGAACACAGGAATCCCCAGTTAGAGCAGCAGAGTTACTGGCTGTAATTCTTCTTTTAGGTAGATGTAGAATTATTAACCCATATGATCAGGATTAACCCTTCTCTCAATAATGAGCACACACTTAAGTATCTATGAGCACACTGAGAACTGTTTATTCGCCACAAATGCAACATTTTGAGCACAGCAGTCACCCTTCACCACCAAGTCAAACCCCTTAGCAACAGTCCCTTAACCAATCCCCAAGCCACCTGTTTCTAGCCATGTGTCCCACCTTTCAATCATGTGATGTCAGCCTTTTTAATAACTCCCAGTGCCTTATAGCTTGGTACAGTAATTAAGAAATTACTCCTATTGTTCTGTATGTTAGGGTGGGGGACTAGATGGCTAATTAAGGTGAGCGACTATGTATCCTGGCCCCCATTAATATGAAAGCCCACCTGTGGTCACAGATGGCAAGTCTATGTTAAAGCTCTGAATGTAGCAACAACCATATGTCACAAGGAAACGCCTCTTCCCACCTGAACCAAAGTTCCTCGGCTCCTATAAGTCTGAACCTGGGAATCCTTCCCAAACCCCCTCATCCTATTACCTTATAACTCTGACCCTATTCCCAGAGGATTCAGGCACCATGCTTTATTACCACCCTGCTCACAGGGAAATAGCAGTCCAGATACCATTTGTAACATTCTATATATCCATTTGTACAGTCCATATATCCATTGGAGGTGCAATGTTTGCCCTGAAAGGGACCCCATGCCCTCCCAGGGCACCGGTTGGTTGAAGCAACCCCAAGAGACCCCCAGTGACCCCTGGGCATGACAATCGATTTTTTTTTTATTGTAATATCATAGATTGATGAGAGCCTCAGTGCTCCCATTCAATTGTCTATACCCGGGAAATATGTCCATATACCATTCAAACTAATATGAGCATTTAACCGAGTTCAAAGAAGTGGTCCGTAAGTGGAGGTCTTATACAAATTGGTTCCATAAGAACTCCTAAAAAAGGGAACTTAAATTGACTAAATCCAATCTAAACTAAATAAAAGCATTACAAGATATATCAATGAATGTGACTGTAGTTAATATAGTTATTAAAGCAGATAAAGGAGGAATAGTGGTACTAAAATTGAAGACTATTTTGATGATGTTATCAGATTACTTTCAGATACAACAAAATATAGAAAACTTTCCATGGAATCTACCAAATAATTTACTAAAAAACTGTGAGAATTACTTCTGGAAGCTTTGGGGCTGTATATTATTAACCAAACAGAATATAAATATTTGTTTAATAGTAAATAAAAAATACCATATATTTATTATATACCACAAATTCATAAAAACATTACAAAACAGTCCTGATCATCTTGTTATAGCTAAGATTTTGTCACCTTACATAGACTGTTTTTTTGCAGAAATATGATAACCAATTACTGGCATTTACAAGAGATACTACTCATGTTTTAAATAAATTATCAAAGATAAAGTTGGAAAAGAAATAGATATTATCCACAACAGATGTAATGGTCCTATATACATCTATTCAATTATTATTTTTTTTGTAACAGAGACCATAAAAGCTCAAAATACCCATATCCTACAAAAACAATTTGATGAGAATGGTTTACAGTTTATTTTAAAACACAATTATTTTGAATTTTTGTAGGAATTTTATTTACAACTAAAATGGACGGTCATGGGTACCGCATTTCAATTGGTACTTAATGGGTCTCTCTCATTTTAGAGAGAAAATATAAAATAAAAAAACTAAAATGGGGTTCTGAAAAATAAAAAGGAGATCATCCAAATATGAATTCTCATTTTTAACCCAATTTCTTTAGCATCAGAAGGAAGGAAACATATTTAAAAAAACATGGGGGGGGGGGATTTTACTACAGTGTCCCACAATAGGGGATCAACTATCTCAGAATCAACAATTGACTTTTAAAAAAAAAAACTCTTAAAAATAATGTAACCCCAAGTAAAATTTGAAGTGGATTGTGTACTATCAATACAGAAATTTACCTGGCACATATAAATGTAAATACGAAAAAATTTACATGTTGCCAATTTATTAAAGATGAAACCAAATAACTGTTAACAACAGCTACAGGAGTAAATCATGATCTTAATAAATTTAGAGATTGTAATTCAAAGCATACTGTATGTCATGTTTGTCTTGGAATGCAGCTGTAAACTTCAATATGTGGGAGACAAAGCAAGGAATTAAAAAAAATAGATACAATTTTAATTAAAAATTAGATTCAAAGTACGTAAGAAAAATATCCTTAAGAGTGTCAAAAATTATAGTGTACATATACACTTTAATAAATATCATAACTGGAATATTAACAAAGTACATATAGTAGATTTAGAAACTATCCATACAACTATAAACAAAAGTATTGTGTAAAAAGGAAGCACATTGGATATTGAAAAAGAACACTATGATCCCAATGGTCTAAATGCTGTAATTGATTGATTATTCTTTACTCATAGCCTTTACCAGTACATTATGTTAAGTTAAGAATGCTAACACTAAATAACCTAGAAATATATATGAAAAATATATCTGAGCATCATTATTCTTACCAATGAATTTAAAGGAACTTCAGAAGTTTTGGGGAGTCCATTATCTGTGTTAACCTATTTTTTACCTTGAAGCAAAAAGAGATAAAAGCATGTGTGTTGCAATTCATATAGTCACAAGGCTCCTTCTACCTCTGTTTTCTGAAATGTGTCAGGACAGAGGAGGAGTAAATATCTCTAACTCACTTTAATGTGATTACTCCACACTATGTACAATTAATGTTTCACACAATACAGTGTTATGCATTCCTTTTAACGCTCTGTTCCTTGTGAATAAGGAGTGCACGAGTACTTGGTACACCTCACACTTTTTATGTTTATTCAACTTTAGAAGTCTAGCATTAGGGAGAGAGATAACTGATCTAAAGGAAGGGAAAGGTTGAGACAAGACCTAAACCATTTTAAAAGCTTACACAAATGTTCAGGGCTTTGCCTTGCTTCAGGAATCAGGTGAGTGTACAAGTGTGCCGACTGCATGACCGAGAATAATCCCCTAAACCTCCATCTAAAACACAGCATGCTTTGGCAAATATGACTGTTTTAATAATAATCAATTGCACTAAATAACACTGTATGCCCCTCTATAAATCTTTTGTCCATACATACTGTGTACAGGAAAAATAGCCATGCAATTTACAATCTTAATGGAGCAAATCTAGGTGGATCAGATATTGAAAGGGAGTTGGAAGTGCTTGTGGACAACCACCTAGGTAACAGTGCTCAAAGCCAAGCAGCAGCTGCAAAGGCAAATAAAATATTAGCATGTATTAGGAAGGGTATAGAAGCCAGGGGAGCAAAAATAATTCTGCCACTATACAAATCCCTAGTACGCCCTCATTTGGAATATGTAGTACAATTTTGGGCACCACTTCATAAAAAGGACATTTTAGAGCTGGAAAAGGTACAGATGAGGGCAACAAAACTAATAAGGGGAATGGAGGGGCTGAGTTGTGAAGAAAGACTAACAAAATTAAACTTATTTTCTCTAGAAAAAAGGCATCTAAGAGGAGATATGATTACCTTATATAAATACTGTACATCAAGGGTCAGTATAAAGATTTGTCAAGGGAGCTTTTTGTGCCAAGAGGTTTTCAATCAACAAGAGGACATCATCCTTTAGAAGTAAAAAGATTCCACCTTAAAGAAAGAAAAGGGTTCTTCACAGTAAGGGTAGTTAATCTGTGGAATCCTCTACCAAAGGAGGTGGTGACAGCGGATTTGATAGATAACTTTAAAAGGGGACTGGATTTATTTCTAATTTAAAAGTGAATTCAGGGTTATCCTGGATAATTAGAGAAATAGAGTATTAGAGAGTAGTTTCACTTGGATTTTTTTTTCTGTTTGCCTTCCTGAATTAATTAATAATTTAAAATATAAATAAAATAAAACATGTATAATTAAATAATGGATTTATAATTAATTAACAACTAATTAATTAATAACTAATCCGCATATTGCAGATCAGAGGAGATCTTAAAAGGTTGAACTTGATGGACTGAAAGTATTTTTTCAACCTTAATTACTATGTAACTATGTAACTATGTATGCTTATCCTAGGCATGTTTGAATACCTTTTCCGTGTTTGTCCCTACCATTTTCTCTGGACGACTGTTCCACTTGTCTAAATCTCCACCCTCTCAAAATCAAATCAGGACATTGTGAGTACATTTGTGGATAACTCTTAAATAATTTAAATCTTAGATGCAGAATGACAGAGGAATGGGGTCTATCCACGAACTTTACTTCCATTATCATTTGAACATATTTCCATTTATACGCTGCATGCAGGGAATACTGATTTCTGAACCTTAATTCCATATAAACCTTTGTGGTACAGGTATCTAATTGACATAATCTAGGATGCTGTAGGTAAAGCAAACTAATTCAGGGGAAAAGTGATACAAGAGCAATGGGAGGATTCAAACTAATATATTTGTCTACATGCTTACATTGTGCAAACATGGTGTGTATATAAGACATATCCCTTAGCAGCAGCCTTAATTAGTGTCTGCATATATATGAATGCTTTCTGGTACAAATGCAGTATTTGAGTTTATATCAGTTTTTGCAAGAGATAAGCTAGTTAATACATCCAGGCTGTAAATGTGTCACTTGTTCATTACTTTCTAAATATAAAGAGGGATTAGGTTAATCTACGGTCTCCGTCCTTTTTTTTTCAGACGAGATGCAATATATTAACTTATTCAATAGCATGAGCATAGGAACTGGTTGAATTAGAGGTTACAAATATCCCCAGATTTTACAGTGTGTGTATTTATGTGTATAGGAACAGTTTTGTGGTCTGTGTATACAATGAGCTGTACCCCCCATAATTTATTTAATTTCTACACCCACTGACCACCACGTTGCATCAAAAATGGGCCTATATGCGGTCCCAGTGCTTTACATTACATTGGAATATATAAAAAATAAAACAAACCTCTATTAATATCAACAATGCAAAGACGCACAATAAGCATGGCAAGTTAAATAAAATGGGTCTGGAAGTGTGTTACTGTTCAGTAACAGATAAACTGCGAAAGTACATATATTCGGGAAACAAGCCTCCTATTATTATTATTATTATTATTATTATTATTATTATTACTTTTATTTGTAATGCGCCAACATATTCTGTAGCGCTATACAGGGGAAAATAACAAGGAAAAATATAATTTTAACTGTTTTGAGCTTAGAATCTTTGTAGAAAGTGTTTTTTTTCCCCAAAGCACTCTACACGATTGAAAACTCTCTACTTACAATCTAAAGGGGATGGAAGAGGCAGATAAGAAATAGCAAGGGTCAGGAGGAAAGTGAAGTTTCATTAGGTAGAAGGGTATGCAAAGTTAGAATGTTTTTCATATAGAAGGAAAAGGAAAGCATGTGAGAAAGTAATTTGGTAAGTGATTCTAGTATGTAATATGTTATCTGCCCCAATTGCTGTCAATGCAGTATGTATATAGGAGTAGTGCACTTCAATATCAGAACATACTTGAGACTGAACAACAGATATTCCTTATGTCAATTCCAATAATATATTTCCCGACCAAAAAACCTTGTGACAACCAATTTTTACCTCTTGATATAAACAAAAAAACAAAATCATATGTCTCCGTTCAGAGACCTTCTGTCTGAAATGCTATGGTGTGCTCCACAAGCTGGCTAAAGGTCCCTATGATATAATGAACCATATGATAATGGCAATGCATAGTGAAGATTCCCGGATATAAATCTGGACCAAAGTACCACAGTATATCTTACACAAAATAGTATTCTCCGAACCTATGTCTCGTTTGAGACTTCGTGTCTGAGAGCTATCGTATGCCGCACAATCTAACTAAGGTTCCCTGTTTAGATAACTATTGGTACAAAAAAAGCCAGTGAATTCTGGAGAATTCTTATATCTCTATTCAGTTATGTTGAAAGATTGACACTTTGAATTGCTTGACAATGGAAATGAATAGAACAACTCACAGCAGGATAACCCCCAGAGAGAGAGGGTGCACAGAGAGAGAAAGAAGGTACACAGAGAGAGAGAGACAGCACACAGAGAGACAGAACAGACAATTGAACATAACATATGATACCGTCATGTATGGCAGGCAAGTTACTAATTTATTTATCTTATACTATTGTAAAGAACTCAATTTGATAAGGAGCAGGCACTTTAGTATATAAAATCCTACCTGTTTCCTATCAAGTAGGTAGGAATCTTCGACACTTAGAATACCTTATTAATAATACTGGCTATTTGCACCTTTACACCAAATATAATTAACTTTGCGTATTTATCCCTTTAAGTAGGAAGAAACCTTGGAAGTTGTGACAGATAGAGAAGTCTTTATGAGACAACAATGAGATGACCAAGTCTACATATAACTGTAAATAATTAGTGATACATTGTCGTCAATCCTTTTTTTAATAGTGTTTTTTTTTAATAAATAAATAAAATAATGGTATAAAAAGTTTTTAGAAAGTGAAAAAAAAACATGACCTTTATATTTTGTAATTTTTATATGTAATTATTGTTTACCGTATGGCTCCATTTTGTTTTATTTCCTACTGCTGCCTCTCAGGTGGATGTGTCCTTGTAAATGAGTGAACTTTTGTTTATTCCTGCTGAGGACATTGGCAGGAAGTGCCACTTTCCCATTATGCAAACAGACACTTCCCGTGTATTCAAAGTCTCCTCCTACTTCTGGAAGTTAAGCTACCGAAAACTAAAATGGCAGATTTTAGAACAGTATAATTACATAGATCATAATTTAGAGGCTGTAGTTTTTTACATTCCAGAAACATGTATATATTTTTTACATATAGTAGTTAAATTAATATATTTTAAAATATGACCACTGTGGTCGTTTAAAGAGTGTTGTTTACATTTTATTATTTGAGACTACATGTCAAATTAATGGAACATAAAAATGATTATACTATTATTTTTTAATTACTAAAGTAATTGTGTAATACTGTATGACTAATGTAAATATCACAGTGAACATTGCCCCTTCCTGTATATTTTAATGCTTTATTGCCATTATTAAGGCAGGTTCTTTGAAAGATCACGCTGCCCTTTAAATATCAACATGTCTCAGATATGGAGGGTCATATTGACTGGAAAGTAGATCTAATTCAACACATTTCACATTTCTTATAGAAAAGAATTTGATTGGTTTGTTAAAAGAATCCAATTTTAACTAAAAGTATGCTTGTGGGGTGCTTTACATGAATTGTAACAGTACATAAATCAATAAGGTTTCTAGAGCTAATTGATTTCTGAAGGTAAATAACATTTTTAAGTTGCCTTGTGAACAATGCTATAAAAGTCTTGTTTACTAATACCAGGAGACCCAAGCAATCTGCAAGGCTTTTGCTAATCAATTCTTCAAAAGTAAATTGACTTCTGCTGAGACCGAGCAGGCACTTAAGCCTTGCATTTTTTATTGAATGGAATTAAGTTAGCACGACCAATGTAGAATTAGATCTATGACCATAGATAATTTGGCTTCCAGTGTATGTATACATGTAAGGAAAGTTTATACAACAGCAGAATATGAAAATGAATATTCAGCGATGGAAATATCCGGGTTGCCTGGCGTCTAAGAGCCTCATTAAATTCAGGCTACGTGTTAAAGTTGAAAGTAGGAATTACGGCTATTAAATTAGCCCCGTAACGCAGGCGCAGACAACTTGCGTTTAGAATGCAGCAAGACCAAAAAATGCCTACGGGACTCGAGCATGGAACTTCGCAGCTCGCAAATCCTTTGATCTGTCAAGCCTGTAACCGCTACAAATCCAATCATGCTATTAAATTGCAACAAAGTCATCAACAAGCTAGCCTGCAACAAGCAAATTGACGCCCAAAGCCCAATTGATGCTGGAGAGGACTCGCAAGTGGGGTAAAGACCAATACGTAGACCCGTAAATGCAAATAAAAACACACTACTAAACTTTTATTAAATGGGAAAGTGATGTTAGGTTTTAGAATTATTAGCACAACATTCTCAAGCTCGCAAATCGGCCCCAAAAATATTTTATTTCATGTTTAATTTCTGTGTTATATCGATCACGGCAATCTATGTGTTAATACATATACTGTAACTCTCATGTAATAGAATATCATATTTACGGCTTTATTAATATTGTGGAATGTGGGTCCGATTGCAACTTGTAATTGGAGCCCGTAGGACTTTGAAATCTATCCTCACCTTTTTCAGTGAAGTAACGCTAATAATCTCTTTTTCCGTTGGTTTCCTCTAAACCCGTAACTACTTTATCGATCATCCACAAGGCCACAAATCCAACGTTCTACGAACGAGCTACGATTTGCATCTCAAGCCCGTAGCTCGCAGCCCATTCTGATTTAATAGTAACGTAACTCAAATGAGTGCTGCCGGCACTGGGGAGCTACAGTTCATTGAGGGAACCATGAATGCCAACATGTACTGTGACATACTGAAGCAAAGCATGATCCTCTCCCTTCGGAAACTGGGCGGCAGGGCAGTATTCCAACATGATAACGACCCAAACACACCTCCAAGACGACCACTGCCTTGCTGAAGAAGCTGAAGGTAAAGGTGATGGACTGGCCAAGCTTGTCACCAGACCTGAGCCCTATTGAGCATCTGTGGGGCATCCTCATACAGAAGGTGGGGGAATGCAAGGTCTCTAACATCCACCAGCTCCTTGATGTCATCATGTAGGTGTAGGAAGAGGACTCCAGTGGCAACCTGTGAAGCTCTGGTGAACTCCATGCCCATGAGGGTTAAGGCAGAGCTGGAAAACAGTGGTGGCCACACAAAATATTGACACTTTGGGCCCAATTTGGACATTTCCACTTAGGGGTGTACTCACTTTTGTTGCCAACATTTTAGACATTAATGGCTGTGTGTTGTCTTATTTTGAGGGGACAGCAAATTTACACTGTTATACAGGCTGTACACTGACTACTTTACATTGTGGCAGAGTGTAATTTCTTCAGTGTTGTCACAGTAAAAGATATAACAAAATATGTACAAATATATGAGGGGTGTACTCACTTTTGTGAGATACTGTATATATAGATAGAGTGATATGTTGTAGTTGAGTCCTTTAGTCCTGTGCGACTCTCGTTGACCATATGGACGCAGCACAACAGGCACATCTGTCTGTGTTTCTGGTTGTGTTTATCCATATGGTTGTCTTGGCAGAGATACTGGAGTGGGTGGTCAGTTCCTTCTCCAATTGGGCTGCAATTTGTCTGACCTCTCTGCTTTGACCTGCTCATCATGGGTGACCCTACAAAATATAGTTCACAGCTTCATTGACTTCCACAAGCCCCATAACCATAACAATGTAACAATCCAAAAGGGGATAGATAGATAGATAGATAGATAGATAGATAGATACATTATCAAAGTATTGCATTATATAGTGATACCTTTTTTATTGCGCTAACATTTTAGACAGAATGACAAGCCTGCTCCTCTCTTAATCAAGTCAGAAGCAAGTAACTCATAAACTTGATCATCTAAGTACTTTATTATTTATTATTACTTAAAATCCCTGTTCTGTGTATTTGAATGCTCATGTTAAACGTTAAAATGTGTGTCCAATAAAACATATATCTCTATATACTGCAATGCTCTGGTTATTCATGTAGATTACTGGACATTTACTGATAGTCCATATATATGTGAAACTAGGGAGATGTAAAAGAGTTAACTCCTGCAGCAGAGTTCACATGATGAAGTGTGAAAGAGCTAACTCCTAGATATATATATATATATATAATATATATATTTTTTTTTTTTACTTATATATTTATTTAAACTAAGTAAAAAATATTTATGCTAACATTTTCCGTTTCTGTAGTGCAGTGCACCCCGGCAGCACTATTCACCCTCCAGCAGCACCATTCAGCCCCCAGCACCACCATTCAGTCCCATTACCCCATTCACCCCCAGCAGTCCAATTCAGCTCCCAAACCCCCCAGTAGCACCATTCAGCCCCCCAGCAGCCTCACTTAGCCCCACAACCCCCCAGCAGCACCATTCACCACCTCTGCAGCACCATTTACCCCCAGCAGCCCCATTCAGCCCCCCAGTATGGCCATTCAGCTCCCACCCCCCAGCAGCCCCATTAAACCCCCCAGCGGCCCCATTCAGCTCCAAACCCATAATAGCACCATTCAGCCCTCCCAGCAGCCTTATTCAGCCTCCCCCAACAGCACTATTTACCCCCTCCCAGCAGCCTCATAACCCCCCAGCAGCACCATTTACTGCCCCTGCAGCACCATTTACCACCCCAACAGCCCCATTCAGCCCCCCAGCAGCTCCATTCAGCCCCAACCCCCCAGCAGCCCCATTCAACCCCTGGCTGCCCCATTCAGCCCCCAACCCCCCAGTAGCACCATTCAGCCCCCCAGCAGCCTCATTCAGCCACAAAACCCCACTGCAGCACTATTCACCCTCCAGCAACACCACTCACCCACAAGCAGCCCCCTCTTCTTACTTGTTCACTGTGGTCCTTGAGCTGGTTCCCATTAGTTATAGGTTGGATATCCTTCCCCTGTTGGCCCTTCATATTTAGTGGAAGGGATATACCTGCAATATAAAGTGCCGGCAGGGGAAGGATATCCAACCTCTGACTGAGAACCACACCAGGGACCACAGTGAGGTAAGATGAGGGGGCTGTAGGGGGTCCTGGGGTGAGACCACATTAGGTCCCTCAAGGAGCAAGGGCCCAGGTGCAATGCACCATTTGCACCGGCGATAGATCCGCCCCTGCAGAAGACAGAAGAGGTAGCTTCAGGTGTTGCTGCATTAGGGGTTGCAAACAGGGATGTCAAGTCTGTCAAACACAGGTATGATGACAGCTGGATGAATGTGAAGAGGAAGATGGCAGAGGAGGCAAGAGCAGCATGGTGGTGGTGCACAACATGTGTGCAATCAATAGAACCTAGCACACTAGGTATATGATGTTTATATGATGAATGTCACTTGAGGAGCGAGGCAGAAATTATATTTTGACACTAATGTGGCAATGGGAATGCTGAGCTTGACAATCTGATGAACTTCCTGCTTTTGTATTGTTTAAAAGTGGTTTATTGTCTTTTTAATGGCTACTAGGGCATTCTTACGTTTCCGTAAAAACCCTTTGTGGATCCTATTTATATTTCAGGGTCCACCTTTGAGCCTCTGTGAGTGAGAAAGACTTAATATGGCAGGCAGTTTCATGTTTTTGTGTTGCAATTTAATCAGGTAGTGTGGTATTGCTTTAAGCATCTTGGAGCAAGACCTGTCATATTGGCATATGCATGACCATTCCAACATATGATAAAATAACATATTTTTTTGAAGCAATATTTAATCTGGTAGTGTGTCTTTAATTGTTTTATGTATGTTGCAACAAGGCTTTTCATATTGGCATATGCATGACCATTCCAACATATGATGAACAAAAGTTTTTTTTTAAATGTCATTTTTTATTTGTGGATTGTTGTGGAATGAATTGTAATGCCTTTCATTGCTTTCCCCTTTTTTGAAAGTCCAGTGGTGTGTTTATATTGTCTTTTACAGTTTTAAGAACTTGTCTGTAAATCCTTTGCTGGTCCTATTTGGAATATTTTTGGCGCAGTTTGGCATTTACAGGTTTGAACGCCAGTGCATCTTTGGGGAATTGTAGCAATTTCATAGTGATTTGCGATTGTAACATTTACGGGCTTGACAGAACAAAGGCTTAGCTGGGACGGAGTTCAGATTTTGACAGCCTGTAGGGTTTTTCCGACTGTAAGCCACAGATCATTTGCGGGTAGCTAAAAGAGGCCAATTTAATAGCAGTAACTTTTGCGGGCTACGATTTCTAAAATCATAGCAATTTAATGAGGCTCAAAGTTTGGACTAATTATAAAGTATTGGACTGATTATTTTGCTTTTTGCTCCATATAGATTTAGCTGAATGGAAAGATGTGGTTAATATGGAAAGTCACTCTAAATTTAAAATGATTGCTTCAAAGTAACCTAGGCCTGTTCTTTTATTTAATTGTGTGTCATTTTTGTATTACTGGCAAATATATGAAAGTAAGGTTTGAAAAAACAGTTAAAGCCTCCTATAAAGGCATATCACCATCAAAAGCGCTGGAAACAAGGGCACAGACCCAGTTGGAGATAGATACATTGGATATAGATATACATATGTATCCTGCATATGTAGAGCTAAAAAGTAGTATTTCAGGGACTTCCAGAGCTGCTAAGGAGTGGGAGAGGATTGGTACTTTTTCGGAACCAGTTAGGTATTGCCTGCCTTTGGCCACTGCAGGGAAGGAGGTAAATAAAGATTCATATGAGGACATCCTCCTCAGCGGGTCATCTCCTCTACGACTCATGGACTCATCGTAAGGAAGTAGAGAGAAGGAGATCTTCTTAAATCTGAAACACTGACATTTAGTTACAGTGATTTTTGCTTCCTCGAATACTGATTTTATTCCTCATCAATTATAATATAAATCTTTTTTTAAATTGTATTAAATGTTATCATGCATGTATGAACATTACAGAGGTCCATTTAGATTATACCAGTATATATGCACAGTATGTTCTTTTGAAGGACTAGATTTGAGAATGGCTAACATATAGCAGCCCATGAGTAAGCCCTAAGTAGGGCGAAACGGACCGTCGGGACCAATTTTTGGATGCGCAAGTACTCTGGTTATGATTATTTATTTGGGGTTTATAGTTGCACGTTGTATGGTGGCTTGTTATATTTTTTGACAACATACTATTGGGAATTGCTTGTTTGCACTAATGAATATACAGTAGTGTGTGGTCATAGAGAGCTGAGCGTTTAGCTGCTCCATATCAAGCCTTATTCTCAACCCCCCCCCCCCCCTTTTTTCATTAAACCTGTAGCGTTACTACGCATACTTTTTCTTTGTTGTTTTTAATTTGCACTGAGCTGTCATCTATAACCTCCCAAAGATTAGCACAGTAATTTGCCATATGAGGGATGGTGTAATGGTATATTAATATATTAATATAGTGTACTGGAGATATATATTGTCTTACAGACGGGGTGATCCCCTGTTAGTAATTGGATTGAATAAATTATACATGTCTCCAATAGAAGTACGTTTTGCAACTTTTTGCAACCAATCCCATTTATATTTGACAGGCTCTTGATGAGTTTTTTTTAGTCTGTTCTTATCCATACAGCTACTTTTTCCTTATTATTGTTACTGCAATTAACATATATTTTGAAATAAAACATTTAATACTGTACTTAAAGGGCCACAGTAGTCCTATGAATAAAACATACTCTTTTGAAGAACTACACTTAAAATATACAAACTGTTTTCAGAATGTAAAAACAATAATCCACACTTTAATTTTATATACACAGTGAATCTATAGTGCAAGTAGTGGTCTGCATCCACCGGTTAGGAGGAAACCCTAATAGCAGAGAATGCATTTGGTCTAAACAGTGGGAATGCTGGCAGCTAAAACTATCAGTGCTTTCAACAGGACCAATGGAAAAAGCATTACTATGTAAGGAAATACCCGAAAAGTAGCTGCTCATTAAGGAAATAGAACCACATAGTAAATGATCTTTGTATACTAATCGAAATCCTGTATTTAATTATGTTTTCATTCTAATACATTTTGCACACCTGTATAAACAAAAAAATTGGACTACAGTGTGACTTTAAATCATGACACTTTAGTCTAGTATTCATCCTTCGTGGTCTTTTAAGTAACTAAACTTAATAATGTGCATACCTTTTTAGTAGTAAAAAAATGAACAAACTTTGTTTACATGTTTACATGCAATTATTCTTTACTTTTCCTTTCTGGGTCACTACCGTGTTGTGGTAAAGGTGCTTGTGTACCTCAATGAAGCTGTGAGCTATACCATGTAGGATCACCCAAGATGAGCAGGTCATAGCAAATAGGTCAGGCAAATTGAGGCCCACTTGAGAAGGAACTGGTAACTTATTCCAATATTTTTACCAAGAAAACCTTTATGAATAAGCTTGAGCAGGACATAATGATAGATGTGCTTGGTGTGCTGTGGTCCATAGGGTCACAGAGAGTCAAACACGACTGGACAACTTAACAACAATTATTTACTGTGGTGGTCCATTTTATTTTCTTATGTGATCCTGTCTGCTGTTTTCTCTGTGTAAGCAAATGATCTTTCCATTGGTCTGGCTTAAAACACTGGCAGTTTTAGCTGTCATATTCCCAATAAGCAAATAAAAACTTCATGTGCATTTATAGTCTCTTCCCACTCCAAAAAGTAGATCAGCAGAAAACAAAAAAAGCAACGTAACTTCTACTGCAGAAAAAATTGCAAATAAAAGGAAATACATTTCAAGATGTCTTATTTTTTTCACATTCTCAAAACATTTCAAGTGCAGTTCTTCAAAATATAATATTAGAAATATATGACTATCTTGGTCATTTAATGTAATATATATATATATTACAATGCTTCTAGCTAAGAAACAATGATATCTGAAAAATCCACTAGATTGATCTAGATTAGAGGTTATCGTTTGCTCAAGTGATCCATCCAGAACCTCACAAGGGCTTGTGTTTTTATACAATTTATAGACTTAGCGCACACATCATCTTCTGAAAATACATTACTAGGGCCCAGAGAAGACACATTTCCTTCTGTGTTCCTAAATAATACTAATGGTGTGATTAAAGCCTCTGGCATGAAAGGTTTCACAGAATATACTCAACAAGAAAGGGGAGTAATGAAACCTAATGCTTGTGTGTCCACTGGACCAATTAATGGGACTGAGTACAGTCAATGATGTATGTAACTGACCAAGGAAATAGCTGTAAACTGACATTGGATAGAAAAATGCCTGAATAATCTAGAAGCCTTTGTACAAAGTTTCAATAAAATGCAACTTTCTTGGATGACAACTTCCTTTTCCATTCTTACCACTGGCCTGTACCTAAATTATTTTGATGATACAGGAATAGGGAATTGGCATGGCCGGATTACCTATTAGGCCAACTAGGCAGCCGCCTAGGGATGCTTCCCTGTGAGGGGTGCCAGTAAAAAAAATGGTTCCTGGCTTAAACATATAAGAATGCTGCAGTTTTAGACTGGCTACTAGGGGGTAACCGCCTATAACAAGAGAGTTACAATAGGAAAAGGAACTTACAATGCACAGAAAAGGCAAAAATAGATCTATGCATACCTTGCATACTCACTTGCTGGGGCTCCTCCACTTCACTGCCTAGGGGCTTTAAAAAGACAAGTACGGCACTGGGAAGGGGTCCAGTTCCAGAAAACATCTACAGCTGACTTACAAATCTCACTGGCAGGGGGTGATTAGATAGTTCTAAAATAATCTCTTTATAGTTCATCTTTAAGAAACACTGTATGAAACGTAACACTATTAGGAACACATTTTTTAGGTGATCAGCACAATTCTGCTGTCTAATCTACACATTAAAGCAATAGCACACACAGTACCTGCCAGTCGCATAAAGATACCATCCCTTGTTTCATTTTGATGCATAAACAGTAGTAGTTTATCTTCATAATAATAATATATCCTTTATTTTGTTGTTGTTTAGTCGTTTAGCCATGTCCCACTCTCTGTGACCCTATAGAAAGCAGCATGCTAGGCACATCTTATGTCCGGTTGTGCTTATCCATAAGGTTTTCATGGCAAAGATACTGGAGTGGGTTGCCAGTTCCTCCTCCAGTGGAACTCAATTTGTCTGACCTCTCTGCTATGACCTGCGCATCTTGGGTGACCCTACATGGTATAGCTATCAACTTTATTAAAGTACACGACTAAACGACTGAACAACTTGAATGGAAATCATATTAATTTACAAAGACATACTATCCTAAGAAAGTAGCAGAAAAAATATGCTTAGAAAAGAAACAGAACCTCACAGTGAAGGATTTTTTTTATAATAGTAAACAATCTAAATGTGTTTATTTTTTTAGCAATTCACACATTTTGCTATTTTTTAATTTAATAATTTATAATACTTTTTAGGAAAAATTGGCAAGAATGGCCCTGTAATTGTATTTTGTATGTATGATAAAACATTTACAATTAAACTTCATACCTACTATTCTACACTACTACTGCTACTGATTCTCCTGCTACTTTTTATATAAGGTCGTTTAATCAGGGGGGGGGGGGGGGCGACAAATCCTCCCTCCAGATTAAATGGGGAAACAAAAAATAGCAAAATTACAGCTTTGACACATTATTTATATATATATTTAAGCAAGGTGAGCCGTCACACGGACTTAGGCTGCCGTTTGTGGCACTGCGAGGCGAGCAGTTGAAGCACGCAGGAATGGCTGTTTCCGTCCCATAGGGCCGCAACTGCAAGCCTCGCAAAGCAAGGCGAGCTGTCACACGAGACTTAGGCTGCAATGAGCACCGAAGACGCTCATTGCACTGCAAGCCTCGCAAAGTAAGGCGAGCAGTTGAAGCACGGGACGTCCCGTGAGACTTAGTCTGCAATGAGCGCCGAAGGCACTCATTGCAGGGCTCACGATGAGCGCTGCAGGTGCTCATCGCAAGGCCCGTGGGACTTTGCCCCAACTACGAGCCTCGCAAAGTGAGGCGAGCAGTTGAGGCACGCGGGTCTTACAAGCCGTACAACTTAGGACCAAAACCCGCAAATGCACTGTACGGCTCCCAAATATCCGACCCAAATACCCGAACCATGGAACTGCAAAGACCGGAAAAACACAACAAATATGCTTCAAATTGACTTACACACTCACACACAGCACAGTGGGAGCCTGTGAGTGTGGTTGCAAGTTAATTTGAGGCATTTTGTTTTTTTCACCAACGAAAATCGCCTAAGCGAGAAAAGAATGGCTGCAGAAAAAACGCAAACATAATGAAAACTAGCCCGAAGGACGCAAAACTAACCCCAAGGACATAAAAAGTGCTCAGAGGGCCCATAGCCTCGCATTGTGTGGGCAAACACCATTGCCAGGCTTACTATTTTACTCCCGTAATTTTTGACGGGCAATTTCCTAGCATACATTATAAATACCTATGTGCCAACTTGTAAACTAATGAGCTTTGCATTCAATCTAATAGAATACTGGCAGTTGCAGATGCCACATTAACAATCTGCAGATAGACACTTTCTCTCATCAGAAAGTTGTTTGGAAAAACAAATGGGAGATGAGAGAGACACATTGTACCTTTTTTATAATCTAAAAACATTTTATCTGTCTTCAAATGTATAATTCTTTATAATAGTATAATTTAAATATATCACTACAGTGGTCCTTTGCCATTCTAGTAAAATATTGCATATTAATGCAATATAGATACATTTATGAGTTTCACATCACTTTAAATGTAATTTCCCAATGGAAATTAAAACCTGTTGTCATCTTGAACTATAAACAGAAAACCAAGAGGGAATTTTCTCTGAAGATATTAACCCTGGTAAATTAGGTGGACTGCAATTATACTCTATACACTACTTATTAAGATTCCAGGAGTTTAATACTGAGGCTGGACTGATTTTATTCAGCATGACCTTTAACCCCTGAATATTTTATATCTTAATTTCTCTGCATTTATCGGTCTAACCTTTCCTATTAAAGTAATTTCTGAAACAGAATTCATTAAAGGACTACTGCACATGAAAAAAAAAACTTTCTGTTTAACTGAATTAAGCAGAAAATAAACAGTTTTTAATTAGAAAAAGTACATTTTGATGCCTCTGCTGGGCCCTATTGGAATCCATGATGCATAGGTAGACATTCTGTGTGTCTGTGTGTGAGAGGGTGTTTACATGTCTGGAGAGATTTGGTTGCATTTGCTGAAGCAAGTGGCCTGCTTCTGGGCAAGCGCAGGGGAAGGGGACGTGATGTCAATTTCAGTCTTATCCAATTATCCTAACAAAAGCTCTTTTCCCTCCTTCCCAATGCTTTTCTCTTTACTCATAACCAAAACGCGCCCCCTTTATGATTTACAGCCTTATTAAATTGCGATTTGGTAAATTTAAAAGGGCTCTAAATAAGCACACAGCATATTTTTTTACAGAAGTTTTTAGTTAGTGAAGACCTTGCTTTTGGATACAAGTTCACTAACTAAAAACTTCTGTAAAAAAATATGCTGTGTGCTTAATTAGAGCCCTTTTAAATATACCGAATCGCAATTGAATAAGGCTGTTAGATCTGAGGGAGTGATGTAACTAACACAAAATGGATTCCTGTACTTATAAACAGAATCTTCAGACATTTTAATTTTCCCATAAAATGCATTATGCCCATGGCTGCTAATATTGTTAGTTTGGTACATACTTGACAATAAAGTGTATTTTTTTCTTGAGCTACAATGCTCCTTTAATCAAGAAACCTCTATATCATAGCACACTGTTACATATCCACTTATTGTTCTGAAACTTACTTTTCCCATTCTTGGCAGAGACACCTGTGCTTAGATCCTAATGCGGTATATTATGAAGCAACAAGACGTGAAATCCCCAGGAGCTGACTATATGAATAGGGCAATGAAAGATAGTTTCTTTGGAAATGAATGTGAGAAATGTCTTAAGTTTTCTATACAGAACTCTGTGGGCAGAACTTCTGAAGAGGTCATGGATAAGGAATCTGGAGCAGTCAGAGGTTTGCCTGTGTGCTAAAAAGGTGGATATTTTTACAGAATTGTTCTTACTCTTACTTCATATACATTAGTCTTAAAAGACAGCTAAAGCAACAAGTGTGTTAAAATGCAATAAAAAAAAATCCTTATTTTAAAATATTACACTTGAGTAATAAAGGCTCCATGATTCTGTTTACAGCATTTTCTGCTAGCTAATTAGTCGGTTATTCTGTTTGTTACCCAGGGGCATAGGAACTTGGGGGGATGGGGGGGAAGACAAATCCCCCCCAGATTAAATGATTAGGGGACAAAAAAAATATCAAAATTAAACTTAATCATGCATTACCAGATTAGGCCATGAGGAGCAGTTTGTCTTTCCCATGAAAGCTTTGATCCATAATTTATCATATTTATATATACATATATAATAAGTTAATACGTTGGCATATAGACATACATAACACGCACTTTTTCTCCCTGAAAATAGGGGGCAAATAATAGGTGCGTGTTATACGCCGATATTCCCTCCCCCCTCCTCATCCTCAACCTCCCTCCTCATTCTAAACTCCCCTCTGCATTCTAAACCCCCCTCCTCAACCTAAACCCCCCTAAATATCTCCCCCTCACTTACCTGCTTCTGCTCCGGCCTCCGCTCCGCTCCTTGACCCGGCGCGCTTGTGATGTCACTTGCGCGCCACTTCATTAGCATATACCGGGTGCCTCCTCATCCTCAACCTCCCTCCTCATCCTCAACCTCCCTCCTCATCCTCCCTCCCACTTGGTATATGCTAATGATGTGGCGCGCATGTGACATCACATGAGCGCCGGGTCAAGGAGCGGAGCGGAGGCCGGAGCAGAAGCAAGTAAGTGAGGGGGAGGTATTTAGGGGGGTTTAGGTTGAGGAGGGGGGTTTAGGTTGAGGAGGGGGGGTTAGAATGAGGAGGGGGGTTAGAATGCGGAGGGGGGTTTAGAATGAGGAGGGAGTTGAGGTTGAGGAGGGGGGTTGAGGATAGGGGGGTTGAGGCTGAGGAGGGGGGTTGAGGAGGGGGTTGAGGATAGGGGGGTTGAGGAAGGAGGATGAGGATGGGGGGTTGAGGGGGTTTGTGGATGGGGGGTTGAGGATGGGGGGGTGAGGAGGGAGGTTGAGGAGGGGGTTGAGGATGAGGAGGGAGGTTGAGGATGAGGAGGGGTGTTGAGGATGAAGAGGGGGGTTGAGGATGAGGAGGGAGGTTGAGGAGGGGGGTTGAGGTTGAGGAGGGGGGTTGAGGAAGGAGGATGAGGATGGGGGGTTGAGGAGGGGGGTTGAGGGGGGTTGAGGGGGAGGGTTGAGGAGGGAGGTTGAGGAGGGGGTTGATGATGAGGAGGGAGGTTGAGGATGAGGAGGGGGGTTGAGGATGAGGAGGGAGGTTGAGGATGAGGAGGGGGGTTAAGGATGAGGAGGAGGGTTGAGGAAGGAGGATGAGGATGGGGGGTTGAGGAGGGGGTTTGAGGGGGATTTGAGGATGGGGGGGTTGAGGAGGGAGGATGAGGATGGAGGTTGAGGATGAGGAGGGAGGTTGAGGATGAGGAGGGGGGTTGAGGATGAGGAGGGAGGTTGAGGAGGGGGGTTGAGGTTGAGGAGGGGGGTTGAGGTTGAGGATAGGGGGTTTGAGGAGGGGGTTGAGGATGGGGGGTTTGAGGAGGGGGTTGAGGATGGGGGGGTTGAGGAGGGAGGATGAGGTGGGGGTGAGGATGAGGATGGAGGTTGAGGTTGAGTATTTTGCTTCAAAGTTCTTTATTTGAAATTAATTTATTTTTTCCTGAAATTTCCTTCTTAAAATGAGGTGAGTGTTATACGCCGCTAAATACGGTATATATCTATATTCCAACTGTATATATACAAGTTGGCATATAGACATTTAAATAAAAAAAAAAAGTTTTTGAGGTTAACTACAACAATGGGGTCCCTCAGAACAGAGCCCCAGTGCATTGCACCAGGTGCAACGGTGGTAGATCCGCCCCTGCTTCCGGTCCTGGGAGTCGAGTTGAATTATCCCCTCCAGATTTTTTTTAGCTTCAATGCCCATATTGTTGACGGAGGGGAAAAGGGCGATATATATAGGGTGAGATTCCAGAAAGGGAAAAACTGTTCCTCGAGGGTCAGAAATAGGAAAGTATAACTTTTATATGACAATTACAATAAGCAAAATAGTATTAAGTTACCTATTTGAAACATTTATTTAAAAAAATGTAAGGAGTCTATTTAAGTGAGCATATAAAGTATATAGCTAATTGAATAATACAGAACTATCTTGCAAACCAAAGATGAAATAAAATACAATATTAATATTAATATAATACTTTTTAAATTCTTTATCTTTATTCATGCTATTTTTATTCTTGGATAAATATTTGAAGAATATATTTCATTTAATTAATACAAATCCTAAGGGATGAACAACTATTAACTGCAGAACAGTTAAATGTTTTATCATGCAATATTCCACAGACCAAGCAAATGGTTAGTAAAATGAATGACACAGAATCCAATTAAGCAGTATGATGTTAAATTGGCCATCTTTATTCACTCCATTACCAGCTAAAATAATGTTTTCCTTTCAATTAATTTTTACTTTAACACATAAAAATGCTGTTGAGAAGAGAAAAGAAAATATGACCCAAGGATTCTAGTGTATCAAAGTTGTATTGAATACACAATATTAGTTATAATGTACCACTATTAAATATTTGGGAAACTCACAGAACGACTCTAAACATATTTAATTTTGCTTATGTCTGTTGTCAGAGGAATAGTCAGGTATTTTGCTGCTCTACAGTTACTTCCTGTAGCCTGCACACAATATTATATTATATATATATATATATATATATATATATATATATATATATAAAAGGACAAGGACAGCAGATTTGGTCCGGATAAGCAGCAACTATAAGGCTCCGAGAAAGGAGAGCATGTTAGTGAAGTGAGTAAGGAGAGATTGTTAGTGAAGTGATGGCTAAAACCTGGAAAAGAAACCATGTAAGTGTAAGAGAGCATGCATGAAGGTGACAAGGGGTGTGTCCTTGGACATGGGCAAGGACACATATTGGCCTGACCGATAGGGTGGAGCCTTTTAAGGCTGATATGTGACTGTTATTTAGTAGATTTGGGCTGAATCACACCGTGTGGGTGCAAAAGCCAAAAAGTGATAACTTGGACATGGGCAAGGCAGGCTGCACAGTAGATTAGAGCCAAATCTGTTACTTACCCATTTTCTTCTGGAATCATGACTCTTTCTCTAGCGGTGTAAAGGCCTTATGGCCATGGGTGCAAGAGGTCAGATGATGGCAAGTGCTCGAGAGACCTAAGGAAACAGGCATGAATGGCCAAAAACTAACGAGACAAGCGTAAGGTGGCCAAAAAGAAACAAGACAAGCATGAGGGAGAGGCTCAGTGAAGTCAGCGAGGAGAGAGCTAAGAAGCACCCTCCAGGCACAGACTCAGGGCCTGCATGAGTGCTGCTGGCACTGCAGAGCTACAGTTCATTGATGATACTATGAATGCCAACATGTACTATGACATACTGAAGCAGAGCAGGCTCCCCTCCCTTTGGAGACTGGGCCGCAGGGCAGTATTCCAACATGATAACGACCCCAAACAAACCTCCAAGACGACCCCTGCCTTGCTAAAGAAGCTGAAGGTAAAGGTGATGGAATGGCCGAGCATGTCACCAAACCTAAACCCTATTGAACATCTGTGGGGCATCTTCAAACAGAAGGCGGGGGAGTGCAAGGTCTATAACAGCTATCAGCTAATTTGAGGGGACAGCAAATTCACACTGATATACAGACTGTACACTTACTACTTTACTTTGTAGCAGAGTGTCATTTCTTAAGTGTTGTCACAGGTAAAGATATAATAAAATATTTACAAGAATGTGAGGGGTGTACTCACTTTTGTGAGATACTGTATATATATTTTTTTCACTTGTTTCTGACATTTACTGTACTACTGTACGGTGGAGGGCTTCTATCGCTCTTGCCCACCATATTATAAATGATTGTTGTTATTTATTTACTATATATATAGATCAGGGTGATGGTAGATCCACTCCTGCTTCCTGCCTTGGTAGTAGCATTGAATTATCCCCCTCCAGATTAATTTGGTCTTCTACACCCATGATCCTTTCTTGCAGTTTTTGGCTGGTTTCCCCAATGTAACAGCTTGGTTCACATATATTATATTGTATTATGTGAACCACATTAGATGATGCACATGAATATGATCCTCTCTTATGTGAAAAGTCTTTTTATGTGTGGCTATGTCATCATTACACATGTGTTGACATCATTTTCAGAGAGTTCTTTTACAAAGTTTAGTTCCATTTTTTCTATTTCATTGTTCATTGTCTAATCTTCTGCTGACAAGCTTCTGTTTTAGGTTTGGTGGTTGTTTAAATGCAAGGATGGGAGGTTTGGGTATATATTTTCTAATTGTGCATTTTTGTTAGTATTAGTTGTAAATCTTTGATTATTTTCCTTATTTTCTCAAAAATTGGATGGTATGTGGTCACTAGAGTATACATGAGGTGGTTTCTATTATATTTTATATTTTAAAAGGTATTCACATTGTGTTTGTAACCCATCCATCAGAACGGTTCAGAAAGTGTTTTTAGCTGGTTATCACAGTCCCCAGTGTTTGAGCATATGCAGTGATATCTAATGTCTGTGATTGACAATGTGCTTAGTGTGGGTGGAGTGGAAACTGGAGCTGGGAAGGTAGCTGCATCTGTCTGTTGGTTTCCTATATAAAGGTGAGTGGAGTGTGCCATTGGTGATGGATACAGTAGTGTAAAGAAAGTTTACCTTTTCTGTAGAGAAATCCATTTTAAGCTTTATAGATGGGTGGAAAATATGGAATGAATTGTGGAAGTCTCTGTGTTTTTTAACTCATTCTCTCCATTTAATTAATAGATTAGTAGTAGTATCTATAAGGTTTGTTAATGGCTATAGATAAGAATGTTTCTTCTATATTGGCCATAAATAGATTGTTATTTTGTGGAGCCATTTTGGTACCTATGGCAGTCCCCATCATTTGTAGGTAGGTGTCCCTTTTAAAAGTAAAATAATTGTGGGTCAGGATATTTTCTACTAGTTTAGTAAAAGCAATACACCACACTGTTCAAATTATAACGTAAGAATCCGGGTCGGATATTTTAATCCAAAATCATTTTAACACAGCCACTTTATAATACATGGTAAGGATATATATATATATATATATATATATATATATATATATATATATATATATATATATATATTGTGAGAAAGGCAGTCTGAGGTACAGAAAAGTTGTAGAGGGCAGATATGTCAGTACCAGGATGAATAGGTCAGTTTGTCCAGTCCTGAGGGAGTTAACTGAACCAAAGCAATTAGCTTCATCTGAGGCTGCAATTAAGCAATTTAAACCTCAAGATTACCAGCCCTAGGGGAGCCTTATTTTTAGAGAGAGGTTGACCACAGGAAGTGTTGGAGCTGAGGAGACACCAGACTGCATTTGGATTTTACACCAACACCTTATGGGAACAGGAAAAATCACTTACAGGGTGCCTTTAATGTTTGCATTACCTACCAAGCAAGAGAGACAGACGTACTGCAACTTGGAACTGACACAGAGTTTTACAGCCTGCTGAAGTCAAGGTACCAGAAACCTATCATTTTTATGATTTACCCCAAGGAAGGGACTATATAGTAAAATATATTTTCTTAATGAAGTACAAACAGTACTTATCAAGGGTCCCTGGGGGAGGGCACTCGGAGAGACCGGCTGGCCGGTGCCCTACCCACGAGATTTGGTTGTTGACAGTGGAACTGTGAACTGCAGAATATAGAGACTGTAAGAGTCCATGCAGATGAAAACATTGCTTTATTTTTATTTTTCCCTAGACAGATAAGCTGCTCAGGCCTAGCAAGGGCGTTCCTGAAAGTCATTAAGATTGTATATGTAGATGTTTATTTTCATCAAGTGATTTGTTTAATTTGTTTTATTATTTTTTTTGCTCATTAAATACATTTTACTGCAATCTACCTGTACTACTTTTGGACAGTCATTTCAAAGCTGGAAACGCCCATCCTTGTTACACTGGTGTATGAAGTGGGATTTTTAGAAAACAACCCACCTGCACGGAAGAAATTGTGACCAGTACTAGAGAGCCTTACCCAGTGAGATGAGAGAATAGGTAGGTCAAGAAGGTCCTAAAACCATGGATGACATGTTCAATTGGGCAAAGTGATATCAGACTTGTAAAGAAATACGGTAGAAAAAACAAAAAAATAAGTTTGCTCAGGTGTAAAAAAGAACTGGGTATGGAAGGGGTGCTGCTCATGATAAAGTTATCATGAGCCGCAAAAAGAGAAAAGGTATCCCTTAAAAATAGTGCACCCCCTAGGGCCTGTTGACAATATAAAGATCAATAAAAATAAAACTTAACATTTATTAATATAATTAAAATGTAAGGTTAAAATCATGATACTCTGTTGACATAGAGAGAGTGGTGAGGTATAGGAGGGACTTTAGAGCCACCAAAGAATTGTAATTAATTGAAAGATCCTATGGGTCCTTATGATAAATGTGATAAAGTTCTATAGTGCTGTAAGCAAAACAGGAAAATGGCAATATAAATATATTGCAGTGAGTGAAAAGAGTGGTATAAGATGCTGATAATAATAAATATAGAAAATCACATATAATGGGAATGATAATAAAGTGTCCAATGTTTAAATTTATAAAAAAAATAAATAAATAAATAAATATATATATATAAAAGTGCTAAGTGCTGAGTCCATGGATAATAGGACCAATAGGAATACAAATTATTATAGCTAGATTAGGCTCAGAGTCACCATTAATTAATATACCACTACTGTGCAAACTCTCATCTGAAGGAGCCTCTGCACTAACATTCCAATCTCTAATACGGCAGGGTTTATGTGGGGTGATTCCTAGGAGTATTGCCAAGTATTGATGAACTGGAAAGGGATAAATGCTAGTAAATTTAAATGCGCTAGGCCTTAGGCCTGTGTGGAGTATAGGATGAGGCTCCTAGCTATCCATGCGCCGCCTATGCGCCTTAGGATGATGTCATAGGTGAGCGTTGCGGCACAGCGTAGCGTGCAACCCGATGCACGTTTCTAAAGGATTTCATCAAGGCTTATACCTCACCACTCTGTCGTCAGAGTATCGTGATTTTAACCTTACATTTTAATTATATTAATAAATGTTAAGTTTTATTTTTATTTATCTCTATATTGTCAACAGGCCCCAGGGTATGCACTATTTTTAAGGGCTATCTTTTCTCTTTTTGTGACTTATTGTAAAGAAATACCCAACAGTCCCAGGCTGCAGAGACTCCAAGATGGGAGATGTGAACAAATAGAAAGGAGGCCTATGGAAAGGGTATTCCTGGGGCACGCATCCAGATGTTCAGAGGGCCGACAGAAGGGAGACGGGAGGACGTAGAGGAGAAGAAAGACCCACTCTCAGCCTTTGTGAAAGACAGAAAATGATCTGGAGCCGGGTCAAATGTTTTCACTGTGGAGAGTTCGGACACATAGCAGCCCAATGGCATAGACCTGATGAACCCGTGAAGTGTGAGCTTGTGATTAACGTATCCCGATGTGACCTAATAAACCTAGTAGGATTGATAGAAATGCTACACCCATTTGCTATGGAAGTACTACACAATGGTAGGAGGGTCACGGGTCTGATCGACTCTGGGAGTGCCCTGACTCTGATATCCGGGAAAACAGGAGTCTCTGAAAAAACTAAAACCAGGAAGCGAATTGGCATTGCCTGTGTACATGGCACGCTCATGACCTATCCAACCCAGACATATTGGATTGAGGTACAGGGGATCCATGCCAAAATCACAGGCACTGTGGTCCCTAGGTTCCCATATCCAGTGGTATTGGGCCAGAACTTCCCTCACTTTGAATCCCTCATATATACAAAACAGTTAGAGAAAGCGGACTGTAGAAAGCATCTCAAGCTTAGTTCTTCTGTTCTTCTTAGTTCTTCTTTTTTTGATGCTGATATGTTCTACAGTCGGGGAAAAACAAAGAAAACGTGAAAAGAAAGACGAAGAGGAAAAAAAATGGGGGGAGGAGATCAAGAAGAAGCAGGACTGAGAGGAAGCCCTAGCAGCTTCCCAAGATATCCCTGAAGCAGGGGCAAAAAACTAAGCATCTACATAGGCAGTAAACCTTTCCAAAGATGAAGACCTGGGAACTAAAGAACCCCCTTGCCTAGGGAATATGGAGAACTTGGGAAGGGACAAAGCTAATGACCCTCTGTTAAGTGTACGGAAAGAGGTGGTGGAGAAAAATGGGACACTGGTACAAAAATCCTCAAAGCCCATATTTACAATACAATCTCCTATATAGAGTTGTCAGAACCACCGACAAGGTAATAGAACAGCTACTGATACTCCAAAGATACAGACGGAAAATGATGGAATTAGCCCACAGCCATCTCTTGGGAGGTCACCTTGGAGTTGACAAAACTTTGGACAGGATAATGAAAAGGTTCCATTGGCCAGGGATTTTTGCAGAAGTTTGTCGCTATTGCCTGTCCTGTCCTGAGTGTCAACTGATGAGTCCAAGACCCCGGTTAAGGCCTCCTCTGGTACAGCTTCCGATAATAGAAGAACCCTTTGAAAGGGTTGCAATGGATCTAGTGGGGCCACTAGAGAAGACAACCCAGGGGCATCAGTACATTCTGGTCACCCTCGATTATGCGAGGAGGTACTGCAAGCTCGAAAAGCGTGGCCAAAGAGCTGGTTCTTCTGTTTTCCCGAGTGGGACTCCCCAGAGAAATCCTTACCGCACAAAGCTTGCCATTAGTTTCCAAACTGATGACCGATTTGTGTAAACTCCTGCAAATCCAAGCATTTTAGGATATCTTTGTATCATCCCCAAAATGAACGGGTTGGTGGAGCGATTCATTCGAATCTCGAAGGGCATGATAAAGAGAGTGGTAGACCGTGACGGGAAATACTGGAACTTGCCATTTCCCTATCTTCTATTCACCATATGAGAGGTATCCCAGGCCTTAACTGGGTTTTCATCTTTCCAGATCTTATATGGACTTCATCCAAGGGGAATCCTGGACACGCTGCGCGAAACCTGGGAAGACCAAAGTGTGCCCGCTAAAAATGTCATTAAATATATCCAGAGTTTAAAAGAAAGAATGGACCAAGTCAGGCCTCTTGTTAAGGAGCATTTGGAACAGGCCCAAGGCTCCACAGAAAACCTATTACGTCCGCAGCACTCGGGTATGACGATGAGTAAACTCTTTCTTGATGGCAAGGACCTAAGAAATCCTAAAAGCAATAGGTGATGATGTCAACTACAAAGTAAACATGACCTCCGAAAGTCGAGCCAATTTATCACATAAATTTGTTGAAAGCATGGTGAGAAAGAAAGATTGAAGTGGGTTTTGTTTCCCCTGTTACACTATATATATATATATATATATATATATATATATATATATATATATATATATATATATATTATGACAAAGATGGCCGCATCAGACTGATTCTTTCTTTGAAAGAACTATTCAAGCTAGGACAGTAGAGTGCAGTAAACAGAATTTTTAAAGTGCAAATGAAAACAAAACAATATAAACATAATAATTGCTGAAAATAAACATCTGCATAAATGTTCTTACTGGCCTTCAGAAATGCCCTGACTAGGCCTGAACAGCTTATCTGCCTCAGGGGAAAATAAAATAAATGAAGCACTATTTTCTCCTGCTTGCACTCTACAGTCTCTGTATTTTGCAGATCACAGTTCGACAGTCACTACCACAATAACGTGGTTTAGGGCACAGGTCCGCCTGTCTCTCTGAGTGCCCTCCAGGGACCCTTTAAGAATACTGTAGATACTCTAGTAAGAAAATATCGCTTCACGTGAAAAGTCCCTTCCCTGGTGATAAATCTTCTGATACCTTATATTAAGCAGGCAGTCAATCCCTGCAGTTGTTTCAGGTTGTTGTAAGTGTGTCCCTCTGGCCTGGTAGCAAATGTAGACTTCAAAGAGCACTCTGTAAGTATATTTTCCTGTTGAACCAAGGGTGCTGGTATATTTTCCAAATGCAGCCTTTCTCTGGACTGGAGTCTCCTCAGCTCCAACACTTCCTGTGTCCACTCTCTTTCTCTCTCTCAAACTGAGGCTCTCGCCATGGTTGTTAATCCTGAGGTTTAGATAGCCTAACTGTCACTTCAAGTGCAGCTAATTGCTTTGTTTTTTTTAACTCTCTCAGGGCTGGTACTGGTACATATCTACCCTCTTTAATTCTTCTGTACCTCATGCTGCCTTTCTCACTATATATATATATATATATATATATATATATATATATATATATATATATAAACATACAAGTAAGTGTGAAGCATGTAGCAGTTAACATCAATAGTAGGCCTGAAAGAAAGGCACATAAAAATATTGTATCAGGTGGGATTCCATCTTAGATTTCTAGAATACATGTAGCTTGAGAGGAAAGGCTATCCTATGGGCCTTACTCTACCATTGAGTTTTATTGTAGTGTGCTATTTGAAGAGTACATTTTAAATATAGATCTTATCCCTGTCCAAGTTTCCTCCCACTCCAAGGTTTCTAATTCTTTTAGGAACAAATCAAAATTAAATATAATAGTCATTAAGGCATGTAATTATTTATTTTAAACCATGTTAAACATTTTCCACATTATCAAGTTCTTCAAGATATCATAGTATAAATATTACACTTCAATGGTTCTTTAAGGAGCCCACATCAAAGCATACTCCTTTGAAGGTGTTTTATATAATGATTAGTTATAATATGTTACTTTGTAATTTGAAGTCTGTTTCTCTATGAATACACATTTATGTTTCTAGTAAAGAAACATGCAAGGGTCCCTGTTTCTAAAATGTAAATAAATTAAAATATTTATTTTTAAATATTTATACATAATGTTATTAACTGTTTTACTCACTGAAACCTTGCGAAGGTCCATCGCAGATATACAATGTTTCTATAGAACTAGACGTAGTAGCCAGTCAGCATTTTTAGTAACATTTTGGTGAGAGATAGTCATTGACTGGCTAGTACATCTAGTAATATGAAATAATTGTACTTTTTAAAAACATTCGAATAATAAGGTGCATATCATTACCTTTCATTTTTAATTATACAGTATTTGGAATCTGTATTGTGTCACTTTAATAAAAGCAATGAGGCGGCTTGGTGTTTAACAGTTTCAACTGCAAATTGTATTATATTAAACAAATATAAGGTGGTCTCCAGGTCACGGATGAGATATGTTGAGAATGTCTTTAAGTCGGGTTTGTATGTAACTCAGATCCTTGATGAATAGTAATAATAATAACAACAACACTAAAATGGCTCATATTATTTGATATGATATAATACAGTGTAATTCTGTAATCATGATAATAATACCCCTGTACTGTATTTATACACATTATGGATTGCTACCTTGTTGTGGTGAAGTTGCTTGTGTACCTCAATAAAGCTGTGAGCTATACCATAGGGTCACCCAAGATGGGCAGGTGATAGCAGAGAGATCAGACAAATGGCGGTCCACTTAAGGAGGAACTGGCAACCCACTTTGACATGAAACCCTTATGGATTATCACACACACGCACAAGATGTGTGCTGCAGTCAATAGGGTCATGGAGAGCCGGACATGACTGAACATCTGAACAACAACAACTGTATTAATAAGTTACAGAAACTAGTGTGCTCTTTCTTAATTCAAACAAACATAAAAACATTCAACAAGCCTTGGGAGACTGTTCTTAAGTATGGGACGTCTGTAAGTTGGGTTGTCTGTAACTCTGGGGCCTCATGTATATCTAAATGCTTCTGAATACTAGAACAAGTGAAATAGCATTTATACCAGTGGTGAGCAAATTGTGCCACCAATGGCCACCAACAGCCCAGGATTTCAGTTTGTCTTTGCATGAGACCAGAATTAAACTTAATAACTCAGGTGAGCTGAAGTATATAGTAACAAAATAAAAAAAATTCAATTCCTGGACTGTTGGCGGGCTTCGTAGGACTGCGTATCCAACCTCTGCTTTATATTGTTTCACTTACTAAATTTGATTGTTTAACTGGATACGAATGCTGGAAAGGAATCGCGCAACTGTCAACATTTCCTCAGATTAACCCCCAACTGCTTGGTGGGTTTCTAGATTTAGCTGCACATCTGCAGAGGCCTGCAGAGCATTTAATCAGCCAACCATGACCGCCTCACTGTCCGACAGATGCACATACAGATGGATGAGCCAAAATGTGTCTGAATGCAACAAAATACAAGAGACAATCACCTTTAGCTTGTATTTAAATAGCATAACAAAGTGCAAATAGTAGGGAAAAGAGATGGGATAACATGAAGATTGAAAGCTTCCTATAATGTCATTATGATGGGTTAAGAGAGCAGCAATTTAGTAATTTCACAGTGAGTAGCCATTTTGGTCTCCAGGCCTCATGCTGGGTAAATGTAAATTGGGATTGATTTTACTGAGTAAGGAACATCTTTAAATTGTAGTTGTGCTGTAGAATTACAGATACAAGTAGTGAGATAAGAAGAACTTCCCCGAAGCAAGGAGGGGTGAAATCAGGATAGATACAAATGAATACACTGAATTTAGTTTGGCCTTCTTAACTAGAAGATTAATGAAGGGATAACTACACAGGATCAATGTGTCAGGAGACAAATGTCATTTTCATGTGAACTAATGACATATATTTTTATGGCTTGTAAGCATTCACTCTCAAAAACAGTTATTAGGTTAGATAAAAATGGTGATAAGTGAGAATTACTAGACAATTTACTCAAATATATAGGTCAGTGCCTGTGATCTATGCAATGGCAGAGCTACTTCTGGTGCAGCAGGGACCCTCTGCTACTTGGAATAAAGGGGCTCTTAGTTGATTAGGGGAGAGGGAAATATATATTTTTTATTGAAAGGTAATTTTGGGCACTACTTCATAAAAAGGACATTTTAGAGCTGGAAAAGGTACAGAGGAGGGCAACAAAACTAATAAGGGGAATGGAGGGGCTAAGTTATGAAGAAAGACTAACCAAATTAAACTTATTTTCTCTAGAAAAAAGGCGTCTAAGAGGAGATATGATTACCATATATAAATATATCCAGGGTCAGTATAAAGATTTGTCAAAGGAGCTTTTTGTGCCAAGAGGTTTTCAACTGACAAGAGGACATCCCTTGAGGTTAGAAGTAAAAAGACTCCACCTTAAAGAAAGAAAAGGGTTCTTCACAGTAAGGGTGGTTAATCTGTGGAGTTCTCTAACAGAGGAGGTGGTGACAGCGGATTCGATAGATAACTTTAAAAGGGGACTGGATTTATTTCTAATTAAAAAGGGAATTCAGGGTTATCATGGATAATTAGAGAGGCAGTATTGATCCAGGGAGAAGTCCAGTCACCGGTGTCTGGGAACAGAAGGGTTTTGATTTTTTTTTTAAATATATATATATTTTTTTTTTTTATTTTTTTATTTTTTTTATTTTTTTTATACAACTAATTAATAGTTAATCCGCATATTGCAGATCGGAGGAGATCTTGAAAGGTTGAACTTGATGGACTGAAGGTCTTTTTTCAACCTTAAATACTATGGCCCTCATTCAATTGCAATTTGGCCAATTGAATAGGGTTCAAAATAAGCACATAACATATTTTTTTTAAAGAAGTTTTTAGTTAGTAAACATCTAATTAAAAACAAGGTTTTCACTAACTAAAAACTTCTTTAAAAAAAATATGTTATGTGCTTATTTAGAGCTTTATTCAATTGGCCAAATCGCAATTGAATGAGGGCCTATGTAACTATGTAACTATGTAACTATGTAACTATGTAACCCCAGGAGTGATCCAACTATCTATCTTTATATTTGGATATTTAATTCCCCCCACTAGGCACCTAGCATGTATAAAGAAATTGCAAGGAGGGGCTCCAAGTTATTTTGCACTATGACTCCCCCTTCACTAGTTCCGCCACTGGATTTATGTATCCCTCCACATAAGCTGGAACTAATAGCCCTCAGATATGTGCACATTTTGGGAGAGTTGAAGGGAATTTAGAAATGTTTGTATATGTCCTAACTAGATTAATCCATTTGTATCCTCCTCAATATAACTATGATATAACATTTACATTTCTTACCTTCTGGGACCTCCCGCAGACAGACAGCCAGACTGACAGCAATATCAATATCAATATTCTATCAAATATTCCTTGGTTAGATGGTCATTGTGATGATTATTGTTTTCTATATGGATCTTTCAAGTCAACTTGATAATGGACAATAAATAAACAAAAGAAAAAAATACAACCTTTACATTTTTACCTATCTTACCCAACATCAATTACTGTAGGTTGTGTAGTTGTAACGTAATGAACTTCCAATTAGACTTGACGAAAGCACTGATAGTTGTAGATGCTACATTCACTTTGAGCAGATAGAAACTTCCTGTCCATTTAAGTCTCCTCCCATCTCAGGAGGTTGAGCAAGAAAAAACAAAATGGTGGATCCAACAGTAGAATAATTGCATATAAAAGTTAATAGATTATAGACTATATATTTATTCTAAATCATATTGAGCATTTTCAAATGTAGTTCCGCAAAATAATATATTTTAAAAAGATGACCACAGTGATTTGACTGAACAGCAATATTTCAAGAACATGGACCATATTTAATAATTACTATTGGAGTTATCATATATAGAGTAAGTGCATATGTCATATTACAATATTTATCCAACATGTCACCATTTAGTACGTCTGACACCAGTTTAAATAAAGTGTGAGTAGGAAAGCATACTGTGCTGGAACAGAACAGAAAAGACTAGAGCTCCGGAGGTCTTCTAGTTAGGCTCTGTGAATTGTCACCAGGATTACATTCTTACATTAGTGGTTGGAGCTGCCAGCAGATCCCAGTTGTCTCAGGATCTAGGGAAACAGACGGCATTAGTAGCATGTACATTTTTGAGATCAAGGAAGACAGCTCGAGACATGTCTCCCACACAATACTTGTACAGTGAAAAACAGTCAATCAGGAGACCAAATGTAGCTCCATTGAGCACTAGATGTTGGTCTTCTCATAGACAAATGCAGCCCACTGGTGCCTGATAGTCTAACTATATGGACACGAGGACACTTCCCTCCCCCAGATCCACAGGCCACTTCCATACACGATGAAGCTGATAGTAAATAGTAAATCATTCAAGATCCTTGAAATTCAGGTTAACTGAAACTGAACTCCTTGTGCTCAGTCTCCAGAACACAAGTGGCCAAAACAAAAACCACAATGAATCTCCTGACACAAGGTGCATCAAATGTCCTGCCTAACTTACTAGAGAGTCACTAGTCAATACGGCACAGATGGCCCTGGTGTAAAAAGATATAACTACCATCTCCCAAGACAGCTCATCCCTAGAGTCCCATGTCCTTCCAGACTCATGGGAAGCATACAACTGCAATGCATCTGTATGTAGTTTATAAACATAGGGAACAGATTCCTTCTTGGGATTATTTGGGGAGCTATTGACAAGGTCCAAGTACAATACATGACACATACCTTCACTATGAATTACTTCCATTTTATTCTGTATGTAAACAAATCACTTAATTGCTGGGAAAATATTGAACTATAACTGTAACGTGCTGTGAGAGCATTTCTTGATAGTGTATATTTATGGTTAGAGAGCACTTCTTTCTATGAGTGTGTTGTGATCTCATTTACACCTACTTTTGTCATTTAAGCTTTTACATCCAACTTGTGCGTAGAAATCACAACTAGTTCTTCTAGGTTTGTTGCACCTTGGAAGTTGACAATGTGTACACAATTACATATGAGAAGCACATAAGCATAATTTAATGAATTACCTTTCTTGTACATGATTGTACAATAGCATCTGCCAACTCAACATTAAGTTTTGTAATTTGCTGAGTAGAGTTTTACAACAAAAGTTTAAACTGCATTAAATGGTTGTGTAGCATAAACCCCCAGGGTGATTTTACATTAAGAAGTCTAGATCGGGCTCCATAAGAAAAAGCAGTTGTCGGATTTGACCTCTCTTGTATTTCTTTGGAATTCAGATTTAAACACCACTCTCAGCAATATGAAGTGAAATAAATGGCAGGCAAATAAGTCAACCTTCAGTGCTCTTATTGTTTACTAAGTAACATAAAAAAACAAGTTGTTTAGGAGCACACAAAGTTAAAGAGCTGGGTGTTTCCGAATTCACCCAAAAATATTTTTCATATCCTTTGAAACAACTTTGTGTTTTTTTTTCATTCATCTTTTTCTATATAATTTTAAGAGTGGTCGTTAAAGAAGCACTGCAGTTCAAGGAAAAAGATACCTGTTTGTCAAGCATGTACCAAACTATCAATGTTAGTAGTTATGTATATATATATACAGTATATATATATATATATATATATATATATATATATATATTTATTTTTATTATTTATTTTTATATATATATATATATGACTGTATATACATACAATGCCTAGCTAGTTTTTCATGCTCTTTTAGAATAGCTCTTAAGTTCTTAAGTTTGTGATGGCAGCCCTGATAAGGGAGAAGCCTGTAATAAAGTACCGTGGTACCTGCTTCTCAATCTTTCCTAATGAAGTCTAGTTTATTAATTCCTTCTCTGGGCCAGCACTATAGGGACATGGCACTCCTATTTTGTTGTTTCCAGTCCAGAAGTACCCCTGTGATAACCATAATTGCCCCTGTTTGGACTGTATAGGGCCAGAAGACCACCATCCCCAGTGAATACCAGTTTTTTTTTTTTTTTTTATTATTATTTTTTATTTTACAAATTTAAAATCTCCATTTACATAAATAATACATTACATATTATATACACAGTCAGACAAAAATACGGAAGGCATACATTTGTGCCCTGACATTATAACAATAATCATAAGAGTGTAACTGTTCTTTCATGTTTATTGCTATTAATAGACTTTACGTGTATCATTCTATTAAACTTACATATGGCTATGAATGAAATCCAAACTTTAATATTTGGTTGAATATTCTTCAACCTAATGGAGAGATTAACCAGTTAAACTTCTCTCTTAAATTACTTACATATCCTAATCACACCCTTTCATTCCACTCATATTCTAGCCAGCTTGGTGAAGGTAGGGAGGAAGAGCCAGGGAGGCATCGATCTGCCAGGGAAGATATGGTGTCTTCTTGAGATTACCCCGTAGAGGTTACTTAAAAATTGAGTCCCAAACTACCCATTTTACAGGGTCCTGTTTTAGCTGAAATGCCATATTAAAATCCCTCTCTAGTTCCCTATTGTATCCCATCATGGCCAATATTTCAGTTAGTTTTGGAAGATCCTCTTTCTTCCAATTTCGTGCAATTGCAGTTTTTACTACCTGAAAAATTTGAGTCATAAACGCTTTTTTTTAAATTTCCATCTTAGGGGGAAAAATATTAAACAAGGCCATCTGCGGTTTTACTATCATTTCTGTCTTAAATATAATAGATAAGTATTCAGAACATTTCTTCCAAAGATGAAGGGTTATAGGGCATTCCCACCATATATGGAACATATCTGCAGATTTCCCACAGTTCCTCCAGCATAATTTAATTTCTGGTTTAAATGTTATAAAGTAGATTTTGGAGGGAACCCAGTACCATCTATTAAGTAGTTTAAATTGAATTTCTCTCTGGTTTGTATTTTTAACAAACCTATTTAGAGATTTTAAGGCTTGTTGCCATGACTCTTTAGGTATCCTTAACTGCATATCTTTAGCCCAGAGGTCCATAGGTCTAGTTGTATCCGTCTGTATTTGCTTATAAATGATCTCACTACACTTGGAAATCAAGTGTCTAGTATTTTGGGACTTTATAAAAATTTCAACGTTGTTTAAGCTTTGCTGAGTAATGTTTTTATTTATATGATTCAAAACTCGTGAAATTTGATGTGAAGTGAACCAAAGTTTAGTTGAAATATTATATTTCAACTTTAGCATGTTATAATCTAACATTTTACCTTTTTCTTTATCTATAATGTGCCCCAGTAGATATATTCCTTTGTCTTTCCATTCTGGTTCTAAGTAGATACAATTCATGCGTGCTAATGTTGTCAAAGGAGTAAGTTCACTATATTGCTCTATGAATTTAAATTTTTTGTTCATTTTTATCCACTCTTTTACCATTATAGTCAAAATAGTTGCTCTCGGGTCAATGTATGCTAATGCTAGTTTTGGAATGAACAATAGAGCATTAAGGTCGATATTGTGTAGCATATCACTTAAAATCTGGTTCTCCGGGTGAGTGGAAAGAGGTTGACTCCACTTTATATATTGCGCCAATTTAATTGCTTCCTGATAGTGAAAAACCATTGGGTATGCAATGCCACCTTTTATAAATTTTCTACTCATTATTGCTTTTTTAACTCTGATCTGACCGTTCTTGTTAATATATCTATCGATCATCTTCTGGAATTTAGCTGTCCATTGGCTTGAGATTGAAAAAGGGAAAGATCTAAATACATAGTTAAGTTTAGGAAGGAGAGACATCTTGATTGATGCAATTCTACCAGAGAAGGATATTTGATTGACCGGCCAGTTCTCAATAAGCTCTTTAGATGATTTATATAAATTGTTCAAATTGGAGGTTTGAATACTTCTTATATCATCACTAAAGTTAATTCCCAGGTGTGTAAATCCCTTTGTGTGGGCCAGCTGATACCTACTAGTCAGGCGCTCTTCGTCTTCCTCTGGAATATTAACACTTAGTGCTTCAGATTTCTCTATGTTTAATTTATAATTCGACACCTTACTGTAGTTTGCAATGATTTCCATCAGCGTCTTCATAGATATATGAGGTTGCTCCATATATACTACTGCATCATCCGCGAAGAGGGAGATCTTGTATTCCCTTTTGCCTACTCTAATCCCCTTAAAGTCCGACGAAGCCCTAATAGCTATAGCGAGGGGTTCTAGGGTCAATGCGAATAAAATGGGAGACAGCGGACAACCCTGACGGGTTCCATTTGTTGCCATAAAATAATCTGATTGTACCCCTTTCCCCAAAACCGATGCCGAGGGAGCCTTATATAGGGCAGCTATAGCTTTCGATGCAAATGAGTCAAACCCATATCTATCGAGGGTCTGCATCATAAAATCCCACCCTACCCTATCAAAAGCTTTTTCAGCATCCATGGATAGGAATAGGGTGGGGATGTCTTTTTTCTTCACATAAGTTATTAAATGAATCAGTTTATGGGAATTATCGGCTCCCTGCCTGCCTGGGACAAATCCTGTTTGGTCGGACGCTATTAATGATTTAGATATTTCTGTAAGTCTTAGAGCCAAAACTTTCGCATATATTTTGGTATCTATATTCATAACCGAAATTGGTTTAAATTCTTTGCAAGAGTGTGCTTCCTTATCTGATTTTGGTATAGTGATTATATTGGCTCTAAGCATCTCTGGTGGGAATGTACCTGTGGTTTTAATTTCATTAAATGTAGCTACTAAGATTTGCATTAACTCTTCCTCAAATTTTTTATAGTATGTTGTAGAAAATCCATCTGGGCCTGGTGCCGTGTAGTTTTTTAGGTTTTTAATAACTTGTGTAATTTCTAGTTCCGTTATCTGACTATTTAAAGCCTCCTTTTCCTCATTTGAGATAACTGGAAAGTCAATCTGATCTAAGAATGATGATATGTCTTCACTTTTGGGTGTTATAAAGTTTTCTTCCGAGTTTAGATTATACAAGGCTTGATAAAATTTTGCAAATTGATCCGTGATTTCTTTAGGCTTAAAAAAATGTAGTCCCTGTTTTACAAGATAAGGAATATTACAATCTTGATATTTTTGTTTTTTAATCTTATTCGCGAGATCTTTTCCTATTCGATTATTGAAATGAAATGATTTTTGTTGTAGTTGCCAAAGACTCATATCTGAGCGTTTTTGGTTAATGTTTTTGTAATTTTGTTCCGAAGTGTTATTATTTCTTGTGTAAGGGTGTCATTTATTTTTATTTTGTTTTCTTGTTCCAATTTATACAATTTTATATGTAAAAGTCGTAAGGACAATCCTCTCTGTTTAACCCAGATGCTTTTCAACTTGATTAATATACCTCTTGTATATGCTTTTAGTGAGTTCCATATTGTTGTATTTAATGGAACCGACCCCATATTAATTTCCAAATTTTTTTTAAATTTCTATTCTAATAGTATTTAGTCTTTCCTTATTTTCTAAGATTTTATCATCCATTCTCCATGCCCTGCTAGATTTTATCTCCCCCTTTTCCTGTATTTGGAGGGTGACTGGAGCATGGTCCGAGATTGTTATTAAACCAATTTTAACTGATTGAATTGCGTTTAACAAAGTCTCATTCACTATTATATTATCAATTCTTGAATACATTTTATGAGATGCAGAATAATAGGTATAGTCTCTTTCATTTATATTTATAAGGCGCCATGCATCATATAAGTGGTTTTCCACCAATAATTTGGAGAAATCCTGAGCTGTTTTTTCTATACCTTTATAGTTTTTGGGAACTTTTTTGTAGCTTCTGTCCATCTTAGCATCAGGCGTCATATTAAAGTCACCACCTACCCCAATGAATACCACTTGTGTCTGTGTTTGGAATAAAGTGTTGCTATCTGCTTGATGTGCTGATTGTATCCATGTTGCATATGCCTGATGTTGGTCTATATATTCTGTGTGTAGTTCTGTAATTCATATACTGTGATCCAAATATTGTTTGCAAGGACAGATCTAAGAGGCCCATTGTGAAGTGGACACAATGGGGGCATTCAGCATTGGAGTCCTTTTGCTTAGTGATTAGGTAAACTGGCCTTCCTATCTTAATTACATTACCTCTTGTGACTCTGTACTCAGACTTATTGAATTACCAGGACCTTTTTTGTTCTCCCATGTATATAAATCTGTGTGTTTTTCAATAAAGGGCATCACCCCTTTTGAAAATATATAAGTGCGCCAGCTGTATTCCTGAGGTGTGGGGAAGAGCTTTTTAATCATTGTGCTTCAGTCCAGCTACCCAGGAATCATGCCTTTACATCCCAGAACTGCATTCATGCTCTATAAAGATCCAGAAGCAAGTCTACATCCAGGGGAATACCTAGCACTGATACACAGAAACCCACAGAGGTGAGGACTTAACCGGTGGTATCCATTCATTTGCAGGTCCAGATGATCTCTCCTCGTGACATACTTGATATTGGGGTGACAGGCTCCCTTACATCAGGGTTAAGCAGTATTAAAATTAAAAATGTTTTCCGTGGAAACCATTTAATAACCAAACTATTTAGAAAACATTAGAAGTTGAATTTTAACTTCATTGAGTAATTTCTCTGAAAGGGCCACTCAACTTAAATATTACAAAACATTTTGCTTGTACGAAAACTATTGATGGAAGGGGTACATTTTTTAATCTTCACTTTTGGAGCAAACTTTGACTAACTCTAATTAAGATCTGTTAATGAAATGCACCATTTGAGTTATGGTGTTCAATAGAATCATCTGCTACTGCCTGTAGTAGTTGAAAATGATCCAGCTAAGTTTTAGGAGGTATTCCTGAATTTGCTCCAAAAGCAGTTTGTACATGATATTTTTTATGTTTTACTGTATTCATTTCTTTTATGTAAGGAACACCATTTGTGACACATTTGAAAAGTCTATTTTATCCATATTTTTATTGTATTCAGTAAATATGCTCTTCCAGATCTCTACTCACTAAATTATTCTGGTTATTCTCTAACAGTTATCTGAAAAATATAGATAATTTGTCCCTGCTTTTGTTATGCAGGCTCACATTAACATGCTGACAAATACATGTACATTTCATATTTTAAATTTTCAAAAGATCTTAGTGGTTTTGTCATTCAAGGCAACCAAGCACTAAGTCCATGTATTAGTAATCTCTTGCTTCAAGTACTATAATTCCGTGCTGATTGGTGATTCTAAACCAGCACGAAAATCACTCCATTTAATACAAAATTCAGAAACATGTTTAATTTATCAAACTCTAAGGTTTAAGCATGTACTTCTGCCGCTACTTCAGATTCCCTGGCAGCATGTCCAGCCCTCAAGATTAAAATATTAACTGAGATGTTCTTAATTTCACAGCATTCTCAAGAAATTCACGCATCAGCAAATGCTCAATGCCAGACAACTGATCTCTAAAATTATCCTTCATATAATTGCAAAAAAAATAAAACAAAATACAATAATTTATACACCAGTTGTATTATTTGTAATTTAAGCATATGCATAATATATCTACAGGGTTGAGACACATTATTATAACCACCACCACTTTCCATGGGTAAAACATGCAATTTATCCGACATTGAAATGCCATAGTCATGGTCATAATATTGTGACTCGACTGTGTTTGTGTGTATATATATACATATATATATATATTTATATATAGATATATATTTGTTGTTGTTGTTTAGTCGTTCAGTCGTGTCCGACTCTCTATGACTCTATAGACCACAGTCTCTGCCCCCCTCTGAGCTACATCAAGTTCATGTTCATTGCTTCAGTGACCTCATCTATCCATCTTCGCCTCTGTCGTCCCCTTCTTCTTGTGCCTTCAATCTTTCCCAGCATCAGAGTATTTTCTAGGGAATCCTGCCGTCTCATAATATGGCCAAAATATTTGAGCTTCAGCCTCATGATCATACCTTCTAGTGAACAGTTTGTCTTGATTTCCTGAAGTATTGATTTATTGGATCAATACTTCAGTCCACGGGTCTCGAATCAGTCTTCGCCAACACCACGATTCAAAGGCGTCAATTCTATGGCGCTCAGATTTCTTTATGGTCCAGCTCTCACATCCGTATGTTACTACTGGTAATACCATAGTTCGAACTATGCAGACCTTTGTTGATAGTTTAATATCTTTTTACTAACTTGTCCGAGCTTGCCATAGCTTTCCTCCCCAGAAGCAAACGTCTTTTAATTTCATGACTACAGTCACCATCTGCAAAGATCTTGGATCCAAGGAAAATAAAATCTGTCACTGCCTCCACTTCTTACCTGTCTATTTGCAAGGAAGTGAGATTGCTGTTTGCCATGATATTTGTCTTTTTAACGTTGAGCTGCAGGTCAACTTTTGCACTCTTTTCTTTTACCCTCATCAATAAGTCCTTTAGTTTGTCCTCACTTTCAGCCATCTGAGTAGTATCATTGGCGTATCTGAGGTTGTTGATATTCCTTCCAGCAATATTGATTCCGGCTTTGGATTCATCCAGTCCTGCCTTACGCATGATGTACTCTGCATATAAGTTGAATAAATAAGGTGACAATATACAACCTTGTCGCACTCCTTTTGCGATCTTGAACCATTCTTTTGTCCCATGTTCTATTCTAACTGTGGCTTTTTGGTCGACATACAGATTCTTTAGGAGGAGGATTAGATGATTTGGCACTCCACACAGTCAAAGGCTTTAGAGTAGTCTATGAAGCAGAAGTAAATGTTTTTTTGGAACTCTCTTGCTTTCTCTGTTATCCAGCGGATATTGGCAATTTGATGCCTCTTCCTCTGTGGAACCGGCTTGCACATCTGGTAGTTCCTGGAACTTATATTGTTGGAGTCGAGCTTGTAGAATCTTAAACATTACCTTGCTGACATGTGAAATGAGTGCAATTGTTCGATAGTTGGAGCACTCTTTAACACTGCCTTTTTTTGAGATTGGGATGTAGACTGACCGTTTCCAGTCGATTGGCCATTGTTGAGTTGTCCAAATGTGTTGGCATAAGGCAAGTAACCCTTTCACAGCATCATCATGTAGAATTTTGAATAGTTCAATTGAGATTCCATCACCTCCTGCAGCCTTATCATCAGCAAGACATCCTAGGGCCCATCTCACTTCACTCTCTAAGATGTCTGGTCATTGGACAAACTACTGTTAAGATTCTTCCTGTATAGATCTTCAGTGTATTCCTGCCACCTCTTCTTTATCTGATCTTCTTCTGTTAAGTCCTTACCATTTTTGTCTTTTATTACTCCCACTTTTGCGTGAAAGGTGCCTTTTAGGTTCCCAATTTTCTTGAAGAGAGCTCTTGATTTACCCATTCGGTTACCTTCTTCCATCTCTTTACATCGCTCATTGTAGAATGCCTTCTTGTCTCTTCTTGCTATCCTCTGGAAGTCTGCATTCAGTTGGACAAATCTTTTCTTATCTCCTGGCAGCAGCGTTATGGTCTGGGGAATGTTTTCTTGTCATTGATGGGGTCCACTCATATGTCTGGAAGCCGTTTGGGTTATCTATCTATCTATCCTTGCAGATCAAGTACACCCATACATGTTGACTGTCTTCCCTGGAGTGGATGGGAATTTCCAGCACTACCACGCAGTCTAGCTGCTGTCTGTGCTGCACACGGTGGTTATTAGGAATATTAGCTGGTGGGCATAATAATGTGACTGGACTGTGTATTTTATAAATATGAACAGTAAAATCAAATATAATGAAATAAGAAATGTACGTTTTAAATTAATATTTGGGTAAAAGTATGCCCTTTCTATCTGAAAGTAAAATAGTAGATATCTTAAAACTTGATTTATTGCTCCTAACTATTTCATTCCAGAAGATTATTTCACAAAAGACAAAGACAAAAGAAAAATTATAATGTGCAGAAATATATAGTACAATAGTTTATTTAAAATGGAACCCCTATCCAATATTTCTACTTAGAGAACAATAATTATAGAAGTTCCCACATTTCCCAAACATAAAGCACCAGTTGTACAAAATGTCTTCCAAAATTATTTAGAAAGTCAGTGCCAGGATACAGAAAGAATCTAACTGGGTGTCCCTATTCATATATAATAATAGGAGTTTACTTGGTGGAGCATAAAGCCAATATTCTGTCAGGAACCTTGCAATTTAATTTCATATGCAATGTTGCTATTATAAACTGTTTTAAAAATACATTTTATTATTGCCTAGTTTTAATGGATTGTTATATTTTATTATGTTATGCAAATTAATTTGTATGTTAAGATTTAATTTTTTTACCATTTATTCTAAGTATGTAAATGGTAAAAAAAATAAAAAGTTAACATACAAATAATTACTCATTGGCTCGTTAATTTGTAGCCTCTGTTTGCAGGTTATATCTTACTTCCATGTTTTACTGACACTATGATGACGGTCTAATTTACTATCAGCCATGTCTAAGAAGTAAATTACGGCTTGCTTAAATATTGTCAGATCACGCCCCCTGAAATTCTACTTAAAAATAGAATACATATAAACATTTAGAGAAAAAAACACCCACAGCCAAAATCATAGGTTAGAGTCACCTATGGGCTTCTAATAGAAAAGTGCACAATCTGATTAGATAAGAGGTCAAACAATCCTTAGAGAGACAGAGTCAGCACCATATAATGGAATGCGATTATATAGTTCACAATTAGCTAAAGAAATAGGTTTATAAAAACATCTTTAATAATCATCTTAAATAAAAAATGTTTTATAATTAAGTTAATTAGCCTAAATTGCTGATCTAGATACTCACATCCATGGAAACCACTTTAACAAAGCAAGTATTCAACCAACTGAGGCAATTGTGTTGGTATAAATGTGCCTTAAAATTTAGCACTGTTTGCTAGACAAATCCATCTTGATTAATGACTTTATGGTAGGTGGATGCAAGTAGCAGTTGAGGTTGATTTGTGAACGTAAATTTGATAATGAATATATATATTTTTTTTAAATCATTGAATGTGATCCTTTAGTTTGTCTGAGGGAACTACTTATTGTACATTTTAGACTTCTGCACTATATTCATGTGGAAGTTAAAATAGGCAGAATAAGATAAGGATAAAAAAATAGCACGGCAATAATATGTTTTCTAATTATAGAGACTGAAAGCTCTAATGAGAAATAGGAAACAGTACCGAAGTATATAGTTCAGGGACATACTTAGGCTTTATCCTGCACTAGGCCCATTTCAAATCATGTGCCCAACATCCTATTTACTACTACTACTTTTCCTACTACTCCTTTTTGGTAAAGTATAAAGCCGCAGGTTTTTATTATGACATTTTATAATAGAATTGATATAGTCCAGATACAAGCTTTCTTTTACAATTGATAAGGTGGGTACAACTTAAAATAAGATTTTGGGGGTCATAGTCCGGATATGAGTCCCAATCCATAATTTTTTTTTCCTTGGGTCAATTCTTTAAAAAACAGACTGATTTCCTTGATAAATTAAGTTTAATCAATCCTGTTATAAAATCCTTTATGGTATAAGCTAATACCTATATGAGAATTCTGTTTAGAAACATTATAACTTAAGTAGTTTTAATTACTTCTGCATATTTGTATATTCTGGCTGCCATGTAGGTTTTTATACCTGATTTTGCTGTTTACTGTTTTCATAGAGTAACACGCCATATCACTTAAATAAATACTTAAATACTTAAAAATAAATACCAAATATAGTCAATGGAGTAGACTATATAGATAGTCTATAGATAGTTTTCACATGTTTTGATACATACAGTTATTAATTCTTGGTTTGCTATTGTTTCAATAAACGTTGTTCTGCATAAAGTGTATACTTGTCTACAAATTGATAAGTGAACTTGATAAAATGTATTATTCTAGACATTGTAATATTTTTGGCATATCCTCATTGCATGATCATTTGGGTTTATGTATACATACTGTGGTGAATAGGCTTGTGTACCTTGATGAAGCTGTGAGCTATACCATGTAAGGTCAGCCAAGATGAGTAGGTCACAGAGCTCAGACAAATTGCAGTCCACTGGAGCAGGCACTGGCAAACCACTCCAGAATCTTTGACAAGAAAACTGTATGGATAAGCACAACCAGAGATACAACCATTGTTGACATGCTACAGTCCATAGGTTCACAGAGAGTCAGACACGAATGAACAACATAACAATAAAATACAAACAATATGCCAAAAAGTGTCATGTAGAATTATTGACAGATATGTAACTGAATATAGCAATTTATCTGCATATGCACACATTATTATATGGCATTGCACCAGGATCTTCAGGCAGCCTGCTGCCCATAATCATGTGCTGCCCTAGGCATGGCCCTTGTGGGCCTAGGCAGAAACACACTATTGATGTAGTATTTTTTATTTTATTTTTATTTGAGGATAACAGATTTATTTAGAAAGCCAGTTACATGACATTTACGTGTTTTTTAATATTCCACTGGTACTGTTAACTTGTTAAAAAAATGAATCAGTAAACTAGTGGATATGTTACAATTATAAATCTAAGAATCAAGGTGCGGTACAATGAAAATAATCCAGGCACACAGTTAATCAAGTTAACAAAAAATGAACAAATGAACAGTTGATTGAGCAAGGAGATGTATTTCCTAAATCTCCATAGCAACACCCAGCAATTCAAAGTAGTTCACTGCAGTTCAGCATGTATAGAGCAGAGAATGTCCATAGAATTGTAAAGGTTAGCAAATGATTTTAGCAATGAATAAGTCTATATAGACATTGATAAAAAAAAAACACAACGGGAGATATCAGTATTAAATTTGTTAAATGTACTAATGGTACCCATGTAAATATCACAATATATATAAAATAAATAGATTTTTCTAAAATGAAATTTATCACAAATGTATTGTTGTCTGTTTATATAACAATATAGATCAAGTTGATATTGGATCTGTTTTCAGTTAGAAGCAAAAAACATTTTTGTTTTCATGAAATATGTTTTTTTTTCTAACAACTTAGGCACATTTGCTGTTATTTAGTCATTCAGCCATGTCCGAATCTCCATGACCCCATGGACCATAGCATACAAGGCAAAATGATGTCTAGTTGTGCTGATGCATAATGTTTTCATGGCAAAGATAGTGGAGTGGGTTGCCAGTTCCTTCTCCAGTGGACCGCAATTTGTCTGCCAGCTCTGCTATGACCTGTCCATCTTGGGTGACTCTATAAGGCTTAGCTCACAACCTTATTGAAATACACAAGCTACTTCACAACAACAAGGTAGCGACCCAGAAGGGGGATGCATATACCTTTATTAATCTAATGAGCTGTACCCTTGCATGAGAATCAAAGGGTCTAGGACAGTATTCCAAACACTAACCTGTTACTGTCAAATACTAAAAGCTCCATTGATATATCCTTTCCTCTCCCTCTTCCCTCCTCTCCACTATTCACCCTGATATATATAAAACAGCCTCCCAGGTGACAAGCTATCAGGAAGTGTTTAAGCCAAACAAAATTAATACATTTTATACCATATAAAATTATGATTTTCTGCAAAAATGTGTTGTGCTCCTGCTAATGTCGCTTCTTTATTACATAATTTACAACATGGAAACGTATTTCAAAAACTACAGTGGAATTAAATGCTTTACATATTGCACCCACAGATACATAGGGCCATACAAGAAGATAGCATGTCATAATTAAAAATATATTTCTATGTTCTCTTTCAGTCATCTTAAACATTAGACATTACAGACAAGATCTTAATTGTTCTCTCACAATGATGCCTATCCTATGAATTCCTCTAAAAAATTGGATTCCATAATGTTGCCTCTAGAGTCAAGTCATTTTTTTCATTATGATATGTACTGTAAGGTACAAAGAAGTTCATGCAATGAAAATAAATCTCCATTTTACATATTGCCAATGATATCTATAAATAATTTAGGTAATTTTAGTTGCCACAGCGACGCCATCAGATTTGTAACTTCACTCATATTTTTGGATAATAAAAATATAATATCTATGTCTCAAATGCTCATGATTTTTTTTAACTCTCTTGCATACCTAATGTGTTAGTTTATAGAGCCTATTTACTGGATTCCTTTTTCTACATTAAATTGGGCTTTAAATACCTAAAGTATTTAATGTATAACTTGTTATAAACAGGATTTATTTATCCATAGGGCAATAAGGACAAGGTCTAAGGAAATTTGCCTCAAGTTGCTGCTACAGAGAAAATAGCAGTAATCCCATATGGATTAGGATTTACATATTTAACGATCTATGCACGAGTGTAGCCGACACTTTCTTATGCAGGATCACATAAAATAATGGTTATTGTGGTTATTTTTAAATGTCTTGCAGATAAACCTGCTGACATCTTAATTTCTTTGAATACAATAATTAAAAATGATAACTATTTGCAAATATGCTGTACTTAAAAGAGTTGTAGGACCACCATAATTAAAAAAACAAACAAAAAAATACTTCATTGTGATGTATGTAATGTAGTAACATCTAGTGGAGGCGTTGTGACGCAATAGTCATTCTGTAGCATTGCAGCCTGGGATTTTAGAAGAGTTGCCTTCACAGTTGGGCTAGAGCCAATGAGTGAGCCACCATATGCCCTTGGGAGTGCTCTTGGCACTGGACAAGTGTGAAGCACCTACTGTTTGCATCCAATTTTTGGGAATTATGATTGAGTCGCAAAAATGTGAATGTTCTCTAATCACCCATAAGGTTAACGACCTGCAGCCAGATCTTCAGGAGCTCCTTCAAGCTAATAATAATCATGCTGAAGAAGTTGCAGTCTGTTTTGTTTAATTACAGTTCGCTTGTAGGATTATTCCAAAAGGTCGGATTTTTTTTAAGGGAATTTTTCTCTGGCTATGGTTGGTGTGTAAAAGCCATTTCCCTACATTCGCTTATCCAAGCATTTGCGAGAAGACATTTCCACTTTGGTGTCATTTTTAACTCCTTTTTTTTGGGTGATATGCAGTCTCGTGTTGAATTGAATCTTTTTACTGATGCTGTTGGTTCCTCAGATTTCGGTACTTATTTCAACGGCGCCTGCTGTGCAGAACAATGGCCTGATTATTGCATTGTGGAAGGCATGACTATAAAATCTTACTTTTTTTGGAATTGTTTCCTATTATCCTGGCTCTTTTCATATGGGAAGTTGACTTTGCTAACCGTTCCATTTTTTTTGTACAACCTGTAAATTCTCAGTGATCAGAATATTGAGGCATCTTCTGCTTTGCTGTCTTCAATTAAATTTGCAGTTTTGTTCCAGGCACCATCTTGGTATTCATAATACCATATCTGATTCTTTGTCTCAGTTTCAGTTCAACCTTTTCAGAGAGCTTGACCTGGAAGCATCCCTACAAAGGATTACTATGCCCCTACACTTATTGAATCTAGGTTGGAAGAGGAAGACTTATTGATCAAGCAGTCCATGGCTCTTTCTTCTTGGGCATTTTATCAGACAATGTGGAAGACTTGTATGGAATTGGAACCAGTGGCTGGTGTTCCTGATTCTTCCCAACAAAGACTTGAGCTCATGCTATGGTTCTTGTTGCAATGAAGGAACAAATGTTTGTTTTGATCCGCTATTGACAAACATTTGCCTTTCATTCAATCTTTAAGGTGTTGAGGATGGTACAAAAGCTTTTATCTTTAAGCAAGTTGTTAAGGGCCTTAAATTGAACAAGGTCATCTTTGATTTTTTAGTTGCCCATTTGTTCATGATTTACTGTACATAAACATTGCTAGAGCTATTTATATCGAGTTTGTAATGCTCTCTGTATTGAATCAACTTCCTGTTGAGATGACACAGTACCTTTAATTTGGTTCTTTAATATTGAGAGATTTAAAACCACAAGGGAGGTAATTTTTGTTCAAATATCCCTTCATTCTCAGGAAGTCTGACTTTTCCTTTGGAAAGTTTTGTGTTTATTTTTTCTTCTACTGTAGCTTGTGTCCTGATGATACTTTATCAGTTTAAGGCACACTTTGGAGGTAAATAGATAGAAGAGAGAGACATAAACAGCTTAATATTTTTTATACCATGAAATAACAAACCATTGCACTTATATGTCCCTAGCAGACCAGGAAACCTGTTTTTAACAGAGAACTTTCCACTATGTTCCCACTGCCACTAAGGTTTCTGGGTAGAAACATGAAAACAAGGCTAAAAATAAACTACCTTTTGCCTCCTGGCCGTGTGAGACATGTAAGGTTTTTCTTTCCTTACTGGATTTACAGTGGAGGGTTTTTCAATTACGTTATTACCCACCATAGTATGCATGGATTCTTACCCCCAAGGAAATCCATTTATTACGCCGCGCTATGCACATGCGTGCCCAATTTTGTGGCAGTCATAGCTGTCAAACTGCGATTTGTCGCAAGCGTGACGACGAATCGCAGTTTGACAACTATTATATTTGATAGTATGATAAGAGAAAGGATTAGTACCTTCAGCGCTCATTGCAAGCCTCTCCCCTGGTGTAGTTTTGGTCTTGTGAGCTCCATCGGTGCTCATTGCAAGCTCCGCGCTGAGCGACTTCGGCGCTCATTGTGAGCCTCTCCTCTGGTATTTTTATTTTTTTATATATATATTTTTGTTAATAATATTTAATTAATGAATGAAATAATAAATTAATATACTTTACCTATTTGTAATTAATATATCCAGCAATCAACATCCTAATGAGTTAACAATCGCTTTTGATTTTCCTGCAGCATACAATGAACATTTGGACTGTTGGTGACCTGAGGAGAAAGTGTCAGCAATGTGGCAAGTGTGCTGTGTAAATAGGCTGCATGCGCGAGGGCAAACCGTTTGTTTAGTTGTGTAAAGCGGCATTTTAGAATGGTAATGTTATTAGTTTCCAGTTAGTGTTGTCAAATGGCGGCCATTGTCTATGTGTTAGCGTAGTTTGTAATATTGTATCTTGTAACTGGTACGTTCCTGGGTAAAAGTCTTATGTGCCTGGAGGTGTTTTGTGTGGTTATGGGTCGTGTAGCCTCGTTTTCGTTTTTTTTCGGCCGCCATTTTTTTTCTTGCTTAGGGAATTTTCGAGTGCCGAAACTGTGCAAATGCGACTAAAATTTGCCTGTTACCTCACTGCCAGATGTCCTGGCTGTCCCCCCTGTGCTGTATGTGATGGTTTTTGTATGTTTTCTATTTGTTTTTGTGTTTTTCGATGTGCACGGTTCGGCCGTTAAATTTATATTTTTTGGACCTTGTATTTTCAAAGTCCTGCGGGTCGTATTTTTTTTTCTATGTCACGCTTTCCTTTCCAAAGTGTTACGGGCCGTATCACACTGTGAACTGTATAATTCAGCTTTCTGTTGATCTGTAGTCCCGCGGGTCGTAGGTATGATGCTGAAGTCGTGTGGGGTCATAGGGATGAGCGCCTATGGCGCTCATCTCCTCAAGCTTTACACAAATATATTGTTTTTTTCCCCATTGTATTTTGTAGTTGGTAATTATGAGTCAGTCCAGTGGCAACCTCACTCAGTGTACACCCTGTCACATGTATGCATTGCTGGAAGAGCTGATCCAGGACTGGACTGTTAATCTGGATGGTTATAACCTATTTAGGCAAGATAGAGGCAATGGTAAAAGAGGAGGATGGATTTGTCTGTATGGTAGAGGAAATAGAGAATAGAGAAAGTAGCCATCCTGACTGATACCTTTTAACAATGAGATCCCTCTGATGCTTTGGAGGCTCTCTGTGGACCATGGCTTTTGCTGTGAGACGCGACTAAGAACATTTCAGTAAAGACCAACTAGAGCAGCTGAACTTTATTTGGGGTTAATCAGAGGCACTTTAAATGATGTCAGGTGTATGCTGACTCCTATTTAACACGATTTGGAATTTGATTGCTTAATTCTGAACACAGCTACATCCCCAGTTATAAGAGGGTGTGCAGACTTATGCAACCACATTATTTATTTATTTATTTTCTTCCCTCCACCTAAAAGATTTCAGTTTGTTTTTCAATTGAGTTGTACAGTTTATAGGTCACATTAAAGGTGGAAAAAGTTCTGAAATGATTTATCTTTATCTCATTTTTTACAGCACAGAAACCTGACATTTTATCAGGGGTGTGTAGACTTTTTATATCCACTGTATATATATATATATATATATATATATATATAGAGAGAGAGAGAGAGAGAGAGAGAGAGAGAGAAAGAGAGAGAGATTAAAATGATTTAAAGGCATGCCTAAATTTCCTGGGTTATGAGTGCATCTGGTAGAGGAAATAGAGAATAGAGAAAGGAGCCACCCTGACTGATACATTTTAACAATGAGATCCCTCTGATGCTTTGGAGGCTCTCTGTGGACCATGGCTTTTGCTGTGAGATGCAACTAAGAACATTTCAGGAAAGACCAACTAGAGCAGCTGAACTTTATTTGGGGTTAATCAGAGTCACTTTAAACGATGGCAGGTGTATGCTGACTCCTATTTAACACAATTTGGAATGTGATTGCTTAATTCTAAACACAGCTACATCCCCAGTTATAAGATGGTGTGCAGACTTATGCAACCACATTATTTTTCTTTTTTTTTTCTTTCCTCCACCTAAAAGATTTCAGTTTGTTGTTCAATTGAGTTGTACAGTTTATAGGTCACATTAAAGGTGGAAAAAGTTCTGAAATGATTTATCTTGGCCTCATTTTTTTACAACACAGAAACCTGACATTTTAACAGAGCTGTGTAGACTTTTTATATCCACTGTATATATATATATAGCAATCGTTTCACATATGATGCGCTAAGAGTGATAGAAGATTCTATTTGAATGTCTAAAAAATAAGTTAATAAAAAGGTATTTCCGGCTCAAATTTCTAAGAACTACACTATATGCACTGCACTCTGGGAAAACTGGGCTGGACATGCAAATGAGACCACATAATGCACTCTCACTCTGTCAATCCAAACCATTTTAAACATGGCTCCTTTTAAGCATATGCATACTGTATTTCACAGTTTTAGGCATAGCAACAGATTATGTATACTCTATCGCTCCCAGTTGTTTGTGATTCCTAAATCCTTGATGATCTAGCGGATCTAACTACAAAATAACACAGGGGTGGGGGAGCATAGTTTTCCCCACCAAACAAACAAACCAACAACAGAACTGTGTTACTTAATTAGCACATCAAATTGTTATTGAGAGCCAATCATTTGAATAATATGTCTCCCAAGCAATGCTGAACTTCAGAAATAATTTATTTTAGAAAAATTGGAAAATCAAGTTCTGTTAGAGTAGCTTAAAAAAACATAACTTGATCTTGGTGTTACACAAAAACTTAAGCACAGCACATACATAGGGCGATTTGGCCAATTGAATAGGGCTCTATATAAGCACAGAGCATATTTTTGTTACAGACATTTTTAGTTAGTGAAGACCTTGCTTTTGGATAGAAGTTCACTAACTAAAAACTTCTGTATAGAAAATATGCTCTGTGCTTATATAGAGCCCTATTCAATTGGCCAAATCGCAATTGAATGAGGCCCATAGAAAGAGAAAGTGGGAGTTTGAAGCCAACATCTTGCTGAGTTATCAGGTTCTTAAAATGAATTAGTATCACATATATAGTTGTGAGCATGCGGGCTGTTGCTGAGGACCTCACAAAATTTACGGAGTTAAGAAACATAAATACGAGACGCGTTATGACCTCGCAAAAAACGTCTGAAACCTGCGCATATGAAAACATGAAAAACACAATAAATACACACAACAAATACATAAAAAGCTTACCTACAGCAAGGGAGGGCACCCAGGACCTCGAAAACTGAAGTTACACCTCAATTTAACTCCAAATAAAAGAGTTTAGACACCCGAAAATCCCCTAAGCAAGAGAAAAAAACTGGCCGCTGAAAAAAACGAAAACGAGGCTACAGCAGACGCAAAACACCACGAAACACCTACGGATTTTCCAAAAAAGACGTATGAGATCCAAAAACAAGGACGCAACCCGCTCCACCCCAAAAACATTAGAAACACAATAAAGACACACAACAAACACATAAAAAGCTTACCCACAGCAAGTGGGGTCACCCAGGACCTCTGCAAGTGAAGTTACACCTCGAGTTTAGACACCCGAAAATCACCTAAGCAACAGAAAAAATGGCCGCCGAACAAAACGAAAACGAAGCTAAAGGACCCTAAACACGAAAAACACCACCAAACACCTACGGATTTTCCGAAAACAAGGACGCTAAATCAGCCGCATACCACACATTAGGCGCCATTTTAGAACACTAACTTATACAACCAGGAAGTACACAGCTACCCTAACGGATTTGCCTTGCGCACGCACACTACACACTGCACACATTCATGATGCTTACACAGCAGATCCACAGCGCTGATGCTGCAGCAACATGAAAACAGATTGCCAGCTCTTCAACACAATGCTTCCAGCATATATTACTTCACAATAGGTAAAGTATATTAATTTCTTCTTTTATTAATTATTCATTGCCATACCAAAAAAAAGCCAACGATGCTCATAGCACACAAACAACCAAGAGCCACGCAGTGATCGCCGAAGGATCTTAAAACACCAACAAAATTAATTTTGCACACAAACAACATTACCTGCCTTACAATCTTATTGCCGTAATTTTTTGACGGGCAAGTCGCTAGTTTCTATATAAAAATAAGGTTAATTGGTAAAAGGAGCATTTAACATATTTCTGTATTTGTTTAAGGGCTCAGAAACTTAACACTTTAAGAATGCTATTAAGCCTCTAAAATAGCATTTTTGCTTAGATGATACATACATTCTAAAGTGGAAAACAAGTCATAGAAATACAACATGATTTCTCAGCTGGAAACACTTATGTTACCTAGCAAAAACTGAAACCAGCATAGCTTTAATATTCGATGGGTAGAGGCTTTTTAAGCTTTGGATGAGTCACACTGGTTAGAGTCCAATGAATTTGTTTACACATTTTGCTTGCAGGCTTATCTATTTTTAGGCTTGTCTAGCCAACCAATGCCAAACATAAGTTTGTAAGCCAAGTCCCAAACAATTATATTCTGGCCGTGTAATCTAAGGGATAGTGCCTGCTCTCCAGCCTCTTGTGGGTGATTTGTACAATCTGTCCAGGAAAGTTTGAGACGTTGCGGGCTATAGATTCTCTTGTGTTTGTCCAAGGTCTGTTCATATTCTTCCAAATCGCCTGCCACGCTTGTCCATTGGTTCAGGATATGTTGTTAGACATCTGTTTAATTTTAATTACTTGAACATAGATTTTAAAAGTGTCTGGCCCCAAAAATGTATTTTATGATTCTTATTTGTCCAGATATCATCTCAAAATAGCAGGGAAATGCACATGATGCTTTGGTTAAAGAAGGACTGACAGACCTTAAAGAAGAAAAACAGACCATATCGATACAAAGTGTGTTTGAAAAACAGTTTTTAATACAAAACAACATTTTCTAATTACCAAACAAGCTTTTAATTTATTATTAGATATAAGACGTGAATGTCAGCTCTGTCACTGTTGTCCATAATTATTTATTTATCTCTTTGTTATAATATTTTGACTGAATATAATACTAAGTTATACTAAGCGAACAGAGGACCATTTTCAGTGTCCTGCAGCCTTATTAAATTGCAATTCAGCCAATTGAATAGGGCTCTATTTAAGCACATAGCATATTTTTTTACAGAAGTTTTTGGTTAGTGAACTTCTACCCAAAAGCAAGGTCTCCGCTAACAAAAAAAAATTGCTATGTGCTTTAATAGAGCCCTATTCAATTGGCTGAATTGCAATTTAATAATGCTGCCGATTTCTAGTTGTTACAAAACACTTATGTGGAATCACACTTCTGCCCTTGTATCTTGTCTCACCATCTGCTCCTGCCAATTTACTTGGGTACTCCTGGTCTTCTAACCTACCCATGACATCCCACTTACCTTGTGAGACTCTCTGTATAGCTTTAAGTTACTCGCACTCACTTACCTGAACACTGTTATCTACTCCTGCACACATACCAGGACTCTTGGGTGCGTCTCAGCTATACTCTCTTGTGCACTACCTGAACTCTGCCAGGCTTCTCGGCTACTTCCTACTTACCTGAATTCTTGTGAGTCTCTCATCTTTTGTTGCTGATCCCTAACCTGGTCCCTCCTTAGCTTCTTATACAGATAGTTTTCATGCACTTGTTTGGACCTTTTTGCTTTCTACTCCTGCACACTTATCTGGACTGCCGTGGGCTTCTCAACTATATTTTACAGACCACTTACTTGGACTAAAATGGACTTCCCATCTTTCCACTTCTGCTCACTTGGGGCCTCATTCAATTGTGATTTTCCCAACTGAATAAGGCTCTATATAAGCACAGAGCATATATTTTTTACAGCAGTTTTTAGTTAGTGAACTTCTATCCAAAAGCAAGGTCTTCACTAACTAAGAACTTCTGGAAAAAAAATTCTCTGTGATTATATAGAGCCCTATTCAATTGACCAAATCGCAATTGAATGAGGCCCTTGAACTGCTGTGGGCTGTTTAATTACATGCTTTCGACTTCATACCTGAATATCAGTGCATGACCACTTACTTAGGCCCTCATTCAATTGCAATTTGGCCAATTGAATAGGGCTCTAAATAAGCACATAACATATTTTTTTGAAAGAAGTTTTGAGTTAGTAAACATCTAAACAAAAGCAAGGTATTCACTAACGAAAAACATATTTAAAAAAAATATGCTATCTGATTATTTAGAGCCCTATTCAATTGGCCAAATGGAAATTGAATGAGGCCCTTAGAATTTAAGGCCTCTCAGGTATCTGCTCCTGACCACTTTGCTGGAAGCTTGTGGGCATCTCAGGTATGCACCCCTTGCCACTTGCATGGACTCTTTGTTACACATTCCTAAGCAGCTGCCTCTTTTTCGGCATCCGGAAACCCCTATCGCCATATGTAATCTATTACCTCTACTACTGACCTCTGGACCACAAAAGTGCCAACATGGGTGATGGACACAACTAAGCCCTACAGAATATGTTGGTGCATTACAATTAAAGGTTAATAACAATAATAATAATAATAATAATAATAATAATAATAAAAGCCCTTTTGCAAATATGCTTTGTTTATTTTAAGTTTTAGGAGTTCAGACTCTGGCTTTACTGAGAAAACAGTTTTACTCAAATGTCCTTTACACTACAGGGTCATAAAGTAGTATCTCCACGTCCATTTAAACAGTGATGGACAATCTATTTCACTTGAATGACCGATTTTAAGGTTCCTGAACTGATAAAGGGGTTTTAAACCTTTTTATTTTCATCCAAAGCAAAAGGGCAACATTTTTTTAGGAAAGGATTTAATTGGTAATAAAGGTATATATATAATGAGAAGTGTTTAGGAGTACAATTGGGTATTATTTGCTACTTTTAGAGATATATAATGAACAGGTCTCACAGGTTTACTCCAGTCAGACACCAGGGCTCACAGTAGAAAGTCTGCTACTGCTGTCCTGCCTCTAATTATGCAAAAGGGGCAGAGCTAAGCAGCACAGAGTAATGGACAGAAACATATAAAGGTAAGAGCTTTTAAATAAAACTACTAGCATTACATTTAAACATTATAATTCAGTTATAATTATGCACATCCTTTCATTTTAACAGCAATTATTTATAGCGTATAGTGTTAAAATCTTATCATTATTCTAGTCAATACAAACCTTCCATGTTTCCTTACAGTTTATGAGAAAAGTGGGATAACCGTTTGTTTTAATTTATGGTTAAAATACCCAGTGTAACTTTAGTTATCTAACACTTCCACTCAGTTTTTTGCATTTAATCATTTCATTTCTGCAAAAACATACATATGTGTCACTTTATGTAGGTAATTATTATCTTGATCTATCCAGCTACAAGTTGTGTGAATATGGTGTGTATTACTAGCCGTGGCTTTAGATCTGTGTATCAGAGCAAACAATAATATTTTCCTGAGGTTGTCTCCTCTTCTCCAGCACCTGGTTATAAGAGGCTGTTAGTGTGGGAGTGATTTGTTCAGTCAGTATCTAGTAGTATTACGCCTCTAACCCATCTGTGCTTGCTTGTGTCATCTCTTGTGTGGCACTGCTTGTTCACTTAACTCCTTAGCTCACTGGGGTATGCACATTATTGTCTGTACCAACCTTGTTGTGACTATAACAAAGACATAATTGTATATATAACAATTGCGCAACGTCACAAGCGCGCCTGGACACATGCGTGCACCGACAACTGTGCGCAAGACAATTGAGCACCCAACGGCACCCCGACAACTGCGCGCCAACAATGTGCTTTATGCCAAAATCCCTTTCATTACAAGACAGTAAAGAGAGAAAGAGAGAGAGAGAAAGATTGAGAGAGAAGGAGAGAGAGAGAGAAGGAGAGAGAGATAGAAGGAGCGAGATGGAGATGAAAGAGACTTGTATTTCTAAAACTGTATATGTGCTGTACTACATGTAATAATGTCCTGCTAATAATGTATTTTGAACACCCAAAAAAGTAAATATGTATTGTGTTGAAAGGTAAAAAAAACCATAGAAATAAAAAAATATATATTTATATTCCCATATGCCTCTAACTCCTACTTGTGCAGGAAGTGCTCATTCTCACTGCTTTCAAGTCTCTCTCATATCTTTCTTAGTCTCCCAGTATCTCTCTCTCTCTCTTATTCTCATGTTTATCTGTCTCTCTGAGTTCCAGGCTCTGCACCTCATGATTAGTACAGCGATTGGCAGACTATAATGTACACCCAGGGCTGAAGGCCTGACTAAGGTCCAACAAAACAGGGTTCATGGCAAACTACGGACATGGATTGATGGACAGACTGGCAGAGGTACATAACGGGCAATAATTGTAAGACTGGCTGAGGTTCAGTAGCCAACTTTAGGAGCAGAAATCAGAGAACAGCCAGTGGAAGAGTTTATCTTGGCCTGTCGAGCCGCAGCTGTAGAGCAGGTGTGGACCACAGCAACTCCAAGTCTTAATGTGAAATCCTAATCAGTCTAAAGACAGAAGAAGGTAATGCAGGGTCATTAATTGCTGCATGCTAGTCATGCCTATAGTCACCGTGCCAGTCTTATTACTGGGGCATTCCTATATCCTTGCTATCAGAAGGAGGGTGTCTAGTGTCAGTGCTTTATTTGGTAGATAAACAAGACCAATCCTGTTATATGTACGCACGGAAAGCGATGGGAAGTGCCCGGTAAGTGGTTAGGGGTTTTCGGGTCAGGGTTAGAGGGTTAGTGGGTTAGGGTTATGCCCGGTAAGTGGTGTAGGGGTTTAGGGTTAGAGGTTTAGGTTTAGGGTTAGGAAGTGAGATTTAGGGGGTTAGAGTTAGGGTAAGAGGGTTAGGGTCTTAGGGTTAGGAAATTAGGTTTAGTGTGTTAGGGTTAGGGTAAGAGGGTTAGGGGCTCAGGGTTAGGAAGTGAGGTTTAGGGGGTTAAGGTTAGGGTAAGAGGCATAGGGGCTTAGGGTTAGGGTGTTAGGGTTAGAGGGTTAGTGGGTTGTGGTGTACTAGTACATCAGGACGCAAGCGTGACCCGGCACCAGGAGGCTTCCCGTGCGTACATATAACAGGATAGATCCGATCAACCAGTCACATAACACCTGTCTTTCTGGCATTGTGTCTACTCATCTGTCTCGCGGTCTGTTAGTCTGTTGGCTTGTCTGTCTGTCTTCTCTTCTGTCTGTTTGTCTGTTGGCTTGTGTGTCTGTCTTATCTTCTGTCTGTTAGTCTGTTGGCTTGTGTGTCTGTCTTATCTTCTGTCTGTTAGTCTGTTGGCTTGCAGAACCATCTATATCCAACAATCCTCACCTTAGAGTCCCCTGTATCTCCAGCAACCCTCACCCTTAGACCCCTATTCTCTGTATCCCCTCCAGCACCCCTCACCTGCAGACACCTCTATCTCCAGCATCCCTCACTTGCAGGTCCCCTATTCTCCATTTCCCCTCCTTCATTCCTCACTTGCAGTCCCCCTAATTTCCCCTCCAGCAACCCTCACCTACAGACCCCTCTATCTCCAGAAACCCCTATATTCAGCACTCCTCACCGCAGGGCACCCCATCTCCAGCAACCCTCACCAGCACACCCTTCTATCTCCAGCACTCCTTACCTGCAGACCCCTATATCTCCAGCACCCCTCACCAGCACACCCTCCTAATTCTAGCACCCCTCACCTGCAAATCCCATCTCCAGCATCCCTCACCTGCAAAGAGTACAGGACAGTACATGGGACAGGACATGGGACACAGTTGCGCAGGCTTTGGGCGTGCGCGCTTTTGGCCAGCGGGCATTTGTCGGGTGCGCGCTGTAGTCGTGCATGCTTTATTCTGTTTGCATTTCTGTCAGCGCGCTTTGTCGGCTCGCATTTCGCACGCGCAATATAGTCAGGGTGCCCTCTCAGGCAAAGGCATAACAATTTGTATGCTATGTGCACGTATTTATTTGTTTATTTCTTTGTTACCATATTCAAAGGACCACTGTAACGCCCTAGCAACATTAGAATTTCTAATTAGGCATTGATAATTAATAATATTGAAATGTAATTTTATAAAAAAGCAACATTCAACCTAAAATTCACTGAAGATTAAGTTATGACTGGTATCGACCACAATTAGATCAATGGAGGGAGGTGGTTTTCTCTAGTAGGCAGCTGCTAAGTTGTCTGACACAAAGTTATTCCAACACAGGTCTCTATATCTCTATATTCACTGAAGATTAGTTATATTAATGAGATTTCCATTGGAAGTGAGCTTTTGCCATTGGAGCAGCCTATAAATGGTTGCTTATTCTCTTATCAAATCTAACTTGTTACTAAAACTATTTAGACATCTCTCTAAGCCAGTTCCCATATTTCTCTTAATGACCTTATCAACGTGGAGACAAACACTCAGCTGGGGACTGATGCTCTAATCTTTAAAAGTAAAATTAATATAGCTGTTAATAAAGATTAAACAGAAATGTTAATAATGATCAATGCATAATTAAAATAACTAACTCCTCCTGGTAAGACATACTAGCGGTTCCTTAAATGGACCTGATACGTTTTTATTTGCTGTCACGCCTTTAAAAGGAAATGTTTTTAACACTAAAAATAAATAATCAAATGTTTGGATAACCAAAAAAAGGAAGGGAATTTTTTTTTCTATGCAAACCTGACCTACTAAATAATGCGTAGTAATTAGGAAACTTCAGCAAGTGGTTGCAATGTTAGGCCCCCATTCTAATTGAGAGGTGTAATTTTGGGTATTTCCCTAAAATTGGCTGTGGGAGCTTATGTATACAGCACTCAGCCTACATCCGTTAAAATTGTAAGCCTGGCAAAGCTGTTTGCCACACAATGCGAGGCTATGGGCCCTCTGAGCACCTTTAGCGTTCACTGCGAGCTGCAACTTATCTGCTTTTGAATGATCACCTTTGGCGCTCCTTGTGAGCCCCACAATGAGCGCTTTCGGAGCTCACCACGTGGCTCGCAATGAGCGCCTTTGGCGCTCATTGCAAGGCTCCCACCCAGTGTACTTTATAGGTGTCGCACTTGAGTGTTTTACTGTCTTGGGTTGTGTTACTGCCTTGCGTTAAGTGTTACTGGCTTGCATTAAGTGTTTCTGATTAGGGCACATTTTTATGTCCTACGGAGTCGTTTTACGCATTTTGGGCTAGTTTTATGTCCTCCGGCCTCATTTGAGTCGTGATGCGTTTTTTTCGGCAGCCATTTTTTCTCGCTTAGGCAATTTTCGATCGTGAAAAAATGGCAAATATGGCTTAAATTAACTTGCAACCTCACTCACAGGCTCCCTGGCTCTCCCACTGTGCTGTGTGAGAGTGTGGAAGTTAATTTGAGGCATATTTGTTGTTATATTTTCAGGTGTTTCGAGTTCCGTGGTTCGTCCGTTAAAGTCCTTTTTTGCGAGGCACGGTGCATGTACAGGTTTTGGGTCCTAAGCCGTATGGGTCGTATGTCCTGCGTACGCCACTGGTGATGTGCGCCTGTGCTCATCGCAGCCTAAGTCCTTTGGGCATTGCGGTTGCGGTACGTAATGGCTCGCCTTGCGAGGCTCGCAGTCGACTGTTCGCCACGCTTCGTGAGGCTCACAGTTGCGGTCTTCGCTGTGTGAGGGCTGCAAACATGACCAACATCGTAAACGTTCCCCACACTGACAACTATATATATGATACAATATTGACAAGTCTAGTCTTGCAAAAAGTGCTTTTTTCCAAAGCATCCTACAAGATTGGAAACTCACTACTTACAATCTAAAGGGAATGGAAGAGGACCTTATAAAAGTATGATATCTCTTTAAGAAGATTAACTTTACATAACACGTTCATTATTGAGCAGTGTCATGCACAGAAGGGTCCTATTTCCTTATTTTCTGGATAGGCTTAAAAATATGTTATTTTCAATATGTCCTCATGCAGATTATTTTTTTAAATAATTCCTTTGCAAGCAGATTTATTAAAAGTACATTGTTTCTTTCCCCCTCTCTATCCCCTGTGTCTCTTTGTCCCCTCTCCCTTCCCTTTGTCTCTCCCCCTCCATCCACTGTGTTTCTTCCCCCATCCCTTCCCCTGTGTCTCTTTCCCCTCCTCTCCTGTGTCTCATTGCCTCCCTCTCCCTTTAGCGCCCATTGCAGGCCTTGCAATGAGTGGCTTCGCCCTCTCCCTCCCCTGTGTCTCTTTCCCCACCTCCCTGCCCTGGTTCTCATCCTCCCTGCCTCCTCTATGTCTCTTTCCCCTCATTTCCGTCCCCTGTGTCTCTCCCCCCCCCCCCTTTCCCTCCCCTGTGTATCTTCCCCCCTCCTACCCTGTGTCTCCTTACCCCCTCTCCCTCCCATGTGTCTCTCCCCCCCCCCTCCCTTCCCGGTGTCTCCCCCCCCCCTCTTCTGCTCTAATTGCGGGCCTTGAAATGAGCGCCTTTGGAATTCATTGCAGGCCTTGGAGTGCGCTATGCGCAAACCTGCAACCTTGCGAGTGTTACACACAAACTCGCAGTACGACAACTATATTAGTGATTGTTCTATATTGTCCTAGGACATTAAGATTTGTTCACCCCATGCCCCACTACCAGTTCCTTCTTTGCACTTTCTATAGCTCAAATTATATATTTATGTACATAGTATGCCTGAAAGTGTCACATAGACTTACAGACATCTATTGCATCTTCATTCAGTCTGTTGCCCCCTGAAAATATGAAAACATCTATCTCAGAAACAGTACGTAGTTTTTCTAAATGATCTTTAAAAAAAATTGAATATCTCAACATGACATTTCAGATTTAATATTTTCCAAGCCTATATGCAGGCAGGATTTCCCATTAGGCAGAGTAGGCAGATGTCTAGGACTGTCAAACTGTAGGGTGCTACATGCTCTCCTGATTGCAACATAGATGCAATGAGTGCTTTGGAGTGGGAATAGAACAGTTTTTCTCTGAATTGTTGTTTATGAACTTATTTTTCTATGCATACCATGGTAAGAGCTGTTTTCTTATTAATAATAGGAACTATAGGCAAAAGAACCACAAGTCACACAAATCCAAGAGTAGTCCTCTGAGATCAATCTTCTGAGGAGGATCACATCTTTGAGATTTTCCATGTTGACAATGACATTTTGGATACACATGAGAAGTTATACTTACAATCGTTTAATCTCTTTTATTTATCCATTTAAGTGACCCTTTTCTCTTATTTTGTAAATAAATCAGTGCTTGATTATAGTATAAAATATGTTGTAAGTCTATCTGTGCTGGTAAAAGTTAAACTTATATTTTGAAAATGCTTTATTCTTATTATCACTCCATTTGCAGCTTTGATCAAGCACTACATTCCTCCTTTGCTGCTTAGTCATTCTCAGAGGATATGCGTCTGGACTCACTCACAGTGTGTCTTAACAAATGCCACCATAATTTACATAGAAGTGTGCTAGAGTGGGTAAGTTGAAGTGAGTATTTTTTTTAATATACTAAATTCTCATTCTTTGGCAAACTGACTAGCTTTACTACAAAAAAAAATTGATTTTAGCATAGAACAAATGAGATAAATGTTTTGGATGCTTTCCTTTACACCCTGGGAATTCTGAGTCAACATGCATATATATATATATATATATATATCACATATATAGTTGTGAGCATTGCGGCTTGTTTTTGCGAGGGCCGCAGTTGCAGGCAAGGAGTACAAAAGGCCTGTAACACTTTGCAAAGAAAAGCGGGACTTAGAAAAAAAAAATACAAGGTAAAAAAAATGAAGTTAACAGCCGAACCTTGCATATCCAAAAACAACAAAAACACAAAGAAAATAAAAAAAACGTTTCAAAAATATCACACACAGCACAGGGGGGCAGCCAGGACATCTGGGAGTGAGGTTGCTCGCAAATTTAAACCGATTTTGCAGAGTCGGCACTCGAAAATAGTCTAAGCGACAAAACAAATGGCGGCCGAAAAAAACTAAAAAGAGGCTACACGACCTCTAACCACACAAAACACCGCCAGGCACATAAGACTTTTACCCGGGAATGTACGAGGTACAAAATACATTATCAGGAAGGACGGAAAATGCTTGAGAGTCGCATAACACATACATATTTGCCGCCATTTTACAACACTAACTTCCAACTAATAACATTACCATTCTAAAATGGCCCTTTACCCAACTAAACTAAAATGGTTTGACCTCGCGCACGCAGCCTATTTATACTGCACACTTGGCACATTGCTGACACTTTCAGGTCAGTAACAGTCCAAATGTACATTGTATGCTGAAGGAAAATCAAAAGAGATTGTTAGCCCTTCAGGATATGGATTGCTGGATATATTAATTAGAAATAGGTAAAGTATAATAACTTAGGCCCTCATTCAATTGCTATTTGGCCAATTGAATAGGGCTCTAAATAAGCACATAACATATTTTTTCTAAAGAAGTTTTTAGTTAGTAAACATCTATCCAAAAGCAAGTTTTTCACTAACTAAAAACTTCTTTAAAAAAAATATGCTATGTGCTTATTTAGAGCCCTATTCAGTTGGCCAATCGCAATTGAATGAGGCCCTTATTATTTAATTAATTCAATAATTATTATTAAATAAATATATATAAAAAAATAAAAATAGCAGGGGAGAGGCTCGAAATGAGCGCAGAAGGCACTCATTGTGAGCCACGCGATGAGCGCCAAAGGCGTTCTGCGCAAGGGTTTACAATGAGCGCCAAGGGTGCTCAGAGGAGCAAAAGTACACGAGAGGAGAGGCTTGCAATGACCGCCGAAGGTCAGTAAAATAGTAAGGCTGGCAATGATGTTTGCCACACAATGCAAGGCTATGGGCCCTCTGAGCACTTTTAACGTCCTTCGGGCTAGTTTTGCGTCCTTCGGGCTAGTTTTCCGTCCTTCGGCCTCGTTTTCAGACATTTTTTTTCTCACTTAGGCGATTTTCGTTTATGAATAAATGCCAATTATGCCTCAAAATAACTTGCAACCTCACTCACAGGCTCCCTGGCTCTCCCCCTGTGGTGTGTGTGAGTGTGTAAGTTAATTTGAGGCATATGTTTTTGTTTTTTTTTCTAAATCATACAGATCGTAAGTCCCGCTTGCTCTGCTGGCGATGAGTCGTACGAGTCACAAGCCCTGCAGCCTAAGTGCTGTGTGTCTCAACTGCTTGCCTCACTTTGCAAAGCTCGCAGTGCAATGAGTGCATTCGGCGCTCATTGTAGCCTTAGTCCCGCTGTGTCTCCTACCTCCTTCCCCCTTATCCTCCTCCCTTTCCCTCATCCTCCTCTTCCCTCCTTCCAATCCTCCTTTCTTACTATCATGTGAGGATCTCCACCTGCTGCTTCTCTTCTCTGCAGCGTGGCTCCTGGCTGTGTCCCAACCGGCATATCCTAATGACGTGACATCACATGCGTGTCACGTCATTAGCATATGCCGGTTTGGACACAGTCACAAGCCATGCTGCTAGGGAGAGAAGCAGCAGGTGGAGGTCATAGCATGATAGTAAGAGAAGGGAAAGGGAGGAAAAGGCTAAGGAAGAAGAAGGGAGGAGGATGGGAAGGAGAGAGGAGGATGGGAAGGAGGGAGGAGGATAAGATGGGAAGGAGGGGGGAGGAAGAGGGGGTTAAAAAACAGAGGAGGGAGGAAGAGGGGGTTAAGAAACAAGGGGGAGAGACACAGTTGAGGGGAGGGGGGGAAAGAGTCACGGGGGAGAGGGGGGAACAGACACAAGGGAGGGAGAGAGGGGGAAAGAGAGATATGGGAGGGAGAGGGCTGAAAAGAGACACCGGGGAGGGAGGGGGAAGGAGACACAGGTGAGGGAGAGGGGGGAGATTCACAGGGGAAGGGAGAGTGGGTAAGAGACACAGGGGAGGGAGAGGAGGAAAAAGAGACAAAGGGGAGGGGGAGAGACATAGGGGAGAGGGGGAAAGATTGCAAGGCGAGGGGGAAGAAACAAAGGGGAGGGGGAAAGAGACACAGGGGAGGGAGAGGGGGAAGAGACACAGGGGAGGGAGAGGGGGAAAGACACAGGGGAGGAGGGTAGGAGACTAAGTGGAGGGACGGGGGGAGGAGACACCATGGAGGGAGAAGAGGGGGGAAATGAGACACAAGAGAGAAAGTAGATAGGGGGAGAGACAGGGCTCGCAATGAGCGCTGAAGGTGCTCACATTGGGTGGCAAACTGCATTGCCAGCCTTAAAATGTTATTCCCGTCATTTTTAACTGGCAAGTAGCTAGTATATATATATATATATATATATATATATATATATATATATACAGTATATACAGTGGATATAAAAAGTCTACACACCCCTGTTAAAATGTCAGGTTTCTGTGCTGTAAAAAATGAGACAAAGATAAATCATTTCAGAACTTTTTCCACCTTTAATGTGACCTATAAACTGTACAACTCAACTGAAAAACAAACTGAAATCTTTTAGGTAGAGGGAAGAAAAAATATAAAAATAAAATAATATGGTTGCATAAGTATGCACACCCTTAAACTAATACTTTGTTGAAGCACCTTGTGATTTTATTACAGCACTCAGTCTTTTTGGGTATGAGTCTATCAGCATGGCACATTTTGACTTGGCAAGATTTGCCCACTCTTCTTTGCAAAAACACTCCAAATCTGTCAGATTGCGAGGGCATCTCCTGTGCACAGCCCTCTTCAGATCACCCCACAGATTTTCAATCGGATTCAGGTCTGGGCTCTGGCTGGGCCATTCCAAAACTTTAATCTTCTTCTGGTGAAGCCATTCCTTTGTTGATTTGGATGAATTATTTGGGTCGTTGTCATCCTGAAAGATGAAGTTCCTCTTCATGTTCAGCTTTCTAGCAGAAGCCTGAAGGTTTTGTGCCAATATTGACTGGTATTTGGAACTGTTCATAATTCCCTCTATCTTAACTAAGACCCCAGTTCCAGCTGAAGAAAAACAGCCCCAAAGCATGATGCTGCCATCACCATGCGTCACTGTGGGTATGGTGTTCTTTTGATGATGTGCAGTGTTGTTTTTGCGCCAAACATATCTTTTGGAACTATGGCCAAAAAGTTCAACCTTGGTTTCATCAGACCATAACTCCTTTTCCCACATGCTTTTGGGAGACTTTAGATGTGTTTTTGCAAAATGTAGCCTGGCATGGATATTTTTCTTTGTAAGAAAAGGCTTTCCTCTTGCCACTCTACCCCATAGCCCAGAGATATGAAGAATACCACACAGCCAGTACTTGCCAGATATTCCTGCAGCTCCATTAATGTTGCTGTAGGCCTCTTGGTAGCCTCCCAGACCAGTTTTCTTCTCGTCTTTTCATCAATTTTGGAGGGAACTCCAGTTCTTGGTAATGTCACTGTTGTGCCATATTTTCTCCACTTGATGATGACTGTCTTCACTGTGTTCCATGGTATATCTAATGCCTTGGAAATTCTTTTGTACCCTTCTCCTGACTGATACCTTTTAACAATGAGATCCCTCTGATGCTTTTGGAAGCTCTCTGTGGACCATGGCTTTTGCTGTGGGATGCGACTAAGAACATTTCAGGAAAGACCAACTAGAGCAGCTGAACTTTATTTGGGATTAATCAGAGGCACTTTAAATGATGGCAGGTGTATGCTGACTCCTATTTAACACGATTTGGAATGTGATTGCTTAATTCTGAACACAGCTACATCCCCAGTTATAAGAGGGTGTGCAGACTTATGCAACCACATTATTTTTCTTTTTCTTTTCTTTCTTCCCTCCACCTAGAAGATTTCAGTTTGTTTTTCAATTGAGTTGTACAGTGTATAGGTCACATTAAAGGTGGAAAAAAATCAGAAATTATTTATCTTTGTCTAATTTGTTTACAGCACAGAAACATGTCATTTTAACAGGGGTGTGTAGACTTTTTATATCCACTGTATATATATATATATATATATATATATATATATATATATATATATACATATATATATATATATATATATATATAAGCATGTAAGGAAACTTTGCCTAAGGGAACCTGAGATGTAAATCTGTCTCTGGGAGCTTGATTAGTATGAAGCACTAGTACAGATCAATTTGCTACATTAGAAAAGTTTATTGGCAAATGTGCCATTAATAAACATAATATGACACTAATTAGCATAACATACCCACGGTCCATTTATATGATCTTTAACAAGGTCTGGTAATCTCAACATGACATTTCCATTTTAATATTTCAGCCTATATGAATCAGTTATGAGGATGTCCTCTCTGTAGTACTGCAGAACCAGCAGCGGATTTTAAAGAATAAGAAGAAAGAATTGTAGAGAAAGCATTTTCTTATCATGCAGCTGCTGCTTTATGTAGTATTCATCTTGCAATTTGGAACCTTTCAAACAAACATGACATTACATCTGTTTGTGATGTTATTATGTTTATTCTGGCCTCAAACAGATATGATGGGGGGAAAAAAAATGGATTATGAGAAGGTGCAATTCCTCTGAGCTCGTTTGCGAAATTTAACATGAAGCAAATTGTGTTTAACAGCTAATTACAAGGAGGGGCAAACACATCATCTGTCTGTGCTCAGAACACTAAATTACATCTAGTAATGCGCCTCTTACACCTAGCGAGCGGGATTCTACGAATGACATAATTGTTGCCCGGGGCAACTAACAGCATCCTTCTGACAGCCTGGTGACAATATTCCAACCTCTTGTGACTGCATTAAAAAAAAAACTGGGAAGTGATTCAACTCCCACATTCTTATTCTGTGTCCATGTGCTGGAGACAGAATGTAAAAAAAAATCTGCAGCACAGTAAGAATCTGTGCTGGCAAACAGCAAGGACATTCTGTAATAGCAACACAGGCTCTCATTATCCTGCACAAGCTTTTATTTCTCTTGTTCTTGAGCTTTTTTATGATTTAACACGTTGAGACTCCGTTTTATTTTTAAAGACATAGGGCTCTATTCTATCGTATATCGTAAATTTATACACACTTAAAATCACTCTTAATATTGCCATATATTCTCCGATTACGAGTTACCCGCCCACAATCACTACGGGCCAGCCAAAGCTGCATAACCGGCCTTAGAACTCCATTGGTTTTAGCATAGCTAGAAAATTAAGAACTATAAATAATCAAAGTTACGCAATACTGATTTTCCATTGGATTCGTAACGCTAGCTCACAGATAAAGTCTAACTTGTAACTGAAAAAAGTATAATTTTTCTGTTAAAAATATTACGAGTACTAAATTGGAGTCACAAGGGCTTTTTCAAACACTTATTAGAGCTGTAAAAGCAATTAAACACACAATACTGTACATTAAAAGCATGGGAAGGTATATAAACACATTAGGAATAATTGCACAACCGTCTCAAACCCACAAATATGCAATTAAAAAAGATTATTTTTAACTAATATAGAGTAATATAGATCCCGTGACTCACATATAACGTAAATCACATGAAGTATGTCCCTGTTAAACATGTTCTGGAACACAGCTGATCCCCATGAGCACTGCAAGGTGTACAGACAGACCCCAGACCAAAAACATGTTGTGGCCCACAAATGTAGAGCATTTTTTGATAAATCCAATGTCTCTTTATGGAGGCCATGAGTTTGGTAGGATGTTACGGACAAGTAGGGGTTCAGTTATGTTCTTCTCTTTTCTTAGAGTAGTATAGTATATATAGTGTATAATTGTATTTGTTATTTTACTAATTATCTTAACTTATTGTTTTCTTTTTTAGTATTTCGATTTAAAACCAATAAAACAATCAACAGGCACTCTTTAGGCATTTTTTTTAGCTTTATTTTATTATTTTGTTTTATATAATTTTATTATCTTTTTATGTAATTGCCATATAAAATGAATATTTCACTCACTTTTAAGTTGTTGTTCTTCAATCTTTCAGTCAGATCCGACTCTTGGTGACCAGCACGCCAGATACCTGTGTTTCTGTTTGTGCTTATCCATGTAGTTTTTTTGTGAAAGATACTGGAGTGGGTTGGTAGTTTCTTTTGCAGTGGACTGCGATGTGTCTGACTTTTCTGCGATGACCTGCCCATCTTGGGTGATCCTACATGGTATAGATCACAGCTTAATGGAGGTACACAAGCCCCTTCACCACAACATGGTAGCATCCAGAAAGGGTTAATTTACATAGCCCCCAGATTAACAGTATTTGAGCTTGTGAAACCTCCCCCACATTACGATTCTCTGTCTCTGTAGGGTGCCATGCTTCACTGCTATGAGACACTGATGTGATGTCAGGGAGGGGCATCACATCAGTGTCTCATAGTGCTCAGACACACAGCATGTCAATGTGAGACACTGTTGTGAAGCCCATCCCTGCAACCTAAAGAGTGCTTATAGTCTAAAAAAAGTAATTTATGTTAAGATTTACACTTTACAACCAATGCCAGCAAAACTTCAGTTAAATTGTTGTCCAACCAACGAGCGCCGACTGTCATAATCACCCTCAAACGATTCTGAAATCAACGTTCTCAAAAATAAATTATATTTACACTTGGCAAATCCTGAAGCAATAAAATGCCTACTCCATAATAGGAAATGTAATTATTACTAAAAAAAATAAAATATAAAAGGGAGCTGTTTTTAAATCTATAAACATTTATGGACTTGTGCGAGAAAATACAAGTTGTCTACAGTTTAAATTGCTTTTGAATGTTGCACAGAAAGTGATATGATTGTAGTATTGATTTCCACCAAAGACAGAGTCCACAGATGATGTTCTTATTTAGACCAATTATTTTTTCTGACGTTTTTCTCAGACCAAATTTGGTTTTGTCAAATAACTTTCTTTCTTGTGTTATTGTTGAGATTACTGTTTCAGGGCTTGTTAATTTTACTATTGTTCAGGTTTTATCAAACCAAAAAATAACAAGTCATATTTTATGAAATCCCAACATGCTTGGGCTGTACACAAAATTTTATCTATATTGGTAAATACAGCCTTATTAAATTGCGATTTGGCCAATTGGCTCTATATAAGCACAGAGCATATTTTTTTACAGAAGTTTTTAGTTAGTGAATACCTTGCTTTTGTTCACTAACTAGAAACTTCTGTAACAAAATATGCTGTGTGCTTATATAGAGCCCTATTCAATTGGCCAAATTGCAATTTAATAAGGCTGATAGTGACTGAGGTTGAAAGCTAGTTTTAGTCCATATTTTTAGATCTCTAAAAAAAAGGGTACAGCACGAACTCAATGATACATTATGATTTTTATTCACAAGGGACAGTAAAAGTGTTACTTACAAAATAGTTCTCCAGATGGTGCAACACATTCTAATGGCAGACTCCAAGCAACACTGGATCTAATATATTTAGTTCAAGTGTGATGAAAGGCACAGCAGGGATAAATATCTTATAATTAACATAATGGTGTGTGAAATATATAAATATTTCACCAAAACATTTTGTTATATAGCCAACTTGCTCAGGGTGTTTATGTCAGTGTTAAATCTTCCTTAAAGGCATATCTAAATGTCCCTGTTTTTCCCTTTTTCTAATCTAACACATGCTGCTTATATCAGACACACACATTACATGGAGTTATTCTATACACACACATATTTATTTTATTTAAAAATAAAACTTGTTTTCCACACCCCCAGAGCTGCTTACATAGGCACAGTGAACCTACCAATAGAAACACTGCATTTGGGTACAAATTGTATTTCTTTACCAACCTTCAAGCCAGCAGCAGCTCAATGCAGAGATCTTGTAGATCAGTGTTTGGCTCCTCCTGCTTCCTTCTCAGATGACTATACATCCCATGATTCCTTTCCTGTACAAGCTGCTATTACAGATTGCTACAATGTATGAAAATGTATTAGCTAGCTGTGATTGGACAAATTAATTATGAGTTGTATGCTAATTTTAGCAGGGACATTAAGGGGTGTTAACTCACAAAAGCAACTGCTTGCAAACTCAAGAGATTTAGCAAACATCAGGGTGAGTTTGTTAACCTCCCTGGCGGTCTGATTATCAGCCTTATTAAATTGCGATTAGGCCAATTGTATAGTACTCTATATAAGCAGATTGCATATTTTTTTACAGAAGTTTTTAGTTAGTGTTCACTAACTAAAAACTTCTTTAAAAAATATGAGCCCTATTCAATTGTGTGGTACATTCAAATATGCTGACATAATCAGACTGCCTTGTTCTGTCCCCTGCATCACCTACGATCGCAGGAAAGGGAACCAGGAAGACGGATGTCGGCGTCGGACGAAGGACACTGCCGGAAGGCACTACACACTTCAACAGTGGAGGAGCTAGTGAACACACGTCACGTCATTAGCATTTCCCGGTCACAGCCAGATGAGGTGCCGCAGGGGAAGGATAATCATCATCATCATAGTAAGAGGAGTGGCGATAGGGGAAAGGGAGGTGAATGGAGAGGGGGAAGTGAGGAGGAGGAGGATAGGGGAAAGGGGGGAAATGGAGAAGGAGGAGGATAAGGGGGAAAGGGAGGGAGGAATGGTGTGCTGAGGGGGCCCATGAAAATTAAGTAGGACTGAGCCCCCTTAGATCCACCCCTGCACTTCCTTTGTAATCCCGAGCGTGGCTAGAAATGTTAATGTTTATTTTGGAATTTTCTCATGAAAAAATCTTTTCATACATTTCTGATTCTCCTCTATCAGATGCAATCATATTCCAGGGAACTTAAATATGCCTTTTACAACTTGATCTGAGTATGCCAAGGAATCTATTAAATTCCAATTAAAAATTGCTGCAGTTACAGATCAATTTAATTGAACCGGTTATAAGGTGATAGGGCTCAAAATCCAGCAATTTAAAAATCAATAAAAATGAATGAAGAAACTATTATAGTCCAGGTGGGTGGCCTGATATGTATTAACTCCTTGATTCCCGAGATTGATATAACACGAAAATTAAACATACATTTATTTATTTTTTTAATTGCAGATTTGCAAGCTTGAGACTGTTGTGAGATTAATTCTAATGTCTTTCATCGCTTTCCCCGTCTTTTAAAGTCCACTATTGTGTTTTTATTTGCTTTTGTAGTGTTACGAACAGGTGTTTAACCCCTTTGCAAGTCCTCTCTAGTATTTGTAGCATTTTTTGCTACATTTGCTATTTACGAGTTTGAAGGCAATTGCGGGCTTGTGAAATTGTTGCAATTAAATTGTGATTTGCAGTTTTAGCGATTGTAACATTTGCGGGCTTGAAAGATCAAAGGCTTAGATGGGTCGGAGTAGCTCGCAAATAGATTGCCGGTAGCTAGAGGAGGCCAATTGAATATCAGTAGCTTTTGTAGGGCTACATTACGGGCTTCAGTAATTGAGATTTTGACAATTTAATAGGGCCTTTAATGTTGCAAACTTCAATGCTAGTTTGTTGTAGAAAAAAACTATTTTTTAATTAATTAAACTTGTAAAGTACTTGGTATTACCTATAGACTAAAATAATACGATATTAGGAACATTTACTGTTTTGATTTAAGTAAGGTCTAAGGTTTTTACAAGTTTTTATACAAGTCAGCTGTAGTAAATAAGACTTTTTGAGGAGCTGGACAAAGTTTCATATATGAGCTATTTTTAAAAAAAAAAAAAAGGTTAAAAAGGACAAAAATTGCAGAATAAATATTTAAAATACTTTTGCAGTAATTAAACCTTTTTTAAAACATTGCAAATGTTTTTTTTTTGTTGCATTTTTTTAGTAAAACATGTTTAAATGTATTTTATACCAGGAAGAAATGACTGAGTGTGCACAGATCATACATTTATACATTACCTTAGTAGCTGAAACTCATTCAGAAGGATCATTGTTTATTGTTTGGTAGTAACAAGCCTTTCCCCTGATAATTATGTAGCCAAAACATGTATTAAAATACACACAGTGAGATGTTTTTATATGCCCTCAATCAGACAGCTTTTGCAATTTTAAATAGCAAAAGCAAAATTGTGTTCACTAAGTAATATATACATTTACTAAATTAACTTCACACCAGGAAGATGATTTTGTCATTTTCTTGGTGATTATATGTGCATTATTTGTTAAACTATAGTAGATATAATGAAAAGAAGTATTCCTTAAATGATAGTGAATGCATTTTTATGTCTTAGTTCATGATAATTGGGGTTAGGGTAAAAGGTATTATGGGACATTTTCCATAGCTGGATAGTTCTTTTAATTATCTCAGCATTTTTCCACCTAACGATACTTGTTAACTGCTGCTGAAGTAGAAAATCTATCTATATCTAGCAGTCACCTCATATACATTCCTTATACCTCCTTATACTCAAACAAAGGCTTTACAAGTATCCTTACACTTTAATGGTATTCTTTTCCCAGTGCATCCACATTCATAAAAGCTATAGCAGTCGCTAAAAATTAAATAAATTAGCATAGATGAGTGGGTCAAGAAAGTAAAGTTAATTATTCCAATTTCCTATGTTTATCAAGCAGAGTTATTTTTCCCCCAGCTTGATACATACAGTAGCTCCCATAGAAAATATAGGACATTTCCGTAATGTATTACATTTTTTAAACTCAGTTTAAATCCCCTTGTTCCTGCTAATCCCCACTTTTATCCCAATTTGATAAATACACCCATGTTCGGATTTACTAAAAATGTAAGGGGGGGGGGGGCAGATTTATTGTTGCCACTTATCAACAAGTTTTGACATTTAGATTTTATTATTTTTTTAAGAACACAAATGTTTTTTAAATTGGACACAAATATCTATCTATCTATCTATCTATCTATCTATCTATCTATCTATCTATCTATCTATCTATCTATCTATATATATATATATATATATATATATATATATATATATATATATATATCTATTCATCTTTTAGCAAAATGTTAATGTTTAAAAATCTATATATTTTATATGTCAATAAAAATTTGAAAAATACATAACAAGTAATTTTAAGTTTTTTTTTCTTTTTATTTAAAATATGCAAAAATACAAGTTTTTGTATTTTATTTATACAGTAATACCCTGTTTAGAGCTTCCTGCATGCAGGAGTGCTATGTGAACAAGCGCTAAACAGGGCAATTTAACGCCATAGCGTTCACTTATCACTATGGTGAACATGAGAGCGCTAAGTGGGGGTTTAAAGGGCAAAATTAATTTTGGCATGCAAAAAATCCGCTATCACGAGATTTAGCACTGAGCAGGGAATTAGAGGGGTATCGTTTAGTGGAGGTTTAGCTGTACTTCAAAAGAAAATAGTTCAAACATGTATTGCTTAAGAAGCAATTAATAAACTTGATATATAAACTTGATAAACTTGAAATCTTCTGTACATTTATGGTTTCTTCTGGGTAACTAATTATGATAGGCACAAGAGCAAATAAAAACTGTTATTCAAGAGAATAATATAAGTTACATTTCAATATCTATTTAATTTATACCTCTATATACTATATACCTTATTATTGTTATTTTAACTTTCTTTTATTAGGTTTTTCCTAATTTATTTTTCCAAATACATTTTTCTAGATACTTTTCATTTTCAAAGTGTTTGAAATATAAACAGTAGTTGATAAAAGCACTTTATTATTAACATTATTATTAACTTTTTTTGTAACGTGCCAACATATTCTGTAGCGCAGTACAGGGGATAAGAACAAGGAAATAAACAATATTAGCAAACTTCAGAAAATGGAGGGACCTGTTTTGAGCTTAGAATCTTTGTAGAAAGTATTTTATTCCAAAGCACCAGGATTGGAAACTTGCTACTAACAATCTAAAGGGAATGGAGACCTGGGAAAGAACAGATAGGGAATAGCAAGGGTCAAGAAGAAAGTGACAGTTTGCTTAGGTATGAAGATATGCAAAGTTAGAAAGGTTTATCATTTAGTGGTAGAGGGAGGGATATGATAGAAAGTAATTTGAGGTGAGGCATTTGATCTATGTAATACACTGCTGTACAGAGCTATAGTTAAGAGATGCTGTCATAGGAGACAAGCTCAGCTCTGAAAAGTCAATCCCTCTCCTGCCTTTATGCTCCTTCCCCACCAATAACTTTATGTGGAAGAGCCACGCACAAAGGCTGCAGGTGGGGATTATCAATTACCTACAGTTTGACCAGAGCAGCTGGGGAAGAGGGTGAGAGGACATCTGAGGGGGCTGCTCTTCACGTTGCCCTTTCACCTGTCATGCCATGTGGTCTCCATGTCAGTGCAGGGAGATCATTTGGCAGATCTGTGGATACAGAATGCAAGGCTGCCCAACAAAAGTAAGCTCCAAAAAGCCCACATTTTCCTTCTACCCAGTAATTCCATTACTGTGGTGGTGAGCCTCAATGCCCTAGGCACAAACATGTCACTGCTTAGGATGAGCCTACATGGTATAGCTCACAGCTTCATTGAGGTACACAAAATCTTTCATCATGACAAGGTAGCAACCAGAAGCGATAACCAAGCATACTCAGTTTAAGTTAATTTTAATAAAATGTATATTTTTTATTATTTTTTTATCACCACATGAAGTTGCCTCCTTAGGCAAGTGTCCTGGTTTGTCCCTCAATTACCACAATGGCAAAGACACCAATTTATCAATTTGGTTAGCCACAGGGTAGGATGACTGAGGGGTCTAAAAATTTCCCAGATAATAGGGATTCCTTAAAAAATAATAATGCTTAGTTGGTTGGGAAGTTGACTATTTTAACTAATCTTGCATTGAAAATAGCAGTTTTCCCCACTGATCTTTAGACTGCAACTTCTCCTATAATAGTATTGCTTGGTATTGTGGCAGTGTATATTGGCACTTACCTGCAGCTGCCTTATTGCTGCACAGTGCAGTACAATCAAACTAAATACTGATCCATTGTTTCCAAACTGTTGCAGAATATGGATCACAATTCCTTACCATCTGTCACAAATTATATAAATTAAATAGAAAGCTATCTGAAAATTGTGTTCCACAGCCACACTTTGTAAAAGATGGACAGGCTATGCTCATACTGAGTTATGAAAGCTGGACCTGTTTCAGACAAGAAGTAGTTTGGATACAAGGAAATGGTTTGGACACAAATTATATCTCCTTAAAAATATGTATGAATCAGCATAAAAATGTTGAAAAAAAAATCACTTCCTTTCAATAAAGGAAGTATTATTTTTTAAAACCCCTCATCAACCCCACTCCCCACCTAACACATATATAAGGCTTACCTTTCTTAAGTGCCCTCATTGTTCCTCAATCTACCTTCATAGGGTTCTCTATACAGACTTCCAAGGGCCCTATCTCTTCTGCCATAGGACTCCATGAATCAGGACCGTATTTGGAGAGTGAGGATTGATGTAGCACTAGTCCACACAAGCTGTTAGGGGCTAAATTGGACCTAGGTATGGGTCAAAAATAGTTGCTTAAGGACCTGGTGCTTTGAATTAGGAGCATCCTTGGTTATAGAGATGGTCCAGTGGGACCCCTTCACAATGTTTGTTAGATCATTAGGCAACAGGGTCTTAAACTCTCCCCACATACACTTTTTTATAAAATAAACCCCTTCCCAGCTTATATATATATAGTTACATAGTTACATAGTAAGTGAGGTTTAAATAATACTTTTAGTCCCTCAAGTTAAACATTTTTAGATCTCTTCTGATCTGCAATATGCAGATTAATTGTTATTTGATTCAGAGGAAGGCAAACAGAAAAAAAAAACAAGTGAAATTTGCCAATTGTCTCAAAACAAAGATTTGTATTAATATAAGGTAATGATATATTCATATAGACGCCTTTTTTCTAGAGAAAATAAGTTTCATTTGGTTAGTCTTTCTTCATAACTCAGGCCCTCCATTCGCCTTATTAGTTTTGTTGCCCTTCTCTGTACCTTTACCAGATCTAAAATGTCTTTTTTTATGTACTGGTGCCCAAAATTGTACTCCATATTACAAATGAGGGCATACTAGGGATTTGTATAGTGGCAGAATTATATTTGCTTCCCTTGCTTCTATACCTTTCTAAATGCATGCTAATATTGTACTTGCCCTTGCAGCTGCTGGTTGACATTGAGCACTGTTACCTACTGTAGGTGGTTGTCCACAAGTACTCACAAATCCCTTTCAATATCTGATACCCTTGGATTTGCTGCATTAAGATTATACATTGCATGACTATTTGTCCTTCCCAGATGCATAACTTTACATTTATTCATACTTAATCTCATCTGCCATTTAGACACCCATTTCTCTAATTTTTTCAAATCCATTTGGAGTTAAACTACATCATTATCTGACTTAATTACCTTGCACAACTTGGTGTCATCAGCAAAAAATGAGACAATACTTTTAATAAATATGTTAAAAAGGAGAGGACCTTATACTGAACACTGAGGAACCCCACTTACCACATTAGTCCAATCTGAGTATGTTCCATTTACAACCTCTTGCTTCCTTTCTTTTAGCCAGCTCTCAATCCATGAGCAGATATTTACTGCAATTCTTGTATACCGTAGTTTGCTCAATAGTCTCCCATGTGTCACTGTATCTAAAGCATTTGCAAAATACAAAAAGACTACATCCACTGAGTTGCCTTGATCCAAGTTCCAACTAACCTCTAGAAAGTAATTATGTTTGTTTCACATGACCTATCCCTCATAAATCTGTGTTGATTCCTACTTATAATCTTATTTAAATAGATATATTATTGTATGCTATCCCTTATTAACCCTTCTAAAAGCTTTCCAACTACAGAAGTGAGACTTACAGGTCTATAATTTTCTGGATTTGTTCTTGCTCCCTTCTTAAATATAGGTATCACCTCTGCTTTTCTCTTTCCCCTCTCCCTCCCCTTTGTCTCTTTTTACCACCCTCCCTCTCCTTTATCTCTTCCCCCTCTCCCTTCCCCTGTGACTCTCCCCCCTCTGTCTCCTTTCCCCTCCCCTGTGTCTCTTTTCAGCCCTCTCCCTCCCATATCTCTCTTTCCTCCTCTTTCCCTCCCCTGTATCTCTTTCCCCCTCTCCCTCCCCTGTGTCTCTTTCCCCCCTCACCCGTGTCTCTTAACCCCCCTCTTCCTCCCCCCTTGTCCTCCTCCCTCCTTTCTATTCTCCTCCCTCCTTCCCCTCATCCTCCGCCTCCTTTTACCTCATCCCAATTACCTTCCTATCCCCTGTGATGAGCTCCTGTTGCTCTCTTCTCCCTACAGCGCCGCCTTCTGGCTCTCTCACAACCGGCATACATTGCATCATTAGCATATGCCAGTTGGGAGAGAGCCAGAGAGCCGCTGCAGGAAGGAGAGAGCAACAGGAGCTTATCGCAGGGGATAGGAAGGTAATTGGGATGAGGGAGAGGGAGGATGAGGGGGAGGAGGAGGATAAGGGGAGGAGGATGAGGGGAGGCCAGCCTAAGTTCTGCGCCGCAACTACTGCGCCACTGGCTGCAATGAGCACCTTTGGTGCTCATTGCAGCCTAAGTGCTGCGCCGCTGGCGAGCCTCGCTTCATGAGGCGGTGGTGAGTTGTCAAACTGTCAGTTGTCGTCGAAAGGCTTCAATGCCTCAACTGCTTGCCTCGCTTTGCGAGGCTCGCAAGCGTGACGACAGCTTGCAGTTTGACAATTATAATATGTGATATACATTGGGATTGGTAAGGGGAAGTCAGTGTTCATTATTTAAAGGATGGTGTTGCTATGGCAGACTACTTGTGTTAGGCAGGTAGCGAGTCTGTTACAAGGCATTAGCAAAGACTCTGCATATACACAAATGTAAAAAACAAACACCAGCAGCGTATAATAGTACTGCAAACTTGCTTGTGAAGACGTTTTCAAGGTAAGAATAGCTTAGAGAGCATTTTTATGTGGGTCATATAATCAAACCCTAAATCTGTTAGGTTACAGCTGTGAGCTATAGAAGTGAAAACCTAAGACAAAGTGAAAAAGTGAAACACTGGAGGTTAAAGAGAAACAAGTGGTCTTCTCTGTTGTATGACAAGCAGGTTGAATTGTTTCTTATAAAATGAAACTTATTTTAATAATTTTTTACTTGGCCTAAATAAATAAATACACCCTCTACACATGTATTTTATTGAGCATTGGAGAATTCCTGAACTTTTTTATAAAACAATTATAAAACATTTTCCCATTATATGAATTGCAAACTATTGTAAATATGACATCTCGCTATCTGTTTAGACAAACTGCTTGGCACTAGCTATTTAAGTAACATGGGGAATCATATAACATTTGGTCCTTTAGCAAAGATTTATGAAATATATATTATGCCAGCCTGTATTGCGATTCTTTTTTCATAAACTTCCTTTTTTGCAAAGGAAATAAAGTAATAACTCTGCAACATTTTGATTTTTTACTTCTAAAATAATGTCATCCAAAGTGCTCATCAGATACAGATAGAACAGTGAAAATAAAGTAAAAATGCTCTTGAGTTTATCTATCTATCTATCTATCTATTTATCCTATACTGTAATATGATAATTTCCTCAATTGTTTGCCCTGTTCTGGGCAGTAACTGCGTTAATCCACTAAGGGCCTCATTCAAATACGATTTGGCCAATTGAATAGGGCTCTATGTAAGCACAGAGCATATTTTTTTACAGAAGTTTTTAGTTAGTGAACTTCTATCCAAAAGCAAGGTCTTCACTAACTAACAACTTCTGTAAAAAAAATATGCTATGTGCTTATATAGAGCCCTATTCAATTGTCCACATCACATTTGAATGAGGCCCTAAGTGTACAATGCAAGCAGGCAGTCATTTCCATTCCTAGTGAACAGAAATTTGCATTTTCATAACATTACTAGTAAGGAAGGAAGAAGGAGGACTGGAAGACATATAAACTTGACATTTCAAAATATGATTACTTGTTAAAAAAGCTTATATTTAAAAATTAAATTGCTATTTCTACATACTTTAATGAGATCTAAGTGATGCTGAAAGCTGATTTCCCTTTAAGTATCACAAATAAATACATGCTTTTGGATGGAATGTGTGGATTGATGGAATTAATGAGGTGTGAGAGAAGAAGATGTGAATGGATTGTGGAGAATTATCTTAAAAAACAGAATTATAGCCCTGGAGACAACAAAGAAAGATAATAATACATAAATATAATAACATATAGCCAAAGGGGGAAAATACTTTGCTTTACCTCAGTGGCTGTCAGTGGTTTATCTGGGAAAAAGCTGGTTACCTTCCATTGCTCATAAGGACCATCTTTGAGATCCAGAACATTTTTAACTGGGAGATACTGCATGTGGAACGATACATTTTTGTTAGTTTTGCACTAACTTGAATAGCTCCAGATGCATTCATCAATAATCTATCTATAACTGTGATTAATCGTAGTGTTATGTTTAGCGTGTTAGACCTTTACTCATCCCTTTTTGTTCCTGAAGACAATAAGGTCTCAAGGTCTTATATGAGAGAGAATAAAGAGCAAAATAAGAGCTCAGTTGTAAATATGAACATAAATAAATGAATGTTTATGCCAAATGTGCTATGTGTAGTGTAACCATCAATAAAATATTCTCATTCTTTATTTATAAAGAGCACATATACATGATGTATAACGATTAATACTTCTAGGCATTGGACAAGAACAATTGAGAACCCTACGTGCATGGAGATGATAAATGGAGACAAGATGTGAAAATATAACATAAAGTATTCCAATTGGCTAAGGAGCTTATCAGAAGTTTGGCCATGGTTTATTGAGGTATATGATAGGCATGTGGGAGATTGACGGAGTGTAAGAGAGAAACAACTATATCAATAAATGAATACTTCAGAGATTAAGAGCAATTTACTGAAAAAGAAGTGGTTTCTAGGGATAACAGTAGCTCTTTACTGTTGGAAGAAGTTGTGGCTTGTGGGATGAGATTTAAAACATGGGCAGGGGTATAAAATAGAAAATTAGATGCTTAAGATCTGGCGGAAGACAGGCAAAATTATATTTCTTCATTTTTTTTATTTTTGAAGAGGTATACATGTGACCAGTAAAATTAAAAGTGTTGGATAGAGACTATTAAGAACAATATGCAGTTCAAAATAAATAAAAGTTAATATTTTGCATTATCTTAAATTGCCTGTTTTTCCCCTAAGCAGAGCCACTTGTCTCCACCTTGCTGTGCTTATCAGGGGGGCATGGTCAACTCTACCTGTGGGTTGGACTATCATGGAGCGTGGAAGCAGGCAGTATTATGATATCATTAGCCATACACTGCAATATCATCAATCTCTCCCCAAATCCCTACACAGATATAGCAGCTCTGTTGTAACCTGATTGCCCCCTTCTCCATTTTAACTGAGCATGCTCAGTCTGAACCAGAACCTAGAATGGTCAGATTGTTTTAGTCCAACTCTCTGACAGTGAAAATTACATTATATTTAAACAGTCTATGCACATAAAATAAACACATGCCCTTTGCTTTTAATGCACTACAGAGGAAGATCTGCTAACTACATACAGTAAAAACCCATTCATCTCACCTAAAATAGGATAAATAAGACCACTTACCTTGCACAAATGCCCCTCCAGCGACAACGGTATTCGTGCCGCAGGTCACACCCCTAGGAAAAAAAGAAATATAAAATGAACAAAGAAATAACCACAACATAACATTATAAACATTCTAAATATTACACTTACCTTTCCGCAATGCCCCCATCCTTGAAGTATTCTGAGGCTGGGCCATTGAAAAAAAAAAATGTTGCACTACAATAAATAACAACATTCTAACGGAGCTCCTCCCTGGAGGAACTTCCTGCCACAAATGAGGCTTGTAGCACTTGTTCCAGTACAAGAATCGGAATGGCTCCTTCTGATTGGCTGAAAACATTGTCATTCATATTTCAGCCAATCAGAAGGTGCCAAGGTGTGAGCCAATCAGAATGGGATACACCCCTATATCTTATTCCGATTGGCTGATGGACCTGTCAATAATTTCTAATCCAATAATAAGGCACTACTGCCTTCAGCCAATCAAAATGGGATACACCCCACAGGGTATATCTCATTGTGAGTGGCTGATGGCATCTGCGCCTTCTGATTGGCTGCAATTTGATTAACAGTTACATCAGCCAATCAGAAGGTGCAGATGCTTGGAGCCAATCACAATGGGATACACCCCGTGGGGGTGTATCTCATTCTGATTGGCGGAAGGGAATAGTGCCTTCTGATTGGCTGATGTAACTGTCAATCAGATTGCAAACAGTCAGAAGGCGCAGATGCCTATAGGACACTTTTAACCCCTATATTAACCCATAACTGCCATGAGGGTCCTCCAGGACCCTCATGACACAAAATACAAACAGTTAACTACACTATTAACCCTAAGCATCCCCGTTTAACCCTAACTAAACCCCATCAGCCCCAATTGTCCCCCTTTAACCTTGTCTAAGCCTATTTAAAACCATCTAAGCCTATTTATTCCCATCTAGGTCCGCAGCATGGTGGGATTAATGTTAGTTGCCACCGGGGTACTTACTGTACCCCCGCTGAATGGGGGTAAGCATTAGTGTGCCGCGGCTGGGAATTTAAATCTGAATTGAAATATGAGTACGGGCTTGGAGATCTTTAAAGGCACATATATATTCAATGCAGCACTGTACACTGCTGTGATTGATGGGGAACAATAGACGGGGTATGAGGATTAGAAGCACTACATTGGCAAGCTGGCACATTGCTTCTAGCCAATACTGTAATTTGTGGCCAAAGTCCTACTGGCTTGAAGAATAAGTTACTGGCTTGGAGGTCATTCAAGCCCAGGCTTGAATGATCTCCAAGCCAGGAACTTATTCTTCAAGCCAGTAGGACTTTGGCCACAAATTACAGTATTGGCTAGAAGCAATGTGCCAGCTTGTGAATGTAGTGCTTTTAATACTCATGCCCTCCATTGTATTCCCCATAATTTACAGTGCTTTACAGTGCTTGATTGAATACATTTTTTACTTAGTTGTGTTCCGATTTGGCGGGCTTGATCCATGATCTACGGGCTAGCGCCCGCAATCAATTTAAGCCCACCAAGGCTTACGACACTTATAGTACCCACGCAACAGAGGTTAATTGTATCATTTAGCGTGGGACATTTTAATTTTTAATGCAGCGGGGGTACCGATCGGTACTCCCACTGCAAGGGTTAATGTGTGGACCCTCCTGGAGTCCCGATGAAGACCCAGCAGCATAGGGGGGATAATTTTTGTTGCTGCGGGGGTACTTACAGTACCCCCGTGGCTTGGGGCAACCATTTGTGTGCCTTTATGGACCCTCGGCAGAGAATTTAAAATTTTGAAATGCTGCAGGGGTCCCGATCGTGGACTGTGCTTATTAGCATATCAATACACATATAGTCATTAATTCATTTTTAATGTATGATGAATTTTGATTAAATATGTTTTTCACATTCATTTTGTGTATTATAATTTATTTGTGACTATGTATGATAATCCTAAGTATTATTTATTTTACCTTTTGTTATGTTTTTATATTTACCTTTTATTTATTGAATACATTTTAATCTCACCTATTGCCTAAACAATTACATGCAATCATTTGAAGATCTTGACCTTGAACCATTACTAACCTTGATCTACTTCTACGACTGTCAGAAAAGCCATCAACTTCCCCTATAATAACACAATATCCTTTTAAATAAATGTAAAATATGGTAGTAAATATTATTTCTACAGTTCCAAGGTTATATAACATTCATAATATCTATTAGGAACAGTGGAATAAGATGACTGTAAATTGCTATTGACATCAAGAACATGAAGTTAATTATTTTTCTTGAACATTGCTGTGTTCTTCGGAAAATATTCGTCCATTCTATTGATGTAACTGCCTCTTGTAGCAAAAGTTAAAAAAAAAAGTAAAATTATCCTGAAAAAGAGAAACAGCAAATATCAGACATACTTTTCATCATTTATTGGGCCTCGGCAGAGGGGTGTAGCTTAAGTCCCTAAGGCACAATGAGCAAGGAGTCCATGTTTGGAGTCCCCTATCACTCTTAGGATCACTAAGCCCCAAGGGTCATTTGAGTAAAGAGGCGCTCAGTCAGAGAATAAACTAACCTTAAAAGGTTAGTTCTATGGACATGATAACCCACTTCCTTTCACAGGGCGAAATATCCTGTAGCATATCAGTCTGGTCTCATTTACTAAAGTGATCCAGCCCTGAAATACCAGGCAATTCTACACTTAACACTTAAATAACAAACTCCACATGTACATTTCAGCCTTTATTGGGTCTTGTCAGTGGAGTGTAGCTGGGGGGGGGGGGGGGGGCAAGCAATCCATTTTCTAGCTTAGCCACTGACCACAATAGCATTATACATTTTTATAGAACATCTAAAGTCTAGAATTGTCATGGATGCTTGTGTCATGGATGCTTGTGTCATGGGGCATTCCATTTGGATAGCAAGAGTCTTTATATAGGTGTAGAATAATATATTAAAAGGCATTATTTCTCAGATAATATTAAAAAACAATCCAAGTGTAAAGTTACTACAGTCATTCCATAATCATTTAGTCCATGCCATTGGTAGCTGCAACTCTTGGTGTCTGCTGCGTTTCTAGATGAGGTGGTGTTGCAATATGGTGGATTTCGCGTTACCAAGGAGCCATGAAGTAGCAAAATCTGTGGTAATATCTCTATACAATTTACCTACTATAATAGTTCTATCGAACTGAATACAGGTGTTATCTGCATCCAAGGTTCTGCCATTCATTTCAGGTGTTTAATCATGTTAGAAAATAAACAATTATCTGCTGTCATTAAAGCAAAAATAGTTACAAATTGGGCATATCTATTTAAAACTTAAAAAAATGCCCATTATTGAGTCATTTTCTTTCATACAAATATACTATAATCTTGACACTACAGTGCTCCTAGTTTTCCCTATTTGTATTATGACATTATTCATATTTTACCTCCGACTTGGGATCGTGTTGAACGGTGACAAAAATAAAATTGGTATTATGAAAAAAAAAAAGCATTTTGTCCAGTAAACCGCAGCTATTGTCAGTTTTCCATGTTTTATGCATTTGTCTGGGAGCAAAACTGTCTTTTATTCAGAGATTTCTCCAGTGGGACTTCAATATGTGATACGTGTCAATCTCCTTGAGAAATGGCAAAAGCAGAGAGAGGAGCACTATTATGGACACAAACAAGAAAAAAAAAAAAAAAAAAAAAAAAAATATATATATATATATATATATATATATATATATATATATATATATATATATACATATACATCATATGGATATGAAAAAGTGTGATGTAACAATGTAAGAACATCTTTAAAATCTGCCATGAATGCGTGTGGGCTAAAAAGGTGGATGAAACTAAAATGTTCCATAATGTCATTTAACCTAACCCCAAATATCATGAACAGACATAAAAATACAAATAAAAATGCACTCAATATAATTTAAGGGATTCTTTTCTTTATTATTTCTATCATAATTTAATAATTATCTTGGGTGACCCTGCATGGTATAGCTCACAGCTTAATTGAAGTACACAAGCACCTTCACCCCGACAGCGTAGAAGGGGACTTATGTATTACACAATTAACAATTAACAATTAATCATATTGCAGATCTAAAAAGGTTGAACTTGATGGACTAAAAGTATTTTTTCAACCTCAATTAATATGTAACCATGTAACATAATTTACTGACACATATATTAAACAACCACATATAATTACATGATGTACATCAAAGTTAGGCAGCAACTCACCTACACCACATAACCCCACCATGTGTCCTCACCCTATAAATTTAAAAAGTATTTAATTTCTATATTACACATTATACATTATATATATTTTTCCATTTTATTTGCAATGATTTAGCAGTGATCGTAGCCCCATGTGTTAAATAATAATTTGAATTTTCTAAAACTTACAGTAAAACAATACAAATACTCACGGCTATCAATTATGCAAAGTTGAGAGAAAGGCTGGTCAAGGTTCGTTAGGCCCGTTAGTGTTGTTTGCTTAGCCTGATCAGTATTCAAACAGAAGCTCAATACGCAAAATTCTTCCACCATTGTTGTATAAACAAACAAGAGAATTGTAAGCATAAAATAGATGAAAAAGTCTCTCCTAATGACTTTATCTTGTGTGATTAAAGGGCCTTTACCTCACTGTAAATGTTCTTCATGATGTGAAAGAGCACGAGATTCTATGTTAAAATGATCTATTTTTTTTTAATCACACTAATAACTGTTTACAAACACAGTCTGCCCTGCCTACTGGCAATTTCATGATTAATAACAGAGAGCCAAGGCGCACAGTAATGACAGTGATTGATAGCAGTTTTTCTCCTGAACTCAGGAATGCACTCAAAAGTTAACCTCTAACTGACCTATTTAGGTGATTGATTGATTGACAGATTGATTTGTTGAGGGTTAACTGTTTTCTTTTGCTCACTACACAGAGCTGTATCGGTGAGTCTAAAAGGGGCAGTCAGTGACTCATATAAACACAGACTTTACTTGATTGAATTAAAACATTCAAAAAGTATTTCAACATGCTTTTAGGGGATCTTTACTGTGAGGTGGTCCACATTGTGCTGAATGAAGTAGCCCTTTAGTTATCTCTCATAGTGCAAATTTGTTGTTATTGTTCTGTCATTCAGTCGTGTCCGGTTTTCTGTGACCTTATGGACCACGGCATACCATGTCTAAGGTTGTGCTTATCCATAAGATTATCTTGGCAAAGATACTGGAGTGAATTTCCAGTTCCCTCTCATGGTGCAAATAGTAATCCACAAACACATGCCTAGTTGGGTAAATAATAGTCACAGAGACTTTTGTATTAAAGTCTTAATATTATCCTTATCTATAGCACATGAGCAGGGTCTGTGAGAAATAATTAATCAGGCAAGTTAAAGTTTTTTGGGGAGAGGGAGGACATTTCCATGTAATTAATGCTTAAAATGCCCAACTACCAAGCTAATTTATATAAGACTTCTGCTCACAATCTTTAAAACAAACAAATGCAATTTTTTTTGTGTCCCTTTAAAGGTCCTCTGTAATGCCCTAGCAAGAGGAGACAATTATTTTTAATTATTTTTAATTGATCATGAAAAAATCCCAAATAATAATGCATCATTTCAATATTGCATGATATAGTAATATTCAATATTTAACTAATTTTTAACCCATGCAATTGTAAATATAAACTTTTAGATAATTTGAGATTTCAGAGTAATTTTAAAGGTCTTCTGTAATGCCCTAGTGAGAGGAGATAATACTTTTAATTATAAATTAATTAATACAATTGCTAATAATAATGTATACGATTAATATTCAATATTGAATTACTTTTTAAAGATTAGGGCATCTGTATCCAGCTGAGAGTTTGTCTCCACTCCGATAAGGTTATTAAGGGAAGTGTGTTTTTTTTCTCCTGGGAGACAGGTCTAAAGGGAGCTACCCCCCATTAACCTTATAGTGGGTGGATACCAGCAGCAGGTGTATCTTAGATTTGACATTAAGTTTAATGTCGCCTTTTTAAATCATTAAGTTTGCATTTTATTAATGATCAATGCATAATTAAAACATTTAGATTTGTTGTTAGGGCACTACCATGGTGCTTTAAGTCTTACAGAATTTGGCTAGACTGTGGGCCCCATTTAAATTGAGCAAATAGTAATTACTGGAGCCCATAATGTAGCCTGAAATAGTTACTGATATTTAATTGGCCCCTTCTAGCTACCCGCAATTAATTTGTGATTTACAAGCTTAAAATTCCTGCGGTTGTCAAAAACGTAACTCCGTCCTATCTCCTCCTTTGATGTTTCAAGCCTGTAAATGTTACCAGTACTAAAGATGCAAAATCTATGTTTGATTGCAACAATTCAACAGGCAGGCAATTGCCTTCATACCTGTTAATGGCAAATGTATCAAACATTTCTATGAGTCCTAGATAGGACCTGCAAGTGGATTAAACGCCTGTTTGTAACACTGTAAAAGCAAATAAACACACACTACTGTACTTTAAAACAATGGGGAAGTATTGAAAGGCATTAAAATTAATAGCACAACAGTCTCAAGCTCACAAATCTGCAATACAAAATTATTTTTTTCACGTTTTATTTCTGTGTTATATTAATCCCAGGAATCAAGGAGTTAATACATATCAGGCCATTTACATGGACTAGAACAGGGTCTTCATTCATTTTTATTGATTTCTACATTGCTGGATTGCGAGTATGATTGCAAATCAGACTTCTAAACACTAATTGATTGAAGTTTAAACTCCATGTTTTGGATGTCATGATGACGGTCTCATTTACTATTGGATCTTTCTAAATTGTAACTTACTTGCTTAATTAATCATGATCATGCCCTGAAATGGGCGCATGGTTTACGGTTTGAGACTTCAGCCCTGTAATTGCGGACTTAAGTAAATTAAATACATCTGTAACTGTTGCAAATTTCTAACCCGCAGTCATATGGCCTGTATGAAGGTAATTATGGGCTTGGAATTGAATGGGGGGCCTATGTCTCTTTAATACAAATTACATGCTGCAGACTATCTTGGCACCAATATATTATTTGTTAAATTATGCACAGCATTGTGTTATCTTATATGCCAGCACAGTGCACAGTGTATTTTGTAATCAATTATTTTTTTTATCTTAAAATTACAAAGTCACACAATGTCAACTAATTGCTGATGTATCCAATTAAAAACTGCATGAGAAAACTATTTTGCTTTCCCTTACAAGTCAGAATCAATATTCCTTTTGTTCAATAAATTTAGCTACTTACATTTTCTAGCTTATTATTAATATTGTTGTACATATTGGACTCGATACAAGGTAATGTACTCCAATCTCATTTGCTGTATATTAAAGCATTTCTTTGTTTTTTAACCATATTTCTGTAAAACATTAGTACACATTTTCATTAAAATGTTGATTTGATTTTTGACTAAATAATTCCTTGATAAATTGTATCTCAATCAAAGTAATGGGTTAATATTGTCAAATTGGGTAAAAGTGGAGTGAATTGGGGGTTAAATGGACTCAAAGCAAACAGTTTTTGTTCTATATAAATGTTTTATCTATTATTATTATTATTATTAACTTTTATTTATAACACACCAACATATTCCGTAGCGCTGTACATAAGAAAGTTCAAGACAAAGATAAATACAAATTAAATATAGCAAAGCAAGGAGGGCCCTGTCTTTGAGCCTGGAATCCAGTATCCATAGTGCTTTCCCAAAGCCCCTTGCAGGATTGAAACTCACAGACTTACAACTTAAAGGTATTGTGTGTGGTAAAAGGAGGGAGGTGAGAGTCTGTTAGGGTGGAAGGTGATACGCTTCTTTAAAGAGATGCGTTTTTAGAGAGGATTTGAACGTTTTGAGGCAGGAGAATAATCTGGTGGAGCGAGGCAAGGTGTTCCAGAGAATTGGGGCAGCACAAGGAAAGTCCTGAGAGGAGGTGACAAGAGTTATAGAATGAAGAAGGTCATTAGCTGAATAAAAGAGGGCGGGTGGGGGAGTATTTGGAGATGAGTTCAGAGATGTATGGGGGTGCACTATTGTTGAGGGATTTGTAAGTAAGGGTCATTATTTGACATTTATTCTGGAGGCTAAGGGAATCCAGTGGAGGGATTGACAGAGAGGTGATGCAGACACTGAACGCTGTGTACGGAAGATGAGTCTAGCAGAGGTATTCATAATGGATTGAAGTGGAGATAGTCGGATAATGGGTAGGCTAGAAAGAGGCAAGTGGAGAGAGTTGAGAGATGATGAGAGAGTGTATTAGGATTTTAGTTATGATTTGCATAAGATAGTGTTGAATTCTGAAGATGTTTTTTAGATGAAGAAGACAAGATTTAGTTAGTGATTGTATGTGAGGGATGAAAGACAGGGCAGGGTCCAGTAGAACGGCAAGGCAATGAGCTTGGGAGGTGGGGGTGATGATGTCATTGTTGACAGTGAGAGAGATGTGAGGAGTTGATGCTGTGGTAGAGGGAGGGAAGATAAGGAGTTCAATCTTAGACATGTTGAGTTTGAGTTGGTGGGTGGACATCCAAGAGGATATACTAGAGAGGCAGTTAGAGACATGTGTTAGAAGAGAGGGGGATAGATCTGGTGCTGAGAGGTAGATTTGGGTCATCTGCATAGAGTTGATACTGAAGTGCAAAAGAGTTTATTAGGGTACCAAGTGAGGATGTGTAAATGGAGAAGAGGAGGGGGCCTAGGACTGATCCTTGGGGTACGCCAACAGACAGGGGGTGAGGAGAAGATGAGGTGTCGGAGAAGGAGACACTGAATGATTGATTTTGTAGGTATGATGAGAACCACGAGAGAGCAGTGTCTCGAATACTGGGGGAGGAGAGGATATGGAGTAGAAGTGGATGGTCGACTGTGTCAAAGGCAGCAGAGAGATCAAGAAGAATAGAAAAGTGACCATTTAACTTAGCGGTAAGCAGGTCATTAGTGAGTGTTGGGGGCGGAAGCCAGATTGGAAGGTGTCAAAAAGGGAGTTAGAGGAAATAAAGCTGGTAAGGCCGTTATAGCCGAGCCGCTTCAGCAGTTTGGAAGCCAGGGGAAGTAGAGAGATAGGGCGGTAGTTAGATGCGATGTCAGAGTCAGATAAGGGTTTTTTGAGGATGGGTGTAATTATGGCATGTTTTAGAGAAGATGGAAACATGCCAGTATTTTGGGAAAGATTGAAAATATGTGTGGGACCTGGGATTAGTGTGGTAGAGAGGGGAGGGATGATCTGAGATGGAATAGGATCCTGAGGACAGGTAGTGAGGCAAGTGGATGATAGCAGGCTGGCGACTTTGTCCTCTGTAGATGGGTCAAAGCAGTTCAAAGTGGCTGTTGGATTGGGGAAGGGAGAAGACTGGGTGTTGTTGGTTAGTTGAGACGGTAGAGTGTGTCAGCCATTATGAGATGAGCGTTGATTGCGGATGTTTTGAATTTCATGAATAAAATGGTTGGCGAAGTCTTGAGCTCTAAGAGAGGAAGGGATGGGAGGGGGTGGTGGGCAGAGGAGAGTATTGAAAGTGCTTGGGGTTAGATCTAGTAGTAACGTAGGCCCCTATGCTAAGCCCTGCAAAATTAATTATCAGTGCCGCAGCAGCACAGTAAATCCGACCTAGCTATGTTAATCCCCAATCCCTAAAACATTGCGAGTGAGCTGCTACGGGTCACTGCTATGAGTGAATTTCACGGCACAGCTGAAAAGCAAGGCATAAATCCCCAGTGATATTTGCACTGACAATAAAATATGAGTTACTTCCTTACACTTTGACACCCAAACCCTAAGCTAATAAGATTTTACAGATCACTTTGCAAATAAGGGCACTGCCATAACTGCAAAAAGCAGAATAAAGATTTACGTGTACCATTTGCAAGTAGTTTTCAAAACCTTGCTGAATCCCCCAGAAGCATTTAAAGTGACAGTATAGCACAAAAGCACTACAAGATGATGACATATTAACATTATTTGACACTTAACGATCTGATAATTAAACAAATACGATAGATTAGTATTAAGCCCATTTTATGATACAAAATCCATTGTAATGCAAAACCCAGTACTCAAAAGTTAATACACATCACAAAACAATGTCACCTAGGATCAAATGCTCTAATGAATTGCCTATAAATATATCATATTTTAACACAAAATAATCACATCTTTATTTATTGAAATACAATTGTCACATCTTTTTAATATCAAAATATATTAATAGATAAAAATCAATTACTTTATATATTTCCTATTGCCTCCTAGAGCCCTGTCTCATCAGTAAAGCTTGGTTTTGCTACTCCCTACACAGAAATCTGTTGCAGCTAAGGCAGGATTTACGGTCTATGGGCTGAGTGCTCTAACCTGGGGGAGCAAAAGAGACATTGAAGTAGCCATGATTGTCCAGTAATCTAGATGAATAATTAGAGTATTGCAGTATATAGTGATACCTTTGATATTGGATAAACATATTCATACTAATAATGATGAGCTTTTAAGAGTGACCTCTCTTTGACAAGTCAGAAGCAATACTAATTTTGGATTACCATAGAAAGAAAGAAATTCCAAGTGACAGGCTTCATGAATGATGTTCTGTTCAGTCAGCTGCTTCCTGCTTCCAAGAAACCAAATGTTATTAAAATGAAACAATAAACATCATAATTAAATTAACAAATATATATTTATTTCATACAAAACATAAATATATCCATATATTTATTTTGATACACGTTTCTTCAAATTATTATTTTAAATCTGGCCCACCAACTCTCTACCCAATATAAATCTAGCCAACCAGCTCTGGCACCCCACACAAGAGAAGTTGGACAGCACTGTTCTATAGATTACATTTTTTTTTTAAAGTTTATTAATTATAGAGCTTTCCAAGTGGACATTGAAGAAACCACCTGTAAAAAGTGTTCCGAAATCTATTAAACCAAATACAAAGATGTTTCAGTTGATTCTTTACTAGGTTGGTTCCACTTACTACTCAATTCTTGTAAAAAGAAAAAGAAAACAATACAAAATGTTAACGTGTATGGAGTAGGTCCCATCCAGCTCGACTTCATAAATTGAAACTCATTTATACTATCATGTCAAGCTGAGAGTATTGATTTCAGAGTCAACTCATTCCCAGATGATAGAACAGTTTTCTGTTTAGCATTTAAAGCCTGTGAAAAAGACAAAGAATTGTTAGTCGTTTTCTCAATTTATCATCATTAGGCCTCAACAGTGTGTTATGATCTGATTATGAAGCAGGATAACGAAGATCATCATTAACAACATATCATTGATCAACATTAAACATTAATTAAGGGTTACACTTTTTATTAGATGTGACAATTTCAGTAGTTTGGAAATATTGTAACACTTAAGAAGAGATAACAATAAATGTATTATTTTAGGGTTTAAAAAAATAAATACACGTCATGAATTCAATTATTTTAAAACATTAAGCAGCAAAGACTGCTTTAAAAAAGTATTTAAAAGAATGGAAAACCCATTTTGCCCATTTAAAATGTATTTAAATGTTTGTGGAATTTCTTTAACTTATTACAAAAATTTAATTCAAACTTACAGCAACCAATGCAACAATATACTTTCGTACTGTGATGTTTAAAGGGCCATTTACCTCAAAGTGGTCATCATGATGTGAAAGCGCACAAGATTCTGTTGAAAATCTATTTTTTTAAATTACCCTAATAACGTTTAAAAAATGTAAAGTTTTAAATCTCCGTTTACAAACAAGGTTATCAAGCTATGATGAATAGCACAGCATCCCCTGGACTGAGGTTACACTGCACTGATGATTTATTCCATACCTTTCCTGTTAAAGTGAGTCCAGAATTCCATACCTGCACAGATAGATGTGGGAAGGATTTAATACTTGCTATGATCATTGCAAGGAGCACCCACCGTGCACTTGGAGCACAGAGCACAACCCCCCCCCCCCCCCCCCACCGCATTGCTCAAATTCTAGATAAGCAAGAGAGAAGAGACCTGAATTTTCTGCAGTACAAAAATAAACACATTAGAAGGTCTGTTCCCTTCAAATTTGAAATATAAGCAATCTGACAAAACAGTATCATTGACTTTAATGGAGGACAAAACCATGCATCCTGATTGGTTGCATTATTGCAGCAGTATTTGGACAGTCAATTACACATGTAAACACATATTTGATTTTATTCGGTATCTCAGTGAAAAATGCACAGCTTTTAAAATGGTTTTATGAGATCTTCACAGATATGTGGTCCAAACTGTGCTGAATTAAGTGGCCCTTTAATCAACTTGTGATTGTCCCAGTCACTAATTAGCAGTATTATTTATGCTTATCAGGCCACAAATACTATAATGCATTATCCATAAATGTCTTACATTTCAATACTTTTTTTTATTTTTAGAACCCTCAAACATAAATGTAAAATAATAGGACAGTAGTCAACAATGGTAAGCTTGACAAATACATACAAAACCCATATTTTCTGACCAAGTTGGCTGCAAATGGTTGTGCTTTGTGATGAATAAACATAACGTTTTTCTAGATGAAGTAGAGACTATCATGCCTAGCAAAAAACATTGCTCAGGCCCAGAGTGGTGGGGTTTTAACCTTTTCACTGCTGAGCAATGTTTATCCTTGTACTGAGCTATTTTTTTACATATTCACTTTTCTTATTTAGAATATTAGTTTCAGTAACATTCTGAGAGAAAAACACATAAGTTATTTTGTCACACATTGAACTTTTAAATTATGAACTTTGTGTGCGGATATATATACTGTGCAATAGAGAAAATTAGGTTTTTAAACTGGAATTTCCATAAAATACATTTCAAATATCAGTGGTTCCATATTTTGTATAATTTCATCAATTCAAGATGCACAAATTTAGGAGAACATGTATAATTGTTTCTTTTGCAAAAATAAGACTTTGAAAAGTAGAACTTCAGTTTATATTTTTGTGCTGATCATATTAGGGCATACATACATACATTTATTGTTCATTCTGTATTTATGGAGGGGAATTCACTTGTAAAATCACAGCCGAGCTATCACATCACACACGTAAATCTAACCTCCGAGAACTGTTATGCAAGTGCTAGAAATGTCCCTAATACCTTAAACCCAGAGTGCCTGAGCCCTTAGCTATTTTAAAGATCACTATCACATGCTTCCTGTAACAATATCCAAGCTTGCTGAAGGTTACTTGGAAGTCTCTCCGCCTCCTGAGGAATCTGTATGTGGATCACAAAGCCATGACCATAAACAAACATGGAGCACCTTTTTATTCAACTTATATTCCGAATACATCATGCGTAAGGCCAGACTGGAGGAACCCAAAGTCAGAATTAAAATTGTTGGGAGAAATAGCAACAACCTCAGATACGTGGATGATACTTATCTGAAGGCTAAAAAAGAGGAGGAACCAAAAGGCCTATTGACAAGGGTGAAGTAAGAAAGGGCAAAAGCTGGCCTGCTGCTCAATATTAAAAAAAGATGAAGGCCAGGCAAACAGCAAGCTCAGAGCCTGGCAAATAGGTGGAAAAGAAGTGGAGGCAATGACAGATTTTATTTTCCTCAGCCCTGGGATCTCTCCAGATGGTGACTGTAGCCGTAAAATTAAAATACCTTCTGGGGAGGAAAGCTATGTCAGTCTGGCCAAGCTATTAAAAAGTAAAAGATTGGAGAGTTGCTTGCTCAAATCTGACTCAGTAAGGGGTTAATACCGCTACCACCTGTGAGCCCTGGTATCTTCCAGGATCCCCCCTTAATACACTCTACCCCCAATTAGCTGGGTATTCCCAGTCTTCACTCTTAATACCTGCTACACCCTATGAAATCAGCTATCCCCCAACTAAAATATATCCTTAAGGACCTAAATATTACTTGTTACAATGGGGGTCCCTATTCATACCCCATAGTAATCTAATGTATAACAAAGTGGTCCCTACGATCCTCCATGGTACCTAGTATTAACCCCTATACAATGATGGTCCCTATGGATCAACATGGTATACAAAACTATTACCACGGGGGTACTCATAGATCCTCATGGCACATCAAATTAACCACTATACCACAAATGATCCTTATTGACCATCATTGCATCTAAAAGTAATCACTACACCATGGGGATCATTCCATGGCATACAAAGCTATGACCATGGGGGTATTTATGGATTTCTTTGACACATAAAGTTAACCTCTATACTTCAAGGCACCATGTCTACCCCCACAGGGGTCAATATTGGACATCCATGGACTCCAACCTTCCCCCCTCAATGAGGGTACATGTAAGGAGGGAAATACATTACCTATCCTTTTGAGGACCTTGTGGGTGTAATTTGTATTTTTATTTTGCATAGTGTTTTTATGGATTCAGTGTTGGGGTAATAATTGGTAAAGGAGCTGCAAGTGGGATTTGGGGGGCTACACATTTCTAATGAGCAAAAAACCTAAATATGCCCATGGATGTTTATAATGCTTTGTATTTTCTTCAAGTTTTTTATACCGAAAATTTATGTCTATTGATGTTAATACTGCAAATTATTTTTTTCTGGTTAGTGAAACTAATGATGAGGTTATTTATGGTACAGAGAGAAAACCATATACAGTGGGGGGGGGGGGGGGGGGGGGGAGTATGTGATCCCCTGCTGATTTTGAACATTTGTCCTCTGACAAAGAAATGATCAGTCTATAATTTTAATGTTAGGTGTATTTTAACAGTGAGAGACAGAATAACACAAAAAAAAGAACAAGAAAAACGCATGTCAAAAAAAGTTATAAATTGATTTGTAGGTCAGTGAGGGAAATAAGTATTTGAAACCCTATCAATCAGCAAGATTTCTGGCTCCCAGGTGTCTTTTATACAGTTAACGAGCTGAGATTAGAAGCACTCTTAAAGGGAGTGCTCCTAATCTTAGCTTTTTACCTGTTTAAAAGACACCTGTTCACAAAAGCAATAAATCAATCAGATTCCAAACTCTCCATCATGGCCAAGACCAAAGAGTTGTCCAAGGATGTCAGGGACAAGAATGTAGACCTACACAAGGTTGTAATGGGCTACAAGACCATCACCAAGCAGCTTGGTGAGAAGGTGACAACAGTTGGTGCGATTATTCGCAAATGGAAGAAACACAAAATAACTGCCAGTCTCCCTCGGTCTGGTGCTCAATGCAAGATCTCACCTCGTCGAGTTTCAATGATTATGAGAAGGATGAGGAATCAGCCCAGAACTACACGGGAGGATCTTGTTAATGATTTCAAGGCAGCTGGGGCCATAGTCACCAAGAAAACAATTGGTAACACACTACGCCTTGAAGGACTGAAATCCTGCAGTGCCCGCAAGGTCCCCCTGCTCAAGAAAGCACATGTGGAGGGTCGTCTGAAGTTTTCCAGTGAACATCTGAATGATTCAGAGGAGAACTGGGTGAAAGTGTTGTGGTCAGATGAGACCAAAATTGAGCTCTTTGGCATTAACTCAATTCACCGTGTTTGGAGGAGCAGGAGTGCTGCCTATGACCCCGAGAACACCATCCCCACCGTCAAATATGGAGGTGGAAACATTATGCTTTGGGGATGTTTTTCTGTTAAGGGGACAACTGCACTGCATCAAAGGGACGATGGACGGGGCCATGTACAGTCAAATCTTAGGTGACAACCTCCTTCCCTCAACCAGTGCATTGAAAATGGGTTGTGGATTGGTATTGCAGCATGACAATGACCCAAAACACGCAGCCAAGGCAACAAAGGAGTGACTCAAGAAGAAGCACATTAAGGTCCTGGAGTGGCCTAGCCAGTCTCCAGACCTTAATCCTATAGAAAATCTGTGGAGGGAGCTGAAGGTTCAAGTTGCCAAACATCAGCCTTGAAACCTTAATGACTTGGAGAGGATCTACAAAGAGGAGTAGAACAAAATCCCTCCTGAGATGTGTGCAAACCTGGTGGCCAACTACAATAAACGTCTGACCTCTGTGATTGCCAGCAACGGTTTTGCCACCAAGTACTAAGTAGAAGTGGTCAAATACTTATTTCCCTCATTGACCTGCAAATCAATTTATAACTTTTTTGACATGCGTTTTTCTTGTTTTTTTTGTTGTTATTCTTTCTCTTACTGTTAAAATACACTTACCATTAAAATAATAGACTGATAATTTCTTTGTCAGTGGACAAACGTTCAAAATTAGCAGGGGATCAAATCCTCCCCCCCCCCCCCCCCACCCCCCCCCCCCCACTGTACTGTATCAATGTCTTTGTGATAGACAGAACAATCATGAGAAGAGCTGAATCATGTCATGTGTATAACAACTGAAGAAAAAAGCTTCCATATTGTCAAGGTCTGACTGTACTGAGCTAGCAGTATAATGAAACGCGAAAGAAAAAATATGGTCCAATCTGATATGTTTGATATGAATAATCTACATATTAAACAGTAGTATTAGCAGGGATTAGTAGAAATAAGCAGACTTAAGATCTATATTTCCTATATTATCTATTTGTCAAGCAGAGATAACATTGTAACTCTAATTAATAGCACATATATAAAATATAGGAAGTGAAGATATTTAAATCTTTTTTCCAACCAAGCGTATCTCCTCGTCTCCAAATTGTAATAAAAAGTGTTAATAGGAAAGTAACTTGGACAACAGGTCAGATGATAACTACTCTATTCTTATTTTCCTGGATATCTCTCCTGCCTATGACACAGTTGACCACCCTCTTATTCAAATTCTCCACTCTCTTGGCACCCATGACACTGCTCTCTCTTGGTTTATATCATTTCTAACATTTAGTGTCTCCTTCTCTTGCTCCTCTGCTTCTCTTTGCCCTCTGACTGTTGGCTGACCCCAAGGTTGTGTCCTAGGTCCCCTCCTTTTCTCTATCTATACTTCCCTGTTTGGTACCTTAAAAAAATGTTTTGGAATTCAATACCATCTATATGCAGACACCCAATTCTACTTCTCTGCATCAGAACTATCCTTCTTTCTTATAACTCATGTAGCCAACTGCCTCTCTAGCATATCTGCCTGTCAACTCAATTTGTCTATGATTAAGCTCTCAATTTTTCAACCTTCTTCCACAGCTTTCGCTCCTCACATATTTTTCACTGCTGACAATGCCGTCATCACACACACCTCCCAGGCACGTCTTTGGGTTCCACTGAATCCTGCCCTCTCTTTCATTCCCCACATACAAGCAATCACTAAATCTCATCATTTTCACCTAAAAAAATATTTCCAAAATATGTCACTTTCCTCACTCCACTAGACTATTCTCCTGACTTAAAAACCTTCAAAACCTCACTAAAAACTCATCTGTTTATAGAAGCTTACCACCTTCAGTTTTAATATGCACAATATATTGTACCCCACCTTTCTATACCTCACCTATACCCGCTAGTTTGTAACTTTGTGAGTTTTCAATCTGGATGGGTGCTTTAGAGAAAGCACCTTGTATGCTTGATTTTAAACTCGATAACAGGGCCCTCCATTGTTTTGTATTTTGTTAAAATTGTTTTGGACTTGTATCTACCCTATTTAGATCTGCAGAATATGTTGGTGTGTTACAAATAAAGGTTAAAAATAATAATAATAACAAGTGTCCTCACAAAAGCATCAGCAGAAGCACAGATGACTAACAACACTTTTAATTAAACATTAAAAATAAGAAAGCTACAGGAACTAAGGATTTAAGTTCTTGTACATTATTTATGTGACAGCACTTCATCTTAGGATGACTACCAAGTCAGTTGCATAGAATATATACTAAACAATTCTGAAGTTAATTAATTTAAAACAACGAATCCGAGCTAACCCCATAAAAAGCCAACAGAAGAGTCAAATGACTAGTTACAAAACAAGTGTAATAATGAAAATTTAAATGATAAGCATTTCAAAATAACACAAATCATCAAAATTAAAATTGAAGCCAACAGGTTGTCTTGTGCCCAGTGTGACAATCCAGTTAATGTCTCTCCTAGAAAGAACGTTATACCTATCTCCTACTCTTATATTGGATTTCACAGCTTCAGTACCCTGAACTTTCAATGTTGAAATATTTGCATTATACTAATCAATGAGATGTCTAGTGGAGGTGGACAAGGATTCCCAATTACAATACTAAAAAGCTTGCTCTTAAAAACAAGATTTTAGGGACTGCGTAGTTTGAGCCACATACAGCTTGCAACATGATTTACAGGAAACTAATATATCACAAATGCTACAGTATATCACAAATAATATAAGTCATGATGTAAACATTTTGTCAATTTGTCAAAAATTACAAAAATAAAATTAGTGGTGACATTATATTGACACATTTACATCCTCACCTAATCCATTTGTAATTGCCTTGAGCCTTTAGCCAAGACAATCTTGATATCTCTTTGTATTAGCCATAGAAGGGGATAGTTTATTATGCAAGGATACATTACATCTGGCTACAAACTGGACAGAAACGGCTAAATGTTCTCTTAGTAAAGAATCACCCTACAAAAGCTGAAGACCTTCATATAGGTTTCCACAAACATTACTATAATCAGTTCTACAAGTTGTAACAAGAAACTAATGGTAACTTAAAGGGCAGTTTAATTCTGCACAATTTAGACTGCATCATTGTAACAATCGGCTAAAAGCATTTTGAAATAGCTTTTGAATTTTTTTAATATTTGCATTTTATATGATCTGTGTTTGCATGTGTGAGTGACTGCCCACAGACTGCTCCATGTCTGCTTCATTACTGCATACCACTCAGGTTGCAGGGGTGTGTCACCTATTCAAGCCAATTGTAAGATTTTTGTCAGACTGTATATATTTCAAGTTTGATGGGAACAGGTTCTCTTTTCTTCTTGTGGGCAGAAAATTCAGGTTTCTGCTTTCTTGCCTCTCTGGAATTTGAGCAACGAAGACCACTGTGCTACATGCCCCAATGTTCCAAGCAACTCCTTGCAGTATTCCCAGCAAAAAAATGAAATCTTACTATCACGACCACTACTTCTATTGGGCTTGCCCAGAACCTGGTTCTGACCCACCAAGCGGCTTGGGTGGGTTATTGTAGATATTCCCGAATGCAGGGATAACCTCAGGCCAGTATTTAATCATCACACAGTACCGAGGAAGCACTGGAACCAGGATAGCAGAACTGCAGAGCCACCAACTGTAACTCTAGTCAAACAGATAAAGCATCAATAACCTCAATGCATAGAGTAACCCCTTCCCCAGAATGAATAATACACTTTGCAGTAGACCCTCCACTTTGCGGGGGTTCCGTTTATGGTGTCCCCGCAATTGTCAAAAAAACGTGAATACCGAAAACATAGGTAAACTAACATTTTAGCCATGTTTGTCCCTTGGGAAAGGTTCTGGTTGTTCTCCCCCTGCTGGTAATTGCTGCATTTGGGCCGTCTACTAAGGCCCAAGCGTCCTTTTCAGACAAGGGGTTGGGGTTTAGCGTCCCCCTCTGCACCTCAGTGCAGGGCTCCCTAAACCAGATTTGGCGAGATTACAGTTTCAGAAAAAAAAAGCGAATGTTAAATCCGTGAGTTTCAACCCCGCAGATGTCAAGGGAGGCCTGTAGTTTTTATTCATCCAGACTGAACGCTCTTTATTAGCAAAGACAACTCATATTTATGTCATGGTCCCTAATGACCCCCAGCCCATATGAGAAATCCCCTTTCCTGCCATTCTGTACTTGTCAGGGGTAATTTTCTCATCAACTTCCCCCCCTTGCTCTGACAACTTTCTCTAAATTGTTAGGACCTTTGATCTCCAGTTACCTAGGAAGAGATAATTGACATGTCTGTGTCATGTTAGTCTTTCCTCTGGCAGGGGGAGGCCAAATTGACTGGGGGTGATATTGTGTATCTCCCCCTACCTTCCTATATAGGGCCAACCCTTAATCTGCTGGAAACGTACTCCCTCACACTCAGGTAACCCCATAACTGGACCTGTCTTTCCCCGGAGACCCTGGAAATACACTTTATTAAGCTCCCTGGGGAAAATGCAGCATTTAGATACTAAGCATGCGATGGGGATTGTCATACTTCATGTTAAAATCATACCCCAGGCAATACTGACCACCTCATGCCAACAGGGCAATACCAGTCCATGTTAATCCTTGTCATGCTTGTTTTAATTTCTGTTCAGTACATACCACTTGAGAAAGTAAGGTCTTCAACAAATTAGCACTGACATACGATCCATAAGATATCCCCAATAGCAATAATATTTCAGCATATCTAGCGATTTCATGTAGACTTGTAAGTGATCTTCCATTGAATATTGTAGTTGAACCATATCCAAACTCTTAATTTGACCACTACTCTATCTTCTACTTTTTACATGCAGCTTGTGTCTAATCCTTTGAATTTAGATTGTATCTGATTTGTGAGTATATACTATATATATATATATATATATATATATATATATATATATATATATATATATATATATACAGCAAAACCCCCGTTATCCAGCACCCAGGGGGATAAGTGGAGTTGCATGATAAGTGGAGTTGCATGTTAATTGGGAGTCCCCAAATGTAATGGTCTAAACAACTCTTAAACATCTCAAAACCCCTCAAAATGCTTTAAAAAATGCATTAGCACCTAAACTGGGCCACTAAGGCCCAGAAAAAATAATTAGAAAAAAAGTTAGCATTTTGCCAGTTGAGCAGGAGTTTTTTGAAAATGGGGAATTGATGCCGGTACCGGTTGCTTGAGAGCCCCGGTTAGTTGGGTGCCGGATAACCTGGATTCTACTATATATATAAATATACATATATATATATATATGTCAGTATATATTTAGATTTTTTAGCATGGTGTACTATATATTTTTTTCTCCTCTCTTTTTTGTTGTTTAAGCCTTAGTCCTAGATTTTTGTCATTGGTATATGGGTGGCAGATCATCAAAGCACTTGATTAAAGTTATCTTAATCAATTTGTATTGTAGAGGAGGAGTGTAGCAACTTATTGGAGTCGATGTTACAGCTAGGAGTGAAACTCGAAATGAGCCGGTTCTGCTCCAGATTTTGACTCTTTGTTCTTAAGGGCAGAGGAATCCAGAGTAGGGAGTAAAAAAGGAGAGTAGAAGACGATGAGCATTGCGTTGTAGAAGCCTTGCAGAAGCATTCAGAATTAGTTGGAATAAGGTGATTGCTGAGTTGTCAACAGAAAGGAAACTCTCTAAAAAAGACAAGTATTTTTTTAGATTTCAGTGTCTCTTGAGAATCCCTCAGGGCTATAGTTGGCTGGATTAAGAATGCTTTTCTATTTTTAATGATCAAAACTTCAGTTATTTATATCCAGCTCCCAAGCACTGATCTTGACCATGGCATTGGAAAAGTAAAACAAAGTACGGTAATATCTACAAATAAAAAATACAGCAACACGGTATGAATAATAATGTTATATTGGGCATATCATTAAAGCTGACAGAAAGAAACCTGCCGCTAGCTATGTAGACTTGGCAGAGGCACCTTAGAGCTCACGTTACACTGTTAACAAATTTGCTATTTTTATCAGTAAAATAATAAATGAAGATTTATTTAATAGAATATGCTTTAACCAGTTTGTTACGCAAAATGAAATGAAACGGGAAACAACTAAGAGGGAAAGGGTTAAATGAAATGAAACAAAGCAGGCTGACAAATAACAAAGGAAGCATTTAAAAAGCCAATGACTTTAATTGCAATGGAAAAGATGTATTCAGCTACATTATGTGTTCAACCAACTGTTCTCGTTACAAGAAAAAAAAAAACACTGAAAGGAAAGGGAATATTAATATATGTATCTGCTATATAAAGAATAGTCCATACAGTACTTTCTTTTTGTACTCCTTTCCCATAAGCCACTAAGCACTAACAGTATACATTTAAACTTAAATAGCACTTTTCTCTTAACTAGACTCAAATAATAATAAAAAAAACATATATATTTTACATAAATAGTTGACTAACGCTGCGGCCCTCGCGTCTACAACTGCGGACCTCGCAACATTTATGGACTTACGACACAGAAATACGAGTCGCGGGACTTACAAAAAAAAAAATTACGACCTCGCAAAATTACGACTTTAACGGCCGACCCGCGCGAACCTCAAAACACAATAAATACACACAACAAACACATAAAAAGCTTATCCACAGCAAGAGGGAGCACCCAGGACCTCTGCAAGTGAAGTTACACATTTAAGTCCAAATTGAAGAGTTTAGACACCCGAAAATCACCTAAGCGAGAGAAAAAATGGCCGCCGAAAAAAACGAAAACAAGGCTACAGGACCCTAAAGAAGCAAAACACCACCAAACACATACGGATTTTCCGAAAAATCCGGACGAGATCGAAGAACAAGGATGCAAAATCAGCCACAGCAGCATACTACACATTAGGCGCCATTTTCCAATAGTAACTTACAGAATGCGGAAGTACACAGCTACCCTAACGGATTTCCCTCGCGCATGCACACTATTACACTGCACACATTGCTGAGCCTTACACCTCAGCTCCACAGCACTCAAAACACACATTGTATGCTGCAGCAACATGAAAACAGATTGTCAGCTCTTCAGCACAATGCTTCCTGCATATATTACTTCAAAATAGGTAAAGCATATTCCTTTATTAATGTATTATTTAGTTCATTACCATACACCAAACAGCATTACCTCACTTACAATTTGATTCCCGTCATTTTTTGATGGGCAATATTCTAGTATATATATATATATATATATATATATATATATATATATATATAGTATATAAATTGTACATTTGAGAAATACAGTTATTACACTGCATACTGGGAAGCTGAGCAGTGACATGCAAATGTGCCTACAAAAACTTTGTTCTTCAATCCATAACCATTTTAAACATGGCTTCCTTTAAGCTTATGTCAGCTGCATTACACACCCATAACTATTATATGTGATATATATGCACACAAAAGGTTTATCTATTCACTATGCCTATTCACAGCCTCTCCTTATAAAATCGCTAGATATAGAAATGACCTCCTGTAGGTTATCATCCAGGTCTTCATTAATATAACTCTTTCTCAGTCCTAAGTATTTGAACAAAATGAGGACTTTTACACAACAAATGCTTTTCTCAGTATAATGCAGGGCAAACCTGACATGATCAATAATCCCTTCAATATCACTGGAAAATTAAACTTGCTATTCCAAAAAGGGACACCATGAGAAACCTTGGGATCCAATACAAATGTAATAGCCAGAGCCCGTAAGCATCCCAGTACATCTATTTTTAAACCAAATTTACCACTTTCCAACAGCCTACAGCTGCCTATACTTTAAATCCACTCCTAGCAGTAAATACATATGATATACACACTGGTGGCCGTATACTGCCATAAGGTCCTCCACCTTCTGACCCCATATGACGCCAGCTCTAATTCCATGACTCCGCTCAACATACCAAAATTAACATCCGTATTACTGAACTGTGTAAACATATTGATTCTTGAAAATTAATGTATTTCATCCAAAAACAAATATAATGGATGTTTATGATGTAAGCATATGAATAGTATTGAATAAAACTCTCCGCACGGTGCCATACATACTGAAGAATTTGAGAATATCATATATTTCGCAGGTTTCTTAACTAAACAGTATATTCCTTATATTATTGTTTGTTGACTAGATACTTTGGAAGAAAATTGGACACTCACTTTGTAGACATAGAAACATAGAAATATAAGTGCTTTTCTATAGCTGAAATGACTTGAAGTGCTTTTTACAAAGGCAAATCAAACAGAAACAAGTTCCCTCAGCAGGACGAAACACGTAGGTGTATTATGGCGAAATATCTTTTACATAAGCATCTGCTGCAATAATAACCCTGCTAGTTGCTATTCCCTTGGGCAATTTTAAGCTTACGGTGATATAAAATAGAAGATCCCCAGCCAAAAGAGGAAGGCTGTACGTCAGTGGATGGGTTGAGTTATTTATTGAAAGCCTGATTTTATTACTTCTTATATTTCTCTTGTGATTGTATATTTGGCTGTTTTAGTTAGTAGTGTTCACTTCATCCCTATACTATGGACTCTATTCCATGGCTCCCTTAAAAATTGAGCCGAGCAAAGTGCACTCGCAAATCACCAACAAGCTATCTTATAGCACACCCAAATATTACCTCTGACAAATGCCACCTGAGTTCTTCAAATGTCCTAATAGTGTAAACCCTGAGTGCCTGTCCCATAAATATTTACAGATCGGTATCACATGCTTATAATACAATATCCAATCTTGATGAAGTTTACTCAGAAGTCTTTCCGATTGCCCCAAATTTTAAAAAACCTACAAGTACTTTCAACCACCCATAAAGCTAAAAAAAATGCCTCAGAGAAATTATATTTTAGATGGGAATTCTCCTTACTCATAGAGGCTAACTGGTAGGACGGGGTAATCCTGGGCTATTCGTAGGCTCATAGGGGTTAACAGGAGTAGGGGTCATTAGCTTTTATTCATTTTTATCTCCTTTGCTGCCATATGAAGTGGTTTATACAGATAGATGGGTGGTTAGAGCTCTAGGCATTGTTATGGAGACTCTGAAGCTAGAGAGGTCTACCAAAACCCTCCTGGTTGCAAGTGAGTAAGTTTTACAGCATCCTTTTTTGTGGCAGCCATAGAATAGTTCTGCAAATTGTCTTTTCGAAACGCTCTTAGCTGCGAGTCAAGCAGCCCTATTAAATTCCCCCAAACGCGTAAAACCGTAGTCCGTAATGGAGCCCGCACGACTTATGGGTATTAATTTGGCCTCTTAAAAGCTACCCGCCAACGACCTGAGGGTTACATGCGGCAAAACACTACCGAATGTTGAAATATGTACTATGTTGCCGCAATTCCTTTTATCTGACAGGCACGTAACGTTATTTTCGAAAATCGATTAAATTGCTACAAATACATTGGCGTTCAAAACCGTAACCCGCAAATGGAGCCCAAAAGCCTACGGGTACTAGAGAGGCACTGTAAATGCAAATAGCAACACAATACTGTACTTGTTATAAAAGGGAAAGTGATGTTAGGTAATAAAATGAATAGCACAACATTGTCAAGCTTGCAAACCTGCAATATACAATACTTTTTTTTCTGTTTCATTTCTTTGTTATATTGATCCCGGCAATCAATGTGTTAATAATACATATCATTGAACTTGCATGGACCAGCTTATCATATTTGCTTATTTATTGATCGAAACTCGTGATTGAAACCCGTAAAGCTTTGAAATCTAACTTCCATTTTTCAGTGAAGTAATGATGACGATCTCTTTTGACATTGGCTCCGTCTAAACCCGTAACTACGGGTTTGACGAATTGATCATATTCACAGACGCAGCAGCCATTTTGTCTCACATTCTCCCTCACTATCTTCCACCATCTTTTGATGTCATTATTGGAGGTGGATATATATATATATATATATATATATATATATATATATATATATATATAACAGATACACATAATGTCTATATATTATATATACTGTAGCTTTAAACCCAGCCATCTATACATATTTATATTAAATAAGTATTATCATTTGGTTTTATTCATGGGAGAATTGTGTGCTGTCTAATAACATGATTTATACATTATTTGTTTAAAGGGCCATTTAGCTCATTGTAAGTGTTCTTCATGGAGTGACAGAGAACAATATTGTATGTTAAAATTATCTATTTTGTTAATTACACTAAATCTAAAAACTTTAAATTTAAAATTAAGTGTATCCTGCCTCCTGACTGTTGCATGATTAATAACAGACAGCTGAGTCGTGTGGTGAGGACAATTATCGATAGTAGTTTTGCTCTGAACACAGGAATGCACAGACCAGTTAACCTACAATTGACCTGCTTAGTTGATTCCAACATTCCACGACCTGCACAAATTGATTTGCTAAGGGTCAAGTGTCATGGCCAAAGCCCCTAGAGTCTGTGAAGATCGATGTATCTAGGCCAGGACTTAATAAGTTGATGCTGGATTGGGCCAGACATCTTGGTGTTGAAGTCAAAGAGCACTGTTATTGTAAAAAGATATATATGTACTGTATATACTGTTACTCTATATTATGTATTTGGTTCTTCCAGAAGGGTGGAAAATGTCTTGTAAAACTCACTGTTGCAGAGCAGGTGATGCTGTGCACCTGGGATGTTCGTTGGACATGTGATCATGTGTTCCCAAGGCAACTGAGAATGCACCTTGGCCTGATTGGTGGTTACTAAATGTTCCATCTCACACATAGGCATGTCTTGATTGGCTAATCAAGAATGCACATTGTTGTCATTGGTTGCTCATAATTAGGAGCAGGGTATAAATATGTGGGATTTGAATTAATAGAAGTCAGTTACAGTTTTCACATAAACAATTATTTACTTTGTGCCTATTTCCTGAGTGAGGAGTAATCCTATTCTGAAACCATTAGTATCCTGCCTGCATCATCCTCTATACATATTTTTGAATGTTGTTCCTATCCTGAAGTCATCATTTGTTCCAGAGGTAACAAGAACTACACAGTCCGGCTATTGAAAAAGCAAGTCTTGACATTAACTCTCTTATTTATTTTGCTCACTGCACAGAGCTGTAGCTGTCGGTCTCACAGTGGGCAGTCAGTAACACTTGTAAACACAGACTTTACTTTATTGACCTCTCAGTGAAAAATGCAGGTATTTGTCAGGAGATCTTTACTGTGATGTGGTCCAAATTGTGCTGAAATCAGTGGCCCTTTAACAAAGTGTTCCTTTCCTGCTAGAAGATTAATCAACATCTATAGTGGGCCCCCCTGTCACATTGTAAGTAGAGCCTGGTTGGCTGTGTGACATCACTTTTGCATATTCTGTTGCAAACTGCACCTTAAAAAGATAGAGGAGGATAACAGTGAGAGAGAATGTGAGGGGCAAAACAGCTGACCCTATACTGAGCAATATAAGTAGGAAAATAAAGCAAGTAAGCCAAATATGTCACATATTCCCCGAAAATGCTTATATACAGTATATAAAATATTATTTTTGATACAATGTGAAACATTATTTTTTTAGTTTAGTGATCTTTAAGCTTTACCCCACCTGTATTATCTCATCTTCTAGTCTCATTGCCTCTTAGTAGCCAAATAAATGTTGGAATTTGCTGATTTGGCATTTCTCAGATAAAATGCTGAATCTTGTGCTTTTTTTCAGCAAAAATTTGGCACTAGTAGTAAATTTAACTCATATAGTCCAACCACATATCTGAGCACAATTTCATGTATAAGTTAGATCAGGGCTAAAATAGTTTGGGGAATGCAAATAAAAGGAAGTGTAATAAATCTTCCTGGGCTAGAGTAGTACATTTTAAAATCCTTTATAGCTGTCATGGTTCAATATTTTTCCTTCAAGTTCCTGCTTTAACATTTTCAACTGTGCAGGCTCAGCTTTGTGAGCAGTTACATTTTCTACATATTTCTGATGGACTTAATAAATTGTTTCCTGTCCTGTAGAAGCATTGCGAGTATATCCAATCTAGCTTCATAAATGAGAGATGTAATGAGGAAGATTATAGCACATTTATATTTTGTTCAAACCTATTTCCCATTATCTAGCATGTCAAACCATGCAGGAAACTGTATCATTTTTATCCATGCCATATCCACCCTTTACTTGGGTAATTTATAAATATTCCAGTTCTTTTTGTGAGCATGTTAACTCTCTCATTAAAGAGAACCTTAGAGAATCACTGATGATTAGAAACAACATATTACATTTATGAAGTTTGCAACAAACTAACACAAGCAAATTAGCAAGATTAGTTCAAAGCATTATGAGGCAGTTACAGAATGGGGTAAATGTGGGAATGGGAAGATGTCCAATGCTAAAGGATTATCTGAATCTATCAATAAGCCAAAACAACCTCCTTTTTCCTCCATGTCTCTCCTTCCACTTTTGAATCAACAATAAAAATTAGCAGAATACGCCCCCCCCCCCCCCCTCCCCACCCCCGCTCAGGCTTCAAGCCAACTTGCAATTCGGAGAATGTTGTTTGTAAGTTGCATACTTCACAAATATATTACGTTTTTACCCAACTTCCTGCGGCTTTTTAATTTTGTTCATGATGAAAAACAGAATAAACAAATGTTTATTGCTTGCCAATGCAGATAATAATGATTGTAATAGGTCTATCAACAATGCCATTTTATATATTTTTTAATGTAATTCTAGAATTCAATATATCCAATATTTTTTGCTGTATTTTCTAAGTTTGATTTACTTTTGTAGTCACTTTCATCATACCTTGGTAGTTTTAAAAGGACCCAGAAAAGGCACCAATAAAAAAAAACGTGGCATCAATAATTAACTACATATAAAACAATAAAAAAAGTTTATTAGGCTGTGTCGTATATATAATGTATTATTCTGTACCCACAAACCAAGCTTGTTGCTTAATCTATTGGCTCTTCATGTGATCTACTACTGACAAATGTTATCACTTCATGACGGCCACATGGCTAGCACATGCTCAGAGTGGTTTAAGAAGTTGAGTTTAAGGTTGAGATTACCATAACATTTGCAAAATTAATATTTCTTTAAAATCTATGTTTTAGTTATAGTAAATTTGAGAGTTTTTCTTGTTAAACATCCCACTTCAGAGTACGATCAGCAAAAATTCTTCAGCACCTAAATGCAAGGATGCATATTAACAACCAATAATATAATGCATATGCTTTTATTTTTTAAATATCTATACTAGAAATGGGTTGTCTGACTAAAATCACAACAGATTTTAACAAAATCTTGCTTGAATTCTAGTGGTTCAATAATTGTATTTGCTCACTAGTGCTCATGCAGGGATATTCTGAAAATATGTCCTGTTTCTACTCCCTGAGATCTGGAGTTGGACCAACCAGTCCTACATTGGATGGAGTATAACTTAGTCATGGTTCTTTTGTACAGTGAGCCTAGGGAGACCAGTAGTCTCCTAATGATGGATGCAAATCAACTATGGCTGAAGCGACGGCGTGAGTGTGAACCCCCTGATAGGCTTTAGGGGATTTCTTGACTGACACTGCACAATTGAGAGAAACTAAAATGACTTCACTCTGCATTGGCCTTCTTCCCACAGTAGTATCCATCCTCAAGTGTGCACCTTCTTGTTTTCGGTTTATTATATATATTTCAAATCTTTAGTCCAAGGAAGCTGAAACACAAACATTGTAGGAGGTGTAAAACAATAATCTCCCCTTTAATGTACAATATTTACTAGAAGTGTCCTTGTGCAGTACATTTCATAAAAATCAGAGATTTCTAACTGTGTCCCATATTATGAGATAGAACTTTCTTTGTCCTTAAATATTCTGGCTTCTCAGGAAGTTAGATAATAACCAGTAGGAGTCATTCATTGGAGGTTGACACCTCAAACCTAGTTAACTTTCTTTAAAATGGTACATCTCAGAATTTCATAAGAATTGGAAATAAACAGTAACATTTCTCCCTGAATTGAATCTTCCTGGTAGCTTTCATTGTCAGTTCCTTTGAAGGCTGGATCCCTTCAGAGTAAATTTAATCCAAACTGGAGCCCTCATTGGTTTGTAAAATGAAATATAGAGGCGCAAACTAAGGCAGCTTCAAAATAAAAAAGTTAGTACCTGGAATATATTTATATATATATATATATATATATATATATATATATTCAGTAGACTTTCAGTTAACCAGAACTCAAGCAACCAGAACTCTCAAGCAACCAGAAAATAAACTAATTACATTTTACAGGGCTCAACACAGCACTGCACCCTCCAGCCCAACGTACCTGTATGTAAGTGAGGAGTGAAAGCTGCTGCTGCTAGAACATCCCTCACTGACAAATATATTTAGCAGATCATCCTATGTACAGCTAATCTAGGCCTCCTTTAATAGTGACTCTCAAGCAACCAGAAACTACATTTATCCGGCATCTACCAATCCCTGTGGGTGCTGGATAACTGAGAGTCTATTGTATATATACCTTGCTGCAACCCATCAATAATTGGTTCCCGGTTGGATGGTTGAGTTCCTCCAAAAAGGTTTGGTTCCAAATTCCCGTACATACTAATGCAAATTGGTTTTAGCAATTGTGACGAGTATAAAGGTTTCACAACGAGTACGAAGATTTTTGCTCATCCAGACGCATCCAGTTCCAAAATCGTTGAGTCTGGTTGTCCCACTGTAAATATATATGTTCATTAGACACATAGGGCCTCATTCTATTACCGGCCGTAAATCGGCCGTAAGGCTGCGATTCCTTGCGGGGGTTCTGTTAACTCGCGATTCTATTATACGGCCCCGCAAGGATCTCCTCTTACGGCTGGCCGCATATCTTGGAACCGGCCGTAAGCTCAGAAATCTAAAAACGCAAAAATAAATTCAAGCCTGCACTGTACAGCTCTGTAAATGCTAGGGATCATATTGGGGGACATGAGGATTAAAAGTAACCCACTCTCAAGCTTGCACATCAGCCCAAACCCGAGTTCAAATTAACTGTTTATTTTCCGGCTGCGGCGTGGGCGGGTCTGAGGTGCTCCAAGCCCTCTGGACTTTTTACATGGATATTTTACGGATATTAAAAAATATATATTTTACGGATTTGAGTATAGGGTAATTATGTGCTATTTTTGCTAATAAAGAATATCACTTTATAGACTCTGCAAAGTGCAGGATGGCTTTATTTGGGCTATTTTATGTGCTTAATTGATGCTAGCGGGACCTCTTTCCTGCAAGTAAGCTGCGGCTCGCTTTTAGCCTTGCAGAGAGGGTTCCCGGAGCAATTGAATTGCAAATAGGAATTTCTTACGGCCGATTTCCTTGCGGCCGTTTAAGATCAAAGGATTTCCTCCGGCGCGAGCGGCCGCAAGAGATAGCAAGGCACCGGCCGCAAGCCTGCCGGAATCCCCGGCCGGAGGGGAATAGAATAGCCGAATAGCTTGCGGCCGGTCCTTGCGGCCCCGCAACGGCTGCGGCCGCTAATAGAATGAGGCCCATAGTTAAAAACAAGGCTGCTTACAAACATAATATATACAAATGTTCAAAATATATTTTGCAGAAATAAATATTAGATCATTTGTTATCAGTGTTCTATTCAGTAGTAATTGTAATCACTAACTGTTTACACATTTAAATAGGTTACAATTTAACTGTTAAAATAATATTATTTAAATTATGAATATAATTTGGAGCAGTGCAAGAGATACTACCAACAGAAAAAGAGAAAAAGTTCATATCCCCAGTGTAGAACATGTGAATGTGAGTCATTGGCTAGTGCTATTTACAGGGAAATAAATATGTAAATATCAACAAACAAAATAGATGTAAGAATCTGTGAAGCTGAACCCCTGATACATTTGTGTCCACACAGAATAACTAAGAGCAATCAATTATAATAGTTGATTTGTCTCTTCTAAAAAAATTCCAGTAGCAGATGGTGAATTGAAACAGAATTTATGATTTTACTGTAATTAACATTATTTACATAACCATGTATATTACTTTTCATGGGGGCTTTAGACCAACAAGCTAAGAAAGGAATAATATGATGATATAATGTTTAATGATGAATCATCTGTTGCACTGGAATCATTCGCAAAGGTTGTATTCAGATGTAAAAGTATCTTGTCAATCTGATGCAGTAAAATTTCTTGTTAGAATTTCTATATTTGGGAAAAAGGTTGTGACTATGATATGCAATAAAATGTTTGCTATAATGAGTTGGATAAACTTGGATAATTTTTACTATGCAAAAATACAGTGCCTTGCAAAAGTATTCACCCCCCTTGGCATTTTTCATGTTTTGTTGCCTCACAACCTGGAATTAACATGGATTGTTTGAGGATTTGCATCATTTAATTTACAGCTCCTTCAAGTTGGATGGTTTGCGCTTGTGAACAGCAATCTTTAAGTCTGACCACAGATTTTCTATTGGATTGAGGTCTGGGCTTTGACTAGGCCATTCCAACACATTTACATGTTTCCCCTTAAACCACTCAAGTGTTGCTTTAGCAGTGTGTTTGGGGTCATTGTCCTGCTGGAAGGTGAACCTCCGTCCTAGCCTCAAATCACTCAGAGTGGTACAGGTTTTGCTCAAGAATATCCCTGTATTCAGCACCATCCATCTTTCCCTCAACTCTGACCAGTGTCTCAGTCCCGGCTGCTGAAAAACATCCCCACAGCATGATGCTGCCACCACCATGTTTCACTGTTGGATGGAATTCTTTGGGTTATGTGATGTGTTGGGTTTGCTTCATTCATAGTGTTTTCTTTGATGGCCAAAAAGTTCAATTTTAGTCTCATCAGACCAGAGCACCTTCCTCCATACATTTTGGGAGTCTCCCAGGTGCCTTTTTGCAAACTCAAAACGTGCCATTTTGTTTTTTGCTGAAATTAATGGCTTTCTTTTGGCCACTCTGCCATAAAGCCCAACTCTATAGAGCGTACGGCATATTGTCGTCCCATGTACAGATACTCCAGTCTCTACTGTGGAACTCTGCAGCTCCTCCAGGGTTACCTTAGGTCTCTGTGCTGCCTCTCCGATTAATGCCTTCCTTGCCCGGTCCATGATTTTTGGTGGGCGGCGTTCTCTTGGCAGGTTTGCTGCTGTGCCATTTTCTTTCCATTTGGTTATGATAGATTTGATGGTGCTCCTGGGGATCATCAAAGATTTGGATTATTTTTTATAACCTAACCTTGTACTTCTCAACAATATTGTCCCTTACTTGTTTAGAGAGTTCCTTGGTCTTCATGGCAGCGTTTGGTTAGTGTGCCTCTTGCTTAGGTGTTGCAGCCTCTAGGGCATTTAAAAAAAAGGTGTGTATATGTAATGACAGATCATGTGACACTTGCATTGCACACAGGTGGACATCATTTCAATAATTATGTGCCTTCTGAAAGTAATTGGTTGCACCAGAGTTTTTTATGGGCATCAAAACAAAGGGGGTGAATACATACGCACATGCCAATTTTCTGTTTTCTATTTCTAAAAAATAGTTTTATGTATCTATTTTTCTCATTTCACTTCACCAACTTAGACTATTGTGTTGTGATCCATCACATAAAATTCAGATTAACAAAACACTTAACTTAAGGCTGTAATGTAACAAAATAGGTAAAAAGTCAAGGGGGTGAATACTTTTGGCAAGGCACTGTACACTGAAAGATTAAAGCCATGTTCAAGTATGAACCTGTAGTTTAAAATCAATCATGCAGAGTGCATTCTTATTTAGAATATAGTGATGTTATCAAAATCAATTCAAATATTTTTCTTGTTGCAGAGAGAATGGTTACAAATTTACTTTCAGGTGATATTGGACCTGTTTCACTGTGCCCAAGAACATAGACTTTTCTATGACCCTGAATATCTGCTGTGTTTCTTCAGCAGAATAATATAAATTGGAATTGAATATCTCTCAAGAGAGCTGTCACTTTTTTCTAATGCTATTAGTAATTTGATATATACTGCTTATTCTGCTAGGTTGGGATTAATTTGTACTTAATTTATTCTTTCCCACCACAATGCTCTGTTAGAATCAGATAACCCACTAAATGAATAACTTAAAGGTCCACTTCATTGAGCACAATTTTGACCACATCACATTGCAAATCTACTTAAAAGCATGTTGACTTTTTTAATTTTTGAAATATGTACATTTTACACAGATATATTTATAAAGTAAAATCTGTGTTTATATGTGTCACTGACATGCCCTCTGCCAGACCCACAGCTACAGCTCTGTGCAATGAGCAAAATAAAAAAACAAAGAGTTAACTTTTACTAAAGCCATCCGTGCAGGGCATGGAATGCTGGAAACACATACATAGGTCAGTTATGGGTTAACTATTAAGTGCAGTCCTGAGTTCAGGGAAAACTGCTATCAATCACTGTCCTCACAGCTGGGTTGTCTGTCATGCAACAGTCAGTAGGCAGGATAGACTATGGACCCTATTTAATTCCAAGCCCATAATTACCTTCATACAGGCCGCATGTCTGGGGGTTAGAAATGTATTACAATTCTGGCTGTATCCAATTGACTCAGGGACTAAAAACTTAAACCCTAGTTTCGTATGTAACACTTCTGGATGGCCAATCATATGAAGGGTGCAAAATCCTGTCACAGCCGATCCTGTCACAGCCCAATTAACCAATAGGAACCGGAGAACGCTAATGAACCCCAAAGGTAAGGACTTTAACAGATTCTGGAAACCGTAAGTCCTTGGCTGTGCTGTAGTTGAGAAAGTCAACACACAGGTCTAGGCATTGGTGGGTTTCTGAGTTATAGAGAGAGAGAGAATGAGCAGTTTTGCAAGATTTTTTTCTATTTGGACTACTAAGAAATATTAACACTTAATTTACAACACACATAATTACTGATATCACATAATTCACACATATAGATTAATACTGACACATAGCTATACATAGCACATATACACCTCCCCCCAACACCCACCAACCCCCTCCCCCCATACCCATAATATAATACGCTTAATAAACACATTCTTGTTTTACCTCATACATATACACTTACATATTATATTGATTTATCCTTATATTTATGTTTTAATTTCTAGGAGGGTAGAGGATAGGAGGAGAGTAGGAGCAGAGAGGAAGGGAGTTAGGAGAACACCGTAGAAGAGTAGGAGAGGTTGAGAATGAGGAGAAGAGAACATCCATGGTAGAGCGGAGGAAAGGTAAATATATGGAGAGATGGAGATGAGGAGGCAGGTCAGGGAGGTGAGGTAAAGGTGTAGGAGAACAGGAGGGAAGAGGGATGTGCCCATAGATGTAGGCACACGAAGAATAGGGATAGAGGGTCAGGGGCATAAACCCACTGGGGAGTTAGTGGTAAGGAGGGACCGGCCCCAGGGAGAGACCAGGGAGTCCAGGAACCACATGCACTGTTGGGAGAGCAAGTGGGTGTGGGAAGGCACAGGGTGCCCAATTAAAGCCCAGATGAGTTGAGGGTCCACCTCACAGAAATCCGTGCCTGCTATAGCACCATACATGGGGGGAGGGAAGTGAGGCCTAGCCAGAAGACACGTGCCTGGAGGTTGAGGTTGCTTCAGCTGTTGCTGCATTTTGGTATGCCAACAGGGATGTGACGTCAGTCAAGCACAGGTATGATGACAGCCGGATGAAGGTGTAGAGGAAGATAGCAGTGGAAGCCAGAGCAGTCCGAGCAACCGGTGGTGGACTACCACCCTTTATAACCTATACCGAGTAGGAGAGGATCCTGCGGGAGTGGATCAAGCCAGCGGCAGTAGTAGGCCTTCCAGCGACAGGGGGACACGGGTGTGCCAAGCACCATCCAATGTTAATATCATATACATGATCACACCCTCATATCCACACACATGAACAATAGATAATAGATAATTGACATACAATAGCAATGCAGCACTGTAAGCTCTCTTGTCACAGCTAATGATACATGGAGCTGCAATAACTATTTAAATCCAGGAACCAAACATATTATAATCAGAATTGTTATCAAAATGTCTGTCCAATAACTGCAGTTACAATGTATTCTGATTAACAGTCACCAAATAGATCAAGATTGATTTATCATCCACAAGAGAGTACATGTATAGGTGTGCACACTGCAGCATATGCGGATACAGACACTGAAGGACAACATGTGCGTGTCATGTAGAAGCCTAACCTAGACCATGTCTCATCTGCATGTTAACATCCATTGTTGAGAATTGGTCACAGATTGGTTAGTCTCGCATTGAGCATGTGTCCTAATGAACCCTTTGATTCCCAATGCTCATGATGCAGGGCAATTATTTTCTGCATAAGACAATCACCACAGCCAATTACAGGTGACCATGATGTCAGGGATATGGAAACACACAGCAAACAATTGTTTAGAGAATCCCAACTCAAACACTATTGTCCTTTTATTTCAGTACTCAGGAGGCCTAGCACTCCCACAGAGACACAGGCGGAGGATGAATCAGAAGTGTGGTTGAGTAAGGTGAAACCAGATCAGAGGGCCTCTAACCGTCACAGGAAGCTGGCCTATCATCAGCAATATGTCCTCCAAGATCTCCAGTCTGTGAATCGCCCTCCCATGCATCGTGAGCATATTTGTAGTCTGTTCAGCCATCTCCACCTCAACCTCGCATCTTTTGGAGCCAGCAACCACCGCCTCCTCCACAGATGTCCTGGTACTGGAGACAACCATCAGCATGCCCACCACTGTCACCTGCTCCAATCCCATGGATGCCTTGGCAGGACCCCACCACTCCTCCACTGCCAACATGGACTCCCCCAACATGGGCTCCCCCAACAGTGACTCCCACAACCTGGGCTCCCCCAACATGCGCCTCTCACACCATAGCCAACATCGACACCATTGTCACCGGCACCTCTGTCATCACTACAGCCTATTGAAAGGACCGGCATGTTCAGTGACAGACCCCCACCCCCCCACCAGTCACTTTGAGGGATATCGTGTTCCGCATTCAGAGGGAGAATGCAAGCCATTACACCCTAATTGGTAACCTGGCAATACAGCTCGAAAAGCAGAATGAGATCACAACCTCCCTCCTTGATAGCAACAGATTGATATATTGTAGGATGAGGAGGCACAATTAATGAATGGAGAGGTATGAGCAAAAGGCAAATAGGGACAGACAAGTCCACAGAGCACTAATTTGGTGGCAATTAGAATTGGCCAGCTCATATCTTTCCAGGTTTTGGTTCCACAGCCTTCACCACCATCGCAACCAAAACCGGTGGCCTCCGTACCCCACACCTTGCCACCAACGTCAGCTGCTACACAGCCACGCCAGGTGGACGAACCCCTCACTCCAACACTTCCTTCGCGCGGTAGGGGTAGGAGGCGTGCAGGCACGAAAGGTGGGGCCCCAGTGCTGAGTAAGAGAAGGAAGATGAGAACATCCCCTAAGTCCTCCTCATCAACACTCCTCAAAGAATATTAATTTGTATAAATGTTGACATAGTATTGGTTAGCTACAGAGTGTGTATATGTATGGTTATGATTAACATTTCACCAATTAATGTTCAATGTGGATTGCGGTTGATATGAGTTGTTGTAGTCAATCTTAATAGTGTTATGATTGATATCTTGTTCTTTTCTCTTTATGTCTTCATAGTCAAATCTCACAACCATGAAGGCATGTTTGTGATCTTCAAGCAGTGCAATCATATAATTTAAGTAAAGTCTCAACCCAGTGCCTATCAGGCATTTGATCAGGGATTTTCCCCCCAGCAGATGGATCTGAAATGACATATATGACTCCATATATCATCACTAATGAACATGACTGGTAGTATGTTCAATTACAATTAATACAATCCCGGCTGTAGAGTTGCCCAGTAATCCAAACCAGTAATTATACATGAGTTATTGTTGCATGTCCTCCCATTAACATTCTGATATCAGATTCATATGTGATATTTAATTCACAAATATTATGGATTATGGCCTTTATTTTACATCAGGATTAAAGGGTATTTGTTTAGAAGTACCACCTGTATACCGATTAAATGTTATATCAGTGTTGAACAACAATTCCATATGGAGATAGTTATAGTACTCTTTGCTAACTGATTGTGGTCACAGTAAAGCATTCCTTGTGGAATTACACATCCTCAATAGTTTACGGAGACAGTGATTGTCCAGGACAGATTCACTATGGTTAGCACTGCTCGGAGATGAAGTTCATGTTAATTAGTTCATTATTTCGGTAACAGCATGAAAACTGGTACTGTAAATACAGCAATTGCTTGTTGATCAGCCTCCTCTTTCTGTTTTCAGATAATGACCATCTATTAGTGATTATTCCTTAATATTTGAAAACACACTGTGTGTGGAATTGAATTGGATGACATAATGTATGATTTGATGCATCTATTTCATTGAGCAGATGACGACCATATGGAAGAGCTATGCACATTAATGGTCACATTGTTTAAATGGAGTGATATATGATGATTCTTTTTTTCATCAGATTATGGCTACTGTGGTGTAATGACCACATGTGACCCTGGTAGATGCTATGCATCATCTTTATTATGCAGTACTAAAGTAAATCCTTTTTGTATCCCTTTTTGTATCCCTTTTTGCCAAAAAGGCTTTTGCCCTTCCTGAATCCGCCCACACCCATCATATTAATGCACAGACGTATACATTTATGAGTGTGCTCTGTGTAACAAATAACATTTTGTTATATCCTTATCTGTTTGTTTTCAATGGTTGGGATTTTGGGACATCAACATACATCACATGTCTGTCACGTTCATATATATGTAAAATAATGAGCCCTAGTTACTGTCCAATAGAGTGTTATGTGAACATTCCAGCTCATTACAGTGACACAGGCGTGGCTTCAAAGTGGTCACATGTATTAGTCATGACTACTTTAGGTTTTATTCTCAGCATTAGGATATCATGCTTGCATAACATTCTTGGTGAGGCTTGTGAGTTAATACACATATAAATTGTGATACTGTTGAGTGTGAACATTCCCCTGACAGGATATATTATGAATAATTTGATAGAAGAACACTTGATATGGGTTCACAACTTGATAATAGGTATACAGTACATGTTGCCACATAGCCAAAAGCAATGACATGGCATAGCCGATTACATGAGTGTGAGTGCATGACAACATGAGAGCATAAGTGTGTGAGTGAGTGTGTAAGAGCTACATACTGTATGTAGATGCATCTAAAACAGTGTGTCTGAGATCATGCATGTTTGGATTAGAGTGTGTATGAGAAGTAGTAGAGAAGGAGAGACAGTTGGAACAACAGATTAAGGAAGAGAGAGAGATTATTTCTGATAGGTTCAAAGTTATCTCCTAACATGGAATCATGGCTTGTTTGGTAGCTCCTCTTTTAGTCCCTTGCTCTTAGGAGACCATACAGTGCATGAGCAGAGCGAGGACATTCCCCACCATGAAAAAGTCAGAGCTTTTTAGTTCAAAGTCTTATTTGATCCTATTGTGCTCAGTAATTCTCAGCATTTACCTCTTTAACCTGGCATGCAAGGCTATTATATACAAAAAAATAAGAATAAAATATTGTGTTTACTAATTATTAAACCAATAAAATGTACAAAAGTTGTAGTGAGGGCAGACAATTCTAAGTTTTCTTTATGGTTGTCTACAGTAATTTCAAAGCAATAAATACTATGTTGAAATTTTAGAAAGTTAAACATTTCTCCAGAAAAAAAGACTATATTGAATAAATGTGAATAAAATCCATAATTTTCTATTATTTCTTTTATTCTATTATTTTTTTATTATGCTTATAAAAGAACAGTTTTTACACACAACACAAAGTGTTGCCAATATTTTTTACTGATCTGACTATTTTAAAATTGTGCAATTTTATAAACATACAGTAATGTATCTATGCTTTACTTGTATGACACAAGTATGGAGTTCAAATTATAGAAAAGTAAATATTGCAAGTAATATTGTTGTCTATTTTCAGACTAATGTTAATACATGATAATTTAAAAAGGATTCTAATGAAAAACCACTAAGAGCTGGAACCCGGTTCATAGCAAGTCATGTTAAGGACATGAAGCCTATCTACAGTTTTATTCCCTCATGTATCCTAATCACATAAAATGTATAGAAAAGGTATTTATAATTGTTGCAGGAAATGAACAGTCAAAAGAATAAAAGGTAGCTGTTATGATTTTAATAAATATAGCATGAAATGTGATGACATTTTCAAACAAATTGTGTAAATAGATACATGAGATATTTAAAAAAATGAGTCTGAGCATTGCTTGAGTAAAAATGTATCAAGGGAAAACAATTGGTTGATCTCAATATACAACCCATGTGTTATGCTCAGGGGCCATTGGACCTTTGAAACTGCTAAAATGTTATGCGCCCCTGGATGACAATGGTTAATATTGCATAATTATTCCAATTTCTAAGGGATGTCATGGCTAGATGGAACTTGAGTCTGTTACAGCCATGGTGACATGGAATGGTTAAATACATTTAATGTTATTTTATAGTACTTTGTAATATTTTGTTCATGTGTGTATTAATTAGTGTAAGAGTTGCGCATGGTCAGGTTTGGTGTCCGATTTTCCATGGGGGTTTTAATTAAACATGTTATGCAGGTTCCCCGGGGAAGGGGGCACTAGTTACCGGTATTGGGAAGCTGGGCCCAGAAAGATGGAGAATTTTCCACTATCTGAAAAGAGACATATACCTGAGTAGGGTGAGTGTGAAAGGTCATGTAGGCATTCAGGCATGGTTTTTCTCCTATTGTTCTGACTGGATAACCCCCTGGATGGCCTGAAACAAAGAAGAGATTAGACTTATCAATCAGTTAGGCTCCTGGTCAACAGGGGGTGATGAGGGAGGATCACATAATTTGATGTAAAGGTCTCTTACATGACCCAGGGTATGGACTTAAGGGGTTGGCTAGAGTAATGTTTACTGAAGGATGGGGCTTGTTATGATTGAATGATTTTATGTAAAATTTGTTGTACTGTGACCAATAAATCAGTTTCCAAATTGGACTTATATAATCTTTGTGTGAGTGTCAATCTGGGGGAAAGATAATCCTTGCTTGGGATTTTTGTTGCTGCCTGGGGAAATAGACTTCTACTGTTCCTGCTATCCAGTGGTATTGTTGTTGGTTTCGGTGGTCATTTTCCTGGAACTGGTCCACATCCTACTAACAGGGATACAAAGGACCTCACAATTCTGCCTGGTAGGATTGATCTAGGATCAAGCAGTAGATCATGAAACACTGTATGAAAGATTTTTTAAAGGAGTTCTGCCTGTGTAGGCATCTACAGATCTAATGAATCACTACATGTGCTCTTTAACCTCAACATCACATTAGGAATGAATAAAAATAAAATAAAAATTCAAATAATTAAGTTTATGCTTTTTTTAACCTCCTTGGTGGTCTGTTAAATCGGTACACTCGGGGATACTGACATGGCCAGACCACCTTGACCCGCCCCCCTGCTCCTATATTTAATTTTTTTCTGTAGTGTAGTGGCCCCTTCCCCCGCCCCCCCAGCCCCTGCAGTACACTATTCCCACCTCTCCTCCCCTTACCTCTCACACTTCTCCTCCCCTTCCCACTCTCCCTTCTTCTCCCCTGCCCCCCACCTTCCTCCCCCTTCCCCCATTCTCTTACTGTGTTAACCTCTCATCCTTCCCCTGCAGCACATCTTCTGGCTGTGGCTGGGAATCGCTATAGATGTGACATGCGTTTGACGTCACTCGGGACTCCCGGACACTGCCAGAAGATGTGCAGCAGGGGAAGGATGAGAGCGTTACACAGTAAGAGGATGGAGGAAGGGGGGGGGGGGTAGGAGGAAGTGTGTAATCCCAAGCGTGGTTCAGGGGTGTTGCTTTCGGAACTGAAAATTAACCCTGAGCCAAGCTCGGGATTACCGCTAGGGCGGTTAATATGCTCATTGCTTGTTCTTTGGCATACTGCCTACACAGACAGAATGGGTATATATGGAGAAACTCCCAGAGCTTCTGTAAAATGGAGCAAACATTAATTAAGTCAGCTTCTAATCATAGCCAGCTATAGTGCTTCAGTATAGAACTTCTTCTCAGTGTTGACAGATATAAAAATATGTTTTAGCACCTATAGCCCTTTGTCATTATTCTGATTTGTATAACTGGGCAAGCTCTTCCTGATAATCTACACTCACCGTAATATTTAAATAATCATGTCTGATAACAGACCAGGTAAAATAGGAGGAATTTGTTTATTTACTAAACATTGCAACATTTAAGGTCAATTATTTAACACTAATTTAGATGTTTTTTTTAATAACAACTGAATATTTTCGTTTCCACCATCTCCATTTCGCTATACATTAAACTATTAGTGCTTATAGAGACAGACCTTCCTAAAGGTCTCCAAACTCAGGCCCAGAAAGTCTTAATGGATCCGTAATATACATTTTCTATTTGGTTTTAAAGTTGTTTGTGACAGCAAATACAACTGTCGAAGAGATTGCTTAACGATAACACATTTGCTGTTGTTCAAGTCCAGAGGTAATGGTCCATATTAATGCTTCTGTATACAATTCAGTTACAACATTAACATCCTAATGCTTTTACACTATACATTATCTTTCTGTTACATATCTCTTAGTGGTCAGCTGATTTAATTATAGAAGATCAATATTGCATGTAAGTACGTTTTTATTATACAATACCAATCAATGCATCTAAATAAAATAGAATTTGGTACATTGGAATTTAATAAGTGCTATGCTTGTATCCATAGGCGTATTAATTTATAAGTTATAACGCATCAATGCTCCTGGATGACTGATTAACAGAAGTTTATGTCTGATCAATTACTTACATTGTTATAACACAATAAATTGTAGTTATAGGTAAAAGCCAATTCTCATAAGTAGCAGCCATGTAAATAATCATTCATAAAAAATCAAGGAATGTTACACTGTTATCACTATCAGATGTTTTAGTGATTATGCATGTACAGTGAGTAATTTAATACACTGTTACACTGTTAATTAGTTTTCAAACGTGTTAGAGTAACCCGAAAAATGTATATCTTTAACAGTGCTTTAACAGCATATTTAATAGCAAATTATAGTAAACTTGTATTTATTTTGTACACTGTAGCCAGAACTAATCAGTGAGGGGTGAAATGGCGTAAGTGACCATGTTTTTTATTATTTCCTTTATTTGTAACGTGCCAACATATTCCGTAGCGATATACCGGAGTAAGTTCAAGTCAAAAACAATATTAAAACAATACAAAAAAAAAAAAAAAAATGGAGGGCACTGTCTTTGAGCTTAAAATCAAACGTACACAGAGCTCTCCCTAAAGCCCTTAGCAAGATTGAAAACTCTCAAACTAACAATCTAAAGAGTATGGGTGAGTTGTATAAGGAAGATAAATGTGTTGTATATATTAAGGCTGAAGGTGATAACATTCTTTAAATAAATGAATTTGTAGAGAGATTTCCATATTTCTGTGTATATAATGAGTCAGCCCTTTGAATTGCTTTTACTTATATAAAATATTTGCTAATACTGTAGTGTCCTTTAATGTTCATTTTTAGAAATAATTTCTAACATGCTAAATAGAAAGTTATTTATGTTCAGGTTATTTTGTTTAGATTTGTTGAAAATGTATAAGACTTCTTTTTAGTGGGTAAGACAGCAAAGTTTACTTTCTACTGTGATAGGAATTCACAAGACATTAATAAATGAGATACAGAAATGTTTAATAATATGTTCTTATCATTTGAGGTTATCACATAGACCTAGGCCCCCATATTTTGTAACATGCACAGTGTCAATGATCTGCAACAATTAATTAAATAATGTAGGGTCATATTACCTGTAGTCTAATGGCATGTGCAAGACGCATGTACAAACATACAACAGGTTTCATTACAATGGCAGTCATGGGGTGGGGGGTTTCAGAGAATATTCTCTCTGAGAGGAGGTGAACTGATATAAGGGGAGAAAAGATGTCATTTTCCCCCTAAAGTACGGTAAGAACATTATACCTTGTATCCATAGATTTGTTTAATTCTATTGGATAGATCCTACAACCTTTCCATTCATAACCTAATTGTGTTGTGAGTAAATAGTTACATTTAAGTGCTGGTGACTATGGTAATAGACTTCCCTGCTGCAGGTCTCTTAAGACTCCATCCCCTACCCCAGGTGTAAGCAAGTTAGGTCCTAGACAGCCACATGTAGGCCTGTATGTGAGGATTTCCTTTCTGTGCAATAAAGATGACTGAAGAAACGATAGTCTTGCCTGTGTGGAGCAGGGATATCCTCAAATCCTGTCATGTATGTGGCTCACTAAGACCGAACTTGCTTTCCCTGCCCTAACATGTGACTACAGAGTCCCAAAAATTTTGTCATGCAGCCCTATTAAATTCCCTGAACATTTAAAACCGTAGCCTGGAACGTAGCCTGAAAGACTTGCGGCTATTACATTGGCCCCGTAAAGCAACCTGGCGACAACTTGCGGGGTAAGGGCGAAAAAACCCTACCCCTGTCGAAGATTGAACTCCGTTGCCGCAAAGCCTTTGATCTGTCAAGCCCATAACAGTTATGTTCGAAAATCGCTATTAAATTGCTACTAATCCACTGGTGTTCCAACCCATAACCTGCAAAAGGAGCCAAAAAGCCAAAGGGTACTAAAGAGGACCCGCAAGGGGGTTAAAGTCCTATCCGTAGCACTTTAAATGCAAATATCAACACACACTACTGTACTCATATTTAAAGGGAAAGTGATCTTAGGTATTAAAATTAATAGCACAACATTCTCAGGCTCGCAAATTTGCAATATAAAAAACTTTTCTGATGTTTAATTTCTGTGTTTTATCGATCCCGGCAATCAATGTTTTCATACATATAATGGACTTGCATGGACTAGAATATCACATTTACGGCTTTATTAATATTGCATTATTTCTTGAATGCCGGTCCGATCGAAACTCGTAATTGAAGCCTGTAAGGCTTTGAAATCTAACCTCCATTTTTCAGTGGCATAATGATGACGATCTATTTTGCCATTGGCTCCATCTAAACCCATAACTATGGATGTGACTGATTAATCATGCTCACGGCTGCACATGCAACGTGCGCAAGAATGGTTTACGGGCTTGCATCTAAGGCCTGTAACTCACAGCATGGTGGAATTAGATACCTCTGTAACATAGTCAAATTTTAAGCCTGCAGCCTTTGCTGGCTTGCCTATGCAACTATGGGCTTTGAATTTAATGGGGCTGATGGACTAGTAGTATCATCTAAAATAAAACTATTTAAGGCAATGCAGATTTAGAAAAACAAAGTCGCAACAGAGGAAAGTGCATAAGCAAACATTTTTAAAGAAAATCCTTAATTTAGTAAACTTTACATGAAACCGGAGAGGAACGGTATCCTTCCGAGACATACTATTCTATTTTGGTACCTTGGCACTTGTTTACCTCAAAACTCATCGAATTTGGTATTCAATGCATTTTGACAAGGAAAAATGCCTCAGCACACATTTTTTTCCTTGGTACTCGTCACTCTTCTATGAGCCAATTTACATGACTCCTTATGGGAACTTTGTACTCGCCCTTTTCACTACTCATCGTGCCTTCTGGAACCAATTAATGACAAGTACCAAGGGTCCACTGGTCTCTGAATGCAAAATCCTTCCAGATGTCTAATCCTATTAGGAACAAAAGCAAAAGTGTACCGTCATTAAAGCAACATTAAATACAACATTTAACAATTAAAGGCTGCTTTTATTTATTTTTAACTATTTTAACAGAGTCCAGAGGTCACATTTAAAAAATAAAGCTGAGTTAATGGTCCATACTAATGTTTTTGATCTTTCGTAAATACAATTTTATGGCTTCTGCATACATTTCAGTCACACCATTATCAGTTTATGACTCTATAATATACATTATTTTTCTGGTACTTATCTCTTAATGGCCACTTTATTTAATTATTGTAGATCAATAAGGTATTTAGTGTATTTTAGTATGAAATTTCAGTCAAGAAAATACATTATATTACACTAAACTGGAATTTATAAAAGGCCATGCTTGATCCCATTGCAATATTAATTGATCAATCTTGGTGCAAGGGCAATTCTAAATAATGTATAAACAGAATGTTCCTATCTGATCAATTATGGAATCAATAAAACTTACATTGTTATAGTACAATAAATTGTAATTATACAGAAAAGTCAATTTTAGTCAATTCGTATTAATGTGCATAGTTAGTTACAGTCATGTAACAGGAGTAAATACTCTATTCCTAAAAAAAAATCAAGAAAAGATGCATTACTTCCAGGGAATACACATTTTTATAATGGTGCATTAATCAAAAGTGTTAAAAAGTGGAGTTAAGCGACTACTGAAGTCTCATAATTAAAATAAGTGGCGTATGGTACTCAAAACAGAAGACTATTTTATCAGATTGTACACATTTTATTCATATTTAAGACACATAGCACTGCTAAGAAATAGTTTATCACTGGAGGAAGGTTAGGGGAGAAGAGAAGAGGGATGTTTTATAAATTCAAATCTACTGTTTACCCACACATGCTCAGAAACAGGCAGCTTGCAACAATAACTGTAATCCACATTCCTGCAGAAATGTAAGCACCCTGTTTACACAATGAAGTATCATGAATGCCTCCAGTGACCGGCATAGGCATTAAACTTTCAAATTAAAATTAACTTTGTGGCTTTTTCCAATCCTAATTTCAATAAACTCATAATAAGGCTCAAAGTTTTAAAAAATGTATATTTTTATAGTGCAGTGGTCATTTAAACCCATTTGATAAACAGTCTATAGTTTCAAAGGTAAGTCTCAATGTTCATTTCATTGCTCGAAAGAAGTGCGTTTTAACTCTTACAGTGCAAAAGTAATGTTAAAGCTGGTAAATTTATATTCCATGCAGCAGCATATATATAGTTTAAATGTTTTATTCTCAGTTTAATAAAATATTTACTGAAGGGTTTATTTTTGCCCGTATACATGGTACTGAGATGATTATAGATTATAGCAAGAACATAGAAGATAAGATCTGCTAATATGATGCATAGGCAACCTCTGTAGCATTTTAACTATTTATTACAGCTGTACAATGAAATTAACCCCTTCTGTATCGCTACCGTGCTGTGCTGAAGGGACTTGTGTACTTCATTGAAGCTGTGAGCTATACCATGTAGGGTCACCCAAGATGGGCTGGTCGTAACAGAGAGGTTAGACAAATGGTCCAATGGAGAAGGAACTGGCAACCCACTCCAGTATGATTGCCATGAAAACCTTATGACTCAAGATATACCTGGCGTGCTAGAGGTATATCATTTTGGAGTTCTGTGTAGTGCTAGACATATCTGATTTTTGAACCTATAAAAAAGAGCTTTTCAAGTTAAATCTATTTTTAGTTCACCAATAATTAACATTAAAAAATGTGTAAACAGCAGTAAAGAAAGCTTTAAGACAAAAAACATGTTTAAAAAAATGCAGTTTTCATAATAATGAGCCTCATTCAATTGAGCAATTGTAAGTTACTGTAGCCCGTAAGTGAGGCCGTAAGTGAATATAGGCTTTTTTTGCGGCTCCGACCGGGTTACAGCTTACGACTTTGAAAACTCTGTGGTTGTTAAACCTGGAATTTACAGCCTCCTGAAGCATTTGATCTGTCACGTCCGCAAGAGTTTACGATTGCTAAAATCGCAAATCCCTATTTAATTGCAAGAATCGATCAACACCGTACCTACAGTCAAGCCCGCAAACGACAAATGTCAGCCCAAAACTTACAGGATCCAAGTAGGACCCACAAAGGGATTACAGTCTGGTTTGGAACACTGCAAAACTCAATAAAAACACACCAATGTACTATCAAACATGGGGGAAAGCAATGGAAGGCATTACAATTACTTGCACAACAACTCCCAAATATCAAATATTTAAAAAATACAATTGTATTTTCCTCATAGTTTGTAACGGTCATGCGTATGCCAATATGAAAAGTCATGCTGCAAGATACTGAAATCTAATTAAGACACACCACCTCATTAAATTGCAACCAAAATACATGCAAATTGTTGACACATTCTCACACACAGAGGGTATAATGTGCACTCTAAAAATACAAAGATCATCTGATATTCATCTCACTCATCATATCTACATTGGTAAAACAAATAGTGGACAAATTACTGCCACATGGCATACAGTATACCAGGAGAACATTTTATTTATGGTTGTTCAGTCCCTCTGTTGTGTCCTACTCTATGTTACCCTATAGACTACAGCACACTTACTAGTGTCTCTGTCTATGCTTATCAACAAGGATTGCATGACAAAGATACTGGAGTGTGTTGCCATTTCCTTCTCTAGTGGGCTGTGATGTGTCTGCCTCTCTGCAATGACCTGCCCACCTACAGTGGCCTTACATGGTATAGCTGACAGTTTCATCGAGGTAAAGAAGCCCCTTTACCACCACCACTTAGCAATCCTGAAGGGGACCAGGGGAACATTTGCCACAATAATCTACTCTAACCCATTAGGAAAGGCTGCAAACACACATAGAGGCTGTGCAGAGGCATGAAGATCGACAGCTAACTCACCTCCATCTCTGCTATGCCCATCCAGGAAAGTCAAATGACATTGCTGGTGACCATGTTCCAAGATGTATACCCATTATCATTTGGTGACCTCCCATTAAGTGTTTTGCTATCATTAATTCACATTATCACCTGTCATATTCCTATCAGGCCTTCAGGGGAATGTTGATACTCCACAGTATCACAAATTGGACTTTGCATGTGTATTAACCCTTTATTATTATATATTATATATATATATATTATATGATAACTCATGATATTAATACTATTATTACTGTAATTATTGTTGTACATGTATTAACCCATTGCATAGTAACTAGGGTTCATATTTTACTGATATAGGAATGTGACACAGATGGGATGTATGTGGATGTCCCAAAACCCAACCATTGAAAACACCATGACACGGTTAGAATGGTATAACAAAGCTTTATTTCATACACAGAGCACAATCAGAAATGGACAAGACTATGCATTAATATCATGGGTGTAGTGTGGGCGAATCCTGAGAGAGCAGGAGGCTAATGTTGGGAAAAAGGGGATGCTTAAAGCGAGTAATGTCATAGTCTAGAATAAGCATGATGCATAGCACCTACCAGGGTCATATGTGGTCACTACACCACTGCAACCGGAATCATTAATGTGCATAGCACTTACAACCTGTCTATATCTGCTCAATTAAACAGATGCTTAAAACTCTGGACTGTGTAATCCAATCCAGCTTCACACATACAGTGTGTTTACAAAACAAAAATCTAAACAAAAGTGGTAGAAAAAAAAAGGCAGAGTAGGATAGAAAATAAAAGAAACATGCATGTACAGTACAGTGCTAAATACTGTAACAATATACCAACTCACCTGATTCCCATCTGCAACCATTACTTGCCATTAGCTAGTTCCCAGGACAACTCACTGCTCATGACCATTAATAATGATGTGTCATCTCACAATAAATGCTTAGCTGTGACCAGTGTCGGTGGTCAAGGTGTACTATCACCTTCACAATATGATCTTGTTCATCAACATTGACATCACATTCTTCAGCTGTACAGGTGACAAAAAACAAAGTTAGAGGTCAATCAAAGAACGAACTACCCTTAATAGGTTAGTTCTATGGACATGATAATCCACTCTGAGAGCACCTCTTTAGCTCACTTGTACCCTTCACAGGGAGAAATATCCCGTAGTATATCAGTCTGGTCTCACTCAAAAGAGTGACCCGGCCCTGAAATACCAGGCAATTCTTCCCTGAACAGGAGAAACAGCATACAGGAGTTAGCACATGTTAAAGGATACTCAGGATATCAGCAATAGGGCAAAATACCCATTAATATGGATGACACAAAGGTCAGCAGCACGATTCAATATTACTTAAATCAGACCCACAATTCTCAGATTGATATTGAGGTCAGGATCACATGCTCCACTAGTGCATAAATTAATGCTGGCTTCCATTAACATGCCATTGTGAGACTTTGCAAGTCCTCCACAATAGCGGAATTAGTTTACATTTAAGCTAACAACAATCATGTCTGAGATATCTGGCTATATGGTAGCTTTAAAATTGTGGGTGCAACATATTAAGGGGGGCTGTCATTAAAGGAATGTCTACCTGAGAGGCACTGGGAAAACCTTATGCTTCATACATTTCCTCCACAATGCTTGCAGATGCAGAAGATGCATTCATAGACCTGAATTGTACCTAAAACAAAACAAAAACATAACACCTACAAAATAAGGACTTAAAAAAAATAGGGACTGCAGAATCTCTTCTCAACAGCATTCCTCAGTGACCATCAATTGCTGAAATTTTACACACAACCTCAGAGAAGAGGATCATGGACCTTGTGATGGGAGGTAGCCATGTCCATACAAATTATCACCATCACATAGGCCAGGATCCAAAACTCTGTAGCCCGGCTAGATTATTTTAACATTTGGACCAATACCTTGTCACTGAGGAGTGCTGTTGACAAGGCACAAACATATGCGCATCCCCAATCCCCCATGGCCGGCCGTCATCTCCTTTGTGTTGGTGCCGGGGGCATCCCCCCAGGAGGCAGCGGCAACAGCAGTGGTAGTGATGCTGGTGTCCTTTGTGGAGGAATGGGGGGAAAAGTGGCCGGGCTGCGGGTGGGTGGGGGGCCTCCAGGGTGAAGGTGGCGGGGCTGGGGACCAGAGTGCTGCACAAGGCGTCAGGAGTCAAGTGTTGAAATGTGCTCTGGTCCGCCTCGATCCGGAGCAGCCGGGCTAGGTATGATTCTGTCATTAGATGGTGTCTCCTATGCTCCTTATTGCGCCTGGCCTGGCTGCGCATTATTTCCGCATGATTGGCGGCGATGCTGGCCTAGATTCCATGGAGACACTCCACCTGCTGGCGCATGAGGACCAGCAGCCTAGCTTGGTGTTGGGGATGGAGGTCCCTGGGGTATGGCCTGTTGAGGAGGTGGCGGTGGTGGTGGCCCAGTGGGGAGGGTCTGGGGCCCGACTGGAGCCTCGCTCCATGGGGGTGGTGGTGTCATTGATGAGCCTAGCACTGCTTATGGGAGGAGGAGATGGGGTCTCCAACAGGAGGGCCCTGGTGACAAGCTTAGTCTCTTGACTACTGTACGGGCCACTCATTGCAGGGTTGGTTAACCTGCAAGTTTAGTGCTTGGGAAAGCCATGTGTCTCTTTCCAGCATTTCCCCCTGTCCCTTCCCTGTGTCTTTCTCCTCTGTGTGTGTGCTGAATGTTTGCATGGCGTGCTGTGACTGCCGTGAGTCCTGCGAGCCTGTCGTTTGTGTAAGTGTTAATCTTAAGCGTTGTGTATTTTGTACATTTTACAAGCCTGGCGTTGCTGAGCCTTGTTTTCATGCTGTTTCTGAAAATGTGCGTTTTTTTGTCCGCCTTTTTTTTCATCGCTTAGGCAATTTTGGAGTGACGAAAAATGCCAAATATGGGTGTCATTTACTTGCAACCTCACTCCCAGGCTTGATGTGTCTCCCCCTGTGCTGTGTGTGTTTCAAATGTTTTGTACATGTTTATTTTTGTTTTGGTGGGGTTTCAGAGTTACAGGCTTGAACAGTGCTGCACCGCTGCTTTACGATGCTCGCATGTGTAACAGCACCAATGGCTGCAATGAGCTCCTTCAACGCTCATTGCAGCCTAAGTGCTGCGCGGCTGCTTCACCTAGCTTAACGAGGCTCGCATGTGTGACGGCGGCACTGGCTCCACTCGCTTTGCGAGGCTCACGGTTGCGCCCTCGCTTGATGAGGGAGCGCAACTGCGTTACCAACATTACAAACAGCGCAAAGATCCACAGCTGTGCCACAACAGGCACAATTGAAGCAAGAAGAATAAGCATTGATAAGGAACCCTCCCTCACTTTCAACCTCAGGAGCCTCCCCAAACTTCCTGTGAATGCTGATGATCTGTATCCTGGATGTTTTGTTGCTTGCAAGTATGAGCATTTGTGGTACTTTGGAATTATATTGGAGATTAATCAAGACGAGGGAGATGCTTTTGTACAACTTCTTCACCCAAATGGACCTTCACCTTCATTCTGCTGGCCTAGCTGTGACAATCCTTGTGCAATACCATTTCCTCATATGCTTGGTATTGTACAACCCCCACAGACAATAACTGGCAGAAGATACTTATTTCCCAATGAGCAGATGGCGTTTTGGAAGAAAAAATGGAAAACTTACAGGCGATACTGTAGCTACAGCAAAGAAACTGAGGACCATTAAACTTGTAAGGTAATCAACTGTGATTATAGCATAGTCTGTGGTAATTTCTTACTTTAGTTTAATTGTTGTCCTTATTGTTATTAATGTATCTGCTGTCATACAACTGAGTCCTTGTGAATTACGCCTCAATATATTTAAAATAAATTTTAAAAAGTCTCCATGCATCCATTATTTCAAGATGGCACGGAAACAACATTCTTTTTTTTTCTTTTGTAAGATAGACATGTCTTTGTATGCAATAATATTCTTAAGAACAAATTGGGGATCATGTAATGTTGCAGAATTTAATAAAATGCATAATTTTAAATTATTTTAATATTTTTCTTGCTAGATCTTATTACCTTACTTGTCAGCATTTAAAGTTTCTGACCATTTTTTTGTTGTTGATTTTATTGATAGTCAATTTTCATAATTTTAAATAACCCAAAACTAAAAACAAGTGTGCACTTTCGAAAAAAAAACTATAATAACCAATATTATGTTACATTTTAAGATGAACAACTTTGTTTCATTCATTTTTTCTATTACAGCTACGGATTGTAGGAAATTTGTACAAAATGGCTACCCAGTATCCATTTTTTTCCACAATGTCCAAAACAGATAAACTTTTCATTATAAAAAAACAAGAAATGTCATTCTTTGTCAAGAAAGAGCATGTCTTTGCAATCATTTTCAGCATCAAAACATTTTGGTTCCATTGTGCCTACACGCTGAAAAGTCAGGTTTTCGAAACTTCGTTTTTTACCAAAAAATCTACACTATAAGTACATTTATAAAAAATTTAGGCATTTATTAAAGTGCTGATTTTTCTGAAATCCTCATCATTTTATTGAGCTCTGTGTAAAATGTCAAAGACATCTGATCATTGGTTTTGGAGAAAAAAAATAAAATGAACGCATAGGTATCTTGTGCTGAGGATCTCCAGAGGAACAGACAGCGCAGATTTAATGAAACTTTGAAGTGCTATAAAATTAAAACCGTTTAAGATCGAGGGAAAACATGTAATGGGGTTTCTTTCAACCACAAGGGAAGGGTGTACACCAAGTTTCATCAAAATCCGAGTCAGAGGGTGACAGGACCTCGTTGAATTGACGTGGAATGACCCCCAGGTTATACAAGAGCCTATTAGAAATGAAGCTATCTTGGATTTTGTCATCACAAATAATATAGATATGGTATCAAATGTTGAAATAGGGCAACCTTTGGGAAACAGTGATCACAACACAGTCTCATTTGAGATTAAATTTAAAAAACAAAACTGTAAGGGGCCAATAAAAACTCTTAATTTTAAAAGGGCAGCTTTGAATTGTGTAAGGTCATCAATACAAAGTATAGACTGGGACAGAGAACTGGCAGGTAAAGATATTGAACATAAATGGACAACATTTAAATCCTTACTAAACATACATACATCCAACGTGGCTTAACGATGATTTAAAGATCAAGATACAGAGTAAAAAACAGGCATTTCAAGAGGGGACAGACTGCTTTACGTGAGTACACGGAAACTAACATGGCTTGCAACAGGGCTATTAGACTGGCTAAAATAAAAAATGAACAATTAGACTATTGTGCAAACTAAGGGATGCAGGAATTGCAGTAAATTTATGCACCTGAATTGAGAGCTGGCAAAAAGACAGGAAGCAAAGGGTTGTTGTAAATGGAACATACTGAGAGTGGACTAATGTGGTAAGTGGGGTTCCTCAGGGTTCAGTATTAGGTCCTCTCCTTTTTAACATAGTTATTAACGACTTAGAAGTAGGACTGGAAAGTATTGTCTCCATTTTTGCTGATGACACTGAGGTTAGAAGTAAAAAGATTCAACCTCAAGAAAGAAAAGGGTTCTTCACGGTAAGGGTGGTTAATCTGTAGCAAGGGAGGTGGTGACAGCAGATGCAATAGATAACTTTAAAAAGGGATTGGATATATATATTTTTTAAAGGGCATTCAGGGTTATCCTGGTTAATTAGAGGGATAGTATTGATCCAGGGAGGAATCAGGTCGCCAGTATCTGGGATCAGGAAGGAATTATTTTTTTCCCTTTAGAGACAATTGGCAAAGTTTCAATTGGTTTTTTTTTTCTGTTTGCCTTCCTCTGGATCAATCAACAATTAATCTGCATATTGCGGATCAGAGAGATCTTAAAAGGTTTAACTTGATGAGCTAAAAGTCTTTCCTCCTCAATTACTATATAACTATGTAACTATATATACCCTATTACATCAATCTGCACTAGAGAGAATAAACAGATGCCTCTACAATTTATAGACAAGTGCTTAATGTGCGGAAAAATAATTTAGACATGCTACTTTCAGCCTAATGTTTTAGAGTGTTTTTTGGCATTTATAAATAGAACTAAATGAGTATCAACTTATACTGCAGAATAACTGATAGTTATTCTACTTATATTTTAGAAAAACTAAATTCATCTTAGTACTTTATGGTGTCTATTCCATTGATTCTGTAAGCAACAATCCGAATGAAGTTCACTCGCAAAACACTACCGAGCTATCGCATCAGACACGTAAACAAAATTCCTGAGAAAATGGCCTCAATATCATAAGCACCGAGCGGCTACCCCATAACTACAGGTACACCCTGCTTAACGCTACCCCATTAAGCATTGATTCACTATAGTGCTCTGTCGCTTTCTAATTCCCTGTTTAGTGCTAAATCTCGTGATATCACACAAATCAAATTTTTCCTTTTAAATCTCCACTTGATGCTGTAATATTCTCCATAGAACTCTCTCTTTGTGCTATGGCATTCAAATTCCTTGTTAATCGCTGTTTCACATAGCGCTCCTGCATGCAGAAACGCATATGAATCGCTAAACGGGGTATTCCTGTATTCTCAAAACCGCTATCGCATGCGTCCCAGAATGCTCTTGGAAATTTACCTGAAAGTCTCTCAGAGAGTTCAAAAGTTTCAAAAAGCCTCCAGATACCTTCAATCAGCTATAAAGGCAGGAAAAAGCTTCCAATGATGCCTGGGTTGCTAAAATCCAACACTATTAAGGAACTTACTATCAGAATAGGGGAGAATAGAACCCTCTGATTGGTTAAAGGCTAATCAATTTGAATGCACAGATTTTAGTCGGTGCATTTGGATTGGTTAAATTCTTAACCAATCTGAAAATGAGTGCTAGCCTTCTCTGACTGGCTACTGAGTAACCAAAAAGAGTTCCTATATTTAAATATTTGATTGTGATTGACTACAATATGATTGACCCATATTTTATCCAATTAGAAGCCATAAAATGATTATATAAAGCAAAGGTGTGGTCTGTTAGTCGGTAGAGAAGCTCCGTTGTTTACTATTTTTTTTTTTTTAGAGCAGCCCGTTTTATTTAGGTGGAGGCTATTTCCGTGAGCTGAAGATAAAGATCAAGGGACTATATCAAAGTTTGAGCACCCCTATGGGCTTTATGGACCAACTATTGCAATGTACAAAAACTTGGGGTGGGGAGCCCAGGGATACCTGAGCTCCTAGGTGGCAGCCATGTATTAATAGGGTGCCAGGTGACACCTGGGCTCATGGGGATGGGGGGTATTAAGTGGGGGATGCTCAGGCTAATAGGCAGTAACGGGTCATAGGTGGAGTGGTCATAAACCCCCTTGCTGTTTTCTCCATTTTTAATACAGACATTTACATAAATAGGTTGATAGATATTGCTTGCATTCTAGTTTTTCTACCACTAAAAACTTCTGCATCCGGAGTCATATATATTCGAGAGTGAAACACTGCAGGACTGATATAGCACATGCTTAACTAGCTTCCCAACTCCATGTGGGGATTTTATTAGATTTTACAAGTGGCATAGAATGAATTCCTCGATCAGTATACAAATTTAGTTTGGGGGCATATTTTTGTAGTCCAGAGAAATTGGGGGCTGTGTTTAAGATAATAATTTAAAAAAATCGGTATCCAAATATGGTATATAAATGAATATATTACTATGCAGAATGAAATACTTGAATACATGGGAGTTTATATATAACTAGGAAATTGCCTGTTAAAAATGACAGTTGTAAAATTGTAAGCCTGGCAATGCTGTTTGCCACACAATGAGAGGCTATGGGCCCTCTGAGAACCTTTGTCACTCATCGCGAGTCGCAACTTTCCTGCTTTGCAATGATCACCATCGGCGCTCATTGCAAGCCTCTCACCCTGTGTACTTTATAGGCATCGCAGTTGAGTGTTACTGTCTTGGGTTGTGTTACTGCCTTGGGTAAGTGTTACTGGCTTGTGTTAAGTGTTACTGGCTTGCATTAAGGGCTACTGCTTAGGACTCATTTTTACGTCATACGGGCTAGTTTTACGTCCTTCTGCCTCGTTTTCGTCGTGTTGCGTTTTATCAGCAGCCATTTTTTTTGTTGCTTAATCGGTTTTTGATCACTCACAGGCTCCCTGTCTCTCTCACTGTGCTGTGTGTGTAAGTTCATTTGAGGCATATTTTTTTTTTTTCTAGGTTCTTACAGTTCAGTGATTCAGCGCTCATTGCAGCCTAAGTCAGCTAAGTCCTGCGGCCCTCGCAATGAGCGGCCCTCACTAAGTACCACGGACCTCGCGATGAGTGCCTGGGGGCGTTCATCGCAAGCCCTGCAATGAGCGCCTTCAGAGCTCATTGCAGCCTAAGTTGGCTAAGTCCCGCGGCCCTTGCGGTGAGCACCTGTGACGCTTGTCGCGAGGCCTGCCTCTGGCGCTCATTGCAGCCAAAGACCTGCGTGTTTCAACTGCTCACCTCACTTCTCAAGGCTTGCAATCCCATGCGGTTTTGCGAGGCTCGCAGTTGCGACCCTCGCAACGTTCTTGGTCAACAACAATTTTAGTGATGTCCCTAATGTTAAAAATGACAAAAGCGATTTTTTTATATTGTATTAAAATTGCTGCAAGAATTTCTCACTGGAATTCAAGCTTAAAATGTTACTATGGTGTTAATTTTGTTAGAAAATGTAGACATCTCTTAAAGAAATACATATAATTCACATTAAATAATAATAGATAGTATCAATCTATTATTTAAAGATTGAGTGTAAGCATTTTGTGAAATTGAAATGTGCAAGCTTTAGCAAATATGCCATCTTTTGCAAAAACAGAATTTAAAAACACATTTCCCTCAGTCATGACCACTATTGCAGTCCTCCTCCATCTCCTTCCTTGACTTGGACACTATTATTCCGGTAACACACAGTTCATCATAGATTGCATTAATTATGTAGGCCAGGTTATGCTAGTAGGACAAAGATGCTATGGCTGCAAATCCATTTTATCTGCTTTTCCAAAGTGAGCATGCTCCAGGTTAGCTGACCTGTATAATTAATGCAAACTTTGTTGTAGTATTTGTCTTCTGGTCAGTGGTGCTCAGGTCAGGATAAAGAGAGAGCAGAGCAGTGGCCATTCTTGAAGTGAATCAATTTTATATATGTAATATACTTTCTGGCCAAAGCCTTTATTTGCTGCTGTTTTAACACACATTCCTAATATTATTCAATGATTAAACTAAAAAATAGATTTAATTTGAAAAATGCTTACACTGGCCCTTTAAGTAAAACTAAAGGATAAATGAAATCAGGGTAAGAATACAAAAAGGGAGACAAAGCAACTATGAAATATTTTACAAGCATACTATTCAATAGTTTTAGTTAAATAGAAATAACGATATTAAATATATAAAAATTCTAAAAAAGAAATATATATATATATATATATATATATATATATATATATATACATATTGTGTTTCATAATATAAATAAGTTGACTCATTTCTTAAGCAATGCACTATTTCTCTCTCTATATACATATTATAAAGTGCATTTAATATGTTTATTGCTTGCAGATGTATTGACCATCTGGCAGACAAATGGTGAAGAAGCATAATAATAATAATTGTGCTTGTTTGTGACAAAGAGATCACATTATTAACCAAACTCCCCTCATACCTTCTCCTCCATCCTCCCTTCTATTTAGCAGCCAATCGCAGACTGTAAACTGTCAGGAAGATAAGATGGAAACCTTCTATGTACAAACACTTTGTTCAAAAATTAAGATTTTCTCTAAAAATTGTTGTATGTTGATCATGATTTAGGGAGCTAATAAAGTTATTAGTGTGTTACATTATTCAAAAAAAGGTGAGGATTTTCTAAAATACGGTAGTCATTTAATGGAAATATGTTTCTTTAGGAAATGCTAGCACTTTAGAAATGAAGAAAATATTTATATTAATAGCTGTACCTCCTATTCTAGGCTGCTCTTCTGCAATGTGCTAACAATCATTCCATAGCTCCCATAAGAATTGAACCGACTGAAGTTCACTACTGAGCTATCAAATCATACATGTAAATTTAAATTCCGAGAAATGCCATCCGAGTGATTGACATATCCCTAATATCCTAAGCTCGGAGTATCTGTCCCATAAATCTTTTAAAAATCAATATAATATGCCTCCTGTAGTGATATCCAATCTCGCTGAAGTTTATGAAGTTTACTCTGAAGTCTTTCTTAGTGCCCAATTTTTTTTTTAAAAGTCAGAATTATGTCTTTAAGAAACATTGATGCTTCACATCCATCACTATCTTCTTGGAGGCAGGGAATCTCCAGTATCCCCTCCTCAATAATCAATACCCTCTCTGAGACTGGATATCCCCTGGCAGCCCCCCTTCATACCCTTATGGACTCCCATGACACAAAACATTGCATTGTTACCAAGGTGGCCCCTATGGACCCCCATTATACCTAATATTAACCCCTTTATCATGGGTTAAGACCCCATGGTCCCAGCTTAGTATATCATGGGGTCTGTTAAGATCCCCATGGTATAGGGGTTAATATTAGGAGATACAGGGAAAGGAATCCATTGGTAAAAGAGGTCTAAAAAATGAAGAGAAGTATTTAGAAGTTACTATGCCTGGGTAATTATTTGCTATTATCATAGATATAGTTGTCAGTGTTTGGGACGTCTGCAATGTTGGTAACACACTTGCTAAGTGAGGCTGCAATGAGCGCCGGCGTGCAGTTGAGGCACGTGGTACTTAGGCTGTAATGAGCGCCAGTTGAGGCACGCTGGACTCCGCTGAAAAAAGTAGCACTTTGCCGCTGCCCGCAAGGTAGATCAAGTGCGTAACTCAAAAAAACTGAAAAACAAGCAAAACAGTGATAATAATAAAAAAAAACACTCACACACAGTGCAGAGGGAGAGCCAGGAAGCCTGGGAGTGAGGTTGCAAGAGAATTTGAGCCATATTTGCTGTTTTTCGGCAATCAGAATTCGGCTAAGCGAGGAAAAAAATGGCTAAAAATCTGAAACAGGATGGAAATGAGGCTGAGCAAAGCCAGGCAAGCAGGACTTAGAAAATACACAACGGCAAAGACAGTAACACTTACACAAACAACGCCAGGCACGCGGGACTTTGAAAATAAAACCAACTCCAGTCAGTGTGTGCCATGCAAAGATTCAGCAGACACACAGAGGAGTAAGACACAGGGAAGGGACAGAGGGAGATGGTGGAAAGAGACACATGGCATTTCCAAGCACAAAACCTGCAGGATAACTATCCCTGCAATGAGCGGCCTCTACAGTAGGCGGGAAGAAAGACTCGGTGCTCATTGCGAGCCACGCAATGAGCGGCAAAGGCGTTCATTGCAGGTCTCGCTATGAGCACCGGGAGCGAGAGAGGCTTGCAATGAGCGCTGAAGGTGATCATTGCAAAGCAGGAAAATTGAAGTACATGGGGGTAGAGGCTCGAAAGAGCGCCAGAGGCGCTCAGCGCTGGGCTCGCGATGAGCGCCGAAGGTGCTCAAGCAGCAAAAGCCTCACATTGTATGGCAAACAGCATTGCCAGCCTTAGAATTTTATTCCCGTCATTTTTGACGGGCAATTTCCTAGTTAGACATATATTGAACTGAACTATAAATGAAGAGGGGCTTCATAGTTATGGGCCAAGAGCACTGAATTGGAAATATGACAAGCGTCTCAGGCTCTAGACACTAGCAGAGTCTTGACTGTCAGTAACGGTTGATAGGCCACAAGAGCAAGCACAGATATATATATTAGAATAATAATAAGACTCAAACACTTAAAAGCCACTGTGACTATTATTATGTAACCATGTTGGCATGATCTTTTTTTTCTTATCACGTCCACAGTGAGAGATAATTAATCTCGTGAGATACAGCCATTACCAGAGAGGGAGGATCTTTTTGTGTAATTTATGCTTTAAATACCAAGCTTTTAAGCTCATTATGCTTCTTTCCCTCAATATCACATATATAGTTGTGAGCGTACGGGCCGTTGCTCACGCTCCATCACAGCAACTGAGGCCCTTGCCCGCAGCGTCTGGCTCGTTGCTCACGCTTGCGGGCTCGCGTAGCGAGCCCGCGGCCCTCGCGTAGCAAGGGCCTCAGTTGTTGGGATGGAGCAGCCACCTCCTCCCCACAATGCCCCGAGCAGGGCCGCCCAGTCCCCGGTTCCGGTTCCGCTTTAGATCCCCCAGTCTTGGCTCTAGATCCCTCTCCTCACCCCCTGCACAGTGTGAGTTGTATCGCGTCTCCTGTAGGACACTGCTGCTGTCATGATGGCCAGTGCTGTGGTGGGACTATGCCTGGAGAGGAGGCTGTGCCAGTGTGGATGCTGTGCCCCGGGGGGTGTTAGGACACTGATCATGCAGCAGCCCCACCGCACAGAGATTCCAGGGGCAGACTCTACTGGTGAGTGTGCCCAGCAATGCATGGGCTAAGGCACTGAGAGGGTTAACCCCTGCACTGCTATGTGGGCCTGTTGAGGGTCAGGTAGCAGTAGATGGGGTATCCTATAGGCGGCTGGGGTGATATATATGGAGATATAGAGGTCTGCACATATTGCATGTGAAATAACCTATTAATATTAGAATGTTATCATATAGGTTGGAATGGATCTTACTATATGATTGTATCAACTGTATAACATGGAAATGCCTGCACCTATAGGATTCAGTTATATACTCTGCCTCTGATCTTACCATGTGTGCTTATAGGATTCTATGTATCTGAACTTACCATATGTTCTGCACATGATCTTTTTAAAAGTATTTTATATAACATAAATAGTGACCTCCATATCATGCTGCTATATGCCCCATAGATGTGTTTACCATATGTGCTGTCTGGCATTGTACTATATACACTAATGATGTTAGTTAATGCACTGTATATATTCTTACTATAAGCACTGTGTTTGAACCTAATTTATGCGCAGTATGGGACATTACTATGTGCATTATACCTTACCATATGTGCTGTATGACATCTTACCGAAGGAGCTCCTTGCCAGCAACTGCGACCCTCCCAAAATTTACGTTATAACGCAAACAACACGACACACCAACTGCGACCCTCGCAAACAACATACGAGATACGTCTTACTACCTCGCAATAATCGGCCGCAACTCGCGAACATGAAAAAAAAACAAACACAATAAATACACACAGCACATACATAAAAAGGTTACTGACAGCAAGAGGGAGCATCCAAGACCTCAAAAAACCTACTTACACCTTCATTTAACTCAAAATAAAAGAGTTTAGGCACTAAAAAATTCTGTAAGCGACAGAAAAAATGGCCGCCAAACAAAACGAAAACGAGGCTACAGCAGTCTAAACACGCAAAACGCCACAAGAAACACGCAAAATACCACAAAACACCTACGGATATTCCGCTACAGACGCATACCACACATTACTCGCCATTTTATAACAATGCGGAAGTTCACAACTACGCTAACGGTTTTGTCTCGCGCACGCACAGTATTACACTTCACACATTCAGGACGCTTACACAGCAGCTCCACAGCACTAATGCTGCAGTAACATCAAAATAGATGGCAGGTCTTCAACACAATGCTTCAAAATAGGTAAAGTATATTAATTTATTAATCTATTAGTTATTTTATTATTATACACCAAATAGCATTAGCTCACTAACAATTTCATTGCCATCATTTTTTGAAGGGCAATTCGCTAGTATTCAATAATAGCCAACTGTAATTCTATTTATTTATATATGTACTTTTCTTTTGGACGATAACTGGGACCTTTGCTCTGTCACGTTAATGTTGTTAGTTGGTTACAAACATCCCAAACATATGAAGTTTTTCATAATCTATTTTAGTTAATTAAAAAAAATACATTGTGAGTATCATAGAAAAGATCTTTATTTATATAATAACTAAAAACATCACTAATTGAACCATTGAGAAGTATAACTGCTATTGATAATTTATTATTTTTGTAACTATTCACCTTCACATGCTAGCACTGTAAAACAAATATGAATTTCTCCAAGTATAATACAAGTTATATTTAGCAAACTTTTTCAGTATTTAAGTATTGCAGATAATATAGATTGTGTAAATAGGCAAACTAAGCAGCTGCAAAAGGTACTTCACTTACAGGGACCGTTGCATCTATCAATCCCCGCTGTTTCTATAGACTGGTAGCAGTGACTTTGTTGAACTGTGTTTTATTTCATTAATGTTATGTTTGTGTGTGGATGTTACCACATGTGCAAGGCATGAATGGATGCTTGAGGAATATGTACAGAGTCTAGTTCTTCATAAAAGGATAAACTAAAATGTGGGCTTCATTAGGCCTATAAAGTTCCACTGTAATCCCCTAACAGTAGAAGCTATTTGTTTTAATTGTGCATTGATACAATATCATATTTACAGATTTATAACAGCACTATTCAATATTTAATTCACTTTCAAAAATTATGAGTCTCCAGTTGAGTTGTTTGTCTCCATTATTATAAGTTGGAAGGGAAAGTTGGCTGAGTGACAGATATCTCAGCCAAACTTCTTCTAAATTAAGAAAATCTGCTTAGATAGAGACCATACATTTATAGGCTAGCCCTACAGCAAAAGTGTTTTGCCAAAGAAAACCAATTTAACACAGTAATTCTTTATATAGTTTATATAAATGTAGGTCTTTTTATACATTTATATAAACTTGTATAGTTCATATAAATGTATGTCTGAAAATTTAGCACTGCTTTCAGAGAGAAAGGCAAGATCTGAATTTGAACGTTGAAAGTAAGTGTATTGAATATTGCTTTTTTTTTTTAAATCACTTAATATCAATTTTCTCCTTCTGGATTGCTACCTTGTCTTGGCGAAGGGACTTGTGAACTTCAATAAAGCTGTGAGCAAAACAATTTAAGGTCAGCCAAGATGGGCAGGTTATAGCAGAGAGGTCATACAACCCACTCCAGTACCTTTACCAAGAAAACCTAATGCATAAGCACTTATAGATTTGCCTGGCATGCTGCAGTCCATTGGGTGACAGAGAGTCAGAAATGACTGAATGACTAAACAACAACAATATGAACTATATAAATGAACAGTGACTATTTGAAACATGTAGCTCCTGTTATTAGGGCATTGTACCATTCCTTAAAATGGTGTCAATGTCTACTGGTTTGATCCATTTTCATTGGACATCTTAATCCACTGTATCAACAGGGATGGGTTATAGACTTTGCCTGAAAATAAACATAATTGAACCGACTTATTATAAAATTACAGTCAGTTTATTAAATGTCAATTTGGTATTTAGTGTGAACTGTAATCTTGTTTACTTCTAGGTATTAAATACATCTCTGTGTGTTTGAACTGCAGCTACATTTAATGATTAGTTGGAAAGCTTTTAACACAGGACACATGATGCATGTAAATAGGCTTCTAGATTAATGCATTTATTGTCTTTTAGCAAACAGAGTGAAAACTAATTGCATTTATTGTCTTGTAAGAATGTGTGCATTAAATCCAATAATGAGATATGTGGACAGGAGGGTGCAGCCCTGCGAGCCTCTGTCTGGTCTGATGAAAATGAGCTAAATCATTTAAAGCTGGTCAAGGAGGTTGTAATGAATATAAATAGATTACTCAAGCGCCATAACTCACTCCTCACAAGATAACTCTTCCAATATATATCCCACTTTTAAGAAAAACAAACACCTTTGTAAATATGTGCATGATGGAATCTAAATATCGTACCATTTCAAATTGTTATAAAAATATACATTTATATACAGAAAATTGTAAAACGAATAGATTATTAAAATATTAGCAAGAGCTTGACCTAGCTTGGAACGCCATAACTAAGCTTTTCAGGTTATGATGAACTATTTAAAATATGCTAATTTGAGAGAAATCCAGTTTAAACTTGTTCAAAGGTGGTATATAGCTGACAACACTTGCCAAAATAGATCCAAAAAAATATTCAGAATTGTTGGAGAGATGTATAGAAAAGGGCTCTCGTGACTATATGTTAAGGGCATGTATAAAAATGCAACCTTTTTGGTTGATGTTTATTGATAAAAGTTATGATATTTCTAAGGTTCACGTAATACCTACACCAGCTTTGGTGTTGCTTCCCGTCTTCCCAGATAAAATTAGCTTGCATGTTAAATCATTAATATAGTTGTCGTACTGCGGGATTGTGTGTAACACTCGCAAACTGCAAGTTTTGCATGCGCACTATGCACAAATTGCAAGTTGAATCGCAAATTGAGACTTCAAGTACATGGCAGAAAAGCCAGAATCGTAAATCATGCTTCTTTGAAAAATTGCAATACTTACAGAGCGATTAAAATTGCCCAAGCCTGGAAGTACATGGCAGAAAAACAAAATAAATCATGCTTCTATATGTAGCATGTCAGGGCCTGATCATGATCAATTAAGCAAGACCCGTAACTTACTGCTTAGACAGAGCCAAACCCTTAACTTGCTGCTAAGTACGATTTGCGATCGGACTCGCAATCCAGAAATGTGAGGAGAGGGAGGGAGAGAGAAGGATAGGGAGGAGGAGAGAAAGAGAGTGAGAAGGAGACGGAGAGAGAAGGAGAGGGAGAGAGAGGAGGGAGAGAGAGAGAGGGATGAGAGAGAGGGATGGAAGGAGAGAGAAGGAGTGAGAGAGAGAAGTGGGGAGGGGGAGAAGGAAGGATAGAGAGAGGAAGGGATTGAGAGGAAGGGAGAGAGAGAAGGAGGGAGAGAGAGAGAGAGAAGAAGAAGGGAGACCGAGAGAAAAGGAGAGAGAGAGAGTGCACAGAGAGAGAGAGAGAGGGCGCACAGAGAGAGACAGGGTACACAGTGAGAGGGCGCACAAACAGACAAAAGACACTATTTTTAACACAATATTATACCGGGCAAATTACTAGTTTATCACAGTACTTAGTACTTGATTGGAAAAAATACAATCCCCTGTTGACATGAAATAAAATAATTGGTAGATTGTAACTATAATATAGAAAAGGACTTTTTATAATGGAATAAACATAAAAACTGGTCAGAAATGGAAGATGTGGAAACCACATATATATTTAAGTTGGTAATTGTGGCTATAACATCTTGCTCGACCTTATTTTAAATATGCTTATGTACATATCGGTCTCGTGTTTTTATATGTAAATGGCGGGCCCTGTCTATGAGCTTGCTTACCACCCAACCTCCAGTGCACGTCTCTGTGATATAACATTTCTGCTCTTCACCTTATGTAAAACACTCAACATCAATTGAAGAAGCTGCAAACCTTTTTTAATTGGATGCACTTTCACCGATATATTATTACATAGTTACATAATTATATAGAATTTGAGGTTGAAAAAATAATTTTAGTCAATCAAGTTCAACCTTTTAAGATCTCCTTTTAACTGCAATATGTAAATTAATTGTTAATTGATCCAGAGGAAGGCAAACAGAAAAAAAACAAGTGAAACTTTGCCAATTGTCTCGAAAGGGAAAAAAAAAAATCCTTCATGACCCCAGATACTGGCGATCGGACTCCTAAATGGATCAATACTCTCTCTAATTATCCAGGATAACCCTGAATGCCCTTTTTACTAAAAAATATATATAACCCCTATTTAAAGTTATCTATCGAATCCGCTGTCACCGCCTCCTTTGGTAGAGAATTCCACAGATTAACCACCCTTACTGTGAAGAACTCTTTTCTTTCTTTTCTTTTCCTGTCTGATGAAAACCTCTTGGCACAAAAAAAGTTCACTTGACAAATCCTTGTATTGACCACGAATGTAACATCTAATCTTATCTCCTCTTAGACACCTCTTTTCTAAAGAAAATAAGTTTAATTTTGTTAGTCTTTCTTCATAACTTAGCCCCTCCATTCCCCTTATTATTTTTTTTGCCCTTCTCTGTACCTTTTCCAGCTCCAAAATGTCCTTTTTATGAAGTGCACTCCATATTCCTTGCTTTCCTTATTGATTTTAAATAGTGCTAGATTTGAAAGTGTTAACTCACCTTGGCTGTTATCTACAGCTTTGCTGCATCCACTGATATATTGAATTTATGGAGAGAAATAGCTGAAAATGTCTCAGGGCTTGAAGGAAACATTAATTCACAAGCTCTCTCTAAATGTATTTATACTCTTTAGATTGTAGGTCTGCGAGTTTCAATCCTGAGCGGTGCTTTAGGGAAAGCGCTATGGACACCAGATTCCAAGCTCAAAGACAGGGCCATCCATTCATTGCAATGTGTGAATCTTGAACTTGTCATTGCCGGTAACTTAACTTATGCATAGCGCTACGGGATATGTTGGCGTGTTACAAATAAACGATAATAATAATACTCTCGGAGTTGTTGTGTGTTGAGAAACCAAAGGAAAAAGTCGAAGATACCTACAAGTAGCTTGTGATTGTTGGTCTATTCAGAATCTGCAGTCAGAAACACTGGGCATGTTGCAATGAGGAGGAATAACAATGTTGTGTAAAAACACTTCTAAGTATATGAAATATGCATATATTTTAATCTTAAGAACATTTTTTTTATTAATTAGCCTTTTTTGTTAACTTTTGAATAATGACATTGTAGTTAAAATCTTTCACTTCTTTGACGTAGCAGTAGAGTTACACTTTATAAATTATAATTTTTGGCAAAAGCTTTGATTTGCATCTGCTTATTGTTTATTTTAATTAATAGTGAACAAAAAATAGGTTTAACATGAAAATCACGTGCTGGCCCTTTAACTGGCAGGTACTCTAATCTTTGAAAGTGAATTTAAAGTACCACTGCGGTCAAATGTTTTCTGGATGGTCTTTTGTTTAACTGGACATCATAGTGAGGCAAAATGTTATTAGAACGGAATAAATTAAAAACAAAACATTTTGCAACTTTTATAAGCATTTAATATGTGCCGCAGGCTTCTAATTTTTTTGTTGTTGTTTTCTATTGATTGTTGCTTCATCACTAGTCTGCTGGGAGCACTTGCGTAATTACTGCCACTTTTCCACTTTGCATGTAACAACTTCCTGTGTATTTAAAGTCTCCTCCCACCACAGGAAGTTCAGCTACTAAAAGCAAAATGGAAGATTCCACAACATCATTAATTAATATAAAAGTAATACATTAGAGTCTGAATTAATTTTTAATGATATTCTAAAAAAATATTCTAAAAAAAACATATTTCATATTTTCAAGTGAAGGTGTTCAAAATAGTAAATTTAAAAAAAATATGATCAAAGTTGTCCTTTAATGTTGAAAACTGCTATTATAAATCATTATATAGCACTTTTATTACTGATCAATCCATGATTAAAACTTTAAACAACTGGCTCCTCGTTAGGGCAATGGTCCTAAAAACTACAGGGGTCCTATGAGCTTTACATGCAAAAATCATTAAAAATGATGACGTGTCCTGATCAGAAGTCAATAATGTCGAGGACGTTTAGCTTTATCAATTGCTGTGCGTTTAAAATAAGATTACAAAAGAGAGCAGATGATCACATCCTTTCTATGTCTAAATTTAAAATAATATTGATAGTATTTCCTGTCATTTTCTTCTCTACCATCAATTGTTCTCTTGCTCCTACAAAAGGAAGAATTGTACCTTTTGTCTTCTTAGCTCTTAGAAATCATCTATATTTTTGTAATCAAGCCTTGATTACAGGACGATTAACTATAATTAGTGAAAAGTGCTCATCTCACGTCTCTTACAAATAAATGACATTTTAACAGCTGGAAGCTTTTACAATGTAAGATTTATTCTTCTTTAAAATATAACCCTGCGGAAATTGGTGAAAACGTCCATTTCTATTCAAGGACCACAGCTATAAAGTCGTTGGAGTAATAATCGAAATATCTTGCTAAATGTATAATGATTTTCTGCTATGGAAGTTTTTTATTATATGATTAAAACTGAAAAACCAAAGACAGATGGACAAAAAATTTCATTGCTACAATATAATTTTCAAACAATTTGAGATGGATAATTAGAACTTGTATTTTCATTTAAAGGGACACAGAACTCCAGTATTTTTTATCATGAGTAAAACCTGCGGTCTTCAAAAGGCAGATTTATATCAACTTGGAGCCCTTCAGCTGCTACTCGGTGGCCCAATGGTTGGCAAAACTGATCCACTATCTATTATATAGAAACCAGCTCTATTGTGGCCTTACCATTTTTATTCCAAAATTCTAAAGCAGTTCTTAAAGTTGTGAAAAAGACTTTACAATGTACATGAGTTTGTAATATAGTTATAGGGCAGCTTCAGACCTAGACTGCCAAACATGGTCCTGGATTTCAGTATTACCTTGCTGTTTACAGGTAAAGCAATCAGAATGTCTGAGGAGTGGCTGATTCACCTGTGCACAAAGGAAACATACTAAAATCCAGGACTGTGTTCAGGACTCCAGCAGTGATGTTGTCTACCTCGGTTTTAGTAGTACTTACCATTCCTCTATCACACAAAGAGCTACTTCACTCACAGTTGGAACAGAATGCTTCCCTGAGGTAATTAAGAAACCAATCTTGTTCCTGCCACATGACTCTTGCCCTCCATAAAAAAACAATATATGCTTCAAGCTTGTTCCTGCCACATAACTCTTGTCCTCCATTAAAAACAACATATGCTTCAAGCTTTCCATGGTCAAGATCACAGCTAATGGAAGTAATTTCTCCCTCTACTTGTACCAACTCATTCACTGAGAGAGATAAAGACTTGTTAAATATCTTGAGACTCTACTCAACAGGTTTTAAGCTTGTACATATGTAGCAACATTCTGGAAATCTCTTCCACTCTCAGTCATGGGTGCTCATTTCTTGGACATTCTGAAAAAGAGACTAAGACCGGATAGTGAGCATTAATCTGATGCTAAGCTGATGTACCCAGATCCCCATGGCATTCCTAAGACTGGACTCCTGTAGATTTCACGATTGCCCTAATGCTGCATTTCGGGACTGTAGTTGGTGGTAACCACTGTTTTATACATTGGGACCCCTTTGCAACCATCTTGGATGTGCTAGTTTTTTTTAATTATAAGTGTACACTTTAAACTTTTTGTGAGTACAACTACTATTGATTTTTTTTAAATCAATACATTAAGTAAAACTCATTTTACTGCTTAAAAGAAATTCTTTAATTCCTATTTATTATTATTAACTTTTTTAGAGGACAACTGTAGTCTGGGAAAAACTTTTGATGTTTGTAAGAAATTAACAACTGTGTAAGCTGTGGACTTCCACACTCCCTGTTGACTTAGAGACTGAGGGCACCATTACAATAGGATACATTGGCAATTTACATCTCAAGTTGACACATACTCCAATGTTTCAATCCAATTCAACAAAATGTTTAGCATTACATGAAGACCACTCTGAATAGTGTAAAATTACATTTGTTGGCAAGATAGGTGTAGCTATCACATTCAAAATTCCATCCAGGCCATCCCAATTGGAGATACGAGTGCTTCATGCAAGCTCATAACTGTGCATATGCCCTTTTTTCCCTCATCAATCCTACGTGTACTCCAGACCACCCATAGAGGCATAAACATTACTCTGAGAATAAAGCAAGCATCAGATCTGACATTATAATCCCATTAACACCTCAAATGAGTCAGATGTGAGGAATCAATCAAAATTAAGGTGTCAATAACACCCACAAAACAACAAAGTCAGAGATGCTCAATCAGAAAACGTCTGGAGTTTGCTATTTCTCCTGTTCAGGGTAGAATTGCCTGGTATTTCGGCGCTGGGTCATTGCAGGCTGCAAATGCGGACCATCGCGAAGCAAGGGGCCGCATTTGCGGAGGTGGACATAAACTGCAACGAGCTGAAGCGAGTGTCTGCATTTGCGGAGGTGGAGGCTCTACGGCGCCTCAAACTCGGTAAAAAACAACCGAGAAATGCAGGACTTTGAAACAAAAAAAAGAGCTGCGGGACTTAGAAAAAAAAAAAAAAAAAAAGTCGCAGGGGATGAAAAAATCGGGTCTTATAAAAAAAAATACGACACACAGGATAATTACGAGGTTGCAAAAATACGAGGTCGAAAAAACACAGCCAGGACGTCTGAGAGTGAGGTTGCTGACAAATTAAAGTCGAATTTAAGGAGTTTCGCCACTTGAAAATCGGCTAAGCAAGACAAAAAATGGCGGCCGAAAAAAATGAAAATGAGGCTACACGACCCAGAAACACGCAAAACACCAACAAGGACGTACGGCTTTTAAAAACAAGAATTACGACCCGCGGAACTTCAAAAAAAATAATATGAGGTCGAAAAAATACGAGGTTAATGGCCGATCCGCGCACATTAAAAAACACGAAAAGCACAACAACAAAAAAATACAACATAAAACAAATATCACACATAGCTTGAGGGGACAGCCAGGACGTCTGGAACTGAGGTTGCATGCCAATTTAAGTCGCATTTAAGAAGTTTTGGGACTTGAAAATCGCCTAAGCGAGAAAAAAAATGACGGACGAAAAAAATTAAAACGAGGCTATAGGAGACAGAGCCGCGAAAATCACCAACAGGCACGTACGAGTTACACAGGAACGTAGGAGATACACAATATACCATTACAACGGACGGAAAATGCACACGAGCCAAGTAACACATAGAAAAAAAAACTGCCATTATACAACACTAACTTGCAACTAATAACATTAGGATTCTAAAATGCAGCTTTACCCGTCCGTTTGCCCTCGCGCACTATTTGCCCTCACGCAGCCTATTTACACTGCACACTTGCCACATTTCTGACACTTTTTCCTCAGATGATCAACAGTCCAACTGTACATTTTCAGATGCAGGAAAATACAAATAGATTGTTAGCTCTTCAGAATATTGATTGCTGCATATTACATATAAATAGGTAAAGTATATTAATTTATTAATTCATATTGCTTTATTAATTCCCTGTACTCACATTTTTTTGTGGTTGTACATTGTACTTATAAATCTGTCTTCGCAATAAGCGCCAAAGGTGAAAGTGGCAAAGCAGGACACTTGAAGTACACAAGGGGAGAGGCTCGCAATGAGCACCGAAGGTCCACAGAGGAGCACAAGCCTTACATTGTGTGATAAACAGCATTGCCATGCCTTACAATTGTATTGCCTTCATTTTTGACAGGTAAGTCGCATGTTTATATATAATCATGGAAGTCTATATAGACTTCCATGGCATCTAAATGTTAACCTTGTGCAATGGAGTACCTAAAAGCATGTCCGTGCCACCTAAAAATGTCCTCACTATTCATAACTCGCTCTTGTAGGACTCTATATTAACCCCTATGAAGGCATCTAACTATCAACCTAGCCATGTTGGCATATAGTTTTATATTAGAAGCCATGGAGGTCCTGCATGGCACTTACACTGAGCCCCAATCAGATTCCCAATAAAACAGACCTTATCAGTCTGGGCATTCTGATTGGTTTAAACAATTTTCCCATTCAAAAATGAGCAGGACACATCGAATACTCAAACTTGACACATATTTCAGCCAATCAGAAGTCGCAAAAATAGCATTTGAGCTGCAAAAGCACTGTAAAGAACATTTGCGGCGATAGAGCTCCTCATAGTCGCACTGTATCCTGGGGCCTCATTCAAATGATGGCTGCAACGCTGCGATCGATTACCAGCTGCACACCTCTTTCTACGGCCGATCGCAAGACAGGCAATCTGCCGTTAGCTTTGACGGCCTTGGACCCGATCGGGCGTTAGCCCGCGGATCAGAGTGTAAGCCAGCCAAACTAAAAAGTTAAAAATAAATTCAAAAAAGCACTGTACAGTATTGTAATTGATCGGGGACACACTGGGGAACATGAGGATTACATGTAGTACATTGGCTAGTTAGCACATCGCCGCTAGCCAATACTGTCATTTGGGGCCCCAGTCTGTCGGGTTTGGAGATCAAGTTGCTGCCTTGGACGTCATCCAAGCCCGGGACTATGGGATGTCATCCTCATGCCCCCCTAATGTCCCCAACTGTACAGTGCTGCATTTAATATATATTTACCCCTAAAGATCCGCCGCGGCTCCTTAAAGGGACCATAGGCACACTAATGGTTACCCCAAGCCACATGAGTACTGTAAGTACCCCGCCGGCAACTAACATTGACCCCCTCATGCTGTAGGGTCCCCATCGGGACCCCCAGAGGGTCCTCACAATAACCATTGCAGTGGGGATCCCCATCGGGGCCCCCGTTGCATTAACAATTCTAATTTCCAGCCCTGTGCGGGTCCTGAAAGGACCTTAAAGGTCATTAAAGACCCACAATTAATAAAACTATTAACCCCTGCCGCGGGGGTACTATAAGTACTCCCCGGCACCTAAAATTAACCCCATCACTATATAGACCCCCATGAGACTGAAATGAACCCCCTCAGTCCAATATGGGTCTATATAGACCCCTATAAGACCCTCTTAATCCTCGGTTAACCCTATAAGTGCCATGATGGTCCTCCAGGACCATCATGACAAAGTCTAAGCACTACACTACACTATTAACCCTAACTATACCCCATTAACTCCGTAACCCTAACTATACCCCATTAACCCATACTTAACCCTATTTAAAACTAACTGGCCCTATTTAACCCTATCTAGAACTATAAACCCTAACTGGGCCTATCAAACCTTAACTAGTCCTACATAGTCCTAACTAGGCCTATCTAACCTTAACTAGGCATATCTAACCCTAACTGGGCTTTTTTAAACCTAACTGGCCCTATTTAACCCTAACTGGCCCTATGTAACACTAACTGGACCTATTTAACCCTAACTATCCCAATTTAACCCTATCTGGAACTACTAAACCTAACTGGGCCTATCTAACCCTAACTGGGCCTATCTAACCTTAACTCGGCATATCTAACCCCAACTGAGCCTATTTAACCCCTTCTAGACCTATTTAACCCTAACTGGGCATATTTAACCCCTTCTAGGTCTATTCAACCCCATATGTAATGTGGGTCTTTACAGACCCACATAAGCTTCCATCTAACCCCATCACTTATGGTGATCTATACAGACCTCATAAGCCTATATTTAACCCTATCAGTCCCATAACTAACAGAACTCCTACCTGGAGGAACTCCCCGATGCTAATGAGGCCTCTAGGGCTTTTTCCGGTAAAAAAAACAGAATGGTGCCTTCTCGTTGGCTGAAATGGCTGTCAATCAAATTTCAGCCAATCAGAAGGTGCCAAGGTGTGAGCCAATCAGAATGGGATACACCCCTATATTCCATTCGGATTGGCTGATTGATCTGTCAATCAATTTTAAACCAATCAGAAGACACTATTGCCTTCAGCAAACCAGAATGGGACATCCCCCACGGGGGGATTGGCTGAAGGCATCTGAACCTTCTGATTGGCTTCTATCTGATTGATAGTGACAACAGCCAATCAAAAGGTGCTATTCCCTACAGCCAATCAGGATGAGATACATCCCGTGGGGGTGTATCCCATTGTGATTGGCTCCAAGCATTTTGCGCCTTCTGATTAGCTATTGTCATTATTCAATAGATAGGGGTAATGTTTTATAGATCGGGGTAATGTATAGATAGGGGGTAATGTTTTATAGATATTGGGTCATGTATTGTAGTCATGGGGATATGTAATGTAAATAGGGGGAAATGTATTGTTGTAGAGAAATGTATTGTTGTAAGGGGTATATTTGTAATGTATTTATTGCTGTATATTGCAAGTTATGTATATTTGTGTATGTATTTTCTTTGCAGGTTTGTAACTATTTTTTATTTTTTGTAGTGGGAATGTTGTGTAATGTTCTCATTTTTTATTTTTTTGTTGTGGGGATGTGTGTGTAATATTCTTTTTTTAATTTTTTTGTAGTGGGGGGTTATATAACTTTTTTAAAAAAAAAATGTTTTGTAGTGGGGTGTTGTAATGTTTTTATCTTTTACTTTTATTTTATTTTTTGTAACATAGTTTACCCCATGCCCCCTGCTTCTGGATTGCTACCTTGTCATGGTGAAGGGGCTTGTGTACCTCAAGGAGGCTGTGGGCTATACCATATAGGGTCACCCAAGAATTGCAGGTCATTGTAGAGATATCAGACAAGTCACAGTCCACTGGAGAAGGAACAGGCAACTCTATCCAGTATCTGTGCAATGAAAACCATATGAATAAGCACAACCAGACACAAGATGTAAAAAAGGGAGGGGGAGAAGAAGCACAGGTTCTCCTGGTGCAGATCACTACAATATATTGGATGGACAAACAACATACACAGTACATATGTAGATGCCCTCACTTTAAACTACCTCATGGCTTGAGTAGTCACTTCAATCCCTCATACCAAACTGGTATGTTTTCTACTAGAACCATGTTCTCATACATGCAGTCAGCCACAGTAGGAGGTGTTGTTTTTACAAGGCCACTCATTTTTTTTACAGGGCCACTAATCACTGAAGAAGCCGCAAGAGCAGCAGCGAAACGAGTTTGAAAACTACTACCATTTTATTTGAAACTTGTTTATATTATCATGCATGTGGTCATAATCAGCACCAATAGCTCTATTTGAATTGTGTGAACCAATGATTCACACAGGGATTAATTAATTATTTACTACAGAATATATTGCTTATTTTATGATATACTATATTTATTGTATGTTTTTAAAGAATTGATCTACTTTATAAATAAAAATACTTTTTTAATTGAAATTGGATGGTTCACCCACTTTTATTCTGGACCTAAAAATACCTCCTTCTGTGATTGATTGCATGTATGAGAGCATGTTTCTAGTAGAGAGCATACCAGTTTGGTACAAGTGATTGAAGAGACTACTCAAGCCTACCCACCATTTACGTCTAAGTGACAGAAGCAAAATATACCTCATATCCATGAGGTAGATTAAGGTGAAGGCATCTACATATGTATGTTATTTGTCCATCCAATATATTGTAGTGACCTGAACCAGGAGAACCTGCACTTCTTCTCCCCCCTCCCTAGCTATACTTATAGGACACAGCTGTGGACAGTGTCTATTGAAGAAGCAGCACAACTCTTCAATACCCTGGACACAAACCCCCATTATCCAGTACATTTCTTCCATTTCCCATAGAGCTTGGGCCAACACTAGTACCAAGCAATCCCAGTACTCTCCACCTGCAGACACAAGATGTGAGTCGAACAAGTCTAAACGATTGAACAACAAAGTGCAAGGTATAAATACAGTGATGCATGAGAAATATCTTATTAGTGTACTACCCTTGTGTCAAGGAACATGGTTAGCTAGACCTCGTTTCAACCTCTGAAGGGGTTCATTCTGCACCACATCAAGCCTGTATTCTTCAGCAACAGGACCAGGAACTTAAAAACATGAAAGCCACCATTACTTTCAGAATAACAAGGACGACTGCTCTGTGCTTGCTTCCTTAGTTCAGGAGCGACTGTTTATTGTACACAAACTGTAGAGAAAACAATATAATCTGTTAAACATAAGCAAGTAATCCACAAACTTCCCAAACAAGGAACACACAGATTTCAAGAATTTTGAACACAATGTCCTTTGAAAATATTAACTACCTTTGAGACTTTACCATAATCAGCACATAGTTTCAGTTACAGCAATATGAAACTTTTTCTGGATTTTACTAAGTATATAATATATCTGTGTATCTATTTACTTGTATGTACTTTATTCTATTTAGAAGTGTTCAGAACTTCTGTTTCTACTGCCTAAAATAAAAAAAATATTACCTGCTTGGGTCTGTCCTCTGCATTCAATGAAATAACAGACGCGGTAGTGCTGGGTGTGCAGTATTTCATACTAACCAATCACTGATCATCTCTCAGCAACATTTTGCAACGTCCTGCTGAGACCTGGTCCCTGATAGGCTCGGGCACTACACTTCAGCCCTACAGAATCTGAGTCTGCATACTCTGCATTGGGCATATCCATACAGGGACTACTTGTTTGATTTTGGGCAGTAAAAACAGCAAAACATGGATTAACATGACCATATGCAATGTGACAAACTAGTAACCAAAATACAAATAGATGATATTACTGTGAAGCTACACTCATTATAGAACACTAGTCAATTGCTCGTCATAATATTTAATGTGTCTCTTCCACCCCCACCCCTCCCCTGTGTCTCTTCCCTCCCTCCCTTCCCTGTGTCTCCTCACTCCTCCCTTCCCTGTGTCTCCTCCCCCATCCCCCGTGTCTCTCCCCCTCCCCTCCCCTGTGTCTCCCTGTGTCTTCCCTCCCCTCCACTGTGTCTTTTCCCTTCCCACCCCTGTGTCTCTTTCCCCCTCCTCCCTCCCTCCTCTGTGTCTCTTTCCCCTCCTCCCTCCACTGTGTCTCTTTCCCCTCCTCCCTCCATCCCCTGTCTCTTTCCCCTACTCCCCCTGCCCCCTAGTGCACACTGCTCCCCACCCCCTTCCTTCCCCTATATCTCTCCCCATGTCTCTCTCCCCCCATGTTTCTCTCTTACCCTTTCCTGTGTCTCTACCGTCTCCCCCATGTTTCTGTCCCACCCTCTACCCTGTCTCTCTCTCTCTCTCCCCAGTTTCTCACTCCTTGTCTCTCTTCCACCCTCTCCCTGTCTTTCTTCCACCCTCTCCCCTGTCTCTCTCCCACCCTCTCCCCTGTCTCTCTCCCACACTCTACCCTGTCTCTCTCCCACACTCTCCCCCCATGTCTCTCTCCCACACTCTCCCCCATGTCTCTCCTCCATGTCTCTCCTCCATGTCTCTCTCCCACCCTCTCCCCTGTCTCTCCCCCCTCTCCCCATTTCTCCCCGCCTCGCAAGGTAGTGTCGCTCATCAGGCGCTACTCGCGTTTCACATGCACTGCTCATGCAGCACATTGCACATGCGTTGCTCATTGTGCTCAATACGCATGCGTGTCTCACGCCGCACATTGCACATGCACCTGCGCCATTTACATAGTGTGTAACCAATACGCGGGAGCGTTACACACTATAAAAACTATTATAGGTGACTGAATGGTGCCTCCAGTGCAGGGAATCCAAAAACCCTGAATGGCACAGGGAATCATGACCAAGTGGTTTTATAAGTCCTACAGTCCATGACAACCACTTTCCTGCATAAAATCCATAATTAACAGCTCATTGGACTCATTATCATTTCTCAAATACATTCTTTATGGGTGTCTATATATAATCTGTGGAAAATAAACAATCATTTAAACACATTAAAGATTTTAAGCCTCCACCTCAACAGAAGCATCTACATCTATATTAATTACATTTTTAATATGTCATCACCCTATTTTCCTGTAAGAATAAGCAACAAATACTGACTGAAATGTTATTCAAATTACATAAAATGGCAAATTTATAGTACTAACAGGATACACATGTATTATTGAATATATGTTTTTAATTGCAAAATAGGCCAGGATGATGCAAAGGGCTGTTATTTTTTTAACAGGTAACCATAGCAACCTATATTTTTCTGCTATAGGAAATAATAATCTCTTACGGCATTGGTAACCCAACAGTTGAGAATTCCAAGGTCCCTCTGCATATGTTGTGAATAGCTCAGTCCTGACAAATCCACATGAAAAATGAGCTTAACATACCCTGTACTATTCTTCTGCAAATGTCACATATATTGGCAAAAATAGCAAAATAATGGCAGAGATTACCTCGCAATATATCATTCAAGTCATAAAAAGTAAGGAAAATAAATCATTTTTTCCCCAAAACCCATAATATCAATAAGCAAATTGTGTAGATGCCTAGGGTGCTTCACACACAGGGGCACCCATCATATGTACAGTACCTTTCCACGCATTACAAAAATAAAAATTTCCAAATATACACATTTTCATTATATGGATTTGTTAAGAGGGACGACTAAGATGAGGCTACCAGGTGGGCTCAACACATTCATATTTTATTCCCATTCCCAGTCTCAATTTTCCCATCACCCAGTATTTATTATTAAACTCAAAGTCAAAGGGCCTCATTCAAATGAGATTTGTCCAATTGAATACGGCTCTATATAAGCACATGGCATATTTTTTTACAGATGTTTTTAGTTAGTGAACATCTATCCAAAAGCAAGGTCTTTACTAACTAAAAACTTCTGTAAAAAATATGCTATGTAAGGTCAATGGGGGAGGAAGCTTTATTTACCAGATATACAGCCTTAGGGCCTCATTCTATTATCGGCCGTAAATCGGCCGTAAGGCTGCGATTCCTTGCGGGGGTTCAGTTAACTCGCGATTCTATTATACGGCCCCGCAAGGATCTCCTTTTACGGCCGGCCGCATATCTTGGAACCGGCCGTAATCTGTGAAATATAAAAACTGAAAAATAAATTCAAGCCTGCACTGTACAGCTCTGTAAATGCTAGGGATCATATTGGGGGACATGAGGATTAAAAGGAACCCACTCTCAAGCTTGCACATCTGCCCAAACCCGAGTTCAAATTAACTGTTTATTTTCCGGCTGCGGCGTGGGTGTGTCTGAGGTGCTCCAAGCACTCTGGACTTTTTACAGGGATATTTTACGGATATTAAAAATAAAATATTTTACGGATTTAAGTACAGGATAATTATGTGCTATTTTTTCTAACACCTAAAATCCCTTTATAGTCTTCTCAAAGTGCAGGATGGCTTTATTTGAGCTATTTTATGTGCTTAATTGGTGCTAGCGAGACCTTTTTCCTGCAAGTAACTGCGGCTCGTTTTTAGCCTTGCAGAGAGGTTTCCCGGAGCAATTGAATTGCAAATCTCTTGCGGCCGTTTTAGATCAAAGGCTTTCCTCCGGCGCGAGCGGCCGCAAGAGATAGCAAGGCACCGGCCGCAAGCCTGCCGGAGCCTACGGCCGTAAGGGAATAGAATAGCCGAATAGCTTGCGGCCGGTCCTTGCGGCCCCGCAGCGGCTGCGGCCGATAATAGAATGAGGCCCTTATTAAATTGCGATTCGGTAAAATTAAAAGGGGTCTATTTAAGCACATAGCATATTTTATTTACAGAAGTTTTTAGTTAGTGAAGACCTTGCTTTTGGATAGAAGTTCACCAACTAAAAACTTCTGTAAAAAAAATATGCTGTGTGCTTAAATAGAGCCCTATAAAATCTACTGAATCGCAATTTAATAAGGCTGATAAGGTTTACCATCAACACAATAATCTCCATTGGCTGGAGAGTTTTGTGTTAGGTTATCTTGGCAAAAATATTTTGCTGTCTAGGGGCCTCATTCAATTACGATTTGGCCAATTGAATAGTGCTCTATATAAGCACATAGAATATTTTTTTTACAGAAGTTTTTAGTTCGTAAACTGATATCTAAAAGCAAGGTCTTCACTAACTAAACATTTCTGTAAAAAAATATTCTATGTGCTTATATAGAGCCCTATTCAATTGGCCAAATCACAATTGAATGAGGCCCTAGGACAGCCTATCAGTGATTGTTATTCTCTAATTCACTATTCTTAAACCCTTTAGGCATGTCTGTCAGGTGTTACTATCTGCTCAAATTGTATAGTTGAATGCCTGCACTAATACCATATAGGCCTAGAAACCAATTGATTCTATTATCAAAGTATAGTGATATTATTTTAATTACTCACTTCTGCATTATTCACCAAAATTAATAAAATTGAAGACCATTATATTTTTTAGTGTTTTCCATTTGCTTATTGTATTTATATTTACTAATTAAAATTCATGAAAGCAGGCCAATTACAGCCTTCCATTAGTTATCCCTTCCATTTTATTCTTTACCATTATATTTGCCTTTTTATACCCTGCAATTTGTACCTGCTTGGGTCTGACATCTGTAGCTCACATAAGGCCATATTAAATTCCAAACCAGTAACTCCAACGTGAAGCTCGTGACGGCTGCGTGCTTGAAATTTGGCCCAGTTACTGTGCTATTAAATTAGAAAGGCTGGGAGCTACGGTCTGGAGGCGCAAAACCATCAACCATCTGTCGTCCGGCATCTTTGCGGGCTAGAGCGTAATCAATTAAGCAAGCCCATAGTTACGGGTTTAGATGGAGCCAATGGAAACAGAGATTGTCAGCATTGCGTCACAAGAAAATGGAGGATTGATTTCAAAGTCTTACGGGGTTCAATTACGATCTACTAGCGAACCCACATTCCAGAAATAATGCAATATTAATAAAGCCGCAAATATGATATTCTATCTCATGCAAGTTACAGTATGTGTATTAACACATTGATTGACGGGATCGATATAACACCAAAAATATACATGAAATTAAGTATTATTCTGAGCAGATTTGCGGGCTTGAGAATGATGTGTTATTAATTCTAAGACCTAACATCACTTTCACTTTTAATAAAAGTACAATACTGTGTTTTTATTTGCATTACAAGTGCTACGTATTGGACTTTACCCCCCTTGCGGGTCCTCTCGAGTACACATTGGGCTCCATTTGCGTGTTACGGGCTTGCTTGCTAGTGACTTGGTCGCAATTTATTAGCTAAATTGAACAAGAAGCGGTTACAGGATTCACAGATCAAAGGATTTACAGGCGCGAAGTTCAACGATGCTCAACACGTAGGCTTTTCTCGGCCTTGCTGCGTGTTAACCCGCAAGTCATCTGCGGGCTGATTTACGGGGCTAATTTAATAGCAAATATCTCTAATTTCTACTTTACGGGCTACGTTATTAGACATAGCCCAAATTTAATGTGGCTGATAGTTAATAAATACTAGGGCCCTCATTCAATTGCGATTTGCCCAATTGAATAAAGCTCTAAATAAGCACATAACATATTTTTTTAAAGAAGTTTTTAGTTAGTAAGCATCTATCCAAAAGCAAGGTTTTCACTAACTAAAAACTTATTTAAAAAATATATGTTATGTGCTTATTTAGAGCCCTATTCAATTGGCCAAATCGCAACTGAATGAGGGCCTAGGACTGGGAAGTGCAGTGTTTCAAATTAGCCTGTAAGTGACCTATCTCAAGCAGCATGTAGCAGAATTTTTTACTATGAGACTCTGCACAACTTTAAAAGTGCACTGTCTTCATGAGCTGACGAGGGGAGAAAGCAATAAGGAACTATTTGTAAAATTTTTGACAGAAAAAAACAGAGATTTTAAGCATTTCCTAATAAAATAAAGTACACAAAAGTAAAGCAATACATATATTATATATCTAGGAAAATCTAGAAGCCTTGCATGCCCCTTTTACCACAGGTATCTTTCTCTCCTTCATACCCAGTTACATGGTTTGTAAACTGGCCTACGGTTGGCTAACACATTGAATAGTCTCTCCTAAATAATGAGGGGGCTGTTGCCACCAGAAACTGGGCCAATTATTGGCCTCTCCACAGCTTAGACTTATTCAGCTTGTTAAATTTGTATTAGAGCAGCTGAAAATGGAAGACTTGAAATTCTCCTAAAATTGGATACATAATGCTTATTAAATATTTTAAAGAAAAAAATAAAATAAATATTTATTGCAGGTGGTATATAACTGCTTGTCTGGGAAAGACAAGTTAAAGGACCACTGTGATAGATTTTTTTTATATATTGTTTTTTAACTAAATATGATAATGTCAAAACAATACACAACTTTTATGTTCTGCAACATTTTTATGTAATTATTCGTTGGTTGCCCTGCCACTGCCTGTCACTTTCTTAGATGGGAGCGTCCTTGTCTTCTAATGAGTTTCCCTTTTATCCTACTGAGAACACTGGCAGATGTAGCTGCCACATTATCATTGCACAGACAGACACGGGCACTGAATTCATAAACCTCCTCCTACATCAGCAAGTTGATCTGATCAGCTAGATTCCTTTAAGTCATGTACATAATCACTAGTTCCAAATATCAATGTTTTCATTATTTGTTGCCTCATAAATTAAAAATATTATTGAAGAATAGTGGATGTAGGGTGATGTCATCAGTAATGTCATGGATGATGTCATTTGTCATATTAAAAAAAAAAAACAACAACAAATCAAATAGAGGTGCTCAATCAGAGAATGATCTAGCCTTAATAAGTTAGTTCTATGCACATGATAGCCTATTCTGAGAGCAGAAATTTGTCCTATTATATGTGATGTCATGAGTGATATCATACCTGATGTCATTATTCATATCATATGATGACATGAACGATGCCACCTAATGACATAGATGATATCATGAATGTTGCCTTAAGAAAATGCTTTGCAACCTTTGGGAGAGACTGACGCTGCCCCCCGCTGTCAAGCTTTGGGGCAGCCGCGGGTGGCAAAAGCACACTCACACACGCACAGACACAGACTTACAATCACACACACAGACTTAGACACTAACAGACACACACACTAACAGACTTACACACCCACAGACACACACTCACAGACACACACACTCACACACTTACAGACTTACAGATCCGCTCACACACACACACACTCACAGACACACACTCATAGACACACACACAGACTTACATCCAAACACACAGACTTAGACACTAACAGACACACACACACAGACTTCCACTCAAACACAGACTTAGACACTCACACTCACAGACTTACACACAAACACATACAAACACAAATGCAGACACCCACTCACAGACTTACACACCCACTCACAAACACACTCACAGACACACAATCACAGACTTACACACACTCACAGACAAACTCAGATACTCACACACTCACTTACACACACACTTACACACCCACTCACAAACTTACAAACCCACTCAGACACACACACACTCACAGACACCCACTCACAGAATTGACCCTACCACATGCACTGGAAGGCTATATAAGTTTTGTGCTACTGTTTTATAAAGAACTATATTGCCACGTAAGCAGAAAATAAAGACTTGTTATTGTTTTGTGGATAATATTTCTCAGTTGAACCTTAGTAAACTGATATACATGAAGGTTAATAGTTTAGTATGTGCTTGCCTGTAACGACAAACACATTTACATGCATGACATTTTCAATATAAAATATATATATAAAGAGTGAGGTAGCCGTGAATGTCCAGTAATCCAAATAAATAATCAGAGTATTGCAGAATATAGTGATACCTATTTTATTGTACAAACATATTCATAGGTCCGCTCTCAAAAGCTCGTCATGAAACCTATGAATATGTTTGTCCAATAAAAAAGGTATTACTATATGCTGCAGTACTATGATTATTTATATATATATATATATATATTTTTTTTTGTTTTGTTTTAATTTATATTTATATATATATATATATATATATATATATATATATATATATATATAATACAGTTGAGAGCAAAAGTTTGCATACACTGGCGGAAACTGTGAAATTTGGGCATTTATTTTGAAAATATGACTGATCATGCAAAAAAATGTATTTTATTGAGGGATAGTGATCATATAAAGCCATTTATAATCACATAGTTGTTTGGCTCCTTTTTAAATCATAATGATAACAGAAATCCCCCAAATGGCCCTGAACAAAGTTTTACATTATTACAGATACACAAGGTGTCACACACAGGTTAAAAAGGCAATTAAAAGTGAATTTCCCACACCTGTGGCTTTTTAAATTACAATTAGTGTCTGTGTATAAAGAGTCAGTGAGTTTGTTAGCTCTCACATGGATGCACTGAGCCGGCTAGATACTGAGAAATGGGGAGCAGAAAAGAACTGTCAAAAGAACTGCATAACAAGGTAATGGAACTTTATAAAGATGGAAAAGGAGATAAAAAGATATCCAAAATCCTTCAAAATGCCAGTCAGTACTGTTATATAGCTTATTAAGAAGTGGAAAATTTGTGGATCTCTTGATACCAAGCCAAGGTCAGGTAGACCAAGAAAGATTTTAGCCACAACCACCAGAAGATTGTTTGGAATACAAAGAAAAACCCACAGATAACCTCAGGAGAAATACAGGCTGCTCTGGAAAAAGACGGTGTGGTTGTTTCTAGGAGCACAATACAGCAATGAGCTGCATGATCGAGATGCCAGAAAGAAGCTATTACTGCGCCAATGCCACAAAAAAAGTTACAATATACCACAACAACACCTTGACACGCCTCACAGCTTCTGGCACACTGTAATTTGGAGTGACAAGACCAAAATAGAGCTGTCTCTCTTTGCTCTTTTTCTCCCTCCCTTGTCTCTCTTTGCCTTCTCTTCCTCCCATCTCTCATTTCCCCTCTCTCCCTCTCCTGTCTCTCTTTGACGCCTCTCTCTCACCCCTGTCTCTCTTTGCCCCCTCTCTTCCTCCCCTGTCTCTCGTTCCCCCCTCTCCCTACCCTGTGCTCCCCCGGATCCCCTCAGCCTTACTGCTATATCCTCTTCTAGTCTTCTTACGTTCATGTCCAGTAATCTAGATGAATAATCAGTGTATTGCAGTGAATTTTTTGCTTCATTTGGGAATCTATAATTAGTATTTCCTATGACTTGACAAAAGAGAGGTCCGCTCTCGAAAGCTAGTCATCAAAACTATGAATATGTTTGCCCAATAAAAAAGGCATCACTATATTCTTCAATACTCTGATTATTCATATATATATATATATATATATATATATATATATATACATACATAAATATAAATAAATAAATATATAATATGTAAACAAACTCAGCTCGTAACGTAGCCCACAAGACTTACAACTATTAAATTGGCCTCAGAAAGCAACCCGCCGATGACTTACGGGGTAGGGGTGAACGCCCGCAAATCCTTTGATCTGTCAAGTCCGTAACTGTTACGTTTCCAATCATGCTATTAAATTGCAACAAAGTCACTGGCGTTCAAGCCCGTAACATGCAAATGGAGCCAAAAGCTAACGAGTGCTAGAGAAAACCTGTAAGGGGGGTAAAGTCAAATCCGTGCACTTTATATGCACATACTACTGTCCATATATTAAAAGGGAAAGTGATGTTAGGTCTTAGAATCAATCTCACAACATTCTCAAGGTCACAAATCGTCCCAATAAAATACTTTATTTCATGTTCAATTTCCGTGTTATATCAATCCCGGCAATCAATGTGTTAAGACATATAATGGAACTCGCGTGTAATAGAATATCATATTTACGGCTTTATCGATATTGTATTATTTCTGGAATGTGGGTCCGATCGTAACTCGTAATTGAAAATCATAAGACTTTGAAACTCCCACCTCCATTTTTCAGTGACGTAATTCAGATGATCTCTGTTTCCATTGGCTCCATCTAAACCCGTAACTACGGGTTTGACTAATTGATCATGTTTACGGCCGCGCATCCAACCTTCAACAAATGGTTTACGGGTTTGCGTGTCAAGCCCGTAGCTCACAGCATGTTCTAATTTAATAGCTCTGTAATTGGGCCAAATTTCGAGTCCGCCGCCACTGTGCATCTCACGTTGCACATACGGGCTTGGAATTTAGTGGGGCACTAAATAAGGTGTTTTACTGATATAGCAGTAGTAAGTAGTGCCTAATATGATTCTGGCACAGATTAAAAAACAAAAACATTTTTTTATGTATTGAATAATATAATAAAAGAAAAACATTTATTCTGTGGGGTACTCCAAATACCATCAATTTTACATTTTAAAGTATAAAGGTAAAGTCTTATAATTTCTTTTTTACAATTTTAATGATTTTGAGTGTCTTGTAGAATGTGACTTTTTGTGATGTAATATATATATGCCTGGGATTGTGGGAGGGGCCCTCACTCATCCCGCTCTGTCTCACTTTTGGCTTGTGCCTGTTGTTTTTTTGGCCTTTTTGCCTTGCAATTTAATTGCCTTGCAGCTATATACATATATATATATATATATATATATATATATATATATATATATACACGCACACATAATATTTTTCTTGTTGAGGATCTGAAGAACATTCTGTGCTGCGTTCTGAAACTTGTAGACTTGTAGTGAACAGTGGGTCTATTCATGTCGGTAGGATGAACACATAACTCTGCATTTTTGAAGATCAGACACTCCTTTATCACAAAGAGCCAGCATTTATATCCTGCAAAGTTCTGTATCCATGTAGTAATAAGAAATGCCAAGGACAAGATATATAAAATGAGCAAAACTGTGGCCTTTAATGGCCGTTGCAGCATTTCTACAATTTCTATTCTCAGATTCCATTTTTGATAGACTAATTCCCTGGCTCAAGGGGCACATGAGACCCGCAAGAAACTACATTAACCAATCCTGTTCTCTGAAGTGGGAAATCATGCAGTCCCTTTTATGTCTTAAAATTAGAATAATTATTTATCTTGCCTCAAGAAGCTCCTCCACTTCTTTGTATCATGGGAGCCACACATGCAGCCATCACTGTGGGAAGTGGACCAACATGAAGTTGCTAGCTGTCCAATGTGGAAATTCACAGTGATTCACACCTGAGAGAGAAAGGAGTGAGAGAAGACAACTTGGCAGCCACCTAGATGTAAATTAAGTAAAAATACACCAGTTACAAACTCAAAATAAAATTAGGCCAATGAGAACTTGAATATTGTGGTGTTATTGTTGTTGGGTCTCAATGACCCTATGGACCTCAACACACCAGGTACATCTCTCAGACACTGCCCCTCTGCCGTCCCCATCTTCTTGTACCTTCAATCTTTCCAAGCATCAGTGTCTTCTCTAGGGAATCCTACAGTCTCATGACATGGCCAAAATATTTGAATTACAGCCTCATGATCATATCTTCTAGTGAACAGTTTGTTTTGATTTCCTGTAGTACTGATTTATTGGATCTTCTTGCAGTCCAGGGGACTCTAAGTAGTTTTTTCCAACACCACAATTCAAAGGCATCAATTTTATGGTGCTCGGACTTCTTTGTGGTCTGGCACTCACATCTGTATGTTGCTACTAGGAATACCATTGTTCCAACTATGTGGACCTTTGCTGATAGTTTAATATCTTTACTTTTTACTAGCTTGTCCAAGCTTGCCATATCTTTCTAGATGCTACTTTTCAATTGTTATGGCTTGTTTTACCCCTACAGTGTCCATATATATATATATATATATATATATATATATATATATATATACACTAGCAAATTGCCCGTCAAAAAATGACGGCAATAATATTTGTAGCCATGTCAATGCTGTTTGCCACACAATGTAATGCTTTTGCTCCTCTGAGGACCTTCAGCGCTCATTGTGAGCCTCTCCCCTCATGTCCTTCAAGTTTCCTGCTTTGCAACAATCACCTTCGGCCCTGATTGCGAAGACAGATATGTAAGTACGGTGTAAAATATACAATTTGTTTAGTATAGGGAATAAATAAATGAATATTAATTAATATATTGAACATACTTTACCTATTTATATTTAATATGCATCAATCAATATCCTGAAGAGCTAACAATCTCTTTTGATTTCCTGCATCATAAAATGTACAGTTTGACTGTTGATCACCTGAGGAGAAAGTGTCAGCAATGTGGCAAGTGTGCAGTGTAAATAGGCTGCGTGCGCAAGGTCAAACCGTTTGTTTAGGTGCGTTAAGTGGTTCAGCCGTTAATTTAGTATTTTTGGGACTGGTTGTGATTTGCACGCTTCAGTGTCTCGGCAAATTCGGCTTACATTTGCGTGCAACCTCACTCCCAGGCGTCCTTGCGCTCCCCCTGTGCTGTGTGTGAGTGTTTTTTTTATTTTTTATTTGTTTGTTTTTCTTGTTTTTCTTGTTTTTAGATTTACAGGATTCAACTGTTAAAGTCGTATTTTTGCGAGGTTGTTTTTTTGCTCTCGAGATCGGATTTTTTTTTCTGCGTTCCTCAACTGCTTGCAGGCTAAGTTCTGCGTGTTTCAATGCCTCAACTGCTCTGCTCGCTTTGCGAGGCTCACAGGACGATGAGCGCCTTTGGTGCTCATCGCCTAAGTGCTCCGAGCTCGGAAGACTTCTATGCATCAACGGCTCGTCTTGCTTTAGGAAAGCCGCAAGCTTGACAACAAACTCGCAGTTTGACAACTATTATATGTGATGAGAGAAATTAATGGTCTTCCATGTGCTTCTAGAGATAATTTCTCTATAGTATCATTGTTATTGTTTATTTATGAATTACAGTAGAAATGCATTGGACAAAACTGTATACTGGGGAAACGATAAATGTGCAGCTAATCATCTAGAATGAGGAATTATGGGCTGGGCTGTACACGGGTACATAACTGATGCTTGATATTTTAAAATCTCATGAAAACATATTCTCCCTTTATAAATCCACAAAGATTGCTACATAAATCATTCAATATGCTTCTCTCCAATCTCTTCTCCGAAAAAATACACATATCAGAGAGGCACCCAATCTGTGATAGCATCATGTTGTTAAGATGAATATACATTACCCATGACTAACTGGTTGGTAACCTGTTCTAATGAACTTCGTTATGTCTGTAATTTATGCAAGTGTCTAGTCTAATAACTAAAAATATCCATTAATCAAGAAAAATAATGTCTGTTCCAGTTCCAGATATAATTTTTTTATGAATAGAACTCACACTTTTAAAAGAGATCTTTCACTAAAATAGTATTACTTGGTTAATCTTTCTTTCCATGAGAAGCAGCAATACAGTATCTGGAACAAAATGCACTTTATTTTTGTTAAAAATACTTATTTAATAAGCATTAAGAGCTACAATCAGGGTCATACCTAGCAGTGGTGCAGTGCGCAAGGGCCTAGTGCTGTGTAAATCTTTTGTTTTTTGCATTTCATTTTTTTTTGTAGTGCAGAGGCCTCCCACCCGGTCCATCCCCCCCTAGACCTATTTTCCCTATACCCTAACAGATCCTTCTGCGTATGTGCAATGATGATGTAGCTAACTTATAATTTCTGCTAAACAGTTATCAAACAGTGCAAAGATAATGTTAATTTTCTTATAAATATCTTAATTCCTAATTAATTCCTAACAAGCTGCTATCACTTGACATTAAACCATCTTACTCACCCTAAATAATATTCTATGTGATTGGATTAGTAGTACCTATAAATAAAATGTGATATTCAGTAGAGGTAAATCTATCACATGTAAGATATTTTAAGAATAAAACATTTTTTTAAGTATGTGTTTCTTGCATAGTTGCATAGTATTTAAGGTTGAAAAATACTTTTAGTCCATCAAGTTCAGCCTTTTAAGATTTCTGGTCTACAATATGCAGATAAATTGTTAAGGTAATTGTTCAGGAGGAAGGCAAACAGATAAAAAAAACAAGGAAAAATGGGCAATTGTCTCAAAAGAGAAAAGAAAAAAAAAAAAAAATCCTTCCTGACCCCAGATACTGGAGATTGGATTTCTCTCTGGATCAGTACTCCATCTCTAATTAACCAGGATAAGCCTGAATGTCCTTTTTATTTTAAAATATATCCAATCCCTTTTTAAAGTTATCTTTTGAATCTGTGGTCATCCCCTTATTTGGTAGAACTTTTTAACAGACAGTTTAACCATCCTTACTGTGAAGAACCATGGATATATAAGATAATCACCTCTCTTAGATGCCTAGTTTAATTTGGTTAGTCTTTCATCATAACTTAGCCCCTTCAACCCCCTTATTGGTTTTGTTGCCCTTCTCTGTACTTTTTTCAGCTCTAAAATGTCTTTTTTATGTAGTGGCACCCAAAATTGTACTCTGTATTCCAAATGAGGGCGTACTAGGAATTTGTATAGTGGTAGAATTATATTTGCTTCCCTTGGTTCTATACCCTTCTTAATACATGGTAATATTTTATTTGCCTTTGCGGCTGCTGCTTGGCTTTGAGCACTGTTACATAGGTGGTTGTCTGCAAGTACTCCCAAATCCCTTACAATATCTGATATCCCTTGATTTGCTCAACTAAAATTATAAATTGCATGGCTATTTTAACTTTCTAAATGTATAACTTTACATTTATTCATATTAAATCTCATCTGTCATTAAGTTGCCCATTTCCCTAATTTATGCAAATCCCTTTGGAGGGAAAGCACATGATTTTCTGATTTAACTACCTTGCATGACTTAGTGTCAACAGCAAAAATGGAGACAATACGTTCCAGTCCTACTTCTAAGTCATTAATAAATATGTTAAAAAGGAGATGACCTAATACTGAACCCTGAGGAACCTCACTTACCACATTAGTCCAATCTGAGTATTTTCCAATTACAACAACCCTTTGCTTCCTGTCGTTTAGCCAGCTCTCAATCCATTAACATATATTTTTATATTCCTTAGTTTGCATAGTAGTCTTCCATGTGGCACTGTATCAAAAGCCTTTGCAAAATCCAAAGACTACATTCACCATGTTCCCTTGATAGAAGTTCCGACTAACCTCCTCTTACAAGCTAATTCGATTTGTTTAACATGACCTATCCCTCATAAATCCATGTTGACTCCTACTTATAATCCTGTTCAAATAGACATTTTCTTTTATATTATCACTTATTAACCCTTCTAAAAGCTTTCCCACTACAGAAGTGAGGCTTACAGGTCTATAATTCCCCGGATTTGCTCTTGCACTAATTCTCAAATGGCTTGTTTCATATTGTAATATTTTTATAGCTTCCTTCCTGGCCTTTTTCCCATTAATATATTTAAAAAATATTTTAGGGTTAGTCTTACTCTCCTTTACAACTAACTTTTAATTTTCTATGTTAGCCAGTCTAATAGCTTTTTTGCAAGTCTTGTTGATTTCCTTGTACTCACGTAAAGCAGTCTCTGTTCCCTCTTGTTAATAATAATGAAAATGCCTTTTTTACTCTATATCTTGATCTTTAAAGCATTGTTAAGCCTCATTGGATGTAATTTACTCCTTTTACTTTTATTCCCACATGGTATATGATGATAAGTATGTATATTTAGTAACAATTTAAATGTTGTCCATTTATATTCAGTATTTTCACCTATTAGTTCTTAGTCCCAGTCTATACGTTGTATTGCTGCCCTTAAACCATACTAATCTGCCCTTTTAAAATTAAGAGTTTTTGTTGGCCCGTTACGTTTTTTTTTTTTATTATTCAATCTCAAATGAGACTGTGTTGTGATCACAGTTTCCCAAAGGTTGCCCTGTTTCAACATTTGATACCATATCAATATTATTTGTGATGACTAAATCCAAGATAGCCAAATTTCTAGCAGGTTCTTGTATAACCTGGGCCAGATAATGATCCTTGAGTGTACTCAAGAACCTGCTTCCCTTAGCTGAACTGCTGGTCTCATTTATCCAGTTTATTTCAGGGTAATTCAAATCTCCCATTATTAGAACTTGCCCATGCTTAGTTGCATTTCCAATCTGTAACAATAATTGCATTTCCTAATTTTTCAATATATTTGGGGTTCTTTTAGAATTTGCTCCTGTACCCACAAGGATTCAACAGCATAAATATCTCCTGACAAATCCCTCCTCCACTTTTACCATTGCACCCAACTTTCCTAATTACGGTAGGTTATAACCATTCAGGTTAACAGTGCAGTCATGAGATTCATCCCACCACGATTCAGCAATACCTATTAAATCCAATTTCTCATTAACTGCTAATAATTCTAACTCACCCATTTTTCCAGGCAAGCTTCTGGCATTAGCACGCATATACCTTATGTTGTTATGAGTTTGTAGTTTTGAAGTGCCCGCCTCTGTACTTGAATTACTTTGAAATACCTTCCTATTGACTATACTAAAACCAGTCCGATGTTCTGCCTATTCTGCCCTCCCTCTCCTGCAGTAGAACTGTTCTCCCGGCTGTTAGAGGGAACAACTCTATCTGGCATTGCCGTTCCTAAATGAACATCACCAACAGTTTCACTCAATTTGGCAAATCTGTTGGTGTCTGCCAACTCAGAACTGGCCTGCCTTTTCCTGTCCCCCCTGCTTCCCGTTGTAACTGTAACTGAGCTACCTCCCTGGCCATCCTTACTAGTGCCAGCTTCATCCCCCATGCCAAGCCCAGCTAAACTGTGCTCAGTGAGCACCAGCTCCCTTTCCAGTGGAGCTTCAATTCTCTTCTTCAGTTCTCCAATTTGATCTTCAAGAGAGGTAACATGCTTACACCTGTCACAGAAGTATGTACTCTGGATAATCTGTTCCAGCAGTTCATACATGTGGCAGGATGTACACTGAGTGGACTGACTCATAATTACTAACTACAAAATACAGTAAAAAAAAACAAAAACAAAAAACAATATAATTGTTTAAAGCTTTCTGCACTACAAATTGCCCTTTTCTTTTGAACTCCCTTCTTTTATTTAAACTACTGCACTGATACTAGAAGTGCACTTTTACTAGAAAGTAATAAGCAAGGTACACAGCTGCAATACTTTGTCCAATTAGTTGGAGCCAGACATCTTAGAGAGTGAAGAGAGATGGGCCCTAGGAACCCTTGCTGATAACAAGGCTGCAGAAATTGACGGAATCACAGTGGAACTATTCAAAATCCTACAGGATTATGCTGTGATACAAAATGTTTTTTTGCCTTTTGCCAACAAATTTGGAAAACTCAACAGTGACCAATAGACTGGAAAAGGTCAGTCTACATCCTAATCCCCAAAAATGCAGTGCCAAAGAGTGTTCCAATTATCGAACAATTGCACTCAAGGTACCAGCAAGGTAATGTTTAAGATCCTACAAGCTCGACTCCAACAATATATGGACCGGGAGCTACCAGATGTGCAAGCAGGGTTCTGCAGAGGAAGAGGTCCCTTGGACTGCAAGAACATCCAATAAATCAGTACTTCAGGAAATCAGGTCAAACTGTTCACTGTTCATGAGACTGAAGCTCAAATGTTTTGGCCGGATCCTGAGACGACAGGATTCTCTAGAGAAGACTCTGAGACTGGGAAAGATTGAACGCACACGAAGGGGACGTCAGAGGCAGAGATGGATAGATGAGGTCATTGAAGTAATTAAACAAATCTAGGGGTATCAGATATTGAAAGGGAATTTGGAGTGCTTGTGGACAACCACCTACGTAATAGTTCTCAATGCCAAGCAGCAGCTGCAAAGGCAAATAAACTATTAGCATGTAATGAACGAAATGGGCTAAATGTATTTTTTCAACCTCAATTACTATGTAACTATGAACATGAGCTTGATGGAGCTCAGAGTGGCCGTGGCTGACAGATGTGCCTGGCGTGCTGCAGTCCATAGGGTCACAGAGAGTCGGACATGACTGAATGATTAAACAACAACACAAATACAGTAGTTAAGGGTAAAATATATTTGTGTGTTAAATACAATTTATAATGAAACCTATTATTCAAATACTGCTTTTGCCCTGAGCTTAGCATATATCTTATTGTAATGCATAAGCACCATAAACACAAGTTCACAGAGCACTTTTCTCAGCTTGCATCGCTATCTCCCCCATCATAATTGCAGAGTGCAGAGCAGCTAGAGATAGATTGCGAGTGTCTGACTCAGGTCTCACCTGGAGGGATTCCAGTCAGCCCTTTCACTGTTAGAACAGATGAAGTAAAGTATAGAAAAATCGAGCTATACATCCCCACCTATCCCAGTAACTAGATAGCACTTTGTACAAAATTACCAGTAATCCAAGTTATATATCCCCACACTGGAAAGATGGAGACTACTTAGGAGTGAAAGAAAGCAAACATCTATGTAAGAGATGCACCACACACGTGGGTGTATTTAAGAAAGTGTTTCTCCAAGTGTCCTACAGTATAGTGGTGGATTGGGGAGTGGAAGGTTGCATAGTACTATTCTCAGATTGCATTACTACCTCTCCTATCAAAATTGCAGAGTGCATAACAGTTAGGGATAGATTGCGGGTGTTTGACTCAGGTCTCACCCCAAGGGATTCTAGTCGGCCTTTTCACTGTTAGTACAGATCAGCAAAGGAAAGCAAGTTAGAGATCCCTACCTATCCCAGTAGCATGTTAGCGCTCTGTACAAATTACCAACAATATTAGGTATATACCCACACTTGAAAGACTGAGACTGCTTAAGAAAGAAAGCAAACGTCTATGTAAGAGATGCCTGCAGTATAGTAGTGGATTGGGGGCAGAACCCATTAAGTCCAGTAGCTCTACAGAGACGGGATTACAGACTTTAGATCGATATCAGAAAGTCAATGAGAAAAAATAGAGTTTAGAGGGTTTTAGCTCAACACCTGTCGCATTGGACAGTACACTAAGGAAATGTCCCTGAAAATATTAAAGATTGTCCCAGTTAGCAATTTTCTAGTTGCCTGTATATAAGAATAGATAAGAGGGGGTGAGTTTGTCCTCCTCTATTTGTTTTTTTTGCACATTTTGGGACTATCATTTATACACTGTTTGGAGTTTGGTTTGTTAATACTTGGATGTATCTGAGTTTGGCCACATCTTGTATTATATTCACACATTTTTATTCATCCTATAAGTGTGACGATCTGAAGGTAGGGGCTATACAAGGCCAGAGCCACCTGCTATAGACTACAGGTTATCTACCCACAAGGACTATTGGGTTCTTTGCAACCTCTGCCCTGATACCTGGCTTCTGTATCAGTCAGAGTCTCTCCATCAGGAATCAGCATTTCCAGGAGTCTCAGTAACCTTCCTGTGGTAGTGACCAGGACAGGTTACTTGTAGGGTGGAGATAAGTTCAGTATCGCAGCCACCAGGAACAAAATCAGAGATACCCGATTTCTATGTATCTCCAAGTGAACTGATTTTATTTCTGAAAATCACAGCAGTATTTATAGCAGTTACACAGAGGCGTGTACACAGAACAACACTGGAAGGGGTGGGGTGGCAGACAATTACAGGAGATGACCCCACATCCTAAGATCAATAGGATTAACTCCAATATACATCCTGCCGTCTCTAGCACATATCAGACATGATTAACTTAATCTGGCAGTTTGATATCTGACCTCTTCTCTTCCTGATGGGATAAGCTTAACCTGGCAAACAATGGAACAAAGCAGGTTTACCAATACAATAAAGGTGTCCATGCAGATGGTGCAGCCAAGAAGTCTGTGATGGGCTTAATGAGCCAACACCCATTTAGTTTTAGAAACTGGAAATAAAAGTTATGTTTTAACAATTGTTCTTGGTCCTCAATAGAGGTTTCGTTCTATAAAGTCTGGGTGAGAATCAGATACATTCTTAAAGTTTAATGCATAAGCACCATAAACACAACAAGTAATCAGTGCACATTAATCACTGCTTGTTATGCTCATTAAACTCAACAAATGAACTGCAGAAAATACATTTTTGAATTGTATAAGCATCCTAATGATATGTATCAGTACTTTTCCCTGTTCAAAAATATTTGTTCAAAACAGATGGCTGCTACCAAATCTCTATCTGTATTCAATTCTCAGATTTTTTAACTGCTGCAATATGTTGTTTTATTTAGTAATACAGTCACAGGGCTGCCCTGTGTTGTGCATTGATAAATAGATTAGGGAAAACCTTCTGAGAAATGTTAAAGTAATGTTTTCAGATTGCTGTACATATTTATTTGTAATCCATTTCAGCACTGGAGATATTTTGAATGAAATCCTGGTTTGTATGAGGGTCTGCTGGTAAACTGTATGGTTTTCCTTTTCAGTACCCTGAGAATAGTGGAGACTTACACAGCTGAGCTTTTGCACAAAACAAATTACATTTCCGCAACATGCACATTTTTATTAGGAAGTTTATCATTTAGACACACATTCATATTAAAGAAGACAAGTATCAATAAGACATTTATTTACATGGAGTACTGTCTCTTGTTTCCATTTTTGTGTTGGTGTTGGAGTATGTTAAGGAAGTGGAAAGGGTGTCATCTCTCAAATATGAACTTTTATGATGCCTGGAAGGCATGACATAGGGCTGATTAAGGAGAGGAATGGAGAGAGTAATGGAGTTCAGAGCCAATGTTAATTGTAGTACATAATGCCCACCAATGTTACAAGTTCGGATACAAGTTAGGATACACTAGTGTGAGATTTAGCAGTGTGCTGTAGATGTGTGAATGGATATGTTGGTGGGTTCCTCTATACCTAATATATTTATGTAGAGGAAGAAGTGCAGACAGAATAAATCTAAGTGGACAAAGAGCCTACAATTCCATCCATGACCTATTATCTCTCTATTTATTGGAAGAAATGCATGGCTTTCTGTGGGCATTGTACCAAACAGTCCGTTATGTTGGTAGTTGCTGAGTAGGGACCATGGGAAAGAGATAGAGAAATAAGACCATCTCGAACAAAGCTCCAGGTCAACTTAAATTGAGAATAGTTAATCTCTGATCCAAAGGTCATTGGTCGATGACATATACCATGGTTGGTGTCACTAAAAGAGGACCATGCCATGCAGCATACAGAAGAAATGACTAGCCAAGAGGTTGTAGTCAGGGTCACAGGTCAGGGCTCAGTTTCTTGGAAATCCAATACCCAAATGCTAAAACTCAAAACATATATGTCTCTCTTGCTCAAGCAGAGTGGATTCAAACTTATTCTATTTTATGGCTGCTTTTCTTCCAACAGCTGACTCACACTATCAAATATGGGCATCCACTTTTTCATCTTTTTGGGATAATGCATTTTGGACATGTGGTATGGTGCTCCTTTGACATGACCCATAGTACATACTGGATAACAAGAGATGGTCCAAATAGAAAAAAGATATAAAGGGCAGAGGTGACCATGGGCCAAACATTAACAGCATTTGAGAGAGAACCTGGGTCAATGGACAGTGCAGTCATTCGTTATATCTATAATTTCAACAGTTACGAGTGGAGGATAAATACAGAAATAGAAACTGGAAAGCCTTCTTTCTTGAAGCCCTTTCTCCATAGTGAGGCCGAATATTGGTGATTCCAATACTATTAAAGCTTGAAAGAAATCCTTACCTCCATGTTTAGGATATTCTTTTTTGAAAAACTAAAGTTGATAATGCTCAAACTATTTTTACAATATATTACTTATGTTATGCAGTGCTGAACAATACCTTTTCATTCTAGAAGACCTCCTCTATCACTTTGTCTATCTATCTTATCAAGGATGTGCCTGCTTGCTACTGCTCAACCTGAAAGTGCTTAGGCAAATCAGTATCATATGGCCTTAGAATAAACACAAAATAGAAGTTATTGGCCATAATTACCTTGAAGAATGAGTTAGCAGACTATTTTTACATCTTGATGTTTGCTTTTAAATAATCCTTTAAAGACCTAAATAACACCACTTATAATACAATTTCATAGATATGACATATTCTAATTGTCAAACTGCGATTCGTCATCACGTTGCGAGCCATTGAAGCACAGAAGTCTTCAGAGCTCGGATCACTTAGACGATGAGCGCCAAAGGTGTAGCGAGGTGAGCAGTTGAGGTATTGAAACTCAGGCTGCAAGCAATTGAGGAAAGCGGGACTTCGAAAAAAAAATTGAAAGGTGCGGAACATGGAAAAAAAAATTACGAGGTAGGAAAACTACGAAGTTTAGGGCCAAAATGCACAAATCGAAAAAAAAAAAAAAAAAAAAACCTCACACACAGCACAGGGGGACAGCCAGGATGTCTGGGAGGCACGCACTCGAAAATCGGCTAAGCGAGAAAAAAGATGGTGGCCAAAAAAAATGAAAACGAGGCTACACGACCCCGAACCGCACAAAACAACGCCAGCCACATACCACTTTTACCCAGGAACGTACGAGGTACAAAGGTGCACATCACGTGTGAGCATCGCAAAGCGAGGCGAGCCATTAGCTCGGAGCACTCAGGTGATTGCAAGACGAGCCGTTAACTCACAGTACTTAGGTGTTCAGCACCTTCGCCACTCAAAGCCTACGAGCCTCGCATAGCGAGGCGGTCCGTTAAGGCACTAAAACTTGCAGCACAAAAGCAAAATAAATACAACAAAAACATCACACACAGCACAGGGGAACAACCAGGACGTCCGGGAGTGAGGTGGAACGCGAATTAAAAGTCGATTTGGCTGATTTTCGGCACTCGAAAATCACCTGAGCGAGAAAAAAAATGGCTGCCAAACAATATGAAAACGAGGCTACATGACCCCGGACAAAATACACAAAATACACTACTACAAATGACAGAAAATGCTGGCGAGCTTGCAACTAATAACATTACGAATCTACAATGGTGCTTTACAAAACTTGCGCATGCAGCCTATTTCTGATGCACACTTGGGACATTCATTACACTTTCTCCTCAGCAACACTCAAACTGTACATTGTGTGCTGCCGGAAAATAAAAACAGATTGTTAGCTCTTCAGGCTATTGATTGCTGGATATATTACTTACAAATAGGTAAAGTATATTCATTTATTAAATAACTAATTAATTCATTATTAGTTAACAAAATATAGATAAATATATATCTGTCTTTGTGATGACTGCCGAAGGTGCTCAGAGGAGCAAAAGTACATGAGAAAAGAGGCTCCCATTGTGGCAAACAGCATTGCCATGGCTTCAAATTGTATTGCCCCGTAATTTTTGACGGGCAAATCACTAATAGTATATAATGTGTATCTTAAAAAATTACCTTCCTTTGGATCACATAAGTGACCATTTAAATACTGATATGATCTTTGATCGTATCATTCCTATGTCCTATCCTATTCCTATGGTGTAGTATATATCAGAAAATAGGACAACTCTCCTTAAGTTAAATGTCAATAGGTAGATATATAAGTGAACAGTATAATGTTAGCTGACAGAACACACGTATGCCTAATTTGTCACATCTCTCAATAAGACAGATGGACTGCAGTGAAAGAGAATACATCATATTTATCTTGCTTAGGTCAAAAGGACATAGCAGTCACTGTAACCGAGTTCGAGCATTTTACTTGGATTCAGATAAGATTGTAAATGTCATTTGATACACTGACATGCTTATTGTATTTGAGGGAGGATTTCTTATATTTAAAAAGACATTACCATTTCTAAATAGACATAATCAAACAATGATTTGCATTTGTTTTTTGAATTCTGTATTATCTCTTCTATTTCAGCACAGCAACTTCATTTCTTCAAGCTTTGAATTGCATTTGTCCAGCCAGCTTCACCTTCTTAAAGCATTAATTGGACTCAGGATGATACATCTTAAACTTCCTCTAAATGTGCCTCTCAAGTAAGCAACGTCCACATTTTCCCATCTCAGTCACATATCCTATTTTAGGGTGTTTTTTTCTCTATGAACCCTGTGATTGGCTAAGAACTTATCGCATGAGAATCTCACTGTACAGGAGAACAGGCAAAGGGAAGAGGTATCCTTAAAAATATTTTTCTGTAGTATACTATTTTATCTACTTTTTTTAACTGATTTTCTAATTCCATGAAGGAAAATAAAAAACATTATTGATTTCCAATGAAGGAACTGTTCTAAATGAATTAAAGGACCACTGCAGTGCATTTACAAGTAAGGCTCATATGTTTGTTTGCGGTACATTAGCTATTAAAATAGTATTATTCACTTTATAATAAATGAAAATTATAATTTTACTTAGCTTTTAAGCTGTCATGTTTTCTCCTTAAGCAGAGCTCTGTATCTCCTCCTACCTGTGTCTAGCAGGGTGTGTGGTCAACAAATATTTTCTGACCAGTCAGACTCTGGTTCAAACTGAGCATGCTCCGTAAAGGGGGCTATGATGGGTAATGCACTGTCACTGGGCAGGGACTGTGGGGTAGCTGCAAGCATGTTACAATAGAGCTGTTGCCTCAGTGTAAGCAGTAGGGGAAGAGCTAATGATAATCCAGCACTCAGGCAAAGCTGGCCATGCCCTGATGAACACAGGTAGAGAATAAAAAGCCATCTTTGCTTGAGGAGAAAACAGAAAGTTTAAAAGCTTAGAAACATGTGAGTCTTACTTGGATATGCACTGCAGTCGTCCTTTACGCCTGAAAAATGCCTTAATGCTTGCTAAACAAAAAACATAGTTTACTTCCCTGCACTTAAAGTTAGATCCATTCACATAATTGCATGTAAAAATAAAACACTTTAATTTGCATTGCTGTAACTCCCTGTTATGTCCGGAGAAAACTCTGTTAATATAACATACTCATAAAATTACTCCTTGCTCAAGAATTAAATAAAAATGATTTATTCATGTACAGATTTAGCAATTTGTATTGTCCCCTCATTTTACCAAGTTACACTGATTTATGTCATGCATTATCTTGTCAAATAATCAATTATATATTTAGAAAATAATTTTCCATATTAGATAGAGGCCGCTCTGCTCCATATTACATGGTATATATGCATATATAATATTGCACATTTATATATTCTGGCTAATTTAAGTATTTCAGATGTTATATAAACTAATTTTCATTATTTTGTGAATTTTTTTAAACTTTTAGTAGAACTAATAAAAGACATATTAGATTACAAAGATGCTCTTTCCTGATAGAAACTTTACAAAAAACATAAAAAAAATGTAAATGGAATCCTATACTAAAGAATAAAAACCCATAAAAAATAAATAATATAATTATAAAAATAATGAATAATATATTTCAATGCTTTGTTTAGTTATTTGCTTTTCTAAAACATTTTGTCAGTTATCAAAAGACCATAGGAACATATGACTACAGTGGCTTTTTAAATATAAGTTGGACATTATTATTATGTTTAATATTTAGAGCGCCAGCAGTTTCCGTATCTCTAGGAATACGATAAACAGTGTATAGATATGTACATATATTAAAAGGTAAATAAAACAAGGCGGCACATTTGTAAATACACAGTGTTAAATGAGGAGATGGGGGTCCTGCTCCAAGGAGAGCTGACAATTTAAGAGCTTTATTCTGTTTGAGCCAAGTAAACTACTGACAAGCGTACATTTTTACTGCCGGAGCTATTTGCAGCAATGTTACATGTTAATTTAATGCTACACACAAGTAATACTACTGAGCACAGCCACATCTCGTAAATCCAAGCCTTGAAGTAAAGTTACAAGGCTCAGTATTACGTGAAATACTGAGCTCATTAAATTACTTAGCATAAACCCACTGACACTTATGAGAATCCCTGAGGATCCCCTACCACCGCTCACTCCCAGATTGCCCCCTTTCCCACTCAAACTCCATCCCCCTATGGGGATCCCTGTGGTAGGGGTTAACTAATAGGTGAAACAGGTCCTTTAAGAGCCCCTGTGGCACAGGGTTAAAAATGTAGGTGCCATGGAGGTCTCAATGGACCCCCATGGTTATGTAGATGGGGTTGATCAGGGTAAGGGGGTCGTTTGTGAGCGGGAAAGGGGGCGATCATTAGTGAATGGGGAGGGGGAGAGCAATTAAAAAGGCATTTTTGGGAGATGCAAGTGCTCTGGAGTACTCGCAATTTTTTTCTTTAAATGAGGGATTTTAGGAGGTAGCTCAAACAACTCGTAAAGTTCCTGATTGGAGATAATCAATGGGAAAGCTTGCCATATTTTTCGTTTCTGGCTTGCCGTAGTCCTCAGGGGTAGCTCTCTCGCAATCATGCTGCAATGGGTGAATAGTATAGCTATGGAAAGTTAATTGCCACTTTTTGCCAGGGAATAGAACAGAGCTCTAAGATATTAAGATATTCTTCAGAAATGGCAACCAGAATGTTCAGTCAAAGACACAATATGCCTCCGGTCTCAGGGATTAGTTGTGAGAACTACTGGTTTAACTTATACCTTCTTCCCTGTGCTTAGTATGACCTGTATTTACTGTTAGGTTTGGAGAAAGGCAGGGGAGGATATATAGGTGGTACTATGCACTGGTAGTTACATCCTTATTACTTATGAGGGAGGTCCTCCCCGTGTCCCCTTCCCATCTTCTTCAGGCATTTTCTTATGCACAAAAAAAGAAGATAGCCTTTTAAGAAAGAAAAAAGTTCCTTCATAAGAGGTGAGATTAAAAATATAGTGAGAATTTAGGATTTAGTTACTGTGGGGGATTATCAAGTGGGTGTAAGCAGTCTAGTCCTTCTTAATCCCCATAGATTCCCACCACAATATGTAATTTATACATGCAGTTAGGGAAAAGTATACACAAAGAAAGTAACAGAGAAAAGGAGTTGGGGGCCTCAAATTATTTTGCACCAAAGTCCTCTATTGACTAGTGACACTGGTAAAAAGGAATGGAATTCACCACTGTGATGACATACAATGCACTTATAATTAGATCGCCAATATACTCTATGTTAAGTAATATTGTAATGGTACATGTGTGATAGTGAACCACACACAAATCCTTGTATGTATGAAGTCATTTAATTGGCTGTTTTTTTTTCTTTAATAGGCTATCTTATTTTTTATGCACAATAGCGTGCCTGAAGAAGGAGGGAGGGGGATACGGGGAGGACCTTTAAGCGAACACACATACTAGAGCTCTAATCATTAAGTTATGTGAGGTAAGAAGCAGCTACAATAAGAAGAGTAATTGGTATCTCCTGGGGTTATAGCTATGGACCATCTTCTTAAGCCGAGACAAATGTGCTACAGCAAAACAAAATAAATCTGAGAGATAGTTGTGTATTTTTTAAGAACTGTTAAATAATTGTTTTAACTGTAAAATAGACGAATTGGTAAAATGCGCCAGAACATTGCAATTCTAAGACCTAGAAAAATGTAACAAATAAGTGTTTTCTTATTTTTGAAGAAATATTTTTCATGTTTATTTGCTTAAACAATGTACAGACTGTATAGTAAGAAAATATATATTATTATATATATATAATTTAATTTTTTGTAACTTTCACTGTATTACCTGAGAAGGAGGAAAATGTAATTCATGTTAGGTAATGGATATAAGCCAAGCCAGTCATTTTTATTTAACAGAAATAGGGTTTAAGGACAGGGAAAACAATGGGACATAATGCAAAATCCAGACTTGTAAGTATCAATGTGAAAACACTAGGAAAAAATTAGTGTGTGAATAATAAAAATAAATAAATATTAAAGGCAATAAAAGAATTAAATACATTTGGAGGTGGCAGCCTCTGTACACGGTACATCATTTTAGCTTTGTGAACATCAAAAGGAAAGATAGCATACCCAAGGGAGCGCCGGATTAAGCAAGTTAATAATATATAAATCAGTGACATGTACTGTAAGTCCTCCTTCAAATATTAAAAAAAATAAAACACATTTATGTATTTATACTCTAAGGCCCATATTCAATTGCGATTTTGCTAATTCAATAGGGATCAAAATAATCACATAACATATATTTTTTAAAGAAGTTTTTCCTTAGTGAAAACCTTGCTTTTGGATACATGCTTAATAACTAAAAACTTCTTTAAAAAATATATGTGATGTGCTTATTTAGACCCCTATTCAATTGTCAAAATTGCTATTGAATGAGGGTCTAAGTTTATATTGAACGTCCAATATATCCTGACGTTTACCTGCATAGTTCTTAAATAAAAAAAGTATCTCTAGTGTAGATCCTAATTGGTCTCACTAATCCAGTGGATAAACACAGTTCTGTTAGAAAACAAAAAAATTAAATCCTCCCAAGGCATTACCATAGTGTGATTTTTTTTTTAAATTATATGACTAATAACACTCTTAATATATTGCACACTCAGATTAAAAACCTATCAGCCTTATTAAATTGCAATTTAATAAGGCTGTATATTCAGTATTTCCAAGTTAGTACAGTGCAGGACTTAGGCTGGATGGTACGGCGCAGGACTTAGGCTGGATGAGCTGCAAAGGCGCTCATATGCGAAGTCTCGCAAAGCGAGGTGAGCCTTGTACAGCGCAGGACTTAGGCTGGATGAGTGCTGAAGTCGCTCATCTGCGAAGCCTCACGAAGCTAGGCGAGCAATGTACAGAGCAGGACTTAGGCTGCATGACCACCGAAGGCATTCATCTGCGAAGCCTCGCAAGACGACGCAAGACGTGTCCGGTTCAGGACTTAGGCTGGATTAGCGCCATATTTATACACATTGTTATCATATTGATGTATAGGTTACGAATTAAAATGTTTAAAATGTTATGAATCCTTTACAGATATAACTATAAAGTTACATGTTGTAACAATAAACACATTTTCTTTTTACTTTATCTTACTGTTGGCGTTTTCAAGACATAGGGAATATCAGATTTGAAATATTTAAATAGTCAAATACACTAACAATATTATGAACAGTGGCCAAGAGACTCACATTCGGTACCAAACAGCTTTGCTAGCCTTACAATTTTAAACCTGTCATTGTTGACGGGCAGGTAGCTAGTATATTATGTTCTGGAGATAGAGACAAATTGCAGAGCATTTATATCAGCTCTTGCTATCAATCTTTAGTAGCTATGATACTTTGACAAGTGACAATCATGAGTACTTTTGATGACTGTATCATTTTATTGTCTGCTACTGATTGTGCCACTCGCATAATAGGGCTGATTTGTGGTCCAAGAATGATGTTTGTCCATTACTTCTACTTTCAAGTTATAAATGATACTGCAGGACTGCTCAGAGTGTATCACTTTGCATAGAGCTTCAAACCACATCTGATGCTATCAGCTAGAAATAACATCTAATTGGATTACATATTTTTAAATCATCATGTAAACGCAATTATTTTATGAATGTTACATAACCTTTAATAATGGCACCAGAGGAAATGCCAAATTGACCTTATGTTCTAAACCTATGAACTGGAAAAACTGAGCAGCATAAGTGCTCTGGTAGATATGAGTAGGTATAGCATAAACTCCCCTCCTGGGTCGCTACCTTATCGTGGTGAATGGCTTGTGTACCTCAATGAAGCTGTGAGCTATACCATGTAGGGTCACCCGAGATGGGCAGATCATAGCAAGGAGGTCAGACAAATCAAAACTGTAGAAGCAAATGGCAAACCACTCCATTACCAAGGAAACCATATTGATAGGAACAACCAGAAACACATACAAATGTGCCTGGCGTTGCACATCCATATGGTCACTGGGAATCAGACACAACTGAAGAACTGAACAAAAACAAGCATAAAATATCATATTAGGATTATTGTTTTATACTGTTTATGAGCCACACTCAATTGCAGTTTCGGGCGATCCGAGAGCCAGTAAGTGATGTTGCAAGCTAATTTGCTATTCAATTGGCGTCTCTTTGCAGGCGGGCTTAAAAAAATTACGGGCTAAAAAAAATGGCAATGGTCAAACTCGGAACTTACAGCTTCCAGAAGCTTTTGATCTGTCAATTGCTCAATTTCCCAAAGCCCGCAAATGTTTTCACACCCGTAAATGGCGAATGAAGGGGAAAATCCTATGAGTGATAGAGAAGACTCGCGAGTGGGTAGTACTGTAAAAGCAAATAAAAAATCAATACTGTACTGTAAATAACAGGGAAAGCAACAAAAGACATTAGAATTAATTGCACAACAGTCTTAAACTTGCAAATCGGCAGTATATAAGATTTATTTTAATGTGTCATTTTGGGGTTAAATCGATCTTGGGTATCAATGAGTTAATACATATCAGGCCACCCATATGGACTAGAACAGTATTGGCATCCATTTTCATAATTCTTTATTTTGGGATTTGCGAGTCTGATCGTAAATCGGACCCCCGAACCTCATTGATTGACAGGTAACCACCATCTTTTGCTGCAGTAATAATAAAAGTCTCATTTTCTATTGGCTGATTTGATGACACATAAGCATAATTTATCATGTTCCCGCCCTGAACTGCTACAAACCAGTGCATGGTTTACGGATTTGGCTTTGGGCCAGTACCTTGCGGGCTTGAGGAATTGAATAGCAACGGAATCGGAGATGAAAGTGAGCCCGCAGCACAACTGCAGACATACCGCCGTCTGCGATCGAGTTGCGGGCTTCAAATTGAATGTTGCTCTATGTCTTTAATTGTATTTTAGTTGCTTTTGAGATTTTTGTGTGAATAATTGCTAAAGTTGGATAAGGTGTATTCCCTAGTGGTCACTTTTTTTTTCCAGATATTTCCTTAAGATGAGTTGGGTGTAATCGCTGGTTACTTAAAAAAGCCACTTATTTTTGCCCTCAGTCCTTCAAAACCATATGATCTCCACAGGAAGGATAGCTGGTAAATTTGACCTTGAATATTATCCTATTGATTTAATATGAGAGCTCTCTCATAGACCTCTTCAGTCTAAAAGAAATAGGATAATAATGAAACTATTGTTGTTTAGTCGTTCGGTTGTGTTGTACTCTCAGCGACCCTATGGACCACAACAAATCAGGCACATCTTGAGTCTGGTTGTGACTATCCATAACGTTCTCTTGGCAAAAAAGTGGAGTGGGTTGCCAGTCACTTCTCCAGTGGACCACAATTTGTCTGACCTCCCTGCTATGACCTGCCCATCTTGGGTGACCCTACATGATTTAGCTCACAGCGTCATTAAAGTACACAAGCCCCTTCACCACGACAATTTAATGATCCAGAAGGGGAATAATTGAACTGGAGAAGACCAAACCTACCCCAACACCCCAATAGAAGGAAATTTTACAAGAGGACGTGTATTAAGCCATGATCTACCATGACACATCATGAATAAGCGCTACTCAGGTCTGCATGTGATTTACTAAAACTTGGGTATTATAATTAGGTCAGCAGTAATGCCCAATGTAGTATTAAGTATGCAACTCCGATTCAACTCTTTACACATCACAAATAGAGTAGTGCAAACATGTTTTAGGGGTCAAGCATTTTAACAGCTCTTTCCATCTGCACAGGCGCAATTGTATATATTATTATTATTATTATTATCCTTTATTTGTAACGCTCCAACATATTCCTTAGCTTTGTACAGGGGTTAAGTACCAGGCAAAAACAAAATGAACACATAGCAAATAATGGAGGGTCTTGTTTTTTAGCTTATAATCAAACGTCCATAGTGCATAGCACAGACACAAGATTGAAAACTTGTAAACTTATGTAAAAATATTCCATTTTAAATACAGTAAATTCGTCTCATGTGCCATCAAAGGCACAATGGTGTTTTCCAAAGATCAGTGACATATAGTGATGTCGCGAACATAAAATTTTCGGTTCGCGAACAGCGGACGGGAATTTCATCAAATGTTCGCGAACGGGCGAACCGGGCGAACCGCCATAGACTTCAATGGGCAGCCAAATTTCAAAACCCACAGGGACTCTTTCTGGCCACAATAGTGATGGGAAAGTTGTTTTAAGGGGACTAACACCTGGACTGTGGCATGCCGGAGGGGGATCCCTGGCAAAACTCCCACGGAAAATTACATAGTTGATCAAGAGTCTGGTTTTAAGCCATAAAGGGCATAAATCACCTAACATTCCTAAATTGTTTGGAATAACATGCTTTAAAACATCAGGTATGATGTTGTATCGATCAGGTAGTGTAAGGGTTACACCCGCTTCGCAGTAACAGACCAATCTCCCCGTTTAATGCACCGCAAACAACCGCAAACAGTCCCTTTGCACAACCGCAAACTCCCCATTTGCACAAGGTTGGATACCAAGCTAGCCATGTCCCGTTCCTTGTCCTCACTGATGTCATTGAAGGTCTCTTCCTCCACCCAGCCACCAAGGGTCCCCGAAAGGTGACAACAAGCCCCCTGGGACGCCTGCTGTGTTTGGTCTTACACCTCCTCAAAGCCACCTTCCTCCTCTGACTCCTCTTCTTCAGACTCCTCTCTCTGCGTTGCCTCTGTCTGTGTTATTATAAGGTGTGTACTGTTAAGTAGTACTATTCCTATCGGTTTAATCCCTGTTACGTCCACTATTAGGGGACGTGTATATGGCATTGATTTTTGGAACAGGGAGATGAAAAAATGGATGCTTGGTCGGACCTCCTACTTCGAATTTGGGGCACTGCAAGTGCAATGTAATGTGCCACCAGATAGGAGTGGTGTATTAAGTTGTACTATTTATTCCTATCAGTTTGATACCTGTTACGTCACCTATCAGGGGACGTGTATATGGCATGGATTTTTGGAAGCAGGAGATGGACAAAGATGCTTGGTCGGTCCTCCCACTTCAAACTTGGGGCACTGCACGTGCAATCTAAGGTGCCACCAGATATGAGTGTCACTGTGCACTGGCAAAAGTTGGCAGAGTAGGCGCTGTAGGCCTCACACACACGCCTGTAGGCAGGCAACTGATATTCAATCGATTACAGTCAAAAAAGTGTTGTTTTATGTCACTGTACACTACGGTTGCACCAGATATGACATATCACTGTGCACTGGTAAAAGTTGGCAGAGTAGATGCAATAGGCTTCACACACACGCCTGTAGGCAGGCAATTGCTATTCAAAAAAGTGTTGTTTTATTTCACTGAGCACAATATAAGCTGTGAGCCTGACACAGTCAGGCAACTGAAATTAGATTAAAGGAAAAAAGGGTTGTTTTTTTTCAATGTATGGTACACCAACTATGACTGGTGAAACAGAGCAGAATTTTAGCTGTGAGCCTGACACAGGCAGGCAACTGAAATTAAATTAAAGGAAAAAATGGTTGTTTTCAATGTATGGTACACCACCAGGTATGAGTAGTGAAAATAAGCACAATATAAGCTGTTAGGTGTTAGCCTGTCACACACACACATGCTGGCAGGCAGGCATATGCAATTAGATTACACAGAAAAAATGTATAAAATAAAATAAATGATGTTCTAGCCCTAAAAAGGGCTTTTTGGGTTGCTGTCCTTGCAGCAGATATCAGATGGGTCCTTCAGGTCTGTAGTGGAAGCTAAATACACAGCCTGGCTATCTATTTCCCTATTAAATCTCCAGCAGCTACACTATCTGTCCTCTCACAACGAATGCAGCTTCAGAATGATTCTAAAATGTATGCTGTCCTTCAGATGGAAGGCTCTGGAAGGGAGTGTATGCTGCTGATTGGCTGGACTGTGTCTGCTGACTGTGAGGTACAGGGTCAAAGTTTCCTCAATGATAAAGAATAGGGGGCGTACCGAAAATCGCATGTGTCCAACGTCCGATGCGAGCGCGAAAGAGCCAAATTTCGCTGCGAATAGTCCGCGGGCGAACTGTCCGTGACATCTCTAGTGACATATAATAACAACAAGCCCGTCAATATAATAACATCAGCAAAACTAATTAACAACTTGTTTATAATGTATGAAAAACTAAATATGACATTTAAAAAGTCCACGTCACATGTAAATGGCTTTAAGTTGCTAATGTAATTTTATTTAAATATAAAATACACAGCAATCGTGAGGCGGAAACACAAGGTGCTGAATATCAGCGCTGTGAGTAGTGAAAAGCGCAATTTTTTATGTCTAGCATATTTGGAAAACTTGGATTTTCATGGTAGCCTCACATAACAAGCCCATAACTCTCCTTAACTCATGATATTATTATTATTATCTTTATTTATAATGCGCCAAAATAGGGTCTAATTCTGTTGTCCAACTCCACATATTCTCTTAGCTTCCAGCAATACGATTACGAGTTCCACACCCACAATCACAACGGCCCAGCCAAACCCGCAAAACCAGCCTTAGAACTCCATTAGTTTTAGCACAGTTCGAATATTACGAGAGCTAAATAATTAAAGTTACACTAAATTGATATTTTATTAGACCCGAAGTGATAGCTCGAAAATAAAGCCTAAGCCGCAATTAAAGAAAAAAATAACACATTTCTGTCAGAAATATTACAAGTACTAAATAGGACTCGCAAGGTATTTTTCAAACACTTATTAGAGCCATTGCATATATTAAACACTCATTACTTTAATAGCATGGGGAGGCATGGAAAGACATTATAACTAATTGCACAACAGTATCAAACCCACAAATGTGCAATTAAAAAGTATTATTTTTAAATGTTATTTCTGAATAATATTGATCCCAGGTCTCAAGGAGTTAACACATATATGGACTAAAACAGATGATATAATGCATTTTATAGATTGCTAGATTGCGAGCCCGATCGTCAAATATTACTTATTGGCACTAATTAATTCTTGGCTTCCGATTACAGATTACGTGTAATTTTCATGTTTTACTGACGCCAGGCTGTGTCTAAGAAGCAAATTATGGGCTTGCTTAAATATTGTTAGATCATATGATCATGCCCCCTGGAATCCCACTTAAAAAAGGCAGGGTTTACAATTTTAGGCTTAAGAAGGCTTAAGAATGTAAATTGTGAACGGAAGCCAATAGAATACATCTAAACATTTAGAGAAAAAAGACCTGCAGCGAAATTTACGAGTTTGAGTCATTTGCGAGCTTCTAAAAAAATAGGGCCCATATTTCATAGTGCTGAACAAGGGTTAAATACAAGGCAAAACAAAAATTGACACATTGCAAAGAGTGGAGAATCCTGTCTTTGGCCCTCATTCAATTGCAATGTTGCAAATTGAATAGGGGTCTAAATAAGCACATCACATATATTTTTTAAAGAAGTTTTTAGTTATTAAGCATCTATCCAAAAGCAAGGTTTTCACTAACTAAAAACTTCTTTAAAAAATATATATTATGTGCTTATTTAGAGCCGTATTCAATTTGCAAAATCGCAATTGAATGATGGCCTTTGAGTTTAGAATCTAGTATGTGTAGAGCTTTCGTTGAAGGACCTTACAAGATTGAAATCTCGCAAACTTACAGTACAATGATAGACCCACATATGGCGTAAAAAGTCTTTTGCTGATACCGTGTTGACCCAAGATGCTGGATCACGGGTTAAAACAGGCTATAGTGGATGAGGACCCACCCGCAATGCTTTAGTCAATTTCCTCCGCTATTTTTTTTTAAATAAGACTTTTCACCCAACCCTCCTGAATTTCCCATACAAACTTGGGTTCTACTTTTTCCATTGAGAACATAATATCCTTTCAGGAACTTACTTCAAATTGTTGACATTCATGGCTGTATGTGGGATGCGACTGGCGTACAACAGCCACCGCATTTCCTTCAAAATACAAGTATGCAATTAATTTCTTTGTGAGAAGTTTCTGAAATTGGGACGTTTAGTTATGTGCAGACTTTGGAAATAAAGGCTTTTTTTTCTCTCCCTTGTTCCTTCTCAATGTGACACATTTATAAGACTATTCTGTGCACTTAGACTTGTCAGCATGAATTTCTCGCAGGAATTTTTTTCATGCGTACCTTTCTGTTAAAATCAATAAAAACATCTGAACAATTATCCAAAGAGAAGAAAAAGAAACAGTACCTTAGGTATTATTACAGGAGATTTAGGGATTTAATTAGAACTATGTAAAGGCCTCACAGTTGTTGGTTTAAAAATCATGTTTTTATATATATATATATATGTGCAGTATTTGAAAAAAAAAACATCTTGGAAAAAATGTCAAATTCAATTTATATACAAGACAGGAATTATATATATGCCGTCAGATACTGAAATATTGAAGAAATAGCTTGACAAACCAAAGACTAGAGAGGAATGCTGAACATGGACATTAATATCCAGAGATCCATTGTAGCAGAGGCACAATTGAATGTATCAGTTCTGCTACCAATCACTTACGATAGCGGAGAGGTTAAATACAAGACTGAGAAGCCGCATAAAGCTTACAATTAATAATATGATGGATTTTGTTTGCTGGTTGTGTTAGCCACTCAGAGTGAAGAAAAAGATCTATCACTAAACATTGCTGTGTATAATATTTCAAGGCAGGCTGGAGCATTTTCTGTATTCAAACACAATTTATTGTGCTACTCTAAAAATGACAAATGATATAATGCAAGAGTCCTGCCTACATCAGAGTATTCTCTTCACATCCATTGTGGAACCAATGCAATACAAATTTAATATTTAAAGGGATTCTTCTATAGCAAGCAACCAGTGCCGGATCTACCTTTTTAGAGTCCCTAGGCAGTGACGTGGAGGATCCCCTGCGAGTAAGTATGCGAGGTGTGCACGGACCGATTTTTGCCTTTTCTGTGCGTGTAAGTTACTTTTACTATTGTAACTATCTTGTTCTAGGTTGTTACCCCCTAGAAGCCAGTCTATGAACTGCATCATTTTGTTTTTCTTAAGCCAGAAACCATTGTTTTTTAAAAAGTGGCACCACACACATGGGAGCGCCCCTGGTTGCCTAGTTTGCCTAAGGGGGAATCGGGCCATGCAAGCAACACTATAATTTGATTTTGACAGCTTATGAAACATTCCACTAATTAAAGGGATATTGCCACCCTAATACGTTTATTTCTTCTCTAAATTGAAGCACCACTGCGCTGTTCAGTATTGTTTGTGCTGTGTTTTTATGCAAATGTGGGATCTATCGTGTTATAGCTATGGCACAGGTCCGCTGTTGCAGTGCAGCGACCAACCGCTAGATGACGCTACCGATATTTTGCAGCGCTGCCGATATGTTAGAGAAGTTCCAAGCTTAGAATGGTAGCCTAACACTTAAACTAACCCTCACCCATGGCCGGATTACCCATTAGGCCAACTAGGCAGCTGCTCAAGGGAGTTTACCTGTGAGGGGTGCCAGTTTTTGAAAAAATCTGGTTCCTGGCTTAAAAAAAATGAAATGCTGCAGTTCATAGCCTAGCTACTAGGGATTTACCATCTAGAAGAAGATAATTACTACAGGAAAAGGAACTTAAATGCACAGAAAAGGAAAAAATAGGTCCGTGCATACCTTGCGTACTCACTCGCAGGGGCTCCTCCACTTCACTGCCCAGGGGCTCCAAAAAGGTAGATCCGGCCCTGCCCTCATGATAACCCCCACCCTAACAGTTTAACTAAGCCTTGACTCTATATTGCACTGAAAAATTGACAGCGCCATCTAGCGATTGGTCACTGCACTACAGAGGTGGACTGGTGACATAACCATAACAGCATAGGACCCAAATGTGGAACACAATATGTGAATAGACATCTCTCAGTTATTGATAAAGGAGTGGGAGGGAATGTAACAGCATAATAACATTGGGGTATGCTGTGTTTGCTTGTATTAGTGTTCTCAAAAAGAGTGTGTCATGGACTAGCCCATCAAAACAGCAAGTTAGCATTTGTGGGCCTTATGTTATGCACAGTAATGCAGCACAAACAAGGCAAATTTCTCAGTAATGATTTACTCAGTAATGAAAAAACAGCTAGTACAATATATAGCCAGATTTTAAGGCTCTTTAAGATGGACTATAAGTTGGTAGAGAAGAACACTTTAGAGAATAGCAGAATATAGAATGTAATTTCAATTAGTTGAGAAGTGGTACATATGACATGCAAGTACTGTCAATAGGTCAATCCTTGGCCATGGTGTTAATATGAAGTGGTCCATCATATATGAGAGAAATAGATAAAGAGATGGGTATTAAGGGAGTGGCAGTGTGGGCAAATTGAGGGACTTTCCATAGTATAGGCGTGGGAGGAATGTTTAGTGATTTGGATTTGGATTTGGAAAGGAATAAGTATTTGATTTTAGATGTAATGACGAAGACGGAAAATTAGTCTTTTCATTATAATTACAAAAAGCAGCTATTTTGCATGGTGAATGAAGTTGGAACATTTAGAATTTGACACTTTTTCCTGCACAATGAAGCAGGCAGCTTGTATCAATAAATGCCAGCTCTGTCCTGCAAAATATAAATGCCCCACTTAGACATGCAATATTCACCAAAGAAAAATGGATGCCTTCTGGATCCAACAGAGGAACTAAAATATAATTTTCTACAGGATTTATAACATTTTTGTCCAGTTATGCTATTAAAACATTATATTTCTTTATCATACAGTGGTATCATCATATTCTGCTACAATACACTGTATTAAATAGTGTTAACTCCTTATTCAGTCAGAAATATATTACATTTATAGAATTCACTGGAAAGAAGTTCATTGAAACTTTAACAAATCTAGAACTTTATACAATTTCAGCAGAGAATATTTCATATTTTTCTTCTTAGACAGATGCCCCTAGTACAATTCTTGTCTGCCATCTACCATTTTCTTTTTCAACTGTCAAGCACGTGAGTAGCTTACACTTTTAACAATGTCCTTGTCACCACAAGTGACAGGGGATATTTTTTGAGAGATTTTTCTGATTCACTTTATCTGACCCTGCCAGGACAGATGCTCAAGGTGATTTTTTTTATTGCAATGAACGTTCAGTACAAAAATATAGCTGTCAAAAAAAGATAAGAAACCTTTGCTCTGGAGCTTTGTTTTGGCAAAATTCTTTAGAAAAAAATATTTCATATCATGTATAACATAAATAGAGCCAACTCAAAAGTCTTCCAAGGGCCTAGTACACTGACAATAATATGAATATGGGCTGTGGTGTTTAAAGGGCATATTATACTATAAAAATAGCATTGGATATTATTAGTTAGTTAAATGCTGTTCAGCTGGTGGGCAGTAGGCCGGATAAGGCCGTCATCTGATTTCTGTGGCCCACTGACCACCAGTGAGAATATCCTCAAAAACTGAATATTATTCAGATAAATGACTTGGGACAGAGTTTCAACTCTTGGGACATAATATATAATTTCCCAAACGTTTGTTTATATCATTCACAATAAATAAATCTATACTATTTTTTTAATACTAAAATGCAATGTAATAATTCTGAGCAGGAAAGAAGTCTTTCATTTATTTTAGATGTTTAAATGTGAGCACAAATCTACTATTTATTTACTGTACTACTGTACAGTGGAGGCTTCTATCGCTCTTTTGCCCACCATCACATATAATAGTTGTCTTACTGAGAGTTGTTGTCACGCAATGTTAAACGAGGCTCGCACGACTTTGTTGCAAGCGACGAAGGACGTAACACTTTGCCAATGAACGCAAAGCACGCAACACTTAGGGAAAAACAGGACTTTGCTGCAATGAGCGCCGAAGGCGTTCATTGTAGCTCTCGCAATAGTGCACTTTCAGGATTTCTCTAAAGGTCCTCTGTCCCCGCAGTGATGTTTGCCCAAGCATACTCTACCGATGGAGGATGGAAAGAGATTGAAGGCGCCCATAGCGTTGTATGCGATCAGCAATAAAGGACGTAGCAATTTGCAGCTGAACGCAAGGCACACAACACTTTATCAAGCACGCAACTCGAAACAGCCAAAAAAATAAAAAAAAATAAAAAAATAAGTAAAAATCACACACAGAGCTCAGGGGGACAGCCAGGGAGCCTGTGAGTGAGGTTGAAAGCTAATTTGAGTCTTGCCGATTTTCAGAGATTGCAAATGCAAATGCTTTCAAACAGGATCAAAACGATGCCAAAACCCGTAACACTTATGTGAACAATGCCAGGTCTGCAAGCTAAATAAAAGCAACGGCAAATTAAAAACAACGACACTCAGCGCGAGGCACACAAGACTTAAGCATAGAAAAAAAAAGACAGGGAGAGGGGGGAGGGAGAGAGGCGGAAACGCACAGGGATCAGAGAGTGGGGAGAGGTTCGCTGGGCTCTCGATGAGTGCCAAAGGCGCTCAATGTGAGGCACCAAAGTGGCGGGTTGGACATTGTCTGCAATGAGCGCCCATTGAGCGCCAAGCCCCGTAAAGTAAAGGTGAGGAGAAGCTCCCAATGAGCGACGAAGGCCCTCATTGTGGGGCTCGAATGAGAGATGTAAACTAGAGGGGGGAGAGGCTGGCAATGGGCTCCAAAGGCGCTCAACGCGAGGCCTGCAAGTTACAAGGGGAAGAGACTTGCATTGTGTGGCAAACAGCATTGACAGCCTTCATTCACATTTTATTGCCATAATTTGTGACCAGCAAGTCGCTAGTAAATTAAATGATTGTCGTGGTAAACTACCTCCCCACAAAATCTACACAAGGTAGGAACCAGCCCCACACTGATGAGAGGCAGTAACCTCTAAACATCTGTCCATGGGTAGGTTTCCTGGCTTGTACATAATCCAACCTAAGCTTTGCTTAAAGCGGTGTAATTCAGCAGACATATGCTTTAAAAGGAGACATATTTGAAATGGCAATAACTATATTTCTTGGAATTCTGAGCAGGAATTAAGTTTTTAACTTTTTTTTTTAGACCAGGGTTTTCTAAGTTCGGTCTTACTGGGCTGCACACATGCCAGGATTTAAGCATATCCCTGCTGCATGCAGATGAGTGAATCACTTCTTCATGCTGATTGACTCACCTGTGCAAAGAAAGGAAATCCTCAATTCCAGGCCCAGCAGGACTGCATCTACCAGTCTGTTTTAGACATTCAAATGTGAGCACAAATGAACTATTTATTTACTATATATGTATACATATATATATATATATATATATATATATATATATTATTATTTTTTATTTTTATTTTTATTCTATCATAGTTAAAAATACCTTAATTTAAACATTGCAAAAAGTTGTTGTTTGTGTCAAAAGTAAGTTGTATATTGAGTAGAAATATTAAATTAAAGTGAGATGGTTTTCTTCTCCTCTGCCCAGGCATGTTACAGGAAACAGGAAAGACAGACAACCTTGTGAATCTCTGGACTGAGACAACCTTGTATTTTATCCCCATTCTTTTGAATACAAGATGAGATATCCTATATGTGGCTCTTCACGAATCGTCTCACATTACTTTCAGCTCAGCGCTGAACTAAGGCAGATCAAACCCATTGTTTATTATCTGTTTCATTGTAGCTTTAGTATTTATTTTCCTTTATTAATAAAAAATATATATTTTGTAATATAGAAATGTTTTTGTTTTAATGCTAAATAGAATGTTTTTGTCTACAGCTGCCCTTTAATGTATTTTGTTGACACTCAGAAATACATACAATAAGAAAATATATATACAAAAGACTCTCAGTTATCCGGCACCCACGCAAATTGATAGATGCCAAATAAATGTAGTTTCCGGTTGCTTGAGAGTTACATATAAAAGATGCCTAGATTAGCTGCACATAGGATGCTATGCTAAGTATATTTGTCAGTGAGGGATGTTCTAGCTGCAGCAGCTTTCACTTCTCACTTACACACAAGTACGTTTGGCTGGAGGGTGCGGGGTTGATCCCGGCGAATGTGACGCCAACACTGCACAGGCTCAGTCACTCATGTCTGTCTGCTTCCAGGTAAAACTGAATTACAGAGACGTACAGTGGATGCCATCTAGGTGCCTAGAAGTATGTTGTGGCATGACAATCTGCCTCCTGGCATTTGTTGAGTAGTACAGTAGAAGTACAGTATTCCCTTTTTTCTGGTTGCTTGAGAGTTCTGGTTGCTTGAGTTCTGGTTAACTGAGAGTCTACTGTATATATTTCAGTGCAAAATACTTCCATAATAAACATTGTGTACTTGCATTTAGGAAGTGTTTGAAGTCTTCAGTTTTGCTACTGCACCAATTTTAATCTAATAGGCTAGGATAACTCAGTATATTGCAGCGCCCAGTCAGTGTCAAAGTCACAATCAGTGGTGTCACCAGTACAGGCACGCTATGCAGTAGACTATTTTCCATGCTTATGACTTTCACAAATGGCTTTCGATGCTTCCTGCACACCATAGTTGCATGCTGGGTATTTTGATGTTGCAGGCTTTAAAAATAAGACGACTATTTGACGCGTAAGTAAAATGATATATACCTTATTCTATATATTAGAACCCCTTTTTCACACTACCATCCCTACTATCTATGGGCTCTATGTAAATCGGGTGGTGTAAAATGTGGTATTACAGGCTCACAGCCTCCACACGCAAACCATGAACCCGTACGTAACATTTCATCGCATGATCATGATCAATTAAGCAAACCCGTAAGTTACAATTTAGACAGAGCCAATAGTAAATGAGACCGTCATCATGGAGTTTAAATTACAATCAATTAGTGTTTAGAAATACAATTTGCAATCGGACTCGCAATCCAGAAATGTAAAAATCAATAAAGGAACTGTTCTAGTCCATGTGGGTGGCCTGATATGTATTAACCCCTTGAATCCCGGGATCGGTATAACACAAAAATAAAACGTAGAATTTTTTTTTTTTATTGCAGATTTGCAAGCTTGAGACTATTGTGCAATTCATTGTAACACCTTTCATTTATTTCCAAGTATTTTGAAGTCCAGAAATGTGTGCTTATATTTGCTTTTGCAGTGTTACAAACAGGTGTTTAACCCACTTGTGAGCCCTATCTAGTACTCGCATCATTTCTTAATACATTTGCCATTTTAAGGGTTTGAAGACAATTGCGGGCTTATTGAATTGTTGTAATTAAATATGTTTTTTATGTCTTTAGCACTGGTAATAATTCTGGGTTTGAAACATCAAAGGAGGTGATAGGACGGAGTTATGTTTTTGACCATCACAGTGATTTTGAGCCTGTAACTCGCAATTGGAATGCGAGTAGCTAAATGTAGCCAACTGAATATCAGTAACATTCACAGGCTCCATTACGGGCTCAAGTAATTGCGATTTGGACAATTAAATAGTGGCTAATGTCAGAACCAATATAATGAGTAAAACAAGTGCAATAACTGTGGCAAGAAACTGTAAAACACACACACATATATATATATATATATATATATATATATATATATATATATATATATATATAAAATATTGTGTTTTAATTACTTTTATTTTTTATATTAAATGTATGTTACAACTGTATTTATAGCTTCAATATATAAAAATGAGTGTATTTTGTGTTAATAATAATAATAATAATAATATATAAATATATATATATATATATATATATATATATATATATATATATATATATATATATATAAATAAAAAGACAATGCGTTAGGGCATCTGTTCCTAGGCAACGTAATTTCCTGGCGTGTACTAACCCTATTAATGATGGGTTGTGTGTTGCCCGATATGTCGTCAAATAAACTGACATAATTACATATATGTTTATATCGGACTGTTAATTGCCAAATAATGTTGAAATGTCATCCCTTTAAGGTATTTTTGGTGCTATAATGACACTTTAATTGCTGCTTTGGCACTCAGCAAAGGTTTTAAAACCATTTGCAAGTGGTCTTTGGTACCCATAATATTTTCTTATTTTTTTGTCAATGTCCTGATTTGGTTTAAAAGTCTAATGGAGTAACTCGTAATCTTTTTGTCGTGCAGCGGTCACACGTATCAGTACTCGTGCAATGTTTATGGGATGGGGAAATAGCATAGCTAGGTAGGATTTACTGTTCTGCTATGGCACTCGTAATTGCTATTTCCGGGAGTAGCTTAGTAGCCCTATGTCTGCTAATTGCTGTGCATATGTATGGAGTATATATGAGTGTTGAGTCTGCTGTGTATGTGTATCTGAGACTGTGTGTATAACATTACATGCTCCTCTTTCCTTCATATTTTACCAATACGCCAAATATGTCTTGAATAACTTAGTGAGGAACGTTCTCATGGATAAAAGCATTGTATAGGACCTAAATATCATATTTGTTATGTGATTAGCCTTTGTCTCTTTTCACTGTTTCTTTGACCACTTGGGCAGCTTGGTTCCCAAATGTTTGATTTCCAAGAACTACTCAAAAATTGCTGAGGATCTCAGTGGACCATGTGACTATAAGCAAGGGGATTTTGGAACCACATAGTAATGTTTCTGCCTGTTTTGTAACAATTAAAATGTTCTATGCTATATTGGAATGTGCTTCAAAATTGTGAATGAAGTTAACTAAGAACTATGTCTTTATGCAATTTTCTTAATTTATTCAAACTTCTTCTGCAATCCCTTTAGTTCTGCGGGCTACCTGAGGGAGACTCCCAGAGTACTGGTGGTCTACAGGCCAGAGTTTAAACTAAATTCTTGCACCATTCCCAACTTCCCTTTTACAACATACTAGATATATATACAGTATATATATATATATATATATATATATATATATATATTATTATTATTATTTTTTTTTTTTTTTTACTGATCGGAAAAAAATATAGATCCAGGTGCTGATTAGCTTAGTAAAAATACTAAATTGAGTAAATCTATCTGCAGCTTTAAGTATAAAGCTTGTTACTAATAAACATTAAGTAGTTGCACTGTTTTGTGGAACATTTATACAAGATGCATCTTCAGCAACACCACTAATTGCAGAGGAAATGTGCTATTGTGAAGCCGAAGCATTGACACATTCAGTATCAGTCTCTAGGCAAAAGACGCTTTGTATCAGGAGGCAGAAATAAAGACTTGTGTTTAAGGCAGGTTAAATGTGTGTTGTGGTTATTTTTGTTTGCTGCGATATTGGCAGAGAGCATGTGGTATTGATTTGTTTTAGATCCTCGGCTTTAGGACCTAAAAACAATTTGTAACTGATAAAAACATTCCATGAGAATAAAGCATTGGGAAAAGGGCCATGAACATAGAGTACAGGTCAATGGAAACAAGACGCTACAAATGTGTCAGATTGTGTGACTTTGAAAAGTAACAACTTTTGTAGAGTAGTGTAATAAAGCATATAATACATATATATATATATATATATATATATATATATATATATATATATATATATATATATATATATATATATATATATAAAACAAATAATACATTAATAAGCACATTTGCATGTCTAAATGTCTAAAAGGCGGGGACATGCAAATGAGAATACAATGTACCTCACTCTTTTAATGCAAAAAAAAAAACAATTTTATACATTGCTCCACAGTATCTCACAAAAGTGAGTACAACCCTCACATTTTTGTAAATATTTTATTATATCTTTTCATGTGACAACACTGAAGAAATGACACTCTGCTACAATGTAAAGTAGTAAGTGTACAGCCTGTATAACAGTGTACATTTGCTGTCCCCTCAAAATAATTCAACACACAGCCATTAATGTCTAAACCGTTGGCAACAAAAGTGAGTACACCCCAAGTGGAAATGTCCAAATTGGGCCCAAAGTGTCAATAGTTTGTGTGGCCACCATTATGTTCTAGCACTGCCTTAACCCTCATGGGCATGGAGTTCACCAGAGCTTCACAGGTTGCCACTGGAGTCCTCTTCCACTCATCCATGATGACATCACGGAGCTGGTGCATGTTAGAGACCTTGCGCTCCCCCACCTTTCGTTTGAGGATGCCCCACAGGTGCTCAATAGGGTAACATGCTTGGCCAGGCCATCACCTTTACCTTCAACTTTTTTAGCAAGGCAGTGGTCGTCTTGGAGGTGTGTGTGGAGTCATTATCATGTTGGAGTACTGCCCTGAGGCCCAGTCTTTGAAGGGAGGGGATCATGCTCTGCTTCAGTATGTCACACTACATATTGGAATTCATGGTTCCCTCAATGAACTGTAGCTCCCCAGTGCTGGCAGCACTAATGGCACTCTCTGGTGAACTCTCTCATACTGGTCACTGGAAGTTCAACATGGTACCTCATGGCAAAAAAACTATGAGGAAGAATTGTTGCTCTACATAAAGATGGCCTAGGCTATAAGAAGATTGCCAAGACCCTGAAACTGAGCTGCAGCATGGTGGGAAAGACCATACAGCAGTTTCGCAGGACAGGTTCCACTCAAAACAGGCCTCGCCATGGTCAACTAAAGAAGTTGACTGGGCCGCAGGGCAGTATTCCAACATAATAACGACCACAAACACAACTCAAAGACGACCACTGCCTTGCTAAAGAAGCTGAAGGTAAAGGTGATGGACTGGCCAATCATGTCTCCAGACCTAAACCCTATTGAGCAGCTGTGGGGCATCCTCAAATGGAAGGTGCGGGAGCGCAAGGTCTCTAACATGCACCAGCTCGGTGATGTGCAAGAGGGTCCCAGTGGCAACCTGTGAAGCTCTGGTAAACTCCATGCCCATGAGGGTTAAGCCAGTGCTGGAAAATAATGGTGGCCACACAAAATATTGACACTTTGGGCCCAATTTGAACATTTCCACTTAGGGGTGTCACTTTTGTTGTCAACGGTTTAGGCATTAATGACTGTGTGTTGCGTTATTTTGAGGGGACAGCAAATTTACATTGTTATACAGGCTGTACACTTACTACTTTACTTTCTAGCAGAGTGTCATTTCTTCAGTGTTGTCAAATGAAAAGATATAATAAAATATTTACAAAAATGTGAGGAGTGTGCTCACTTTTGTGAGATACTGTATATAGAGTATATATATATATATATATATATATATATATATATATATATATATATATATATAGTACATTTGTGTTCACATTTGAATGTCTAAAACAAGTGAAAAAAATGCTTCCTGTTCAGAATTCAGAGAAATACAATTATTACACTGCATTCTGGGAAGCTGAGCAGGGACATGCAAATGTGCCCACAAATGCTTCATTCTTCAATCCATAACCATTTTTAACATGGCTTCCTTTAAGCTTATGACTGCTGCATTACACCGCTTTTTTGCAAACCCAAGGTTCCATTTTACACAAGGTTACTGCCTATCATCAGCGTGGGGCCGCATCCTTAGCTTGTGTAGTGGATATGTTAAGTAGGTAGTTCACCACAACAATCATTTAATATATTGTGGGCAAAAGAGCGATAGAAACCCTCCACTGTATATATATATAGTTGTTTTGTTGTGTGTGACTCTCTGTTACCCTATGGACAGCAGAATGCCAGGGACGTCTTGTTTTCTTGGCAAAGACACTGGAGTGGGTTGTAAGTTCTGACCTCTCTGCTATGACCTGCCCATCTTGGGTGACTCTACATGGTGTATCTCACAGCTTCATTGAGGTTCACAAGGCACTTTACCAAGACAAGGTAGCCATCTAGAAGGGGATGTATATGTACTATATTTATATACAGTGCCTTGCAAAAGTATTCACCCCCTTGGCATGTTTTGTGTTTTGTTGCCTCACAACCTGGAATTAACATGGGTTGTTTGAGGATTTGCATAATTTAATTTACAGCAATGCCCAGAACAAGGAAACAACAAAAAGGACAAAAATACTGAAAAGGTCAATGTGCATAACTATTCACCCCCCTAAAGTCAATACTTTGTAGAGCCACCTTTTGCGGCAATCACAGCTCGAAGTCGCTTTGGATAAGTCTCTATGAGCTTACAACATCTTACCACTGGGATTTTTGCCCATTCCTCCTTGCAAAACTGCTCCAGCTCCTTCAAGTTTGATGGTTTGCGCTTGTGAACAGCAATCTTTAACCCTCCAAGCGGTAATCCCAAGGTTACTGCAGGAGGATATGGAGGGGGCCGAGTGCTGCCAAATTTGCCTGGGCGCCCTCAGCACACATTCCTCCTCCTTCCGATACTCCTCCTACAGATCCTCTCCTTCCTCCTTCCGATCCCCCTCCTCACTCTTTTCAATCCTCTTCCTCCCCATCCTCCTTCTCCCTCCTTCTTCCCCCTTTCTAATAACATCCCTTTCCCCTCTAATCTGTCTTCTTACCAGCATCCGATCACCTCTTGCTGCCAATTCTCCCCCCGCAGGCGCGTCACGTCATTAGCATATACCGGTTCCGGTGAATGGCATAAGACGAGCTGCGGGCGATGTATCAGCAGCAGGAGCTGATCTGATGCTAGTAAGAGAGAAGAGAGGGGAAAGGGATGTTATTGGAGAGGGGGGAAGGAGGGAGGATGGAGGGAAGGAGGGAGGTGGAGGATGGGAAATAGGGAGGAAAAGGAGGATGAGTGGGGGAAAGGAGGATGAGGGGGAAGAGGAGGATTAAGGGGGAAAAGGAGGACGAGGGGAAAAAAGGAGGATAAGGGGGTAAAGGAGGAGGAGGAGGGGGAGAAGAAGGATGAGGGGGAGGAGGATGAGAAGGGAGGAGGATAAGGGGGGAGGATGATGAGGATAAGGGGAGAGGGGGAAAAGATGAGAAGGAGGATAAGGGGAAAAGGGAGGAGGAGAAGTTGAAGGGGTAATGGTGTCTAAAGGCGGTATGATTATGTCAGTATTTTAGAATGTACCGAATGTACTGTCAATACTGACATAATCATACCGCCAGGGGGGTTAAGTCTGACCACAGATATTCTATTGGATTGAGGTCTGGGCTTTGACTAGGCCATTCCAACACATTTACATGTTTCCCCTTAAACCATTCAAGTGTTGCTTTAGCAGTGTGTTTGGGGTTATTGTCCTGCTGGAAGGTGAACCTCCGTCCTAACCTCAAATCACGCAGAGAGTGGTACAGGTTTTGCTCAAGAATATCCCTGTATTTATCACCATCCATCTTTCCCTCAACTCTGACCAGTTTCCCAGTCCCGGCTGCTGAAAAACATCCCCACAGCATGATGCTGCCACCACCATGTTTCACTGAGGATGGTGTTCTTTGGGTAATGTGATGTGTTGGGTTTGCGCCAGACATAGTGTTTTCTTTGATGGCCAAAAAGTCAAATTTTAGTGTCATCAGACCAGAGCACCTTCCTCTATACATTTTGGGAGTCTCCCACATACCTTTTTTGCAAACTCAAAACGTGCCAATTTATTTTTTGCTGAAAGTAATGGCTTTCTTTCTGGCCACTCTGCCATAAAGACCAACTCTATGGAGCATACAGCTTATTGTCGTCCTATGTACAGATACTCTCTGCCTCTGCCTCTCTGATTAATGCCCTCCTTGCCCGGTCTGTGAGTTTTGGTGGGTGGTCGTCTCTTGGCAGGTTTGCTGTTGTGCCATGTTCTTTCCATTTGGTTATGATAGATTTGATGGTGCTCCTGGGGATCATCAAAGATTTGGATATTTTTTTATAACCTAATCCTGACTTGTACTTCTCAACAATATTGTCCCTTACTTGTTTGGAGAGTTCCTTAGTCTTCATGGCAGTGTTTGGTTAGTGGTGCCTCCTGCTTAGGTGTTGCAGCCTCTGGGGCCCTTGAAAGAAGGTGTGTATATGTAATGACAGATCATGTGACACCTAGATTGCACACAGGTGGACATCATTTCACTAATTATGTGACTTCTGAAGGTAATTGGTTGCACCAGAGATTTTTATGAGCTTCATAACAAAGGCGGTCAATACATACGCACATGCCAATTTTCTGTTTTCTATTTCTAAAAAATAGTAGCATGTATATATTTTTCTCATTTCACTTCACCAACTTAGACTATTGTGTTCTGATCCATCACATTAAATACAGATTAACAAAACATTGATCTTAAGGCTGTAATGTAACAAAATAGGTAAAAAGTCAAAGGGGGGTGAATACTTTTGCAAACCACTGTATGTAAGTACTAAAATACTACAGAAAATACTAACATATTACAGGACAGTAAATAAGTGGGAGCATCCTTTCTATGGACAAAAACAGTAAATTACTATATTGAGACCATATACAATTATTATTATGAAAAACAATAATAATAATTGTATTTGTAAATACACTGCTTTAAATTAATTTTAGATTGCAGTGCAGGAGACCCGAAGGCTGGAAAATCACAGGAAATTGGGAAGTTAAGGTAGTGCGCAAACCTCCCCCCAGCCAAAGATTTTCTGATGACATCATTCATGACATCATCTATGACATTAAGTGACAAAAACAGTGAAGAAATGGAAAAGTCATAAATACAGTATAAGATCTCCCAGATGCTGATGTTGAAATTTTCTTGATAATGTTGACATTATTTACAGCAATTGGATAATGTCTGCAATGGATAATGTCCAGCTTATGGTGGCATTATCCAACAAAGCCTTGGGGATAATTTTGACTTTCTGGATATTATATAGTGCATTAAACATTGCAGTATAGTGTTAAAATGTGGTACATATACATATTAAAAATACACTATATAATATGGTGCTTTATGTATACATGTTTATTGAAAGAGATAACTGTGCACTTGTTTATACAATAAAAAACAAGTTTGAATTAGGACATGTTCTGATTTGTTATTTATTAACATGAGTTTGCTCAAAATGTATTTGACACTTTTATTGTAAGAATATTAATATATTCTATTAATATATTCTAGTGCGTGCGATATTCTTCATTTTGAGACATTCCCGCACAAAAACAAATTACTAAGCCTTGGGATGCACCCACTAAGGGTCTCTGGTCCAGGTAAAGTAAAGTGATTGCTTATTTCATTGGGAATTTTTCCAAAACCAAAGATCACCAGGAAGGGGAGATGAGGAATTCAAACTCCTTTATAGAGTTTTGATTTATAGCCTAACTCCCTGAATTACTTTAATGAGACCGTACATGATTATGAATAATAATAAAAATAATAATTATTTATTTGCAAAAACACTGCAATAAAGTATAGTTAAGATGGCAGCTCATGATAGGACACCCGAAGGCTGAAAAATTGGAGTAAATTGGGAAGTTAAGGTAGCACGCAACCTTAAAACATTCCTCCATCCCCCTGTAAAGGTTTTTCCGATTACATCATTCATAACACTTTAGGTGACATTATTTGTGACATTACATATGATATGACATCACTCATGACATCATATCTAATATGAAAAATTACACCATCCATGATATTGCTGATGACATCACACTAGATCCCTATGATGTTACTTAATTTATAATTGAAGCTGATTATTTAAATATATATGGCTACACATCATAGTAAATATTTAAAATTGTATGTTAATAATAATAATAATAATAATAATAATATATAAAATAATACAAATAACAGAGAGGGTTGTCTTAATTCTAGCATTATAATTCATTGTAATCTTAATAAATATACAGTACCCATATGGTATGTTAACCATGCATCACGTTTTGATAAAGGTATCTCTAGTTGATGATCTGTGACCATAGGAGGACATAGTACAGAGTGAGATAAACATCTTCCTGTGATAAATAAGTTCCATTGAAAATGGCATTCATCCCTCAACATTATTTCCTACATTTTTGAATATTTATTCAGTGGTACAATATTCTGCAAATACTCACAATATAGTACGTGGGTGTTAAAATGGTTATGGATTACAAGAGCGAAGCCTTTGTGGGGATATTTGCAAGTCCCTGCCCAGGTTGTCAGAATGCAGTGGAATAATTGTATTTATCAGAATCCTGAGCAGGAAATACGTCTTTTAACTTATTTTAGTCATTCAAATGTGAGTACAAATGTACTATTTATTTACTATTTTCAGTATATCACATATATAGTTGTCAGTGTCCGGAACGCTTACGATGTTAGTCACGCTTTGCGGCCCTATATATATACACATATACACATGCAAGGAAAGCTTTTACATGCCAGCTGAAATAACATAGCTTGCTCATGGCATTGTCAAGTAACAATCAGTGCATAATAATGAAAGAGAAGCAGAACGCTACCGTATTTATGGATCAGTGTAATAAAGCAAAAAATGCCATGAAATTGTGGAAAATTATTTTTTTTGTGCAGTGCATCTTGTGTCAGTTAACCATCTGTGTATCACAATGTTGTCAGTGTTGGCTCTGGTGTGTGAGTGTTGTATTTTAGTGTGTATAGGTTGTGCACAGAAAGTAACAGACACTCTATAAGTATGAATCCAAAACAAGTGTATTGAAGAAGGGGTTAAAGTTATGCCCAAGACTTTCTGAATAGGATTTATTTAAAAGCTGTAGATAATAACAAGTATGGTACATTGTCAAGAGAATGTTATTTAAAAAAGGCATTTTCCTGCAATAAAACTAAAATGTTTTGAAGCAAAAAGCTGAAGCAAAACGTTTTAAGCTATCAGTTATCCTTTCGGATCCACCCACATAAATAATTTGTAATGTTATGTTAATGAGAGATTACTGCTAAGCCAGCTAGAGCTTTTGCTGCCCGGGGCTGTCACTGAGTTTGCCGCAACCCCTGCACCCCAGTGTGAACATTTGGGACCCCCCATTGCACAATCAAAAAATATATATATATAAATCACATATATAGTTATCAGTGTTCGGAACGTTTGTGGTGTTGGTAACGCTTTGCTGCCACACAGCGGCGCCGCCACACATGCGAGCCTCGCAAAGTGAGGCGATGCAGCCGGGCAGCACTTCAGCTGCAATGAGTGCCAAAGGCGCTCATTGCAGCCAATGGCGCCTTCACACGTGAGCATCACGAAGCGAGGCGAAGCAGCGGTGCAGTACTTAAGCTGCAATGGCCAGCGGCACTCTTCAAGCGCCTAGCTCTAAACCCCCCCCCCCCCCAAAAAAAAATTACAAAAAAATCTATCACACTCACACACAGCACAGGGGAAGACACAGGAAGCCTGGGAGTGAGGTTGCAAATGAATTCCACCCATATTTGGCGTTTTTCGTCACTACAAAATCACTTAAGCGAGGAAAAAAATGGAGGACGAAAAAAGCAAAATTTCAGAAACAGGATGAAAACAACGGCTCAGCAATGCCAGGCTTGCAAAACTTACAAAAAACACACAACCCCGAAGACAGTAACACTTACAACAACAACGCTAGGCACAAGGGACTTTGTAAATAAAACCAACGGCAGTAACAATGCGCCACGCAATCATTCAGCACACACACAGAAGAGAAACACACAGGGAAGGGATGGGGGAGATGCTGGAAAGAGACACATGGCATTCCCAAGCACAAAACTTGCAGGTTAACGAACCCTGCACTGAAGGCGCTCATTGCGAGCCACGTAATGAGCGCCGAAGTTGATCTGAGTTTTGCAAAGAGGAATGGGCAAAAATCCCAGTGGTAAGATGTGGCAAGCTCATAGAGACTTATCCAAAGTGATTGCCGCAAAAGGTGGCTCTACAAAGTATTGACTTTAGGGGGGTGAATAGTTATGCACATTGACTTTTTCTGTTATTTTGTCCTATTTGTTGTTTGCATCACAATAAAAAAAATCATTTTCAAAGTTGTGGGCATGTTATGCAAATCCTCAAACAATCCATGTTAATTCCAGGTTGTGAGGCAACAAAACACAAAAAATGCCAGGGGGGGGGGGGATCCTTTTTCAAGGCATTATATATAAAAAAAAGTGTTTCCTAAATTACCGTAGTTTTAATGGTTTTGCTTTCTTCCAAGCTGTTGCTTCTGTATGAGGTTATCAATATCAACCAACGAGCACTACATCTTAGGAGTCCACACATAGATGGTTTGCCTGAATGTTACTGAATAATGTAAATCACTTCATAACAGAAAGTGGGTGTGCTAGGACTATTAGGACCTAGTAAAAATTTGAAGGGTTCCCCCGTGGTCCAGTGGTTAGGATTTGGTACTTTCCAAGAGGTCACACCCCCCTGAAGCCGAGCAGCATTGGGGCTGGAGAACACCTTGGAATACAAGGATCTGTATGCTGTGGCCCACTGGAGAAGGCACTGGCAACCCACTCCAGTATCTCTTCCATAAAAACCAAGTGGATCAGCATAACCATGGACATAAAGATGGGCCTGGTGTGTTACAGTCCTTGAGGTCACAGAGAGACGGAAACGACTGAACGATACATAAAAAATAATCTGAAGCCCAATATTTATGGGCAATATCAATGAGGTTGTGTTAGCCTATATTAATACCACTATTCAATATGAAGCATGTGTTACTACAAACATATAAACAAATGACACACAGTATAAATGAAAATGTGCGAATACAGTTACACCAACAGAAAATATGATACAGTCACAAATCCTTATCTTTATACGAGAAAACTATTTAAAGTCTTACGTTTATTAAAAGTGGAACTCCAACCCTCTTGTGGAGGGTATACAAGTTTAAAAAGTTGGCATAGTAATGTAGTGGTGGCCAAAATGTCCTTATTATGAGTCTCCGTTTCTGGAGCATCCAACCCTCGAAAGTTTCTCCTTTCTTTCTCTAAATTCTTCCCCAAATGTGTTTGGTGTAGTATTATCTGTACCGGTGGGCAGCATCTTGGAGGCACTGTTCACAAAGTTTCAGTGATATATATAAAATAAAAAATAGAGGGGGTAGATAAAGAAGCTCACCTAATCCTAGTCCCAAAACCTTTGTAAAGGACCGGTGGTGGAACAAGGAGGAACCAACTTTCTCACTCCTGTATTAAAGGACTATTGTATTTTAGGGGGTAGTGTATTTGTGACATATATAAAAAGCAAAATAATATATGTGTGTGTACATTTACATTTCCAAGAATATGTCAAACAACTTTAAGATCTGTTTAAGTATATTAAACATGACCACTTTATATCATACACTTACTGCTATAACACAGCACAGAATAGTTATGCGTGAGTCAGAAAACCTATATACTTGTGTATACTTTTTTCATTTAGATTGAATGCCTGGGGTGTGCATCTCATGCATCCTGTGCTCTCTGGTGCCCTTTCTCCAGTGAAGCCTTTAGGCCCCCTCGCCTTGAGAGCTTGAGGATCCCTTTATTTTTTTGGGCTCTGACCATAAGGTATTATGTTTCCAGAAGATGTAGTTTCTCCCCTCCACCCTAGGAATGAGGGGGTCTTTCCACAGTCTTCTGGCTGGGGCCCTCAGATGTGGATTGGATCTTCATCAGGGGGACACCTGCCACCAGTACACATTGGTTCAGACTCCAGGGGGAGCAGCTGCCACCTACTATACTCAGGTCCATCCAAGGGATCCCCTGCCATAAGGCCACGCCCTGAAGGGGTAGCGAGACCCCTTGGCTCCACACGCACATGGAGTGTGTATGTGCCAAAGCAAATAAAATCGTGCTCAGGCCATAAAAAATGTGCCGTGGTTAGTGTCCGTAAATCAAAGGTGTGCTAGATAGGGTATCTACCTACCATATCTAGCATAAGGTGAAGCTGGAGGAACAGCTCTCAGCTGGACCTCTGGTTAAGTGTTGGGGTGCACAGTGATGTGCTCTCCCAACCCGTAGGCTGGGGGCAAAATCAAAAATATGGGACCACTCATGAACCAAAAGGTCCTGGCCGGGGGTCCAAAAAATGCTTTGAATGCATGCTGCTGTTGCTGTTCTGGGGGAAGCACTGGCAAACCTCCCCTAAGCCCTGGGCATTCATGCCTACTAGCCAGTGGCCAGACCAAGGTTTCTCCCCCTCTTACTTGACAGGTGGCATAGCAATTACTTGTCCTTTCAGAGGAAATACTATACTTGATCTTAGCCAACAGGCCAAGAAGCAAAACAGCAAACACCAGCCTTAGCTGGACCTCATACAGTACTAGTTAACAGTCTGGTTATCTTCTAGCTCAAAGCATGGATTGTGTGAAAAGGCTACTAAACACATATTCATTTAGCTTATGGTGAGTAAAAGAGGAAGAGAACCCTTACATGGTATACAGCATAGCAAGCAAAATAATATATTTGTATCTATATTTGCAACGTTAACAAATTATAAAAGGTGTTTCTAAGAATGTGTATAAAATGTGTCTCTCAAGAAATAAACATCCCTATTAAATTCCCTCAATGTGTAAAACCGTAGCCCGTAACGTAGCCCGCAAAACTTACGGCTATTAAACTGGCCCTGTAAAGCAACCCACAACTTGCGGGCTAAGGGCGGAAAAAAACTACGGGATGTCGAAATCTGAACTCTGCGGCTGCAAATCCTTTGATCTGGCAAGCCCATAACTGTTACGTTCGAAAATCACTATCAAATTACTACAAATCCACTGGTGTTCAAACCCGTAACCCGCAAATGGAGCCAAAAAGCCTGGGGGTACTAGAGAGGACCCGCAAGGGGATTAAAGTCCTATCCGTAGCACTGTAAATGTAAATATACACACTACTGTACTTAAAATTAAAGGGGAAGTGATGTTAAGTATTAAAATTAATAGCACAACATTCTCAAGTTCGCAAATCTGCAATATAAAATAGTTTATTTTTAATTTCTGCATTATATAAATCCCGGCAATCAATGTGTTAATACATATAATGGAACTTGCATGGACTTGAATACCATATTTACTGATTTATTAATATTGCATTATTTCTGGAATGCGGGTCCAATCGAAGCGCGTAATTGAGACCCTTAAGGCTTTCAAATCTAACCTCCACTTTTCAGTGATGTAATGATGACAATGTATTTTGCCATTGGCTCCGTCTAAACCCGTAACTACGGGTTTGACTAATTGCTCATGTTCAGAGCAGCACATCCAACCTGCGCAAGAATGGTTTACGGGTTTGCGTCTCTGGCCTGTACCTCGCGGCATGGTTCAATTTAATAGCTCTGTAACCCAACGAATTTCAAGCCTGCAGCTTTTCAGGGTGTGCAGATGCTGCTACGGACTTTGAATTTAATAGGGCTGAAAGTGTTTGCACTGCACTGCGGGAAACTGAGTGTCATGCAAATAAGCTCACAATATGTTATATCAATTAATTTAATAACCATTTTAACAGGTTATAACATCTGCATAACAGTATTAGAAACTGTCAACATTTGCACCTCTGTAAATGCAAACATAAAACATTCAAAAGATAATTGTACTTTTAGCAGAACATGCAGAATGGCGTTTTTTTCTTTAAATCTTTCTTGTTCAATGTGCGGTGGGAGCTGGCCCCGCGTAGGGAAAGCCGGACTTTGTCGTGTAGCTGTTTTCTTGCGAGTAAAATTCACACAACACTGGCGAATAGAAACAAAATGCCGAACACACTGCTCAGTCTCCAACATAGCAACTAGAGCTGAATATGCTCAACATAGAAGTCCCTGGACACAACAAAAACATTTTGTTTTCTAAAAATGATACTCTCTGACCTGCTCCCTCATACACTGGAAGGAAGGATTACTGTCATATCCGGGTCTATACACTAGTAGTGTCTGCTAAAACTAGATTGCACTCTAAAATGCCCTTGAAATTAAAGATTGTAAATAAAATGTTCACTGTACCTCAATTCTATTGCTAAAAAAAACTTTTAGCCACATTCAATTCCATGCCCACAACTCGATCGCTGTATACGGCTGTATGTCAGTGGGTGAGTTGCGGGCTCCCGTTGGTCTCTGATTAAGATGCTTTTCAATTGCTCAAGCCAACAAGTTAGTGTCCCAAAGCCAAAACCGTAAACCATGCACTGGTTCGTAGTGTCGGGATTAATACGACATATTATTTTCTAAATATATAGAATGATGAATTTTGAGTTCAGAATCAATTTATAGACACATATTCCTCTTTATAAAATAACATTTTTTGAAAATAACAAAATCAACTAGTCTAATGATAACAATGTAATATATCAAATCAAATGCAAATAAAACAAAATACAACCAGCCAGATATTAAAAGAAAATTAATCCATCATATTGTATAACTTATTATTTTATGACATCTTCTATACAGTCCTAAAATCTCAATGCAAAAGTTTATCTCAATCACATGTACAATAAAACCTGGAATAACAACCCAAAGAATAAAATCAGATAAATCAATTAATGAAAATTCACCCAAAATAATGTTTTAACATGTACTAATAATGTCTAATGATATTATAATATAGCTATACAGGAATGTATTAAATATAACACAATTATGGTAAAGTATTTTATAATATAATTGATAAGTTAGCTAAGTAAAATTAATTTATCTGTATTGGTCAAAAAGAAAAATGAGATATCTAATTTTGTATTAAAATTTATATCCAGATTTATAAATTTCAATGACAAAATTAAATCTAAATAACTTTTTGATAAGAAATAAACCAAACAGAGAAATTATGGTAATGGTTTTCAATTATATCATAAAATAATATAATTCAATTTATACATTACCAATTATGACAAGATTCCACTGGTTAATTCCAAAATTGTCTGGCCTTTTCCATAGGATCAAAGTTTTCCTCTCTTACTTTCTTTTTCTCTCTCCTTCTCTCTTTGTCTCCTCTTTCTCTTTGTCTCCTTCTCTATCCATAATTATACCTCTTGCTTATTTGCCTATCAGAATCCCAAATCAGTTAAAAGTATCTAGTAACCAATAGAATATTTCATGATGCCATCACATATTTAAATTTGATAATGAATATATTTTTCTATAGAGACATTTATTCCTTGAACCATAAGATGGCGCTCTCGGACCTTTGAATTTTCATCCCTTTAATTAACTAATGACCCCTTTGACCCACAACCTATAAACAAAATGGGGTCATAAGAATGGTTATCAGTTAGATACCCCTAAACAGATTTATTATTCTGTGAAGGAGACTTGGTGTCTAGGAACACATTCTTCACATGTGAAATCTTGGGGAGGATTCCATTATTTCTAGGAACATAACCTTTATAGACCTTTAGCCATTAGTTTAGGAATTCACTCAGATATTTATCTCTACAGAACAAAGAACCATTCAACCATGGATAACTCACTGGTGAAAAGCTGAGAAAACATATCTTTTACATAGATATATTCAAATAATGGAATTGCATGCATAGATATACAGTCAGGTCCATAAATATTGGGACATGGACACAATTCTAACCTTTTTGGCTCTATACACCACCACAATGGATTTGAAATGAAACAAACAAGATGTGCTTTAACTGCAGACTTTCAGCTTTAATTTGAGGGTATTTACATCCAAATCAGGTGACCGGTGTAGGAATTACAACAGTTTGTATATGTGCCTCCCACTTTTTAAGGGACTAAAAGTAATGGGACAGATTAACAGTCATAAATCAAACTTTCACTTTTTAATACTTGGTTGCAAATCCTTTGCAGTCAATTACAGCCTGAAGTCTGGAACGCATAGACATCACTAGACGCTGGGTTTCATCCCTGGTGATGCTCTGCCAGGCCTCTACTGCAACTAATTTGAGGGTATTTACATCCAAATCAGGTGACCGGTGTAGGAATTACAACAGTTTGTATTTGTGCCTCCCACTTTTTAAGGGACCAAAAGTAATGGGACAATTGTCTGCTCAGCTGTTTCATGGCCAGGTGTGTGTTATTCCCTCATTATCCCATTTACAAAGAGCTGATACAAGCTCCAGAGTTAATATTAAGTGTGCTATTTGCATTTAGAATCTGTTGCTGTCAACCCTCAATATGAGATCCAAAGAGCTGTCACTATCAGTGAAGCAAGCCATCATTAGGCTGAAAAAACAAAACAAACCCATCAGAGAGATAGCAAAAACATTAGGTGTGACCAAATCAACTGTTTGGCACATTCTTAAAAAGAAAGAATGCACCAAGGAGCTCAGCAACACCAAAAGACCCGGAAAACCACGGAAAACAACTGTGGTGGATGACCAAATAATTCTTTCCCTGGTGAAGAAAACACCCTTCACAACAGTTGGCCAGATCAAGAACACTCCCCAGGAGGAAGGTGCATGTGTGTCAAAGTCAACAATCAAGAGAAGACTTCACCAGAGTGAATACAGAGGGTTCACCACAAGATGTAAACCATTGGTGAGCCTCAAAAACAGGAAGGCCAGATTAGAGTTTGCCAAACAACATCTAAAAAAACCTTCACAGTTCTGGAACAACATCCTATGGACAGATGAGACCAAGATCAACTTATACCAGAGTGATGGGAAGAGAAGAGTATGGAGAAGGAAAGGAACTGCTCATGATCCAAAGCATACCACCTCATCGGTGAAGCATGGTGGTGGTAGTGTCATGGCGTGGGCATGTATGGCTGCCAATGGAACTGGTTCTCTATTATTTATTGATGATGTGACTGCTGACAAAAGCAGCAGGATGAATTCTGAAGTGTTTCGGGCAATATTATCTGCTTATATTTAGCCAAATGCTTCAGAACTCATTTGACGGTGCTTCACAGTGCAGATGGACAATGACCCGAAGCATTCTGCAAAAGCAACCAAAGAGTTTTTTAAGGGAAAGAAGTGGAATGTTATGCAATGGCCAAGTCAATCACCTGACCTGAATACGATTGAGCATGCATTTCACTTGCTGAAGACAAAACTGAAGGGAAAAATCCCCCAAGAACAAGCAGTAACTGAAGACAGTTGCGGTAGAGGCCTGGCAGAGCATCACCAGGGATGAAACCCAGCGTCTAGTGATGTCTATGCGTTCCAGACTTCAGGCTGTAATTGACTGCAAAGGATTTGCAACCAAGTATTAAAAAGTGAAAGTTTGATTTATGACTGTTAATCTGTCCCATTACTTTTGGTCCCTTAAAAAGTGGGAGGCACATATACAAACTGTTGTAATTCCTACAGCGTTCACCTGATTTGGATGTAAATACCCTCAAATTAAAGCTGAAAGTCTGCAGTTAAAGCACATCTTGTTCGTTTCATTTCAAATCCATTGTGGTGGTGTATAGAGCCAAAAAGATTAGAATTATGTCGATGTCCCAATATTTATGGACCTGACTGTATATATATATATAAAGCATATAAAATATTAATACATTGGATATAAAATAGTGGTTAATAATTGGAATATCATATTATACTATAATATCCATATAAGATAGAACTTTATTCATACAAAAGTTCTGACAGTAGCAGTTCAGGGTGGGAACATGATCAATTCAGCAAGCCCATAACCATTCATCTCGAATTAGCCATTCAAATGAGACTGTCATTATTACGGCAGTAAAACATGTCAATCAATTAGATTTGGGGGTCCAATATGTGATCAGACTCGCAAACTCTCAAAATAAAGAATTATGAAAATGAGTGCCAATACTGTTCTAGTCCATGTGGGTGGCCTGATATGTATTAAATTATTGATATCCGAGATTGATATAACCCTGAAATGAAACCTAAAAATAAATTTAATTTCCTGACGATTTGCGAGCTTGATACTGTTGTGCAATTAATTATAATGTCTGTCATCGCTTTCCCCATTATTTACAGTGCAGTATTGATTTTTTATTTGCTTTTACAGTGCTACGAATAGGTGTTTAACCCCCTTGCGGGTCCTCTATAGCACTCGTAGGATTTTCTCCTTCTTTTGCCATTTACGGGTGTGAAAGCATTTGCGGGCTTGGGGAAATTGAGCAATTGAATAGCGATTTGAGATTTTAGCTTGCGAAAGTGAAAGATCAAACACTTCGGGAGGCTGTAAGTTACGGGTTTAACCATCCCAATTTTTTCAAGGCTGTAACTCGTAACCCGTTTGGAGCCTGCAAAAAGACGCAAATTGAATAGCAAATGAACTTGCAACTTTGTTTACCGGCTACCGTATCGCCCCAAAACCTCAATTGAATGGGGGCCTTTGTATTTATTAGGATGGAGGCAGCCATCTTGGAACAGGGACCGTCCTCTTATCACCCACGTGGGCCATCCAGAGATGCTAAAAATTACAATAAAATGCCCCTTTCAGCACTAGTCTGCCCATTTACATCATGAAAGAGGCATTACCTTTGCTCGAACAAGTCACTCAAGCAAGTGCTGGGGAGGTGACACATGAACCGGACCGCATATTTGCATATTGAGCCGCATGATGACATCATCGATCTGTACGTTCTAACGTTTATATCATCAGAATGGAACAGAGTGTAATGGGGAAAGTATATAAAGTTGTTCATGGTGTACTGATTTCTGTGAAGTAGTAATGCCCATGATTGGATCGCTTTAAGACTTCACAAATATCTGATGTTATTCGCACACGGGTGTCCTTTAATCACTAGACTTATTGAGATAGCAATACAACTAAATCCCACTATATGATGTATTCTGTTACAGGAATATGGACGCTTACTAGATAAACAATATACCAGTGTATCAATGTACTTTATTTTATTATAAAGTGCTTATATGCTCAGTTTTTACTGCCTAAAATAAAAAAATAGTCCGTATATGGGTCTGCCCACTGCAGCATATACAGACACAGACTCTGTAGGGCTGGTTTTGCAGTGTAGTAGCCTATCAGTGACCACGTCTCATCAGCTTTTTGCCAAATGCTGCTGAGAGATGGTTAGTATGAGACAAGGCACATCAAAGGCAGCAGCTTCTGCATCTTTGTGAGCTGCAGAGGGCAACCCCAAGTTGGTAATATTTGTTTGATTTTAGGCGGAAAAACAGAGTTTATAAGCACTTCTTAATAAAATAAATTACATAGAAATAAATAGATACACAGTAATATTATATACCTAGTAAAATCCGGAAACCTTCCATATCCCTTTAATAGTGATATTATTGTCAGTATGTGCAGCAGTGGAAGATACGCATTCTCTAGTGATCTCCCTGGAGCTCAGCTGTCACAGTCTGTGTTCCTTATTGATATGATACATATGATACATTTAAATATTTTCACTTTCTTGAGAGAACAAAAACTCCTTTACGTATTTTTATTCTCGGAAGTAAAGTCATTTATTCTGAAACTGGAGCAGCATCAGATGGCAGGCCTTAGAGAATTAACTATATAGGCAGTATTATCCCAGATTTTGCATGAAAAGTACACATATGAATAAAAATAATTGCATTTGATTGTTATTAAACATTTTAAGTGGAATTTTATTCTGGAAACTACAGATTTTAAAGGAAAAGTTCTAACTAAACATTAGGAGCCTTATTAAATTGCGATTTGGCCAATTGCATAGGGCTCTATATAAACACAGAGCATATTTTTTTTTACAGAAGTTTTTAGTTAGTGAAGACCTTGCTTTTGGATAGAAGTTCACTAACGAAGAACTTCTGTAACAAAAAATATGCTGTGTGCTTATATAGAGCCCTATGCAATTGGCCAAATCGCAATTTAATAAGGCTGTCGGTTATTTTAAATTAGAGAGCATTCTTAAAAAAGATTAACTACCTATGTAAAAGCTATCACGCTTCCCTAGTTTGACAGTTATCTTTCTATGTTGGTGAAGAGTGGAAGCTGCCATTTTGAGTTTCCTTTTTTGTCACGGACACTTAGAATTCTGATTGGATTAAAACTTCAAGAGACAGTTCAGAAGCCGATTTTCTCTGATCTTCAGCAAATAACAGAGATGTCCGGTCACAACAAACAAGTCTGAAAAAGCTTTTATGCATATGTTTGTACTTGTATTTAGGTGAAATGTCCCCTTTAAGCATGAATTAACTGAAACGACTCCCCTTTCTGCTATGTATTTTATCACATTTAATTAAAGGAATATGTAAGTGAGCTCGTTGTAAATGCATCTGATAGAGGAGAATTAGTAAAGTATGAAAACATGTGTTATATAGAAAAGTTCAGTTTACTCTCAAAGTTATTTGCACAAAAGTCAAATCCAGTTGCTCACAACCATATGATCCCTTACATAAGCCGGATACACACAGGAAATACAGCAGGGTACATATTTTGACCTTTCTGGTACAGAGCGCAGGAAGTAATTGTTGCAGTTCTTGTACTGAGCACACGCCAGAAGCCACTGAGATGAAGAATGATACAATGTATTTGCCTGATTCTAAATTTTAATGTTATGCTAAATCAGGTGGGATTTTTCTAGGGGCGTACACAATCACATACAAATTCCCCCAAAAACATAGAAAAATTTGCTAACTTCGAGGTAAGCTAATGAATGTTTATTTTGGCATATGTTCATGCAAAACAATGTTTTCATACACTACTAATTCTCCTCTATCAGATGCATTCATAATCAAACTCACTTACATATCCCTTTAACTAACTCCTAACACTCACAGTCCCCTTCTGGATCGCTACCTTGTCATGGTGAAGGGGCTTGTGTATCTCAATTAAGCTGTGAGCTATACCATGTAGGGTCACCCAAGATGGGCAGGTCATAGCAGAAAAAGGACAGACAAATTGAGGTCCACGGGAGAAGGAACTGGCAACCCACTGCAGTATATTTGCCAATGAAAATGTTATGAATCAGCACAACTAGAGACATAATGTAATAGGGCTGTTGCTTTCATAGGATCACAGAGAATCAGACATGACTGAATAACTAAACACACACACAACACTGACAGTATGGTGGAAAAAGTATGCCCAGTTTATTAAATCAACATACAAGCAATAAAGCCTCATTTGTTATAATGATGATTATGAACACTTAAACGCAATTATTTTTAATAAAAAACTATTGCAATTAAATATTCTTTATTTGTGTTCTGCAATCCTTTGCTTTGTCCCTTTAAACAGTTATATGAAGTCCGGATTGGTGCTTAGTTATGTGGTATTTCAGAACTCAGATCAAAGAATTCCCACTACATTATGCAGCTTTTACACTTCAATGAGTCATTGCTTTCACCAGAGACTGAGAGCCCAGTTCTGACACTTTTCATTATTACTGTTTTAGTTTCTATGTTAATAACTGTTTTATTTCTTGGTGTTGCTTGTTAAGAAATGTACAGAAATAAATCTCTCATCAGAGAGGTGTTGAGTCTTCAGCATTGCAATATCGAACCTTACAAATCTGGCGGGTTTTCTGAGAGCTTCTTGGATAAATCAACGTGTTTTCCAATAAATTCACAAATAGATTTTATATTTTTTTTAATTCCACAAAAAGAAGAAAAATGCTGCCAAATGCACTCTGGGATTTGTAGGAACTGGTAGTGCACAAGACATTTTTATATATTTTGAAAAATATTAGTTTAGTAGGAAATTGCCCGTCAAAAATGATGGGCGTAAAATTGTAAGCCTAGCAATGCTCTTTGCCACACAATGCGAGGCTATGGGCCCTCTGAGCACCTTTGGGGTTCATCGCGAGCACTGCGCTGAGCGCCTTTGGCATTCATCGTGTGGCTTACGATGAGCACCTGTGGCGCTCATTGCGAGCCGCAACTTTCCTGCTTTGCAATAATCTCCTTTGGCGCTCCTCGTGAGCCCCATAATGAGCGCCTTAGGCGATTGAGTGTTACTGTGTTGGGTTGTGTTACTGATTTGAGTTAAGTATTACTGGCTTTTGATAGGTGTTGCTGCTAAGGACTCGTTTTTATGTCCTACACACTAATTTTACATCCTTCGGCCTCGTTTTCATCATGTTGTGTTTTTTCGGCAGCCATTTTTTTTCTTGCTTAGGTAATTTTTGATTGTGAAAAAACGGCAAATATGGCTCAAAATAACTTGCAACCTCACTCACAGGCTCCATGGTTCTCCAACTGTGCTGTGTGTGTAAGTTAATTTGAGGCACATTTGTGTGTTATTTTCATGTGTTTCGAGTTCTGTGGTTCTGCCGTTAAAGTCAGATTTTTGCAAGGTGGACAGTGCATGTACGGGTTTCGGTTCTAAGTTGTACGAGTCGTAAGTCTTGCTTGCGCCGCTGGCGATATGCCCCTGTCCCTTGTGCCTCAACTGCTCGCCTCACGGTGCAATGAGCTCCTTCAGAGTTCATTGCAGCCTAAGTCCCTCAGGGTTGACGGCTCGCAGTTGGGCTCGCAAAGCGTGGCAAACCTGCAACCATGACCAAGGTTCTTGGTCCACAACTATATATATGATTAAAGTAAGTGAGCTGGATTATGAAAGCATTTGATAGAGGAGAATTAGCAGTGTATGAAAACATGTGTTATATAGAAAAGTTCAGTTTACTTACAAAGTTATTTGCACAAAAGTCACATCCAGCTGTTCACGCCCACAGGATGCTTACATAAGCCGGGTACACACAGGAAATAAAGCATGGTACATATTTTGACCTTTCTGGTACAGAGCGCAGGAAGTAATTGTTGCAGTTCTTATACTGAGCACATGCCAGAAGCCACTGAGGTGAATGATACAATGTATTAGCCTGATTCTAAATTTGAATGTTATGCCAATTCAAGTGGGAGTTTTCTAGGGGTGTACATGACCAAATGCAAATGCCAAAAAACATAGGAAATTTTGCTAACTTCAATGTATGCTAACTAATGTTTATTTTTGGGTATTTTCATGCAAAAAAATGTTTTCATACACTACTAATTCTCCTCTATCAGATGCATTTATAATCCAGCTCACTTACATATCCTTTTAAGGGACTATTGTACAATGATAAAAAGGTAAGTTTGAAAACTTTGAGCCCATTTAAGCAAAAAAACCTTGTCGTGGTGAAGGAGCTTGTGTACGTCAATCAAGCTGTGAGCTATACCATGTAGGGTCAACACGATGAGCAGGTCATAGCACAGGGGTCAGACAAATTGTAATCCACTGGAGAAGGACCTGGTAACCCACTCCAGTGTCTTGCCCTTGAAAATCTTTGGGATAACCACAACCAGATACAAGTTGTTGACTGGTGTGCTTCGGTCCATAGGGTCACTGAGAGTCGGAAACAACTAAACAACAAGCAAGAAAAAACTCATAAAGCTAGTTTTAAGTTTGAATTGGAAAAAATATATTTTCATGCCTCTGATGGGTGGTACATTTGTGAAGGTTTTGTGTGAGAGGGCTTCTAACAATTCTGGAGGAGCAGGACTTGAATGCTGTTTGCTTCTGACAAGGGGAAAATAGGTAAAATTAAATAAGATTCAATAATATAACACATCCCCCTTACATCTCCTCTTTTCTAATCTCCCACTCTTCGCTGCACTGGTAACAAAACACACTCTTTATGCTCCAGCTTTCATGAACCAGAAAAAATGTAATATTCCATAAATAAGCAAATCTTCAAATATTAAGATTTTCTCTAAAAAATGTTTTTATATTTACAGCTTAGTTTGTTGCATACTTCCCAAATGTGCAATTTTCTTGAACTACGGTGGTGCTTTAGATCTGCTACCTTAGCAAAATAGGGAATTTTGGATATTGATTAATTCTCCATTATCTTTATTGAAAACACTTATTTTAAGGAGTTCTAGCTTTCAAAAGAAGAAATTAACATAAGCAATATCTAAATCATCTGCACTGTTGAAAATGATATACACAAAGCAACGGCTGCCCCAGTACGGCATAATCACATATAGTAAGGGGCAGTTCAGTTTACTCTCAAAGTTATTTGCACAAAATAAATACATTTATTCCCCTGCATTCTGGGAACCTGGGCAGGGACATACACATGTGCCCATAATGGATTCACTCTTGTAATACAATATAATTTGAAACATGGCTTCCTTTAAGTATATGCCTGCTATATTACATTGCTTTAAGAGTACAAGCCAGAAAACCTAGCAACAAACAACTGTTTTGAAGGTTACTGCTTCTCATCACCGTGGGGCCGGTTCCTAGCTTGTGTAGTAGATTTTGTGGGGAGGTAGATTTCCACAACAATCATTTAAGTTATAATGGACAAAATAGCGATAGAAGCCCTCCACCATACAGAAGTACAGTAAATAAATAGAACATTTATGCTCACATTTAAATGTCTAAAAAAAGGTTAAAAAAAACATACTTCTTGCGCAGAATTCTTAAAATACAGTTATTACACTGTATTCTGGGAACCTGGGCAGGGACATGCAAATGTGTCCATAAAGGCTTTGCTCTTGTAATCCAATAACTGTATTTCTCCGAATTCTAAGCAGGAAATACTTTTTTTAACTTATTTTAGACATTTAAATGTGCACACAAATGTACTATTTATTTACTGTCTGATAATTAGTGACCAGGAAAAGCAGTATGAGCTAAATAGGTTATTTTCTTTGGTAGACACTGAAAAATAATGGAGATAGATTTGTTTTGTTTTAGGTCACTCAGTTATTTCCGACTCTTCGTGACCTCTTAGACTGCAACACACCAGGCTAATCCACTCAGTACTCATGGCAGAGATACTGGAGTGGGTTGCCAGTTCTTTCTCCAGTGGGCCACAGCACACAGCTCCTGTACTTACTACTAGGTGGTCTCCAATCCAAGTACTGACCAGACCCAACTCTGCATAGCTTCAGGATGGTGTGATCTCTTGGTTCCGTGACTGGAATCAAACCCAGGTCGCAGTTTTGAAAGCACCAAATCCTAACCACTGGACCACCAGGGACTACACTACCATCATCAAATAATTAGTTAACACAGGAAGCAATCCAAAAGAGGATGGAAAAAAAATGTTAATAAAGACCCGGGTCCTGATGGAATACATCCAAGAGAACTGGGCTCTGTAATAGCCAAACCATTATATTTACTTTTGCAAGGTTCACTCAACTCAGGGCCGCTGCCAGATGACTGGAGAAAAGCAGATGTGATACCAATATTTAAACAGGAACAAGAGCAAATCCAAGGAATTATAGACCAGTGAGCCTCACTTCTGTAGTTGGGAAGCTTTTAGAAGAGCTAATAAGGGATTGTATACAAGAATATGTCTGTTTGAACAGGATTATAAGTAGGAGTCAACATGGATTCATGTGAAATAGGTCATGTCAAAAAAAATCTAATTAGTTGAGAGCTGGGTAAAAGTCAGGAAGCAAAGGGTTGTGTTAAATGGAACATACTCTGATTAAATTAATGTGGTAAGTGGGGTTCCTCAGGGCTCAGTATTAGCTCCTCTCCTTACTTAGAAGTATGACTGGAAAGTATTGTCATTTATGCTGATAACTCTAAATTGTGCAAGGTAATTTAGTCAAAAAAATATGTACTTTTCCTCCAGATGGATTTGCATAAATTAGAGGGATGGAAGACTAAATGGCAGATTAGATTTAATATGAATAAATGTAAAGTTATGCATCTCTGAAGGAAAAATAGCCATGCAATTTATAATCTTAATGGAGCAAATCTAGGGGTATCAGATATTGAAAGGGATTTGGGAGTACTTGTGGACAACCACCTAGGTAACAGTGGAGTACACTTTTGGGCACCACTACATAAAAAGGACATTTTAGAACTGGAAAAAGTACAGAGAAGTACAACAAAACTAATAAGGGGAATGGAGGGGCTAAGTTATAAAGAATGACTAACCTAAAATTATTTTCTCTAGAATATAGGCGTCTAAGAGGGAATTTGATTACCCTATATAAATAAATCAAGGGTCAATATATTGCAAGTCTTTGTCAAGTGAACACTTTGTACCAAGATGTTTTCAACTGACAAGAGGACATCCTTTGAGGTTAGAAGTAAAAATTTTCCACCTTAAAGAAAAGAAAGGGTTCTTCACAGTAAGGGTCGTTAATCTGTGGAATTCTCTACCAAAGGAGGTGATGACAGGGGATTCGATAGATAACTGTAAAAAGGGCATTCAGGGTTATCCTGGATAATTAGAGGGGAAGTACTGATCCTGGGGCCAGGAAGGAATTTTATTTTTTCCCCTTCTGAGACAATTGGCAAAGTTTCAATGGAAGTTTTTTTTTTTTTTTCTGTTTGTCTTCCTCTGGATTAATTAACAGCTAATCTGCATATTGCAGAGGGGATCAGATGAGATCTAAAAAGGTTGAACTTGATGGACAAAAATATTATTTCAAGCCTAATTAATTTTATATATATATATATATATATATATATATATATATATATATATATATATATACACACTGTATATATAATCTAGTAACTGGCCGGTATCATATGGTTTCTTCATTTGTCTGTTTTGTCTTTCTTAGTGCTGTCGCTGTCTCTCTCTGTATGCCCTCTGTCTCTATCTCTCTCTCTGTGCCTTCTCTCTCTCATTCCCTTTCCTCTCTCTCTGCCTCCCACTTCCTCCCCTCTCTCCCCCTGTCCCCCTCCATCTCCCCCTCCCTCTTTCTCTCTCCCTCCCTCTCCCTCCCTCATTCTGCCTCTCCCTCCCTCTCTCTCCCCCTTCTTCCCTCCCTCTCTCCCTCCTTCCCTCCCTCTCGCTCACCCTCATTCCCTCTGTCTCCCTCCTCCCCTTTCTATCCCAACCCCTCCCCTCTCTTTCTCACCTTTCTCTTCATCCCTCTCCCCTCTATCTCCCTTCCCTCTCTCCCTCCCCTTTCTCTCCCTTCCTGTCTCCTCCCTCCCTCTCCCCCTTTATCTCTGCCTCCTCTCTCTCTGTCTGCCCCTCCCTCTGTCTTACGCCCCCCTCTCTCTACCCCCCTCCCTCCCTCTGTCTCCCTCATTCTGCTCCTCTTTCCCTCTCTCTCCCCTTCCTTCCCTCCCTCTCACTCTCCCTCCTTCCCTCCCTCTCTCTCCCCCTCCTTCCCCTGTCTCCCTCCCCCCCAGGTATGAGTAGCACCTATATATAAATATACACACACATATATATGCACATTGGGTAATAAAATAAAAAATAATTTCATTTATTTAATATTCTTTGTCCATATTCATTACTGAATATCATTGACATGAGACTATGGTATTAGATATATGAAACAAAAACTAAATAATGCTGCCAATGTACTGTATATAAAATTAGGAGATAGGTGTGTTGGAAGTTAAGACCATTAAGTAAATATATCTGTGGATACAGCAATGCCCTCCTTACCATTCCTCAACTGTGAAAATCATACCTCATCGTTTGGTAAATCTATGAAACTATGGTAATGGTTATAGGACTGCAGGGTCTCCATTAAAAACAACTGTAAAAATGAAAATATATAAAGCAACATTAAATAAAATTGTAAAGAAAAATGTATGTTTTTTATCCACCAGCTTAATTTTCTGATCCTATAAATTCAAAAAATGTTGCCATCTTGTACAGGCCATACTCACAGTGGAGGGTCTTTACTCTGCCAGTGTAATGCTGCTAAGCATCAGACAATGAAGTGCGCCATGTCTGCATGCAGCGTTATGACATGTTGCGAATACTCCCCTTGTGGGTGTGTCCTTAAGTGCAGCCTGTATTGAGTGAACAGGAAAAAAGAGGGAGGTTCCAGAAGCATAGACTTGGGGGCTTCTTAAAAGTAAATGACGTGTACACCTTGTCTTGCATTTTCATTGAGAAGGATATGATTCATTAATGAGTCAGGTAACCTTGTTACAACACCTATATAAAACAAAAATTACCTAAAGGTAAATGGAAGTTTCCCTATTTTCAAATTGTTTACATACTGCTTATATCAGAAACACACAATACATTGATACATTTTATATGCATAAAGATTTATTTTATTTAAAAAAATAAATTGTTTCTACATCCCCAGAGGCTCCTGGTACCTACAAATAGAAATCCTGCATTTGGGTAAGTTTTTCTAACCCTATACTAACCTTCAAGACAACAGCAGCACAGTGCTTAAATCAACAAAGAAATATTTGAGCTCCTCCCTGCATTCTTGTGAAGGGGACAAAGCATGACTACATATTCCATGTATGCTTTGCTGCAAAATCACATCCTAGGCATTAGAACAATGTAATTGGCCAAAATGAATTATTAATGTTATGCTAATTTTGGTATAATAATAAAGGTATATGAAAGTGAGGTGGGTTACGAATGCATACTGTAGAATGCATCGAAACCCACCTAGCAAAAAATGTTTGCATTAAAAAATGCAAAAAATTGTTTTTCAGAAAAGAAAAAAAAGGGTTGGGAGTGATGTAGACACCCCCAGCTACTGAGATTTGCATATTGGATATCTAATTTTGAATGAGATATCCAATATGCAGCACATGCGCATGCTGATTGGCTAAACGAAAGGAAAGTGTCTGAAATCATGTGACTTCCCACAGTAGATCAGACTACAGGTGCTAACTGAGCATGCCTGCACAATCCCCAGGGCAAATTTATATGTTATGCTAATTATCCCTGGGAATTTCAGGGGGTGTTAACATTTAGAGACAACAGTTGCAAAAGCAAGAAAACTAAGCAAACTTCAGGCTAATGGTTTAACTGTTTACTTTGGAATTTTTTCATGCAAACACATTTTTCAGACACTATAAATTCTCCTCTATCAGATGCATTCATAACCCAGCTCACTTTAATATACCTTTAAGGTTTTTAAACGTTTAAGCGTTCCTTCTCAAAATCAATTGGCAGAAAACTGGAAAAAAATTGCAAACGTCAGGGTAAGTTTGTTAATGTTTATTTTGTTTTTTTTTCTTGCAAAAAATGTTTTCATACACTACTGATTCTCCTCTATCAGATGCATTCATAATCCATTAAATTTAAGTATGCCTTTAAGAATTGTGTTCAAACCTAAACTCCATTCGATTTGGCCAATTGAATAGGGCTCTATATAAGCACAGAGCATATTTTTTTTTACAGAAGTTTTTTAGTTAGTGAAGACCTTGATTTTGGATAGAAGTTCACTAACTAAAAACTTCTGTAAAAAAAAAATGTTATGTGCTTATATAGAGCCCTATTCAATTCGCCAAATTGAATGAGGCCCCATGTATCACAGTAATTTTCTCCATGTTTGAGTCAGCCTTATTTATTCATTGTTTTATATATTATACCTGCAGTACATAAACATATAATGCTACTATTACTCATTATAACAATAATTCTAAACTATCCTGAGATAAAATGGGGAATTTACTCTTTTTAGTTACGTATGTGCCACACGGGTGTATTCCTCTGGAGTTGTTATTGCGTTAGGTTTTCTTATCACGAGAGATCCTTCTGCATCTCTACTATTAGAACGCTGTCATTTCACATAGTTACAATGTATATTTAAACAGATAGAAATTCCAGTTTCTTGCAGTATATTTTTCTTACTTTGACCAACTGCAAATATAACTAAATAAAGAGGTTTTTAGAATCCTGTTGAGCTTAAATTTCAAGGTAGGAAAAATTAAAAAGCAATAATGATATTCCAAAGAAAATTCTTAGCTTATTAGTGATGTGCGAGGTGCTTAGATCATTCTAATGGTGAAGCCTAACAGATTCTCTCCATGCCTTTCATGTCGATCCGAGATTCCAGTTTCTATGGCAACCTAGTGAGAGTTTAGGCGAGTCCTGTTACACTGTACAGCAATTTTGCTTAGTCTAAAAAAATATTTCAGGAGAAGCTGTTGTAAGCGCAGATATTCGTCATTGTCCTTCTTTTCACTTTCTGCACGGTAAAATATTACGCCGAGCTTGATTTAGCTGTGTCGTGTAAGAATTAATTACAGTGATATTGACTTGCCTCCCTCACCCTCTGCTGCATTTTGGAGCCATTGATGTGAACCATATAGTTTGGTTACTTTGAGTGTGAGGTTCCTGAAGAATCATGATTGTTTTATATATATATACATATATATATAGTAATTAAGTAGTACATTTCTCTTCACATTTTAAAAACTAAAAATAAGTTAGAAAACATATTTCCTGTTTGAGAAATACAGTTATTGCACTGCACTCTGGGAAACTGGGAGCGAACATACAAATGAGTCGACAATGGCTCCTTTTAAGTATATGTCTACCCACAGACACAGTGGCAGAAATACAGTATATGCACTGCACTCTGGGAAAACTGGGCGGGACATGCAAATGAGACCACATAATGCACCCTCACTCTGTCAATCCAAACCATTTTATACATGGCTCCTTTTAAGCATATGCTTACTGTATTTCATTTAGGAATAGCAACGGATGGATTTTTTACAAACCAGGTCACTTAACGACATACAGCACTGTTTCACGGTTACTGACGATCATCAGTGTGGTGTGAGTGCCTGGTTTGTGTGCAATTATATATATATATATATATATATATATATATATATAATTGTATACAAATATACATATAAATAAATATCTACGTATACATATATATATATTTATATATATACAAATATATTTTTATATATATATATATATATATATATAAATATATATATACCCACCCCTTCCTGTCCTCCCCTAACTCCCCCTCTTCCTCTTCTCCTCCACCAGTCGGCACCCTTGGTCTCACCTGGCTCCCTCCCCTTACCCTCCGGGCTCACTTGGCCTCACCAGCTCTGTGCTTCTTTTAGTCGCAACATGGAATTCCGAATATCGCCATGTGTGTGAAGTAATTTAGGATTGCCTGCACCAGCCAGAAGACTCGCAGACAGGGCAGAATCGCAGAGCTGGTGAGACCAAGGGAGCCTGGAGGGGAAGTGGGGCAGGAGAGGGGCATGACAGTGCTGCCCCCTCCCCCTCCCAGAGCCAGTCCCCAGTGCATTGCACCTGGTGCACTGGCAGTAGTTCCACCTGGGGACCCTGCTGGGATCCCGATCGGGATCTCCGCATCTCGGGGGTTTGATTTTGGAGCAGTGGGGAGGACACGTAAGGGCTTTGCAAGCCCTTGTGACACCTCCTTGCTCCAAGTGACCTGTGGTTGGCTTTTAGGCATTTACGGGCTTGACGGAGTGGTTAGTAAGGGGGAATCGGAGCAATTGAATATCAATTTGTGATTTTAGTCTTGCGGCCTTGAAGATCAAAGGCTTTGGGAAGTAACTAGCGATTTGCAAAATGCAAATTGGTCGGTAGGGATCGCGGTTCTGAGCAAGTAACTCGATTGTAGACAGCAATCGGAAGGCAAATGAATAGCAAAGTAACTTGCAACTTACACTTGCGTCCACGGATCTCTGTAAAGTAGCAATTGAATGAGGCCCTATGTAAGCATGTATGGTGATATGTGAGTTGTTTAGGAAATGTAATGTAAAAATACATTGCTAGAAACTATTTGTATATTTATATTACAAATAAAGAGAATGCATTTATTATAAATTATTCAATTATAAATTAAACTAATTATAAATGATACATTTTAGTAATCACACATTAAAAAAAAAGATTCCTTTATGGATGACATCACATATGATTTAAATTATGGCATCAGCTATGACATCACTCATGACTTCACATATAATACAAACAATTACATCATCCATGATATTACTGATGACATGACACTATACCCCCTTAATGTATTTATAATTGCACACTTAGTTTATTTAATTGGTAACTTTTAAAGATATTACAATTTTAAAATGTAGATGATTATTTAAATAGACATGGCTACACATATTTTTGTTCAAGTCATCATAGTTAATTACTAAAACGGTATGGTTGTTGCACACTTCTTAGCTTTACAGCTAATATCCTTTCATCAAAGATCAAATAGATATGTAAAATTGAGTTTCATATGGTATTTACATTTAGTGCATTCTCCATAATGATGGTTCCAAAACCTCTTGTTAAAATCCACCAGAAAGGCCAAGATATAGGTTTAACACTATGTAAATATAGGTGTCACTATAAATAATGAACAGGCTGTGGAATCTAAATTTGTTTCATTTGTATTTGCCCGGTGTGAATTACTGCTCTACAGATAGAAGGATAAAAGCATGTTTATTTTTTCTATATTTTATTAGATACAACGGAACAGTATTTTATTCTTTTATCCTTGGTTATGGGCAACTTATGAGTTGCAGATTATAGGTTTTTCTATTAAATAAACTTTAAATTCAAGTATAAAGCAAATGACAGCAAACAGTTTGATACAGGTGATACATTTTAATGGCTGACACAGCCAATAATATGTATCAATTCCATCAAAAAAAAAAGTTTTTTCTGTATTACACCTTGTCAAAACCAATATATTTATTTTTGAAAGATTTTTAGTTGCATACATTATTATTAGTTTCAAATATCATTATTATATTATTATTTTGTCTCATTAAATGCCATCATAGGGGCTGTAGTGAGATGTCATCAGTAATTTCCATATTATATGTGATGACATGAATGATGTCAACTAATGTCATAGATGATGTCATAAATGATGTCATCAGAATATTTTGCAGGGAAAGTGATATTAAGGTTGCAAGCTACCTTCAGATCAAATTTCCTGTGCTTTTCCAGTCTTACATTGCCCCATCCTGCACTGCAACCTTATACTTTAATGCAGTTTTTGCCAATAAATATTAGCAGTGATATATTTAGGCTCTATGTTCACCTCCCACTCTAAAATCATCACTCTGTTGTACTTCTCTCTCTGCTTGTGTGTATAAATTTGTTGTTGTTCAGTCCTTCAGTCATGTCCGACTCTCTGTGATCGTACTGATGCAGCACACCAGGCACATCTGACTGTGATTCTGGTTGTGCTGATCCATATTGTTTTCTTAGCAAAGCTATTGGAGTGGGTAGCCAGTTTCTTCTCTGTGATTTGTCTGACCTCTCTGCTATGACCTGCCCATCTTGGGTGACCGATTTGTCTGACCTCTCTGCTATGACCTGCCCATCTTGGGTGACCCTACATGGTATAGCTCCCAGCTTCATTGAGGTACATGGGCCACTTCACCACGACAAGGTAGCGATCCAGTAGGGGTGTGTATAAATAAGGTAAATAAAAACTAAACTGCTTTCATTTCTCAGTTTCACAAGGTAAATAGAACAGGACAGAATAATTTTCAAAGTATGAATTCCATCCGTCAACATTTCTATTATTCACCTGTAAATATCACCTTAAGGGATTGCATATAAGTGTTATTTTTCTAATTGATATTTGAATTTGCAATCTAAATAAGATATTCATTAGCATCATTTTAATGGCAGAACAAACCTCAATTAAGAATACAATTAAGATACATCATATCACCAATCTCCAATATGGCGTGCGCTATATTACGGGAAAGCTGGATATTTAATTCAGCAGGTGCATTCACTTTCTGTTCAACCAAATAATCTTCACTATACAGAGGCTCTGGAATTGTCCATATGGGATCATTTTCTTTTAGGTTGCACAGACAGTTCTTACAGAAGGAATGTGTTTTGGATCAATATACGACAGACCATGAGTCAATTTGACTATCGTTTATCTTGCTCTCTGTCTTTGAGATAAAATAGATATTTTCTCTCTGCATTTTGTTCCCGATCCTGGTAGGAATAGACAGAGGAAGTAATATGTCCATTGTATTGATTGTCATCAGTCTGTTATTTATCAAATGACACCAATTGTGTCAAGAGTAAAATGTTACAATAAGGGAATATAGTTTAAAGGGACACAACAAATATAGTAGCAGCTATATACACGCGTATAGTTACAGTTTTTGGAAAAAAAATATGTATTTCACAGGTTAGTGAGCCACATTGTTTCATATCTGACTAAAAGGGACACAGTAGAAATCAGCAGAGGCAATGAACGATGAATGTTAAAGGATCACTGAGATGATGAATGTAACAAACTAACACCATTACTACCTAAGAACACCATGAGCATAAAGGCATTTTTAGATGAATTCTTACATTTATCATACTCCCCTTGTCATGGAGGTTTTCATTATTTAAAAGCAAGTAAAACCATAAATCTTCCTGTTCATGGAGCTTGCAATGGCCATTGTCTGCAGATGCTGTTATTCATAGAACAGTCTGCAGTGTGTCTGTAAACAAACCTGAGACTTAGTGTAATTTAAAAAAAAAAAGCAATGGATCACTTTAACATAGAATATTGTGCTTTTTCACAACATGAAGAGCACTTATAGTAAGGTAAATATCCCTTAAAGTTTCTTTCATATAAATGGGAGCTGAATTGAAGCTTAATTGTGTATCTAAAAATGATGAAACATACCTAGTTCCTCAGTTATTTCACCATGTTTTAGGAGAAAGTATAGCAGCTCTTTCAACTGAAATGTGACAAACGTAAAGTGCCAGTGCTTTTAAACAAATAATGGAAATCTTCAAGGCCTCTCCCTCTTGAGAAAGTAGATCTAAAAAAGGCAACATCTGTCTCCTGTAAGGAATAATTGCAAATAGTAGTACAAAACATAAAAAGATGAAGAGATCTCCTTTTACTGCCCACTACACCAATTATTTTATAACTGTGAAAAACGTATTCCTGGGTTGGGTATTGCAATTTAAAGCATAACCTTAATTTAATAAATATAAATAAGCTCTGTTATTGTTACTATGCATAATGAGAAGCAGACTATTATCTAAAGCGCATAGATTAATTCATTTTTGTAATTAATAAAGTGCATGAAGTTATTTTTATAAAGTGCTCAGTATCATATTATAAAGAGAGTTGATATGTACAGCGCTACGGAATATGTCGGCGCATTATAAATAAACTATAATAATAATAATTCTATATTATGTCATTATGTCACATTATTCACTATAGTCATTAAAAACTACAATTATTTTTACATTTGTTTGCTCTCTAGCATTTAACCATTATCAATACTGTTAAACTACCAACTTTTACCTTTTGAATTATTTCATACTACAAATATAATTCTAAATACTATTTATACTTAAGACAGAATTATTTGGAAATTGGACTGTTCTATTTTTATTTTTATGAATTGTCTTAATATTGTGGAACATAGCTACAGTTGTATTTTTTTTTTTTGGTGTCAATAAATGAACTTGTTCCTTATCAACGATTTTCTCATAAGTCTTGTCTTAATATTATCAATAGTTCTGATTTAAACTCATCTGTGGGGGTCCTCATCTGATACTTTGTAACATCTCTGATCACCCAGTAACCTGAGGTCATAATTTACACAATCAATCACTTACAAAATCACTATATTTTCCCCTTTGTCACCACCCTTAATAGTTATGTCCTTATTATCTTGTAATTATTTTAATGCTTTAAATTCACTATCTGTGAGCTTATCATTCATGATCTTTTAATCTGCAATTTTCAAGATATTTTACAAACCTTTGCACAAATCACATTAATATTTTGGCTAATTCTAAATGCTTGTTTTAAATTGGTAAAGGGAACTTCAACTTCAATTATGATTATGTTTCTCTCGAGACCAAGTTCCTCCATATCATTCTTATCCAAATCTCTAATTATTTGTAAATCTTAACTATCATGTATTTTTCTTTCTTATCTCTTTTAGAGTACAATTTATCACAAAAAAAAAAAAATCAAATCTAGAAGTTGGTGAGAATAATAGACCTTTTTTTCAAGACCATTATTTGATCAGGGGATACATTTACATCACTCAAATTACAAATTGGTACATCTAGAGCACTATTAAATTTGCTTGAAATTTGGCAGAGTTGCAGAGCAATTATATTATACAAGCCCGCAACATATGTGGCCGACATCCAAATCCATAAACCAGGCTTCTGCACGTTCCATTTGAGGCCATGAACATGATCAGTTAGTCAAACCATGGTAATGGGTTTAGACGGAGCCAATAGTAAAACAGACCGTCATCATTACGTCACTGGAGGTTAGATTTCAATCACCTACGGTTTTGAAGTCCGAGTTGCAATCGGACCTGCATTCCAGAAATAACGAAATATGAAATATAAAATTTTAGTCCATGCAATTCTATCATATGTATTAACACAGTGATCAATATAACACGGAAATTAAACATTAAATTAATTATTTTTTATTGCAGATTTGCGGGTTTGCGAATATTGTGCTATAATATTAATACCTTACATCACTTTCCCTTTAATTTAAAATACAGTATTGTGTTTATATTTGCTTTTACAGTGCTACAGACAGGAGTTTAAACCCCTTGTAGGTCCTCTCTAGTACTCGTAGGATTTTTGGCTCCATTTGCTGTTTACGGTATTGAACGCCAGTGTGTCTTTGGGGAATCATTGCAATTTAAAAAGCGATTAGCAATTGTAACATTTACGGGCTTGACAGATCAAAAGCTTAGCCGGGACGGAGTTCAGATTTTGACGTCCCGCAGGGTTTTTCTGCCTATAACCCGCAGATTGTTTGCGGGTAGCTAAATGAGGCCAATTTATGGGCTAAATGAACTCAAAATCACTGAATTTAATACGGCCCTTAGAGTTATTTTTTGTACCTGTTTGAGAGTCCCAGTTTCTGGACTCATATATTCTTTTTGCTACTTTTTGTGGCTTTTTTAGGGATTAAAAAAGGAAATGTGGATAAACAACTATTGCAAAAAGAAGCAAACTGGATTTATTTATTGAAAACATATAACTCTATGGGCTTGAAATAAAGATTTATATTCCTCCCTGTTTATAAATATAAGATTGATAATTTTGTGATTGCTGACAGTGCTGAAGATAGCTAATACGGGGAAGACTATATTGGAGAGTTTTATTGATAATATTAATTAATAAGATAAGATGTTATTAGAAAATAATGTATTGGTATTTATGAATTAAGATAATTATACAATGATATATAAATGAATTTCTGTATCAACACAACATTATTTGTTCCTATTAATACAGTATATAATCTCTGTTATTCATAATGTTTGGGATGGATTCTTTGTATTTTAAAAAAATGTTTTGGGGAATTTAAATTAAGAATGATATGATATGTGCACATATATATATATATATATATATATATATATATATATATATAAATAAATAAATATATATATATATATATATATATATATATATATATATATACACATATATCTATAGATATTATATGTGCATAAATATATTAAAAACTAAAAAAACAGGAACTTTATTCAAAATTCTTAAAAAATTATATATATATATATACACAATAAAGACCCTCAAAAGTGCCAACAACTGGTCAATCAAAAAAATCAAATACGATACAACAACCAAGACACAATATATATAATTATATTGATACACAGTAGATCAATACAAAGCAGTCCATGTGTCTCATTACATGACCTCCTATCTAGGGGCTATGGTGCCTAGATGCCCTGCACTACAGGAGTATGGACTGGATATAATAAATCACATAAAATATAATTATATATACAGAGTAAGTCCATACAACGCCATCCCTATGTCTCATTACAGAGACCTCCTAGCTAGGGGAGACCACCTTACTTGGCGTAGGGTTTTACCCACGTACAGTACAACATATTACAAGTACATTTGATTACATACACTACTCTTCTCATTAAATCCCCATTCTCACAGCATTTGTTTGCAAATTGAAAAGGGCTCTATTTAAGCACATAGCATATTTTTTTGACAGAAGTTTTTAGTTAGTGAAGACCTTGCTTTTGGATAGAAGTTCACTAACTAAAAACTTCTGCAAAAAAAAAAATGCTCTGTGCTTAAATAGAGCCCTTTTCAATTTGCCGAATCGCAATTTAAAAAGGCTGTATATATTTTTCATTTACACATTACATATATTTTTTTATCTCTGAATCACTCATATTCAGGATCCATTAGTAATGAATTAGCTTTCATTCATATTTTGTCATCACATTTTCATTCACTGTCATTAATTCTTTACTTATTATATATAATATATATATATATATATATATAATTGTACATCTTTGGTTCTGGAATATTAGAGTTTTGGCTTCATTCACAACTATTTTAAGGGCTGCTGTTTATTTCAGCCTGTTCATTTATTGCTACACCGTCTATAGCCTTTTTTTTTATAATCTTTTATTTAAGTTTTATCACAATTTTACAAAATAGAGATATTATCCCATTTTCATTTAATACATTTTTATTACACTCTCTCATGAATATTCCTCATAATAATTCCAAAATGTATATCCTCCAAGAGGTTATAGGTTCATTAAATGGTAATATATCCAAATACACTAAAAAAATTATAATAATAAAATAAGGGAAAAAAAAGAGTGAAAAAAAAAATGAAGGGAAATCGCGTCGTGGTAATTTGACTCAAGGTTTGTGCGTGAAGGTAACAAAAGGATCTTATACTTTCTGTTATGTATTTATATGGTCCATAGACCATATTTATTTATTTTTAAATTGTTTATCTCTATTGTAACTAATGAAATCCAGGTCTATTTTTGCATTTCTATCTACTACTCCTTTTTTCTCTTCCCAGGTTGGTAAACTTTCTTTCTTACAATTAAGAATGATCAATTGTTTTGCTACCATCAAGAGTCTTTGAGTTATTTTCCTGCAAAAAGTGAAATAGAATAATTTCTTATGACAATTCTAACTTAAATGTGATGACTTTAGAAATTTGAGTAATACAGTTAACCCAAAAGGCTTGAATAATCGGACATGAGCACCACATATTACCTCAATGATTTTGTGGGTTAATCAGGGCCATTTTCTTTGGTGTAATGTACCAACTTTGCATTATTTTAAACTGGATTTCTCTAAGCGAACTACACTTAATATATTCTTCGGTGATATTAAATGCTCTTTGCCAGATCTTCTCATCCCATTCCTTTTGAAAGTCTTCTTCCCATTTTATCATTCTTACAGATTTTATATTTTCGGCTAATAGTTTTATATTTTTAAGACAGTTAGTTATAGTTTGCTTCATTCACATAATGATACCTTGAAATCTCTTAAGTTTCTATTTCCCACTAATTTATAACTAGAGTCCAGAATAGCAGTATATAACATGTTAAAAATTAACCAATTCTCTTTTTGTATCTTCTTTTACTTACAAATAAATTCAAATGTTTTCAAATTATCTCCTTTATATAGGTCTTTTATGGTTTTATGGTATTTAAATCCCTCATATAGTCACATATTCTGGCCCCGTAACAGTAAGCCACAACGAAATACAGAAAACCTTCTTTGATTTTTACCATAAAGTATACTTCTCATATTAAGCTATCGGAACTGGATATCCAATCATATTTAAATTGGTTAGATCTTCCCTCTATAACTCCCATTAATTTACAGAATCTTTATAAAGATATTACAAGTTAGAAAATCCAAGAGACAATCTCTGAACTAAAAATAGGTAAATTCCTGGCCCAGATGGGTTCACAAACCCGTACTATAAAAAATTCCCTGAAATTCTCATACCGGACCTTTGCGTATTCTTTAACACAATATTAAGAAGCAAACTCATGCCCCCGGAGATAAACCAAGCCGTTCTGGTTTTATTCCCTAAGACAGGCAAAGATCCTTTAGAAGAAAAACATTATCGCCTGATCTCCTTAAAGAAAGCAGACGTTAAAATCTTGGCCAAAATCATGGCCAAAAGGATTACCAGATTTCTCCCCGATTTGATCCATAAGGACCAAAGAAGTTTCATCCCTCATAGACAAGCAGGGGACAAAATCAAGAGGACCTTAAATGTCAAACATTTGGCCAGAGAATCCAAAACACAAATGTGTATTCTTGCACTTGATATAGAGAAGGCTTTTGATTCCATTGAATGGCATTATCTCTACGCAGTCTTTGGATTTATAGGTTTGGATTTAAAGGTCGCTTCCTTAATTTATTATGATCTTATTATCATTTTCCCCTAGCTAAGCTGAAACTACCTGGATCACAAAAAATGAGTATACCCATTCAAAGAGGCACTAGGCAGGGTTGTCCTCTTTTCCCCTTGATGTTTGCTTTAGCTATAGAGCCCCTAGCCTAGGCCATTCGTTCTAATCCTGAGATCAAGGGACTTGGAGTTGGACACCACCACTTTAAGTGCTCGTTGTTTGCAGACGACTTGTTATGCTCTCTTACAGAACCAGAATCCTCTATTAAGGCTTTAATGTCCGCTATTCATCAGTATAGTGACCTCTCAGGTCTGAAACTTAATTTAGAAAAAACTAAGGCACCGGATAAAGGTCTATCCCAGGACACACTGGGGAATTTGAAATCTACCTATAAATTTTATCATTTTAAAATACGTAGGTGTAAATATTACCAGTACTGTTCCGGAGCTTTATAAGGCAAACTACTCCTCCCCCCCCCCCTTAATCAAATCTCTACTTGCTGAAATGGAAGCCCGGTCCAAATTAAATAGTTTTTGATCTGGCTGGATAGTTTTGGTCAAAATGAATACCCTCCCTCTTATATTATACCTCTTTAGAACCTTAGCAATTACAATAGATAATAGGGAACTTGACATATTTAAAAAATGGATATTCAGGCTTATCTGGAGGAACAAGCCTCCCAGAATTGTTAGGACTATTATGTACAGACATAGAACTAAAGGAGCTTTCTTGCTACAATATAATTGTATACTATAGAGCTGCTCAATTTGCGTTTTTACCACTAGCCCATTCAATAAAGCACCAGCCTGTTTGGATATTCATGGAGAATTCACAAATGAGCCCGAATACTTGGGATACGTTAATATGGTCCCTTTATCTAAATTCACAAAAACCTAAACTCTCCAACCCAATGATTAATCTGACGTTAAAACCTGGAAGTGGGCTAACTCTAGGGGTCAACAGGTCCATTCCATCTTGCCCCTTACCTCAATATTCTCCTACCCCAGTTTGCAAAGTACTTGCTCTGAAACGTCTCGACATTGGTGGATCTTATCCAAATTAGATAGACTAGGTTCTTGGTTTAGGAACAAACAGATTATCCCTACAACACAGATGCAGAGAGAAATTTGTATTCGTATTAAAGAATTTTTCAATTACCTTAAAATTCGACACTGGGTAACAAAAATAACTAAAACACATGGCTCTCCAAAACCTTCCTGCTAACCACTATTTGCCAAAATCTCCCCCTGACAAAAGGAACTCTTGGGTCTCTATATGATATCCTTAACACATTAACTATTGAACAAACAACTTCGTTTATATCTAAATGGGAAAAGGATTTAGGTCAGGTTTGGGACCCAGGTAAGTGCACTGAAGCATACTCCAACCTGTCCCGGGGATCCCTGAGTTATAGCCTTCTTGAGACTTCCAATTTTACATATAGTGTATTTTACTTCCTTAAGACTGCACAGAATTACTAAACAGGGATGCAAGGCTTTTTTGAGAGGATACCAATTAGAGGGTGACTTCCTACATAGTTGGTGGACGTGCCCTATTATCCAGGGGTTATGGACTAAATCGGTTCAACTAACCTCAAGAATATTAATAGGACACTACACCCCTCAATTGAAAACTGTCTTCTTGGTATTCACAACACCGATTTGACTTCCCCCCAAAACAAATTTTCCAAATTCCAACTAATTATGTTAGCGACCGAAAATGTTATAGACAAAAATTGGAAACCCTCTTTACTTCACTTCAAAGAGGTGATTTACAAGATTAATTATATAGCCATTAACGAACAATTGACACATATTCTGAATGATACTTGCCACATTTTTATACAAATCTGGGAACCCTGGTTAACTTCTCCAGATAGTATATCCTTCATATAAAACTTTTATAAATCGCATCATTAACCTGACGGATGGGGTGAGGGAGATTGGGACAACCAAGACCCCAGCACAGATCCGAGCTCTGAAATTCAAGGTAATATGATCTGGATTAGATATGCCTTATAAAAAATATTCTAGCTTAATGTATTAGTGAGGAAGTTTAAATACCAAAAATGTCTTACTAATTGTGTTTGTTTTGTTTGCTGTAATATGATTTTTTCTATACAGCCTATCTACTTTACTTTGTAATCTTAGGTAACTTTGTGAAGCAGTTAATTGGCTAGAACTTGGAGTTAATTTGAGAATTCTTGATAACAAAAAAAAAAAGAAAAAGGACAAAAACATGTAAAGTAACCCGTCAGGCAGCTATTTCTTTCTATCAGTGTTGATACATTCAGCAGTTTCTGTACCCAATTGGGAAGTCATATGATGGGTGTTTGTGTTATACCCACATTGCACTGATAGATTTTAGTTCTGTCCCAATGTGGATTACAATAGACTAAAGTCGTTTTTTTTATTAGTATGTATGAGTTTATTTTTTACTTTCACCCTTTTTGATTTGTATGTGATCGTTATATCTAATCTATACTACTGTATTGCAGGGCAGTTAACCAGCTTGTGGGGCACACCAAAGCCCTTAGCTAGGAGGTCTCTTTAATGAGATACGATTGCTTTGTATAGACTTACTCTGTATATATAATTATATTTTATGTGACTTATTATATCCAGTAAATACTCCTGGATGCAGGGCAACTAGCCAGCTTGTGGGGCACACCATAGCACCTCTGTAATGAGACACGGGGACTGCTTTGTATTCATCTACCATATTTGAATTTCTTGATTTACCCTTCCAGTTGTTGGCATCTTTGAGGGTCTTTATTGTGTGTGTATATATATATATATAAAGTTCCTGTTATTACGTTTTTTTGTATTCCAATGTTGGTTAAGTGTTAAGCAATAATTTATATATATATATATATATATAAATATATATATATATATATATATATATATATATATATATATACATATATATAGAAAATATATAATCCTTATTTGAATGCAAAGGCTGTGGTTCACATCATTTTCTCTCTGTAGCTCTGTACTTTGAGATGTTATGATTGCATTTAATTATGTATAACTAAGAACTTTCCCGGAATAAAATTTCCCAGGAATAAAATTGTAAGGCTGGCAATGCTGTTTGCCACACAATGTGAGACATCTTCGGCGCTCATCGCAAGCGCAGCACTCTTTGCGAGCCTCTCCCCCCCATGTACTTCAACTTTCCTGCTTTTCAATGATCACCTTCTGCGCTCATCACATAACATACTTAGTGTTTGCGTGTTACCCGATGAATGCTGTTTGTTTTATTTTCAAAGTCCTTCGTGCCTCGCGTTGTTTGTGCCTAGTGTTTGTGTGTTACGTGCTGAATGCCGTGTCCCTGGCGTTGTTCGTGCATGTGTTGCTGTCTTTGCCGTTGTGTATTTTCCAAGTCCCGCATGCCTGGCTTTGCTCAGCCTCGTTTTCATCCTGTTTCAGATTTTGTACGTTTTTCGGCCGCCATTTTTTTCCTTGCTTAGACAATTTTCAATTGCCTAAAAATGTCAAGTATGTCTCAAATTCACTTGCAACCCCACTCCCAGGCTTCCTGGCTCTCCCCCTGTGCTGTGTGTGTTTTAATTTTTTTTATTATTTTGCTTGTTTTTAGGGTTTTTCGAGTAATGCGCTTGAACTAAACGATGGCGATGTCCTGCCCCGCTGGCGTTGAGCACCTCATCACAAGGCCTACAATGAGCGCCTTTGTGGCTCATTGCAGCCTAAGTCCCGTGGGCTTCAATGGCTCGCCTTGCTTCGCGAGGGCCGCCAGTGCGTTACCAATATTGCAAACGTTACGAACATCGCAAAGATCCACAACGGAACGAGAGGAGAGCAAGAAGTATACACTAGGGCCCCTATTCAATTTAGCAATTGTTTGTTACTAGAGCCCATAATGTAGCCCGTAAACTAATTTTCTATTCAATTGGCGTCTGTTAGCAAATGATCTGCGGGGTACAGGCTGAAAATCCCTGAAGTTGTTAAAATCGTAACTCCGACACAGCTAAGCCTTTGATCTTTCAAGACCGTAAATGTTACAATTGCAAATCACTATTCAATTGCTACAATTCCTCAAGCCCGCAAATGTTTCCACACCCGTAAATGGCAAATATAGAAGAAAATCCTATGAGTACCAGATAGGACTCAGAAGGGGGTTAAACACCTGATCGTAGAATTGTAAATGCAAATCAAAAATTAATACTGCACTGTAAAGACGGGGAAAGTGATGAAATACATTATAACTAATTGCACAACAGTCTCAAGCTCACAAATCTGCAATGAAAAATATTTTTTTTAACGTTTCATTTCCATGTTATATCAATGTCGGGAATCAAGGAGTTAATACATATCAGGCCACCCACATGGACTAGAACCGTAACAGCATTCACTTTTATCATTCTGTACATTGCCGGATTGCGAGTCTGATTGCATATCGGACTTCTAAACGCTAAATGATTGACGTTTGACCTCCATGTTTTACTGACGTCATGATGACGTCTCATTTACTATTGAATGTTTCTAAATCAGTAGTTACAGCCTTGCTTAATTGATCATGATCATGATATGAAAGGCTACGTACGGGTGCATGGTTTACGGCTTAGGTTTTCGACCAGGTAGCTGTGGGCTTGTTTAATTGAATTGCTCTGTAACTGTTGTAATTGAATAGGGGCCTAGGTTAGTAACAACAAGGAACTTTATTCTGCACTAGATAGAAAAGTACGTACAAACAATGTGGGACAGGTAGCCTATGGGAAGCTGCAATGTGATTTGTCTGGAAAGGACTGTCTTTTTTTACATTCTACATAAATGTTGCATAAATTAAAGTTTAGTTTTTTCAAAAGATTATATTGTGAATATTGGACTATGGTGGCCTATTAATGTATACCCGGGGCTACTATAATCCTTTACTTTCCAAAGCAACAAACTAGCAAAAATGCTTTATTCTCCCTGTTGGACGATTATGGTCACATATCCAATGTGTGAGTGGGTCATTATCCTCTGTAATGTATGTTATTAAGCCATGTTTCAGACATACACATGTAATTGCCTTTCTGTAACAGCTGTGTATGATATTGACAGCCTTCTACAGAGGATTTTAATAAGACGGATATTTGCAATAAATGCTCACTTCTGGATTACATCCAAATGCATTGGGTGCTTTAAGCCGTACCACTTAATTTCCAAAGATTAATCTTGAGAGATAGTATTGCTGCCAAAATATATAATGGTTGTATAAAACCCCACAAGGGTTAGTTATTGGTCAACAAATTGCAATATATTAAAATAATATCAATGAAAATAAATTATTTATATCTTGTATTTTTATTAATATAAAATATGTTTTCGATTACCTAGATTCATTGACTTCAATTAGATTGTATTGCTATGTTTGAAAAAAATAGATTATAAGGCAAATATTTTTTTATCCACAGTGACTTCTGGGATTTTGCTGATGCTGCAGTAGTCAGGGTAATTGGTTACCTGATTGGGCCTAAGTATCTGTTTGTGCATTAGGGTTAACCCATTCATTGGCAGAGAGATCAGCAATGCATTGTTGGCCATTGTTGAAGTCATTGTATCTATGTGTAGAGCATTACAGTAAGGTGGGCTTGATATCCATATGTGGGTTAGGATTAGGGGGGTCTAGGGTTAGGCATATGGGTGTGTACTTCAAAGATTTGGGTCTGTAAGCAGTGGTTAGGGTTAGGATTAGGGGGACCACTAGAGGTTAGGAAAAACTTCACAATTATAAATTAAGTAATAACTGTGTAAGCCACATAGGCATATCTAGGCCTAGGTTTATAAGCCCCAGGTCATAAAATACATTTTCCTAATGCAATTTGTTTTATATAGAGTCTTATGCAGTGTTGTTTTGGCCGCTGAGTCTAATGCATTGATGCCTAACCTTCTGCTCAAGAACCCTCAGAAAGGCCATGTCTTAGGGTTAACACTGTATGAATAAAGGTTATCCAATCGAGGCTCTCCAGCCTGTTGAGTACTAGTTGCCCTACCTGTGTGTGAACCCAAGTGAGACAAACCCTGGAGTTTCTTGAGGAGAGGATTGAGATTGACTGTTCTAATGATATCTCTTGCTGATTATACAAGTTGATACAATGTTTTATCCCTTCCCAAAAAAATAGAAGTTTCTATTCTAGGAATGGAGGGATTCTCTGGCAGTTGTTAGAGCTAGGAGTTAGGGGGTTACTCTAGAATGCAATAACATAAAATGATACTGGATACACTGGAGATTATTGTGATATACACATTTTTGTTTCTGCAAGTATTTTAGATTTATAGGTGACATCAAAATGATGTGTACTGTACAAAAAAACAAGTTTCAAAGTATATTGTATTAACAACAACAACAAAAATGTAAGCAGGGATATTGCCTTAAACCTTCTGGTCAAAAGTTATAAATAATTAAAAGAAATACATTTGATTTGTACCTACCCCATGCAATTTTGATCTAAAATGTACATATATCTTACTTCAACAAAAGCCCCAGGGTTCCAAAATCAAAAACAGCCACAAAAAAGTTTAGATCTGTTTCATAAACATTCTTACTCTATATATCTCAGTTGTCGGGGTTTCCTTCATTCTCTTTAGGAATAATTTCATATTTTGACATCTAAAAATTATGTTTAAAATATAATTTAGTCAAGGACTTCTCTCATCAAGATATTTCAGGTTTATCATTTGCTGTTACTCATCATTCCTTTGCTTTCTTGTCAATGTTATAGGTATACATTTTGGTAAATGCCTAAAACACAATATTTCCATGGACAGCATGGAGTTGTTCTATAAACAATTAAATAACTATGAAGTGAAACATAATGCTGACAAATCAGTGATATGTTCACAGGGATGTATGAGCATGAGCAACAATTATTTGTAATTCCATGACCTAAGCTAGATTTTGGGCTTGGATGACACAAGGGTGAATCCAAAAACTGGAAAAGAGAATGCTGTCAACCAGCAAAGAGTCCTAACACTATGGCTACAATGTCAGAAGAAGAAGAGCTGAGTGTCTACAGAGACAGTACATTTGCTTGTCGCATTTTAATGTCAGAATGTAGTGGCTTAGCCATTCACATTATAGAGAAGTAGACTCTCAATACAAGCTTTGTGTTTATTCTTCTCTATGCTTTATGTGATCTTATGTGTGTGAGCTGATAACACTCCTTATCACCTAAGCTGAAGAGTTTAAATGTTGTTCCAACACACATACACAGTGACTGGAGGGCCCTTGGGTGAAACACTATCTTAATATCTGCTCAAGAGGTCATGCTTTGGACCAGATAAAATGAAAAATAAGAATATAAACAATAAAAAGTCTTGTTTGCCGCCATATATCTTCTGTGAGCTGTGAGTACTATGATGGACACTATTGACCCTCTTCCACAATGGGCTTTACTAATTTTAGGGCCTGATCCGAGATACTCCAAAGACATTACTGATTTTATATTTGAAGCAAAGGGCTGTTAAACCTGCAAAATCAATCACTTGACCCTACAAATCTCCAGTGCTTGTATCAATATGACTTTCCAACTGTAGTCAAGCAAGGACTATTCATAGTCTGGACCATCTGTTGTTCAGCATTCCCTGTCAAATCCATCACTGCATATTTATTAATTAAATAACTCTGCTGTTTTAATTGAGGGATAATAGAGTTGAGAAAATATGTTCGAATAGTTTTTAAATCAGGAATAAATCTAAACTTTCTCCAAAAATGTGCATAGTCACAATGTGTTTTTGTAAATTTGTAAAGGATAGCCATGTTTGCTATTGTTGTTGTTCAAATTTAACTATGGCAGAATGCTGCCAGTCCTTCTCACAGATATCTCGTCATAATTCCCTCTTCTCTGAGTATTTGCTTTGTTTGCACAGTATTTGTAGCCCAGCCGACTGTTGCATTGTTTCGTGTCTGCCTATTTTCTACCTTTCCTGACCTCAAAATTAGAATTGTATTCTTCATGAATATAGTCTGCAAACACTCTTGTTTTTTTATTACCAGATCCATACTCTTGCAGTCTACCCTGACCTGGATTTCATTGATTAGTCAGTCTTCACCACTCTTCATCAGAACCATGGGACCAATTCCCAAGTAATATTATGTGTTGTTTAGGTATGCATTTTTGTATTTATAATTATATAATGTCCTCTCTACTTATAGTTTTACTGTATAAATAAATAAATTATAAATAAAGCAACATATTATGCTAATTAATTCAGTTAATTTAATTTGTAAAGGGGATTTTAATCCCAGAACATCAACATAAAATAAGGCCAGGCATCAAATGAAAATTATATATATATATATATATATATATATATATATATATATATACAGTATATATATAATTCTTGCTTTTATTATCGGACTTCATGTGCTGGGTATGTATGATGTGGTAGTGACTTCCATTGATATAAAATATTGCATCAAGTACTGTATTTATAATGTAACAATTTCCAATCCTTTTATACTCTGGCATGTAAATAAAGCTAAGGGATTATGTAGTCGATGAAAATGTGGGCATTAATTGAGTTATTTAAACTGTACAGGGAATTTCAGTCCCAGATTGTGTAAGTAATTTGCATATATATTTAATGTTTAAATATAGTGCATTCATGGTAAATACTCTAAGGAATAGGAAAATGCTTTGGATAGTCATAAACCCATATAAAACATACTCACATCATATAAAACTGGAATTGTGAAGTAAAAATTAGAAAACAAATCTTGTATGTGCTGTCAATTTTTTATTTCCTATGTGAGATCTCTAGTGCTCAGTTTGTGTGAAAATCATAGGTATAAGAACTGGGGGAGGGGGATATTTTCACATTTTTCAGTGTGTGTATGTATGTGTTTAGAAGTCTGTTTTGTAATCTGAGTATGTCATTTATCCAACCAGAATTATTTATAAACTTTATTTATAAACTATTTTTTGAACAAGGATTTTTTTGTACTCTTTGCATGCACACAATTTTACAAATTATGGCCTACAAGTATTAATAATAGCAAATTAAACTTGGCTTTTAGATTATTGTTATTTCAGATTTACACCAATTTTCACAAGCAACAGATAAATGAATGAAAAGTAAAATATATTTCCTCAGCTAAATAACCAATCACAGCCCTACACATAAGCACTCAAGTATCAGCAGATCCATTGTTACCAATTTTAATCCACGGTAGCCTAACCCTTACTCTATTATAAATACTCCATCTCACCTGCTTCACTCACCCCTGGATCCCTTTTAATACTGGACGGCTTTATTATTATTGTTGTTATTATTATTATTATTATTATTATTATTATTATTATTACCATGATTAATATTCATAGCCATTATTTGTAATGCACTAACTTATTCTGTAGCGCTAAACAAGGTAGATACAAGTCAAAAATAATTTTAACATAATGCAACATAACAACAAGCTAACAGAGGAGATCTTGGCTTTGAAGGAGGAACAATCTAGACAACAGTTGCAACAGGAAGATCTAGAAAACAGATCTAGACGACAGAACATAAGGCTGAGGAACGTGCCGGAGTCTGTCAAGGACCTACACGCATACCTAAACGATCTATGTGAATTTCTCCTCCCAAACATACATCCAGAAAACTTGAGAATGGATCGGTTTCACAGAGCCCTAGGATTCCGTTCATCTCCACAGGAGCGCCCAAGAGACATCATTGCCAGATTCCACTACTACTCCACCAAAGAACTGTTCATGAAGGCCGCAAGAAAAGGCATCCCTCCCATCGAGGGGCACACACCGCTGCTTTTTTCTGATCTAGCCCCGACTACCCTTGCCAAAAGGAGACAACTGAAACCGGTTCTGGACTGTATCCTGGCTCAAGGATGGAGGTATACATGGGGTTTCCCTTTTCGCCTCAATATATCCAAAGAGGGAAAATTCTTCACCATCAGAACACTGGAGGAAGGCATTAACTTGCTGGCGGAATGGAACATCAAGGTCACTGTCGGAGAGCAGTTACAACCAACAGAAAACCCGAGAGGAAGGAGTCCTCCCATGAACGGAGAAAAAGACTTACTACAATGAGTTGTCACTTATTTTGTTTCTCTGTTTTTTTTGTCTTTTTTTTGCTTCATCTTCCTCTCTCTTCTTCTCTCTCTCTCCTTGTTTTCATGCTACTCTGACAACCAAAGCTAGTTGAATCTGAAAACGAGTAGATCCAATGAGGTAGCACCCACACCAGTGAAAGTTCTAATACACACTATAGACAGTGAACCCAGGCCGTAAAGGCAAAAGCAACACACACCTAGAAGGCGTCCCTACGGGCGCTAACACGTAGACTTCCAAAAACCCCTACAGTAGGGAAAGTTTAGGCGGACCAATTCAGTGTCAGTTTAGAGACACTAACTGGCCCACCAGTAAAATACGAAGAGGACAGCAAACGCTCTCCTCATAGTAGTTTAAATTACCACACTTTATTTAAGTAAGGAACACAATTAAGTTCAAACATACTAAGAGCCTTCCTGACCAACAGTAAGACACACAAACAGACTCAAGTACTTAGACTTCTTACCCAGGATTACCTTAGGGTTCCCCACTAGAGGAAAAGTAGGAACTTGCTTAATTACTGAGCCAGGTTTTTATAATTCCGAAAGTTTAAGTATAAGCAATTTGGCTCATACTCTGTTGTCTTTTTTCCTTTGAGTACAGATACTCTCCCACACAGCCAGCTGCTGAGCAGTCTTCGGGCGGAAACCAGCAGAAGGCACAGGATAACGAAGTAACAGGCTTCCAGAAAGGTGAGATAGCCATTTAGACACACCAAAGGGTCATACACCTCAATAAGAAATATGGACATTGTCATTGCGTCACACAACGCTCATGGTCTGAACGAACCAATCAAGAGGGGGGTAGCCTTGAGAAATTACCAAAAACTAAATCTTGATATCGTAATGATTCAGGAAACTCACTTTAGAAAACAAGCACTACCAAAATATTGGGGGGGAGTCTTTACTCAGGCATTCCATTCGACCGCAGATACCAAACAAAAGGGAGTCACGATTTTGTTCCACAGAAGACTCAACTTTCAGTTAAGTAAAATTCAAACAGATAAAGATGGCAGGTTTTTAGCAGTACATGGGACCATACACGAACGTAAGGTTTCATTCTTGAACATTTACGCCCCGAACACAGATCAAACGCCATTCTTTCAAAAAATACAGAAACTCACAGATAGCTGGGAAGACGGACTTAAGATAATAGGAGGAGACATGAACGCGGTCTTAGACCCGCTCAAAGACAAGTCAAACGATTTAGGTTCACAAAAAATCCCCACAGCGACCAAAGCTCTCAAAAAACTCCTAAAATCAAACTGCATGATTGATTCCTGGAGAAACATGAACCCCACAGAAAGGGAATACACATTTTTTTCCGCCAGACATGGTTCGCTCTCCAGAATAGACTATATCCTGATCCCACAGAACGTTACAGGGAACCTAACTGAGGCCTCTATCTGCCCCATAGCATGGTCGGACCACGATCTAGTCAAAATCTCCATGAATAATCTCCTACCGAAAGGAAATAACCCAAGGTGGTCATTAAATCCCAGTATACTGAACGACCCTATCACACGAGATAAGGTCAGAACTGCAATCGTAGATTATCTTGACCTCAATACAGTAGGGGAGATAGACATAGATGGAATTTGGGCAGCTCACAAGGCAGTGATCAGGGGAGTCTGTATACAAATTAGTTCAATCAAAAAGAAAAAAGACCAAGCACAAATCTTACTTCTAAACCAGAAAATTGCTGAAGCACAGAAACTATTTGTTAAAGATAAATCACGACATACCCATGAGAAGATACTAAGTTACAAACAAGAACTAAACACTATTTTAAGAGGGAAAATGGTCAATATCCTACAGCGAACTGAAGCTAAATTCTTCAGATACGCAAACAAGCCCGATAGAATGCTGGCCACGAGACTAAAAGAAAAAAGAGCAAACTCATTCATAGCCAAAATAATCACCAAAAATAGGCAGACAGTTTTTAAACCAGATCAAATAGTAAACGAATTCAGACAATTTTATGCGGACCTTTACAGCAAAACACCCGAATCAGGCACCCCAACCCACAAACTAGAAATTGAAAATACACTAAATAACTTAAATATACCCCAATTAGACTCTATCAAAGCTAAATCACTCTTAGAGCCCATCTCGGTCGAAGAAATACAGGATGCGATCAAATCCACAAAGGCACACGGGGCCCCAGGGCCAGATGGCTATTCCAACCTCTACTACAAACATATGAGCGATCTACTTAGCCCCACCTTACATAAGCTATTTAACAGCTTCTTAGCTGGTGAAAAAATTAAACCGGAATTCTTAGAAGCTAAAATAATACTGATTCCTAAACCGGGGAAAGACCCATCCCAATGTGCTAGCTATAGACCAATATCTCTGATCAACACAGATTTAAAAATATACACCAAAATCTTAGCGTCAAGACTAGCGAATCTGTTACCTGAAGTGGTACATCCAGACCAAGTAGGGTTCATTAAGGGGAGAGAAGCGCCAGACAATACCAGAAAAATTGTTGACCTTATTGACATAACCAAAAGTAATGAAGGCCGCGCTATGTTGTTGGCGCTTGATGCCGAGAAGGCATTTGATAGGTTAGATTGGACATTTATGAACGCCACACTGAACAAATTCGGAATTCCGGAAGGTTTTCTGCGAAGCATCGCGACATTATACTCGGAACCAACCGCACAAGTTACATATCAAGGACACAATTCACTAAAATTCAACATCACAAGGGGGACAAGACAGGGGTGCCCTCTATCACCATTGCTGTTCGCCCTCAGTATAGAGCCCCTAGCAATTGCCATTCGTCAGCACACTGACATATCGGGTATACGGGTCGGCCCGACAGATCATAAAATTAGCCTTTTTGCCGATGATATCCTACTAACAATATCAAACCCCCTGGTTAGTCTACCTAATCTATTCAAACTTTTGTCTCAATTTGGCCCACTGTCAGGATTCAAAATTAACACAAGTAAAAGCATAGCCCTTAATATATCACTTCCTCCCACCACGGAAAAACTACTAGCCAATAACTTCCCAATAAAATGGGCCCCGAATTCTATCAACTACCTAGGCGTACAAATTACAAAATCAACTAAGACCCTATATGAAGCAAACTACCCAACCCTCTTTAAACAATTAACTAGGGACCTGCACAGGTGGTCAGAACTAAAGATTTCGTGGTTAGGAAAGCTACATGCTGTCAAAATGAACGTACTCCCCAAACTGCTCTACCTTTTTCGGACCTTACCTATCTCGATTTTAGCGATAGACTTGAAAAAAATACAGAAATTACTAATGAGTTTTCTGTGGAACAATAAAAAACCTAGAATAAACAGAGAAACAACTACTGCGACTAAGAAGGATGGTGGGCTCGGATTTCCAGACATTTCCAGGTACTTTAAAGCTGCTAGATTAGCACAACTAGTTAAGTGGTATGTCAGGGACTCCCCCCCCGGTATGGGTTCAATTAGAAAAACGCATACTAGGGTCCAATGATTTAATCATGCGTCAGTTACTATGGCTCTCAACCCAGCAGGGCTTCAAGTTACCCCAATCAATTCCATCAAGTGTGAGGCATTCAATTTCCCTATGGATAGATATAAATAAGAGGAACAGACTGCTGGGCCAGGAGTCAGGGCTCAGCCCTCTATGGCCACTTTCAACTAACCCCAAAATAAACTCTAATGCTCAATACAGATGGTGGATTGATAATAATTGCTCAATTGCGGCAGATTTACCGGTTGTTAATCAAAAATGGTCCACCACCGCATTCCTAGAAGACAAATCCCTTCCTCCGGGGGAATGGCTTAACCTAATCGCTATAAACCAAAGATTAAATCACATCACTAAGAATAAAGGAGGGCAAAATATATCCTTATTCGAAAAATGTTGCATTAAATTCCCGGGAGGGAAAGGAAACATCTCCACAATATATAACCATTTAAGCGATTTAGTCACTCCCCCTAAATTACACTATGAATCAGCATGGGAAGCTGACCTCAACATAAATTTAGACAGAGACCAATGGAATAGTATTCGGAAACAAGCCAAAAACACATCACTTAACGTAATTATGAAAGAAAACTCCTATAAAGTTATTATGAGGTGGTACCTAACCCCAGTAAGAATGCACATAGGGAACCAGACAATTAGTGACATATGCGAAAGGGGCTGCAACCAAAAAGGGACTCTAATCCATAAATTATGGGAATGCCCTATGATTAGACACACATGGGTGGACACCTACAAAACCCTGGAGAAACTATGGGGTCAATGCTATCCCATGAGACCAGAAGAGGCCATCCTAGGATTACCGGTAGAAGGGATGTCCAACTCAGAACAATTCCTAACTAACCAAATTTTCCTAGCAGTGAGGATAGTAGTAGCCGCCCATTGGAAATCACCCACCCCAACATTTGAAGTAGTCTTAAACAAAATTGAGTTCGTTCGATCCATGAGCGTTTTGTCCGCAGAGGTTGACCATAACTACAAGCGCTGGGCCTCCTGCTGGGCCGCCTGGGAGACAAGACGCGGCAGATGAATAGGGTGAGTGACACTTCTCCCTACAAAGGAGCTATTAGGGGATCCATAGTAGTAGTGGTCTTAATTTACCCAACATCATTAGCCCACACAGTAACCTAAACACAGAATAATCTTTCTATTAGATGCTACCAACCAAGCTCAAAACAACAGTTGGTCAGGAATCCAAGTTCATCATATTTTTCCCATAGTTATGGGACTTCATTAAATATAGTTTTCTCGTTAGCCTTAAGTTATTTAAAAGCTAATATCAGCTATTATAATACCAGAAAAACGGAAAAGGGAGAGGAGTTTTGGACAGGCAGAGGACACACTGGAAACCAAATATGTGAAATACGTTTATTGTTAATTCCTATTTATCACTTCTAATGTTTTTGGTGTACTATGTTATATGTCTGACCTGTCTAATAAAAATCAATAAAAAAAAAAATAACTTTAACAAATTACAAAAGAATGGAAGGAACTGATATTGAGTTTAAAATCAAGCTAACAAAATGCTTTCTCTAAAGCACGCAATAAGACAGACAATTCACAATCTTACAGTCTGGAGGTGATAGGCTTAAGGTGATATGCTTCTATAGATGAGTTTTTAGTGAGGTTCTGTAGGATTTTAGGCAGGAGAAAAATCTAGTGGGGCGAGGCAATTAGTTCCAAAGAATAGACCTTAAAAATACCAATTATTTCCCTCATTGCCTAAATAGCCTTCCTCAATAAATAGAGGGTTCTTAAAGTCACTCAAAGTATGGTGGAATAAGTGGAACTTATAATCAAGATTGGAAACAAATAAGTGATGATTTCAACAAACATGCCGATATTCTGAGAACTGATGTTGATTTGAAAACCATCATTGGAGAAAAGATCCAGATGGGATGGCGAAGATCTAAGAGCATGAAAGATCTTGCTTACCTAACGGGACTTTTGGTTTGGGCCATTGTAAATTCTGTCAATACATGGATAAAAAGGACTGCTTGATTGACAGACGCTGTATGCGCATATCGAGAGGCCCCCGCAACTTTGTTACAATGAGCGCCATAGGCACTCATTGCAGGGCTCGCAAGACGTTGGAAAAGTCTGGCAATGAACGCAGAAGGCGCACATTGCCAGGCCCACGATGAGTGCCAAAGGTGCTCATTGTGAGGCCCGCCAGACTTTGAAAAGGCTTGGCAATGAGTGCTGAGAGCGCTCAATGCCAGGCCCTGATGAGCGCAAAGCATGCAACACTTTGAAAAAAAAATTAATTTAATGACCGCCATTTTTTTAAACCCGTAACTCGGAAGCCGTCGGTAGACCAACAAAAAACGCCAATTACTTAAAAAAAATGTACTTACAACCTTACACACAGCACAGCCCGATGGCGGTCAGCTCCTAAGTGCTGCTCGCAGCGATGAGCGCACACGTTAACAGTCGCCTCGCATTGCAAGGCGAGTAAACAATGAGTGCCTGCATCGCTCAACGACGAACTTGTACTTACCTTGCAAAGCGTGATGACATCTTGCAGTTTGACAACTATTATATGTGATCATTTATTGAATCTAGACAAATGTAATTTAAACTTTGGACTGTTGCTTTAATTTTGGCAGTAATTACCTGGACATTTGCCATGAAATAAGTCATTCTTGTAGCTCTGACACTGTTTATCTGAACAATTTACCAAGGACCTTTTTTGAACATAGGCCATTGCAATTGATTACACTTTCTTACTGATAATTTAAATATCTGTTAGACTTTAATAGTACCATAGAGAAATGTTTATTTATTTATGGAGCAAGTTGTAAAAACATATATGATGCTCTCATTTGATAAAGTGTTGCCTAACCACATTTTCTGTTTGGAAGTGTACATATAACAGTATACAGCTGATAAACTGTGATCACGAAAGATCAACAGAATTGTGTTGTAGAATATAGATCTACACTGTTATTTGACTTTGATACTATTTAGTAAAGTGGATAGATAGGTAAATTTGCCAATATGGGCATACATTTTATTTTAAATATATACATTAGTTTATACATGACACAAGTTAAAAAAAAAATCATTCTGTATTTCAAGGTAACATCTTAATGATGATACAATTTAAAAAAAATGTCATTCTTTATTTCAAGGTAACATCTTATTGATGATAGATGACTATAATTGTGTGCCTAATAGGTGTTTGGCAATATCTGATATACTCTATCAGATTTGCAGTGGTCCTTGTGTCTCTCTGCATATTGGAGATAAACTATCTGCTGAGCATTAGGTGGGGAGATGTTTTTTGAAGATGTTATACTGCTTTTATCTTCTTCTTGTAGCTGTAGATCAATTTGGAAGACAAACCAAGGGTTAATTAAGCCAATTATTCAATTTACCACTTACTTGATTTAAACGCAATGCTTCTACTTCCTCTTTCAGGTCTCAGTGGAAGCAGTCGCGAAACACGCTTGTCAAACCTGCAGTTCTGCTGGTCCCGCTGTTACGACGTCAGACGCTCAGACATTAGGGTACCAGAAGCAGCACATGACTGATGTAATCTACACACCAGCCGCAAAGGGACAGATTAGGAAGTGAGTGCAGTTAAAGCATATTAGATGCTGAATAGTGCGTGTGTTATTTTGATCACACCACATAGGGGGTAAGTAGTGTGTCCCAGTAACCTCTGCTACAAATGAGCATTTGTAGGGTTTCAGATAGAAGCATATTGATCCCTGTAGATGGCTGTAGGAGCAGTTACAATATTCTCTGATATGTGTAGAACATAGTCATATTTATGACTGCTATGTATTAAAGACACATGGAGAGTTAGCTAATCAGACTGTCTGAGTACAGTTATCACTTGATAATAACATTTTGACGTGGGACTTTTGTTGTTTCTATATGTTTGAAATGTTGTCTTTTACGTATTATATCATGAGCCAATTATTTTTGAATGATGTTCCAAGGGTACTAGCTAAACAATGCCGGAATCCAGATTGGGAAATATTGCTTATTGGCACTAATTAATTCACAGCCTCCAATTGCAGGTTACATCTAACTTCCCTGTGTTACTGACATCATGATGGCGGCCTTATTTACTATTGGCTGTGTCTAAGCAGTAAATTACGGGCTTGCTTAAATATTGTCAGATTATATGATCATGCCCCCTGAAATCCGCCTTAAAAAGGCAGGTTTTATGAGTTTAGGCTGAAGGAGGTAGATTGTATGCTTGAGCAATAGAATGCGTCTAAACATTTAGGAAAAAAAAAACTACAGCAAAAATTACGGATGAGAGTCATTTGCGGGCTTCTAATAGAAAAGGGCTCATTGTTAGCTTGGGACATACTTGACAAACAAGTGTGTATTGAAAATCCTAGCAGATGTCTGTTGCTTCCAGCACTTGCGCCATAGATTGTTGAACCGTGAACTATACCATAAAAATGCAATTAGACAACAAGCCCTACATTTTACAAAGTACCATTAATAAACACTCAGTAATATGAGAAATATCCTTAAAAAGTAGGGAATACTGCCAAAAGTGTTTTTCGCAAAAGTCTTAATATTGGCTGGGAGGCATATGATAATGGTACCAGTGTGATATGCGCTTGATATTTTTTTACATAAAATAATAAATAAATAAACATAATACGAAAGCATTTATCAACAGTAATGTAGATACACAATTTCAGTGGTAAGTTGCTAAATTTTAGTACAGTAGCTGTTTATATGTGATCTACCCCTTAGGCGAAAAATGATACAAAAATTGAGTAGGTGCAGTGACTCCTATGGCCACAGTGACTTTACAGAGATTTTCACTGTATTTTACCAGGTAATTAAATCAGAAAAATATCACTAAAATCCTTAATTTGAAATAATACTGCACAATAGTAGTTCAATATTTTAGTATTTTTTAAATCTAAAAACATACATTACCTATTAAATGCAATTAAATGTACTCATTGCTGGGGTTCCTGCGAATGGAGAAAAATCACAAATAACTCAAAACATGCTAAAACACTGTACAGTAGTAAGATAATTGACAAATGGAGAAATTGTGTGAGAAAGACAATTACTTTGTAAACATTTTTTGGTGCAGTCATGATTGTGGGGAAGATGAAATATTAATAATCCTAAAATAAAACTTCTATTAGCTAACTCGAAAAATTGGTAGATGTGACTATTAAAACGGCACAAAAATGATGTGCCATTAAAATCCTAACATGGACTCCTCTCCAGTATAAAGGAAAATGGAAACACACAAATTGAGGGCCATTTACCTCACTATAAGTGCTCTTCATGGTGGGAAAGAGCACAAGATTCTATGTAAAAAAATATCTATTGTTTTTTCTTGTTTGTTTTGTTTTAATGCTAATATAAGCTAAAAATCTGCAAGCTTAGTTCTGTTTATAAACACACTTCTGACTCTTCCATGATTAACAACACATGCCGACACCACTGGTGAGCACAAACATTTATGGGTTTTCTTTGAACTTCAGGAATGTAGCTGGATATTTTAACCCCCAACTGTCATTTGTAGCTGAATCCAGTCCTTTCCCTGCACAGATGAATTTGTGAAAGATTAACTCTCTCTGTGTGTATGCTCTCTGCAGCAGCTGCTGTTGTGCCGTTGTCTGGGGGCTTTGTCAGAGTCTCAAGTAAACAGACATTTGATTTATTATTTTGTCTGTGAAAAAAAGAACGTATTTCAAAAATTTTAAAAGTATTTCAACATGGTATTATGAGAAGTTTACAGTGGTGTGCTCCAAGTTGTACTGAATTAACTGGCCCTTAAATCAGATTTAAATCAAATTTGGTTGTGGGTATCTGTTACATTTTAAAACTTCTAATGAAACTTTATTGAAGATTGTGATATAGTTAAAATAATAAAAATGTATGCGCAACTACAAAATATGAATTAATTAATTAGACATCTGTACAAAAATGGGCTAATGGATAGAAAATAGCATCAAGAACCAGGCTCTTGAACCTATCGGTCACCCTGTTTGGGAGTTGTCTTAACACATATCCACAAGCTGACTATGTAAGCTTATGTAAAAAGAACAAATTACTTACTAATTACTTATGGATGTCTAATTTATGTAGAAACTGTAGTAATTAAAAACAAATAACCTTTGAAGTTTTAAACACATATTCCATATGATATAAGCAGTGATTTGCTGTCAGTTCACCTACAGTGCCTTGCAAATGTATTCACCCCCTTAAGTTCAATGTTTTGTTGTTAATCTGAATTTTATGTGATGCATCAGAACACAATAGTCTAAGTTGGTGAAGTGAAATGAGAAAAATATATACATAAAACTATTTTTTAGAAATAGAAAACAGAAAATTGGCATGAGCGTATGTATTCACCCCCTTTGTTATGAAGCCCATAAGCCCACTGGTGCAACCAATTGCCTTCAGAAGTCATATAGTTAGTGAAATGATGTCCAACTGTGTGCAATCTAAGTGTCACATGATCTGTCATTACATCTACACACCTTTTTTGAAAGGCCCCAGAGGTTGCAACACCTAGGCAAGAGGCACCACTAGCCAAACACTGCCATGAAGACCAAGGAACTCTCCAAACAAGTAAGGGACAATGTTGTTGAGAAGTACAAGTCAGGGTTAGGCTATAAAAAAATATCCAAATCTTTGATAACCAAATGGAAAGAACATGGCACAACAGCAAACCTGCCAAGAGATGGCCGCCCACCAAAACTCATGGACCGGGCAAGGAGGGCATTAATCAGAGAGATCGCACAGAGATCTAAAGTAACCCCGGAGGAGCTGCAGAGTTCCACAGCAGAGACTGGACTATCTGTACATAGGACAACAATAAGCCGTACGCTCCATAGAGTTTGGCTTTATGGCCAGCAGAAAGCCATTACTTTCAACGAAAAATTTACACTGTTATTCAGGCTGTACACTTACTACTTTACATTCTAGCAGAGGTTCATTTCTTCAGCATTGTCACATGAAAAGATATAATAAAATATGTACAAAAATGTGAGTGGTGTGCTCACTTTTGTGAGATACTGTATATATATATATATATATATATATATATATATATATATATAATATATATATATTTTCTTGCAGGCTCTAATGAGGGAAGTGCTATATTTTTCTCCATCCCTGTACTTCAGGAACCTCACTCGATTAACACATAGTATATAAATCACTTATCTGAAAAACCTGACAATCGTTTTACCGCTGTTGCTGCTTCCTCAGAGGCCATGTGTGTACTGCGGAACATATTTGTATTTTTTTAAATAAATGTTTAGATGTATTCTACTGACTCCAGCTCCCAACTTCCAACCTTAAGGCTGAACACGTAAACCCTGCTTTTTTAAGTCTGATTTCAGGTGGCGTGATCATATGATCTGGCAATATTAATGCAAGCCCCTAATTTACTTCTTAAACACTTTCAATACTTCACAGACACAGCCAATAGACATCATCATGGTGTCAGTAAAACATGGAGTTTATACTTAAGTAAATTTAGCAATGCAGCAATGTAGAAATCAATAAAAATAATTAAGGCATCTGATCTAGTCCATGCAGGTTCCATTATATGTTTTAACCCCTTAAATCTCAGGATCCAATTCACACAAAAAAAAAACATTAAAAAAAAAATATTTTTTAATTGCATTTGTTTTCATGGTATAGATACTGGAGTGGGTCACCAGTTCCTTCTCCAGTGGACCATGATTTGTCTGACCTCTACTCTATGAATCTGCCTATCTTGGGTGCCCCTACATGGTACAGCTCACAGCTTCATTGAAATATACAAGCCCCTTCACCATGACAAGGCATCGATCCATAAGTGGCTCATGGAGTATAGAATATGGTAAATCAGAGCATCTTGTATGGTAATTTATCTTTGATATGATTTTAAAGAAATTTCTCTTGTCATGTTTATATATTCACATATAGAATTTTTTTAGAATTAGCTGAATAAAAGTTATATTTTAGGATTATTAGATTCATTTTTCAGTTCCCCTTCCATCATGTGTGCAACATAAAATTGTTATATTTCTCTTTCTCACTCTATTTGGCAATATTTGACAACACAGTTCTTAGCCTATGTACGGTACAGTAAAACATGTATATTGCTGATATCTACACATCTCTATTGTTATTTATTTGAGCTTCGGAAGTGGATCATCAGGGCAGAGAAGAGCCGGTTGCCTTAGGTGTGACAGAGGTAGAAGGAGTCGAAGGAAAGGCAGGGATTCTTGGTGCTGTCTTTTTGAACTACATTGTTATCTCTGTTTGCCATTTCTGCTTCTTTGTTTCATTAACAATTCTGATGTATGTTGGCAATGCCTCTTCTACCAATTATTTTACATGCAAGGAATGTACCATAGATGAGTTGATGCCACAAAAATGATTCATTGCTGATTTGAACTTACATAGCCCTTCTGCTGTGTTCTTCAAGGTAAACTTGTTCTGCACATCTTCTTGATCTTCTAAATATGGTATTAGCTCAGCTTAAGGAACAGTCAACTCCATTAGGTCATCCTCTCAATGCACTGGATCAGCTGTCAAATAATTCTTTAGTTTCTTCAATAACCATATCGTTGAACCTTTCTTCATCCACCTTCATTGGCAAATCCACAATATTTTTCATAATCTGTTTGATTGACTCTGTAGAAATGGAGGTGCGCTCGCATGCACACACATTGTGAGCATAGGTTATTCAACATGAGTTGACAGTTTCCACCTTTATAGCTTTGACAGCTCTCTCAACAACGCTAATGACATTGGCAATAGTGTAATCCTTCCATATATTCATGATGTTTTCTGTACTGGGATCTTCTCCGGTAGCCTGCACAATCCTCTCCATTGAGTAACTTGTATTGTAAAACTTAAATGCTCATCCCCTGATCAAGCAGCTCAGTGATAGATGAATGTTTGTTGTTGCATTTTCTTCCAAAGGAGTGCTATTGCGTCAGCGTTGAACATTTGTTTGGCAGAGGCTTTTTCTCCAGTACTTACTATGAAACCACAAAACTATGAAACCACCCTTTGCTAGGAGGAAACTTCATGAAATATTCCCTTTACCACCACTACCCCTTTCCTTTATAGAAGAGTATAATTACATCACCTTTTCTTTATCATATTTAAATCTACAGGAATACATTTTTATAGCAGTCCGTCACCCCCAGAAAATCTTACTGTCAATTTATTGATTAAAATGTTTTTTCTTTCTTCTGTCTCTTATAAGCACTTTCAGAAGCTCTAGAACATTTTGGACCTATCGTGCATAGTTGATACTGTCTCAATAAAAATCTTGCAAAACAAAGATAATGTGCACTGCATACTGCAACTTAGCAGTCCTAATTGGCTGGGGCAGAGTCAGTGATTAGCTGGCGTTTGCCCCAATGGGTCTCTACAGCTTCAGCTCCTCACAGTCATTCTGATTGGGTGATGCTGTGTGTGATAGACAGGCTCATTGCTTCAGATCGCGCACAGGCAGCGCTACGAAATATGTTGGCGCGTTATAAATAAACGATAATAATTGTGCCCTGATCTGTAGTACAAAGCACGTCACCAGCAGGGGAGATGTGATAAGGGGATAAGTGTCAGTGTGTTTAACTGCTTGCCAAATGATTCATCATTTAAAGTGACAGCAGCAGATATAAATAAATAAAAAAACCATGAACACAATATAATACATTTTTATATTTATATTACTTAAATTAAAGAAGTTAGTGATGGAGGTTAGTGATGGGGGATTACGTCAGTACATTCATTTTGGGAGGGCGGCTGCCCATTTGTCCCTATGCACCAGCCGCCCCTGATATATATAATATATATATATATATATATATATATATATATATATATATATATATATATATATATATATATATATATATATGTATACTCCACCACGGACCCAATCATGGTCTACATTACATTAGTACAGTTGCAATACCTATTAAATTAATTTGTCTGCCAATTAGATGAACAGCTATCTTAACGCCTACTCACCTGCCATTCATATTAAAACTTCACTGACTCGTTAGCAGGGCTTTGTAACATTAAGCTTTTTTCACTATGGCAACTGGTCAGGGTAATGCATTTAATACATAAGTATTTAAGAGGAAACAGATAGTTACATCCAGGAGGTCAATGAAGTTCATTGCACTTTCTTAATTTAACTTAATTTCTTCCATAAGCATTACCAATTTACACATGACTTGATCTCTGGATATATAATGATACATTTTAAACATAGCCTGTAGTCATTGAAGCAATGGGTTAAGTGTGCAAATGATACAAATATGAAGCTGCATATTATATTTAAATGATTGATTTACTACTACGAGACTGAATCCTTATGAATGAAGTAAGCAGTAAGGATGTAGGGGCATCAAATAAAAAAACATATTTTTCACTCTTAAAATGTTTTTTTTTTAAGGTGACAATTTTTTTAATTAATTTTGTTTGTTTTGTTTGCTGTAATATGATTTTATATATATATATAGTCTTAGGTAACTGTGTGAAGCAGTTAATTGGCTAGAACTTGTTAGATTGATAATTCTTGATAACAAAAAAAAAAAAAAATAGGACAAAAAAACATGTAAAGTATTTTGTTTTTTTATTTATAATTTTTTACAAGCTTCTGAATATAAGCTTCAAAAAATTTACTTAACCATATTCTTGATATTTTTAATTTGAAAATAAATATTAACTATGGTACATGTCCTTATTAAAAAAAACTATTGATATAAAAAACAACAACATTTTTCTCAATTATAAGATGGTAATATATATAAAAGGCATTTATGAGAAAGGTTTATGGACAACCAGATTAACCTCAGGAATATGAATGATATCACATGCCATATTTGTATTGGAGCATTAAGGCTTCCGAATTAAAATACATTTAAACATTATTTTTTTTTTTATTAAAGAGTAAACTATGTTGCATTATGAGGGAGATTTACAAGTGAATCAATGATTATCCTTTATGCAGCATTTTCTAATTCCATTGCAGCCCAAAAGACAGCTTTGAAAATATACTCCAGTGTCCATCTTAAAGAACCATGGTGGTCGGTCGTATTTTATATTGTCGTGGTATCTGTGGGCTAAAAGACTCTATACATTACAGTATATTGTAAATGTTATATGACTGTCTATTGGTTTTGCTGTTAACATTGTAAACACATACAGGTACTTATAGTATACATCCTTTTACAGGTGGAGGGTTAATCATTCTCCCAGTTACACACAAATACTTTAAGTGTAACTCAAAAAATCAATAAATAGCTAGATTAACAGAACTAACCCCTACACTTACATCTCAATCTATTGGGGACAGTTTGAGAGAGGATTCTAAAAATTGGTGGACAACAGCAAAACTTGACAAATTAGGTAATTGGTTATCAAATGGACAATTTCTTATCTTTGACCAATTGAGGATTAGCTATAACATCCCACTCGAGCATTACAATTATTGTAAAATAAAACATTTAGCGACCACACTAAAAAAAAAAATGGTGTAAACCGTAAATCAAATGGTTATCCCTTATGTGCAGCAAGGCACCCCTAACCAGAGGTGTCCTTGGATCTATTTACTCTATACTAAATGACAACAAAATTAAAAACTAACTTTATGAAACAATGGGAATCATGCATGTGAACTCAATGGGATCCACATAAGTGTGAAAAAATCTAAACAAATATAAGCAAAGGCTCACAAAATGACAGTCTACTTGAAACTTATATAAAGGTGCTGCACAGAGCCTATCTCACACCTGATAGATTACATAAAATGAACACACAAACATCTTCAAGTTGCTATAGACTATGTCAAACTACAGGTACATTTCTCCACACTTGGTGGGAATGCCTGATAGTTCAGAACATTTGGACCAAAGTCATGGAATTGCATCTACTATTTTGAAGACAACAATACACCCTTCAATAGACATTTGCCTATTGGGGGACTTTTCTCCTCTACTACAAAAGCGGCATAATAAATGGATACAATTCCTGCTTATGGCCTCGAAAAGCCACATTGCAAAAAAACGGAAGAAGCCACAACTTCACCTTTAAGAAATAATACATAAACTAAATTTCATAATGATTAATAAACAAATTACTCATGTCATATCCAATACATATCCAATATTTATGGAAACATGGGATGTATGGATCAACTCCCCATACTCAGTCACAATCATATAAAAATGACAAATATCACAAAACAAAATTTCAGATTTTATTAAATGCAGTTTATGACGTGTGTTTAAATTTACAAGTATGAAAAATGTTATGTCATATGACTGTGAAAAATAAAGATTAATGATTAAAAAAAAAAAAAAATACTTTGAGTTAATAACCGTGCTTTATCAGGCAGGACCTGGGCCGAGTCCATGTCATTTCAACCATTTGAAACATACAACCTGTCACAAGATAGAGTATGCTAGGGCTTACGCATTCATCTTCAATTCTCCATTGTTGCAACCAAGTGCTTATCAAAACAGGTGTAGATAGACACACAATAGACTATTCTATTATCCAAAATGCTTGGCTGAAATATCTGGAACAAAGATCACATATATTCCATAATAATTAATTATTGCCATAATATAATTATACATGTAAAAAAAGTACATAAGCCTATTGCAATTGGTGGAAACCAAACCTGTGACAATAAAGGGGAAAGGATTTACCTAATAGGCAGAGAGAGGGATCAGGGCTGGTTCTGACACGTCATTTCTCGCGATTATTTCTGACTGTCTCTGGTATATACTTGGGCCCTCTTATATTTTTTTTAAGATATTTCACTATATATGTCTATATCTAATTTCTATCCTATCTTTCCTAAAGAGAAAAGAACAAAAATGATTATTTCTAAATAGAGTGAGGAGAGGTCCTATGCAATAATCCCCCCCCCCCTACCCCAGCTAAGTTCATTCTGGGTAGAGTATAGACAACCTTCTATTATTACACTTTATAATAGAATTGAAAAAATCCTCATACAATCTTACTGCTTCAATTGATAAGGTGGGTACAACCTTAAATAAGGTCTTGGGGATCATGAGCCAGACATGTACCCCAAACTGTTATTGTTTTCTACTTTGTTCCATCTTATCAAAAACAGACTGATTGCTTTGATATATTAAATGAAATAAATTCTGTTATAAAACCTCTTATCAAATAATCTGGTAGCACGACATCAGCATGCAAGCTAAATGCGCGCCGACGTAAGCCTGCGACAATTGCGCACTCCACAAAAGTGCGCTGGCATAATAGCGCGCACGCCCAATAGTGCGCTCCGGTAGGTCGGCGCGCATTTAGCACATGCTCTGAAGTCGCGCTACCTCAGAGGTGACATCTCATCCTGAAGACACAGCAGGAGAGCACGAGTGGTGTGGAACTGAGTGGGGTGAAGGAGGGGGCGTTATATTGATCCTGGCAATCAACACATAAACTTGAAAATCATACTTACCGACTTATTAATTATTGCATTATTTCTGGAATGCGGGTCCGATCGAAACTCGTAATTGAAACCCGTAAGGCTTTGAAATCTAACCTCCATTTTTCAGTAACGTAATGATGATGATCTCATTTGCCATTGGCTCCATCTAAACCTGTAACTACAGGTTTGACTAATTGATCATGTTCACGGCCGCTCATGCATCGTCCTCAAGAATGGTTTACGGGGTTGTGTCTCCGGCCTGTTGGTCGCGGCATGGTTGAATGTAATAGCTCTGTAACTTAGCAGAATTCCAAGCCAGCAGGCTTTGCGGGTGTACCGTTGCTGCTACGGGCTTGGGATTTAAAGGTGCTTTTTATTGTACACACTGCGCATTTCCTGGCAAGTCTATTTTTTTTCAATATCCTGCATCTATTTCCATATTCAAATCCTTACTCCGTAACTTTTTGTAGTTTATCTCTTCTCTTCTTATATTCCACATCATGCACTAAATTATTATTCTGTCTGCGTAGATTGTGCCCTCTACTTTCTCAGAAGGGTATGTCCTTGCTAACTAACTAGATTTACAATAGTCCTGCTGAAAGCAGCCACATTGACATGGTGCTGATATAAACTATTCTACGGCTCCAAAGTCATTTCTTGCCTTCGGAGATCCCCTGGGCCAGCCCGGTTCTAGACATTGCAATATGCACTAATATCAATCTTAAACAACTTCCCACCTAGATATTTACAAGGTGTGTGTGTATCTTTAAATGTGTAGTGAATTAATAAAACTGAATGGAGAGGAGTCCTGCTGTAGAAGTAGGGACATTATTGTGAGACATGATACATCTCTATACTCACTTTTAATTTCTCCCAAATGCATCTTATCTTAACATCTGTGTCTGCAAGTTTTGAATATTTGCTGAGTCTGGTAAAATCTGCTTAAAGCTTGGCAATTAGTGAGATTTCGCCGGAATTGTATTTGTTTTATTAGCTTGTTTTTCAGTTCTGCAGGTAGTAGCCTTGTTAAAGGGACACAGTAAAGATCCAAATTATTGAATTGAAAAGCACACGTATAAACAAATCAACTGAAATAGATTGTTATTAAAAAATGCAAGTCTTAGATAAGTGAGTTTCATATGTTGGTATTTAAGCATACATTACTTAAAAGGATCACCCCCTTCTACTAGTAATTAACATTATCTAAAGTGATTACACTTCTGGGAGATGATGAGCAGGAATCACAAGCATAGTTACTTAAATCATCATAATCACAAGGTCCATGTGTGATAAAGCAGCTTTCATTAGTCTTACACCAACTGGACATGTTCATCTCCCCTCAGTGTGAGATTTAATTAATCATCTCAGAAGTAGATGACTGTTGATTGAAGAATGGAAATTCTTCCAAAGAGTCTTTAAGGGAACTCCAGTATAACATTTGTCAATGTACATCTCTCATCACAACCACTACACACCTTCCTTTGGAGTAAATGGGGCCCATATACATGGCTCCTGTAGAAAATCTTGTGAGTGAAATGTTCTCATAAACCCTAACATATATATTTCATGGTGTATGAAGCCTTACTTGTAAACCCTTACAAGTGATCGCTATGTGTGAGATGTTCCCTGCTCTTCAAATGGTTTTATCTAAAGTCAGATTTCACAGCTCCCGCTGTGCACATAAAAATCTCCCATCACAAAAAAAAGTGCCAAAGACAATGAATCAGTTTCAAATGCTTACTGAAAAAAAGTATCAAGTTACAAGAAGCTTTGCATGTAAAGTAACAAGACCATTGATAAACATAATCAATTATAGAAAATATATTATTATTATTATCGTTTATAAAGCGCCAACATATTCCGTAGCGCTGTACAAAAGATAAGTTCTTTTCTACCATTGTCCGTCACAGGAGGAAAACAATGTTTAAAACATCTGGTCCTACAAATATTAAAACCCTTTCACTAGAAGAGGGCCCTGGCCGCTGTTCAAGTGAAAGAGTTAACTGATCTCCTCTTACGGTTCTCACAACTCATCCTTTGCCAAATAATCTCTACCAGGTTATCATGATCATCAACACTGTTGGTCTTTCCTACAAACTTTGTCTCATCAGAATTGGAAAACCAATGATATCACTACAAATCTAGGAAAGCTTGGGGCTGCCTATGCAATTCTGTGACATCCCAGGTTTTAAATATTCATACATGTCAGCTGAAAGTTACCTTTTTATGCACCTTGACGCCATGTTCATTCATGTTCAGGACATTGTTTCACAAATACCAAATTATTCACAAGTTCCTTCAGTCCATGTAGTTACTTTATACATCTAAATTAAGGTAAAACATAAATCATGAAAGATAATACAAAATGTAATGGTTGTCCTAAATCTGTAGCTTGTAATTATAACTTCCCATTTCTTATACATTTTACTCACCTTTATTTGCTGTCGCTAACTTCTAAAGATATGCGTAGTATGCAATGCATCCTGGCTACTACTGCTTATCTTCCTCTCAATACTGATCTTTAAATCATACCTCTAATAGGCCAGCTCTGGCTTTTATACCTCTGATTGCATTGTGATGTCAACAGTGACATCATAAAACATAATATGGGTTTACCCAGCTGGTATCCTAGCCACGAGTAATAACAGCCAGTAGCACTAGATACATATACACTTGTCTTCTTCTGGAATAAACATAATCTTTAGTTTAGCCCAAGTACTCCAACAGCCACTTCTCACATTCACAAATTTGTTTATGCCAGTTGAATCCCTCGCAATAAGGTGGCTTGCTGACCATCAAAGGGAAACCTCAACCAATCACAGGATGCTCACACATGAAAGAGTAGGCCTAAAGAAGTTCAAATATATGTGAAAAAGTTAGTGTTTTTGTTAAGAGATATTGCTGGTGGAGAATACAGAAAAATGAATGTATCTGCCACAGTTCCAATCTATAGCTGTACTTTGAGCAGCTCTTGAATTGGATCTTGGCCCATCCAGATTGCACAGTTCAGTGACTTAAATGGAATAAAATTTTTAGATTTAATGGCAGCCTTGGCTTTCCTTATACTTGGATCGGCAACTGGCAAACTACCGTAGTCATGTTCCATAACTTGTGTACTTTTGTACAAACGAATTGCAAATTTAGGGAAAATCGAAACTTTATCTGAAGCAGTTAGAACATTTGATTAAAAAATATCTAATTTGTAAATCATTAAGTATTAAAGGACCACTGTAATGCACCCGTACAATTTACTTTATGATGTAGGCTACATGATGATCAGCAGTTTTGCATACATTATGTTTAAAATAAAATAACATTTTCTTTTTAAGGTGCATTTTCTACATACGGTCTACATCTATCCCACCCCAAGGCAGTGTAAAGTTTGTCTCAGGGTGTAAATTTGTTAACATAGTGTTATGGAAGTTGTTGGGGTCTATTAGTAAATTCTCTATGACTAATCCAATGTGGCTTTATCATTTTGCATTAGTAATATTGTTTTAGAAAATACTTTTAAAATGTGGTTATTGAAGTGATAAAACACTAGGCAGGGAGTTGCAGGATTCTTGAGATAATATTACATTTCCAAAATGTAATCTCAAGTGGTATTATGTTGCCATCTAATATAATAAAATCTCAATAGGAAACTTTATTTTTTTAATTATATCCATTGGTTGCATATCTAAGCTTAAAGAAAAGGTGTTTTTTTGACACTATTTTGGTTCAAGTGGAATCTGTGGATTGTTTTTCGGTCTGTATCTTTCTTTCTATAATTGTAGGGAAACTAGCCAAATGTGGGGCAGCAATACAGATTGAGCCTTCCAGATAGGAGGAATTATTTGAGGATCAGAGGCTCTTTGCCATTTCCAGTGTATTTTGGGATCAATGAAGGATTAGTGGCCAGTTATTAGAACCAATCCCATACCAATTAGTTCCACTAGGAACTAATCTATTTATCCTGCACAGTGAAACTAAATAGCATAATGGATATACAGTATGTTTTTAATTTTGCAGTTAATCTAGTACAAAATAATGTTTCCTATTGAGATTTTATTATTAAGTAAATAGGTGTCATGCACCAGGGAAATTAGTAAGATTATAGTATGTTTAGAAAATATAGCTTTCCTCCCTTACTTGTACAAATGAGGAGGGCAGTGGTAAGATATTGCTGTGACATTCCTGAGTTGGCATAGAGATTTTGGTCCTACCGTCTGCCTGTTTAATCTGGCACACACAGATATTATATAGGCTGATATGAAATGTCCCGTGAATTAGAATGGAATAAAATTTAAAGATAAACAGTGTTGACTGACAAACACTGTTGTATTATTAAATGATGTATTTTTATTCATTTAATAATACAACTTCAGGAAACATCATGGCAGGAGGGCAACTCTTCCAAACCGGGTAAAGCTCCTTAAAATAACTGATGTTTCATTGGGTTTGATTAGTCTATTAAACAAAATGAACTTGCAGAGAACCACTTAGGTAGATAACTTTTGCCACAGAAAGAAATTAGCTCAGAGACTTTGATGTACATTTAATTTGTGATTTTGGTAATCATTATGTAGGATTAAGAATATTAAATCTCATTGGATTTAATTTACACAGTGGTGGAGCTACTGCCCATGCAGTAGGTGCAATGCACTAGGTCCCACAACAGGATGAGAGCCCTTTATAACCAGCAGTGGCATGGAGTAAGTGGGGGCTATTAATTTATTTGGGGAAAATGGGCAGAAAATTATTTTTTTATAGAGAAGGGATATGATCAACCTAGGGGTGGTTTGACCATTTACATTTATGGTTGGCTTTACAGGCCTGACTCCTACAGGTACCTTCCATGTATAGAGGTGTTGCAATGGGGGCACTTACTATTTTGCATCGGCCCACCATTCCCTAGCTATGTTGCTGAATTAACAATATTTTCTCTTAAACACTGAGGCCAAATATATTTAATGTTTTCTTTGTCCAATATGTATTATGTTATTAAGCCACCCATGAAAAGTTATTAAGATAATAGAATCACATAGACATTACTCTTTTTATTGCAGCACAAAAATCAATAAAGTTTAAAATGTAATTTTAGTAAGTAATAGAAGGAGGCATAAAAAGAGCTATTTTTACCTTGCCTCCTGCCATGGCATATAGTGGGAAGATTCATTAAAGCATTGAGCACATCATATTTACAAAACTCTGTGTCCTAGTAATCATGCAGCCTAAATATCATATCACAATTGGGATATTTTATGGGGATGTTAAAGCATTAGGTTTGTTGTATGTAACACACTAGGCTTGATCACAATAACAAAACTGCAACCTCAAGCCTTGAAAAGTATATTTTCCAGTAATTATAAATAACTGGTAACTTGCATTTCATAAATGACGATATCATATGTTATGTTCAATAGTCTGTTCTTTCTCTCTTTGTGCGCCCTCTCTCTCTGCACTCGGTGTGCTCTCTGTGTCTCTCCCTCCCCTTCTCGCACTTTCTCTCTCTCTCTTCCTCCCGATCTCTCTGTCTCCTCTCTCTCTGTCTCCCCTCCTTCTCTCTCTCTCCCCTCCCTCCCTCTCACTTTCCCTCCCTCTCTGCCTCCTCCCTCTCTACCCCTCTCTCTCCCCCTCCTTCTCTCTCACTCCCCTCTCTCTCCCCCTCTCTTCCCCATTTTCTCTCCCCCCTCCTTCTCTCTCTCTGCTTCCCCCTCTCTCCCCCTCTTTTTTCCCCAACTTCTCTCTTCCCTCCTTCTCTCTCTACTTCCCTCTCCTCCTATCTCCCTGCTTCCTCCCCCCCTCTCTCTCCCCTCCCTCTCTCTCTCCTCTCTCCCCCTCTCTCTCTTTATTTCTCCCCCTTCCTCTCTCTCCCCCCTCCCTCTCTCTCCCACTCTCTCACCTTCTCTCTTCCCCCTCCTTCTCTCTCTCTCTCTGCCACCACTCTCCTTCCCTCTTTCTCTCCCTCTCCCCTCTTTCTTTCCCTCTCTCCTCCTCTTTCTCCCCTCCCTCTTTCTCTCCTCTCTCCCCTCCCTCTCTTTATTTCTCCCCTTCCTCTCTCTCCCCCCTCTCTCTCCTTTTCTCTCTTTCCCCCTCCCTCTCTCTCTCTCCCACTCTCTCCCCTTCTCTCTTTCCCCCTCCCTCTCTCTCTCTCTCTCTCTGCCACCACTCTCCCTCCCTCCCTCCCTCCCTCTTTCTTTCCCTCTCCCCTCTCTCTTTCCCTCCCTCTCTGTCTCTTCTCTCTCTCCCTTTGTCTCTTTCCCTCCCTTTTGGCCTCCTTTCTCTGTCCCTCTCCCTCCTCTCTCACTCCACCTCCCTCTCTCTTTCCCTCCCTCTCTGCCTCCTCTCTCTTCCCCTCCCTCTCCCCCTCCTTATTTCTCCTTCCTCTCTTTCTCCCCCGCTCCTTCTCTCTCCCCTTCTTCTCTCTCTGCCATCCCCTCCTTCTATCTCTCTATTTCCTTTCTCTCCCTCTCCCCTCTCTCTTTCCCTCTCTCCTCCTCTTTCTCCCCTCCCTCTCTCTCTCTCCCACTCTCTCCCCTTCTCTCTTTCCCCCTCCCTCTCTCTCTCTCTCTGCCACCACTCTCCCTCCCTCCCTCTTTCTCTCCCTCTCCCCTCTCTCTTTCCCTCCCTCTCTGTCTCTTCTCTCTCTCCCTTTGTCTCTTTCCCTCCCTTTTGGCCTCCTTTCTCTGTCCCTCTCCCTCCTCTCTCACTCCACCTCCCTCTCTCTTTCCCTCCCTCTCTGCCTCCTCTCTCTTCCCCTCCCTCTCCCCCTCCTTATTTCTCCTTCCTCTCTCTCTCCCGCTCCTTCTCTCTCCCCTTCTTCTCTCTCTGCCATCCCCTCCTTCTATCTCTCTACTTCCTTTCTCTCCCTCTCCCCTCTCTCTTTCCCTCTCTCCTCCTCTTTCTCCCCTCCCTCTTTCTCTCCTCTCTCCCCCTCCCTCTCTTTATTTCTCCCCCTTCCTCTCTCTCCCCCCCTCTCTCTCCTTTTCTCTCTTTCCCCCTCCCTCTCTCTCTCTCCCACTCTCTCCCCTTCTCTCTTTCCCCCTCCCTCTCTCTCTCTCTCTGCCACCACTCTCCCTCCCTCCCTCTTTCTCTCCCTCTCCCCTCTCTCTTTCCCTCCCTCTTTGTCTCTTCTCTCTCTCCCTTTGTCTCTTTCCCTCCCTTTTGGCCTCCTTTCTCTGTCCCTCTCCCTCCTCTCTCACTCCACCTCCCTCTCTCTTTCCCTCCCTCTCTGCCTCCTCTCTCTTCCCCTCCCTCTCCCCCTCCTTATTTCTCCTTCCTCTCTCTCTCCCGCTCCTTCTCTCTCCCCTTCTTCTCTCTCTGCCATCCCCTCCTTCTATCTCTCTACTTCCTCGCTCTCCCTCTCTCATCCTCTCTCTCTCTCCCCTCTCTCTCTTTATTTCTCCTCATCCCTCTCTTTATCCCTCCTTCTCTCTCTCCCACTCTCTCCCCTTCTCTTTTTCCATCCCTCTCTCCACCATCCCTCTCACTCTCCCCTATCTTTTCCTCTTCCTTTTCTCTCTCTGCTTGCTCTCTCACTCTTCCCCTTCCACTCTCTCTTTCTCTCCCACTCCCTCTGCATCTCTCTCTTTACTTCTCTGTCTCCTCTCTCCCTCCCTCTCGGCCTCTCTCTCGCTCTCTCTTTCCCCCCTCCCTATTCCCCTTCCTGCTATCCTGCATGCGCAGTCATCCAATTCACCAGTTGCGTCTACGTTACGCATGCACAGTTTTAAGATTGCCATGCAGTGTAGAGCTAGCAGTTGTGAATACCGCAGTCGTTACTCAGAACTACTAACTATAGTGTTTTTAAAATCTGTTATTTGCTAGAGAAAAAAAAATGAATATTTTTCTTATTGAATTATTGAATGTAACTTACTGGCTACTATTAAGCTATGAATAATATAATTAAAAGCCCTTCTAGATCCCTACCTTGTCATGGTGAAGGGGCTTGTGTTCCTCAGTGAAGCTATGAGCTATACTCTGTATGATCACCCAAGATTGGCAGGTCATAGCAAAGAGGTCTGATAAATCACAGTCCACTGGAGAAGAAATTCTCAACCCACTCAAGTATCTTTGCCATAAAAAACTTATGGATGAGCACAACCAGAGACATAGATATGCCTGGTGTGCTGCGGTCCATAGGGTCATGGAGAGTCGGATGTGACCTAACAACATAACAACAATAAAATCTAAATAAAAACATTCATATTTTGATGGGTTTCTCACAAATAATAAAGAAAATTATATTGAAGAACTGGATTTTGAACTCATAGCTTCCAATATAAGGTAATTACCATCTTTCTGTACGGTAATGAGCGATTATAAATATAAATAAAGCTGAAATCTAATCAGTATGACAGTTAGACTTTCATTATCTGTGCAGTTTCTTGAGGGAGGGCTTGGAGGACTATACAAACAATAGCATAAAATTTCAAAAAGTCCATTCTTGATTAATATTAAAAAATAACAACCTTCCTGCATGATTTTCAAAACTTCAAAACACATATTAGTTTCTTCTCTCCCTCCCCTCCTTGATAATTACTCTGTACTAATTCACTAATTCATCTATAGATCATTAGATAGATCAGCTGGTGTTTGGTTTGCTGTTTATTTGTTTATTGTATAAAAAAACATATCTCCCATCTCTGTCAACAAGGAGAAAGGTTGCCCCAGGGCTCCTGTAATTTGCAATTCAGTACTTTCTTAACCAATGACACTATGTGATTCTGGAAATGTTATAAGAGTCAATAGCAGATGACTAATTATTGACCTCAGGGCTAAACAGCTATTCCTACAAAATGATTTAATGACTGAAATGAATCACAGAATTGGTTTGTTGGAAATATTATGTACATCAATAATATATGTTCTTGTAAACAGAGGTCCGAACATTTTCCAAACTTGTCTACCAAAATGGTACTAATACACAGAGACTACCAATTCAATCATACACAAGAATTTACACCAACACTGGCAGTGTTTTCAGTGACAAACATCTCAAAATACAAAAAAGGAATTTGTAAAAAAAATTAAAACAGAATAAGAGTCATTTCAGTAACCTCAATATAATTAGTATTTTACTAAACATATTTCAATTGGGCGGTGTAAACTGCGGTAGCTTTTTTTCCCCCTTGTTACACCTTTATATTAATCTTTTGCGCCCCCGCATTACGGCACACAGCCCACATCCATAAACCCTTCCTTTGCCGCAAGAGATTTTAGTGTGGGACGTACCCAAACCAAGCTTTATGGATAAGGAACAGCTCCAGGAGCCAATAGTAAATGATAATTTCAGGATTATTATAACGAGTAAAAACAAGTGACGTAACTGTGGAAAGGAATGGTAAGACATAGAGATATAAATATTTTCATCTTTTGATTATTTTTATGAAATGACAGTATATGTTACAATTGTATTTATAGTTTGAATATCGAAAAATGAGCGTATGTTGTATTAAAAAAATATGTATATACACATTACATTAGAGCATTTGTTCCTAGGCAACGTGGTTTCCTGAGGTGTATTAAATCCATGAGTACTGGGTTTTATGTTACCCAAGATGTTGTCTAATAAATGGGCATAATAGTTCATTGTCATAATTTTTTTGTTACACATATGTTAATATCAGAATGTTAATTTTCAAATAATGTTGAAATGTCATACTTTTTAAGTGTTTTTTGGTGCTATACTGTCTCTTAAGCTGCTGCTACGGCATTCAGAAAAGGTTTTAAAAAGGCTTTACAAGTGGTCTTTGGTAGACGTAATATTTACTTCACTGCCCTGGTTTGTAAGTGATCCATAAAATTAGATAAGAATGGGGTTGTGGTGTAACAGTCTTATGGAGTAGCTCGTATGTTTTTAGCCCTGCAAAAATAAGTGGAGACTTGCGCCATGCTTTTTGGCTTTTGTAATGCAGCGGCCACATGTAGCAGTATCTCACAATGCTTTCGGGATAGGGGAATAGAATAGCCAAATAGGATTTTCTGTGCTACTATGGCGCTCATAATTGCTATTGCCGGGATTAGCTTAGGGCCCATTTTACTACAGGCTGGTTTATTATTATTATAATAATAATAATAATAATAATAATTATTATTATTATTATACATTGGAATAGGAGATGATGAAGGTCTGCTTCTGTAAGAGCTTTCAATCATATGTTGGACTGAAACCTACACAGTAAGAGGGTCATGCTTGGACCCAAAATTGGCAATAGGGATGTTTACAATGGGCTCTCATGTGGAGAAGGGGCAGTGAGTCCACCGATAATTCCTTAATGGTCAGACATGTCCCCATATAACAAGCATAATAATACTCTCTCATGAGGTTAGTGTATATTACTGAGAGTGTAAAGGGCAGGCTATACATTTCCTTAGTAGGATATGTATGTGTATTTTCTTTTTATTTCTAGTGTAGGTTGTGGGAGAGGCTCAAAATTAGAATACAGATGATGGACTAGTGTTGTTGGAAACCGCACTCTGTTTGATTTTTTAAGGGGTACCATGTTGGATCTTTCGAGCCACGGGAGTCCACAGCTTTGACCATAATAAAAAAAGGTTTCTACTTTATTGACTATTGTTGTATTATATATTGCTTACTTATTCAGTCTTATCTTTGTTTGATGCTGTTTTTGTTTCAAGTTGATTATTAATGAACCATTGTACAATTAAAAATATTTGTAATGTTTATAGGGAGTTTGAAAACTTTTAGTCTGACAAAGAGTATAATTAAGGAGGGAAAATGCATTACAGCTAGTTTTTATTAGAAAACAATCGGATGCATCTGATGTGTGTAAGAGGGGCATTTATGCTTGCATTTAGTGATGCAAACACCCTGCTTCTCTGCATGTCATGAGGAAGGGGGAGGTGTCAGTTTCCATTAGATTCAATTATCTAACAAAGTCATTTGTCCTCCTCATGTTCCCTATTCCCCAACAATCCCTCCACTTAAAAATAAAAAGACACATCCCTTATGATCCAGCTCTAGGGAAGTGATGTAACAAATGCAAAATGAATGTCTCTATTAATAAACAGTCTGCAAAATGTCTTATTTTCACTAACAATGCCTTCATGTCCGTGTCCTACTCAGCAGCTAATGTCGTTAGTTTGTTACATACAGCACAAACAGGATTATTTTTACATAAACTACAGCGGACCTTTATATTTTCATTAAAAATGTCTTTATCTCATTTGCAAGCCATCTCACCAGCCATCCTTCCAAAGGAGGCTGCACCATTAGCTATGTTTTCTCAGGATAATCTAGAAACCTCAACTCTAGCAGCTGCTCCCCATATCAATTTAGCAGTCCGATTACTGGTTGGCGCTACCTAGGATATCGAGCAGACCACTTCACAGTCCAGACAGCTAGCCCAACTCACAAGTGTCTAGCAGTCACTAGTACTGGCAACATGGAACAAGCCGTAGATCTATATTTTGGTATTTCACTGGGATATAAAGTAAGTTTTATCAATTAATAAATTAAAAGCTTATTATATGTAAGCAATGTAATTATATCCTACAAAAGCAAAAAAAAATGAATATCAGAAAATGGTTAATATATGAAATAGCCTTTTAGTGGAATAGAAAAATGCCTGAAGTATGTTATTAATTAAGCCCAGAGGGGGGTACTCATGCAATATACATCCAGCAGGACAGCGCTAGTTCAAATGCAGTGCAGTATGTATAATTCATGGTGCTAGTAAAGGAAGGATTATGAATTATACATACTACAGGACAGCATGTGCAGTCTTGTGTGATATATTTTGCAGGAGTGCACCCTTTGAAAAGCTTGAATGGGGGAGTTTGAGTTAAGTGTCAGTATATTGGCAGACTACTTTCGTTTTATCACTTTTAGAGCCCATGGAAGAGAATATGTTGAGTAGTGACTCTACGACAGTCAAACTATTTTGCAAACACCAGCAAGTCCTTAGATGGAATTCTCTGTTATCCGAAAGTGTGATGTCAAGAATAGGCACAGCTTCTATGGTGCAGCAGTTCATGTAGTTGGCATTAAGGTGGCATCAAGCATGTCTCCAGCCAGAGAGATGTCTTGTTGAAGAATACCAAGCATGAATGAGAATGAGACCACCAGTAATGTATTAGTTAGTAGCTCAGCTTATTCTTAAATTGGCACCAATCCAAATGGAAGCTCATTCTACATATACACCACTTTGCTAAAATACTACTTTTGGAAGCTACCTGGTGGAAGTATTCTCCTTGCATGTTAAACAATGAGCATTTTTAAATGACTGCAAATATCAACTTGTATATTTACCCATAGTGTTTGTACTATAGAGATATTGGCAATCAGGGATGACAAGGGTATTGATGACCACTCACATTCTGCCCCTATTGTATTGTAATGCAATTTAATAGGCCACTTATTTTTCATACAAAAACATGAGTTTATAAATGAATTATACAATATATGGTCAAAATGACCCTATGACAATATAAAATAAGTGACCCTTTGACAATATAAAATAAGTTATATATTACTTATACAGTTTTATACAATATCATGGATCCTCAGACAAAAAAAAGGACAATTTTTAAACTACAACTAATTTGTAATAATCTTACATTATGTGTGTTTTTACAGTTTATCGTTCTGCATCTGTGCATTTTCCATTACTAGACCAATATATCAATGGTGATGACTGCAAGCACTGATTTGTAACAATTATAATGTAGCTGTGCTGGTCTTTTTAAGAAACACCTTAAATTTACAGCACTGAGCTCCTGATAAATCACTTACGCTATTCTGGGATAGCAGCTTTATAGCTTGTACCTAATGGGATGTTGGATACCCTGGAGGGTCTATCTACTAAACTGGTTTGCTGTCACATTTTGATAACATCTTCTTTTAAGCAGAATAAAATTGATTAGACATCAATGTAAATCTAGGAAGCATTATTTTATCAGCCCTGAATATGTGAAATTGATAGATAGATAGATAGATAGATAAATAGATAGAATTGTTTGTGTCTCCACTTTATTATCAACCTAAATCATAAAGTGGTGAGTACCTACTATGAACTGTTAAAATCATCCTTTTATTAAACCACATCACAATATAAAGCATTCCTGTAATTTGTAATGAACAATTAGTAGAAATATAGGTAATTTATACTTCATATATATATGGGCCTCTTGGTACATTATAGCCTTTGAGAAAGCCACAAGAGCGGTGAAATGATTGTTAGGCTTTATTTTGATAACAGGGTGTTCTTATTTAGTCGGTTAGCCTATATCTAGTTTGTGAGGCTCCTTACCAGGGCATCAGAAATTAGTAGAAATAGGTAATTTATACTTATATACATATATGGGCCTCTTGGCCAAATGGCCCACACACACAAAAGTAGGCATAAAGTAAAGAGCACACCTATGACCTTGTTGGCTCCTCCTACCTGGAAGGCTCACAAGCTTAAGCCCGAAATCTGGCTAAAGCAGACCGAAGATTGATTCAGATAGAAGATTGATTCAGACTGAAGAAAAAAAGTGGTGTCAGGCATCCTCTACAAGTTCAATAAGCGTTCTCCGCTTTATTACCTTTTTGCAATGATGTGTCTGTGGATTCTGCCATTTTGTTTTCAGCTCAACAACTTCCTAAGGTAGGAGGAGACTTTAAAAGTCTCCCCTTAGTGAGAAAGCAACAGACACAACCTGGTAAAAAAATGCAACACAACAATGTTTCACTGATCTGGGGGCTTGTAAAAGTCATACTTGTCTACCAATGAAATCTACAAACCTACATATGCTCTGTGTACTTGTAAAGTTCAATAAAGTTTAAACAGGTTTTGCTTAAGGGTCATAGAGGGTTCCTAAGTGTTTATTTGCATATCTAAATGACATTTTATTAATAAGGGCTTACACATTTGGTTTTACTCAGTAAACCATCCAAATAGTACCTACAAAGATCCGTCTCCCTGTAGCTCTTGCACACAATGGGCCCTATTCTATCGGCCAGTGCGTACATTTATACACACTTAAAACTACTCTTAAAATTGCCACATATTCTATTAGCTAATTGCAATCCGATTACGAGTTCCCAGCCCACAATCACTATGGGCCATCCAAAGCTGCAAATTTTAGCATTGAACTCCATTGGTTTTAGCACTGCTTGAACATTACAAGCGCTCACTAAGTAAAGTTACACAAAATTGATATTCTATTAGACCCCTGGTCTAGCTCGCAAAAAACATCTAACCCACAACTGAAATAAATGTCAAGTTTCTGTCAAAAAATACAAGTGCTAAATAGGCTTTTCAAACATTTATTAAAGTTGTAACAACAATTAAGCATACATGCAAAGACATTAGAATTAATTGCATAACAGTCTCAAACCCACAAATATGCAATTGAAAAATATTATTTTTAACTGTTATTTCTGAGTAATATGGATCCACAAATATGCAATTGAAAAATATTATTTTTAACTGTTATTTCTGAGTAATATGGATCCTGGGACTTAAAGGGTTAATATATATTATAAAAACCCACATGGGCTAAACGAGATGAGCTAATGCATTTTATAGAGTGCTAGATTGCTTGACTGGGAGCCTGATTGGCAAATATTACTTATTGGCACTAATTAATTTATAGCCTCCAATTGCAGATTACCTCTAACTTCCATGTTTTACTAAAGTCAGGAGGACGGTATCATTTACAATTGGCTGTGTCTAAGAAGTAAATTACGGGCTTGTTCAAATATTGTCAGATCATATGATCACGCAACCTGTAATCAGATTTAAAAAGTCAATAGAATACTAAACATTTATATAAAAAACATAGCTATGCAAACTAACACTTAGGTAGTTTGTTTAATATTAAAAAAAGAGAACCTTCCCTATCCATTTTCTATTTTTTCCTGCCAATTTCGTAATGTGTGCTCTTTTAAATGCATAAAACAAAAATTGTGTTCCTTGCCCCTTAAATGCTATACAACTTAAATTCCCATATAATAGAGTTTGGATTTAGACTGTCAAGAAAGAAACTGTATCTTGTGACCCAGTGGGATCATCTATATCAAAACAGGTCACCGTGTGATTGATAGGTGTCCCCGGTGAATCCCTACTTTACTGTTGCCATGTGAAACACATTGAGCTATTTCTCAATGCTGTGTTGCGTTCCAAGTGAAAATATTAGTAGCTGTCCACTGGCTTTTGTTCTGAAGCACACATTGATTAAAATCACACACTGCAAAGAAACTGGCTAAATGTTTATCACAGATGTGTATAAATGTTATTAGAAGGTATAAATCAATCCTTCTCTGTATCAAAGCCAAGATAAAGAAAATAATTGCAAAAAAGTCAATTGCAAAAAAATAAAAAAGGAATGCACTTGAAAACAATGATTTTTCTGCGTTCTTGTAGATAATGTTATTCTTTAATGTTAAAGGAGCACTGAAAACTGGGCATTTTATTTTTCAACTCAATCAAAATTAGTCTATTTTATAGTTTTTATAAATATTATAAAATTTAATATGTGGGACTTATTTGCTTTATTTTGCCACTCATATTTCTTGGAATAGAGGCTACCATTTTCTCCCTTACATTCATCCAAAATTATATTCTTCCCTATCTTGTTTAGCAGGTGCTTGTATTAACATATGATATCATTGGTAGATGGAGCTATGGGCAGAGTCCTCCAAACAGCTGGGGGCAGCCTTCACCTAAAACATGAAGATGAGACTTTGAAAGTAGCCCAGGAAAGAAGAAAAAGTGAAAAATTTTGAATCTCAAAAAAACTTTTCATGCCAAAGTGGGCATGATAAAAAAACCTGGAAGGGATTTAACAGAAGCAGATCAGAAAAGAAAATGTGTCAATCTATACAGGAAGGACCTAAACAGCATTCATAACCTCAATAGTTTGTCTAATGAGCTGGAGCCAGACATCTTTGAGAGTGAAATAGGATGGGCCCAAGGATGTCTTTCTGATAACAGGGCTGCAGGAGTTGATGGAATCCTAACTGATTTGCTCAGAATCCTAGAAGATGATGCTGTGAAAGTGTTGCTTGCCTTATGTCGACACATTTGGAAACCTTACAATGGCCAGTAGACTGGAAAAGGTCAGTTTATATACCAACCTTAAAAAAGGCAGTCTCAAAGATTCACATGCCAGCAAGGTAATGCTTAAGATACTACAAACCCGGCTCCAAAAATATGTGAACCAAGAACTACCAGATGTGCAAGCTGAGTTTCTCAGAGGCAGAGGCCCAAGAGATCAAACTGCCAATAACTGATGGCTAACAGAGAAAACAAAAGAGACAAAAGTGAGGAGCATCTAAAGGTCCTATTGATGAGGATGAAAGAAGAGAGTGCAAAAGTTTGCTTGCTCCTCAACATTAAAAAGACAAAGATCATGGTAAACAGTAATCTCAGTTCCTGGCAAATAGATGGGGAAAAAGTAGAGGCAGTAACAGATTCTGTTTTCCTGGCCTCCAAGATATCTTCCCATGTTGACTGCAGACATGAAATTAAAAGATGTTTTGTTCTAGTGAGAAAAGCTATGGCAAGTATGGATAAATTATTAGAAAGTAAAGATATATTAATATCATTAAAGTTCTGCATAGTTAAAACAATGATATTCCTAGTAGTAACATATGGATGTGAGAGCTGGACCGCAAAAGAGCTGATCAATGTACTGTAGAATTGATGCCTTTTGAGTGTGGGACTGCAAGAATATCCAATCATTCCATACTACAGGAAATTAGGCCAAACTTTTCATTGGCAGATTTGATCATGAGGTTAAAGCTCAAATATTTTGACCATATCATGAGAAAGCAGGATTCCCTAGAGAAGATACTGATGCTAAGAAATATTGAATACAAGCAAAGAAGGGGACGGCAAAGGTGGAGATGAATAGATGTAGTCATTGAAGCAATAAACATGGGCTTGATGGATCTCAGAGGGGCAGTAGCTGATAAGTGCTTGGCATTCTGTGGTCCATATGGTCACAGAGAGTCAGACATGACTAAATGACTAAACAACAACTCTTTTTTTTTTTTGCTAGGAAGCTAATTTGTACTAATTTGAACAGCTAACTATAAATAGGCTTCTCCTGTCATGTTGTAACTGGAGACTGCCCAGCTGTGTGGATGGCACTACCTAAAGCTCGGCTCGCAACTGAATAGCATGAGGTATAGTGATCATACATGGTTTCCTGATGGTCCTGTATGCCTCTGTCTCATCTATTTCATGATTATTCCACTTGGGCAAGATATGGTGGGATCTTACAACATGACAGCCATTATTAGCCAATATTAGCAGAAACACTGATTGTTGTGCACCCTAACTATATGTTCTACATCAGACCCCTTAGGGCCCAGTCCATCCCCTCCTCTACTGCCTCAAGGAGACTATCCCTGGTTACGTACTGTGGGTAGAAAAGACTTAGAGTATAGAACATATTGCACAGGAATAACCAAATCAGTTATTTATTTCTGCAAGATAAATCCTGATCCAATAGGCACAATGCTCACTATTACAACAATACTTGTATCAAACATAAAACTTTAATTGAATATTAATGTATTAGATAAAATAACTAAAAAAAACTGTCAGACGCGTTTTGTCATATATAGAGCGGTTTTATCAATGATAGTTCATACAAATAAATGAAATGTCAAGAATACCTGAACCCCTTACGCTGTACTCTGCTATTTAAAGCCTTTCCAGCATTACCCACTCCTTTCCATGCGTGATTACGTCATCCGTGACGTACCGCTTGGAGACACGATAGCCAAACGCATGCATCTTAGCAGATGCTTTACTAATACTATGGGGAATTACCATTACTACAAGATCTGCACACTACTGCCGAACATCAAATAGACAAATCGGATAATAGTGGCTGCTACTCCAGTATACAAGACGCTGATACACTATGTATCCTCACTCTGCAGCCCTGCAGCCAACAAAACATAGTCAAATTAATGAATAAAAGAATAAGCATCATTCCTGTTATGACTATGCCGGCAGTGGCAGCAGTGGTTGCAGTAATGGGCTGCTAGATGGCGCTTCCGAAATTGTGCACAGTTTGCAAGCGCTGCTCAGATCATATACTATTTCCAAGCTTAAACCTTTACACTTACCCCCAACCCTACCCCCTAACCATTTCCCTAAACCTAAAGCAGCAACATTTTAGCAGCGAAATCTAGCGGATGCTGACTGCCACAGTCATAACAGGATAGGACCAAAAATACATAAGACAGCGAATAGATACTTAAAGTTAGTACTGTCTTTTTGCTGGATCCCATTTATGATATGATTTGGTATGTCTGGGTGTTAGGTTGGAGGTGACAGGTATGTGGTACATCCAAGTATCCTTGGATACTACTGATAGAAGCAATATTTTTTCAATAAAAACCCCACTGTTAAAAAAATAATAAAAGTACAATAAAACAAAGAAGACATATTCAATAATCATTGCTCCATATAGCTCACTAAGACCATAGAGTACACTAAGAGCTTGAACATGAATCAGGAAAATACTTAAATTAAACCTTTGTCAATATAACAATTGACGTTTTAATCATCCATAAATGTCCACATATAAATCTCATGATATTCAGAATATATAACAAGTTATTTGATGCCCGTTCATAATCAGGAATGTATTTAATTCCATTTTATCATAATAAAATATTACTCATCTGCACTTGTTAAATAATAGAGGAACATAAAGAAAATTCTGACAATATAATATTCAATACCCATAAAAATACAAATAGTATTAAACAAAAGCCACAACATATTGAAGGGAGTGTGAAACGGACACGTGGCGCTATTGTACAGAAATGCCCCTAATGTGAAGCATAATAAATAAATACATAAATGAATGATGGTGCAAAAAATGGATAAAGCGCAAAACCAACCATACAATACTCTGCTCACAACTGACTTCATCTGTGCATATACAATTGTAAGCACCAGCTAAAAAAAATGGAGTGCCCATGCAGTAATTTGGATCACAAGAACATACATGTTGGTCTGGTTCTCAAACTACAAGTCTCAAAATACAAAATAATACAAATTAATGCCAATACTGTTCTAGTCCATGTGGGTGGACTGATATGTATTAACTCATTGATTCCCGAGATCGATATAACCCCGAAATGACAAAAAAATAATATAAATTTTTATTGCCGACTTGAGTGCTTGATACTGTTGTGCAATTCATTCTAATGTCTTTCATCGCTTTTCCCGTTATTAACAGTGCAGTATTGATGTTTTATTTGCACTTACAGTGCTACAGACAGGGGTACTCATAGGATTTTCTTCTACATTTGCCGTTTCTGGGTGTGAAAACATTTGGGGAATTGTAGCAATTGAATAGGGATTCTCGATTTTAGCGATCGGAACTCTTGCGGACGTGAAAGATCAAAGGCTTCAGGAGGTTGTAAGTCTCGGGTTTAACAACCGCAAAGTTTTCAAGCCCGTAACCGTAAGCTGTTTTAAGCACACACAAAAACTCCAACTGAATAGCACATTAACTTACAGTCTCACTTACGGGCTCCAGTAACTTACAATTGCTCAATTGAATCGGTCTCTATGTTTTTACTCATTACCCTTATAAATATTGCCTAACATGATTAAAGGGACACTGTAGAAGTAAATCAGGATATGGCTCTTAAAAAGTGCAAGTTGCAACCAGCATAATGAAATCCCTGTTAGCCTAATCACATATAATAGCGCTGAAGGCGCTCATTGCAGCCAGCGGCACCATCACACATGTGAGCCTCGCGAACTGAGGCGAAGCAGCCGCCAAGCACTTAAGCAGCCGCGCAGCACTTAGGCTGCAATGAGCACCAACGGCGCTCATTGCAGCCAGCGACGGCGTCACACATGCAAGCTGAGCGGCAAAGGCGATCAGTGCAGCCAGTGCCGCCATCACACATGCTAGATGAACGAAGCGTGGTGCAGCAGACGCGCAGCACTTAAGCAGCCAGCGGCGCTGTCTCACATGAGAGATAAGGCAGGCAGGAACGCCATGCACGCAGAACTTAGAAAATAAACAACGGCGCAAACAGTAACACTTACCGAAGGTGCTCATCTGCGAGGCGAGCAGTTGAAGCACGTAGAGCGTAACTTGAAAAACATGACAAAAAACTAAAATAATAACAAAAATATAAAAACACACTCACACACAGCACAGGGGGAGAGCCAGGATGCCTGGGAGTGAGATTGCAAGCAATTTTGAGCCTTATTTGCTGTTTTTCATCACTCGAAAATCGGCGTAGCAAGAAAAAAAAATGGCGGACAAAAAAACATAAAAAATCTGAAAAAAGATAAAAAGAGGCTCTGTAACGCCAGGCACGCAAAACGTAGACAATACACAATGGCGCATACAGTAACACTTACACTAACCACTCCAGGCACGTAGTACTTTGAAAATACAACCAACGAGGACCAAAAGCCTCACATTGTATGACAACCAGCATTGCCAGCCTTACAATATCATTGCAGGCACTAACATTTAACCCAAGGCAGTAGGGCCCTAAACTACACAGGCCTATAAAGTCCTGCATGCTTCTACAGCTCGCCTTGCGAGGCTCGCAGGTGACTCTCGCTTTGCATGGGCCACAAGTGCGTTACCAACATCGCAAACATTCCGAACAGCCCCGCAGATCCACAACTATTATAGTGATGTATTATTATTGTGTTAAATCTCCCTATGCTCCCCTCTAGGGGCTGCCATGTTGACACATCCCTCAGGAGACTGTGAAACTCCATATTGTAACTTTAGCTTTACTTTTATACACTGGGCCCTTTATTTTCTATTCTCTTGCAATTAAACATGTAGTATTCACATACAAAATGTCTCAATCCAAGAAAATCCAGGACTTTGAGAGTGCGTAATTTTAGCACTTTATTACAGTGACATGCACAAAAATGTGAGCTTAAAAATGGCTAAAAACAGCATTCTGTGTTTGCCATGAATAGTGTTAATTGTATGTATTCTGCACAATGTGGGTAATGATGCCTATGTAACATATAAAAATAGCTGCCGTTTGTTCTCCGGATTGTATTTTAAGTACATGTATTCAGAAATATTCTTGAGTGTTCCTTACAGAACAAGTTTCTATATTTACTTTTAATTAAATTAATATTTTCGTTTCTAGTTTTCATATTCAATCTGTCACCACCTAAAGAATAGTTCTTGGTATTGAATTAAAATGATCCTCCATTTGAGGCCGCCTCAGAAGAGTGAGAAAAGGGATGGAGATGTGGAGAGAGTATAGGGAGAGAAGGAGGAAGAGAGAAGGTAGAAGAGAGAAATCGGAGTGAGAAAGTGAAGGAAGAGAGATAAAGAAAAGAGAGAGAGAGAAGAGAGAAGATTATAAAGAGGAGAGTCTAAAGGGTAGAGGGGAAGAAAAGGAGGAGAAAGGAAGGTGATAGAGAGGAGGAGGAAATAAATTAAAAAGATAGAAGGGAAAAAAGTAGAAAGGAAAGAGAAAGATGTGTAGAGATTTAGAGACGTGTAACATGTACACGTCTCTAAATGATGTATGGTAACAGAGAGGGTAGGGGAGAGGTGAAAAGGGAGATGCGAGTGGGATGAAATGAGGGGTGAGAGGAAAAAGTGGGTGATAGAAGGCGGAAATAGAGAGGGTGAAGAAAAAAGGGAATGGCAGAAGGTATAGGGAGAAGTTGAGAAAAAAGGGAGAGAGGAGAGGTCAAGAGATGAGTGGGAATGAGATGAGGAAGAGGAGAGGGACATGGGGGAGAAGGCGTGGAAAGTGAGAAAGGAGAAGAGGAATCAGTAAGGGAACAGAGAGGAGGGGAGAGAGAAGATTGAGTGAGAGAATGGGAGACAACAGTAAAAGGCAGATAAAGAAAAATGGGGAAAAGAGGGATAGAGGTGGGAAGAAGAGAAGGGGAGAGTAAAGTGGAGAGAAAAAGGGGAAAAAGAAGGAGAGAAGGGGAAAGGAATGAGGGGAAGGAGAGAGGATGAGATGGAGGAGAAGGGGAGATAGAGGAGGGTAGAGTGAAGGGGAGAGACAAAATTAAGGGGGGTAAATAGTGACAGAAGATGGAGAGAGAGGGAAAATGGAGGAGAAAAAAAAGAGGAAGAGTAGACTTGGAGTCATAGGGGGAAGTTGTGTTGGAGGGAGGACCAGGAGGGACTACTGGTACCAAAGAGAGCCGTGAGGACTTCTGGGGGCCAGAGTGGACCATGAGGGGGCCAGAGAGCCAGGTAGGATCAAGTGGTCCTCCTCTGGGAGCCAGAGGAGGGAGTGTGGACTTGGAGGAGTTACAAGGGTCCACTGCAAGTGATGGACCTAGTGCAGCTGCACCGGTTGTACCATTGGTTGCTCTGTTCCTGCTCTCTAAGGCCTTCCTAGCCTTTGTAGGTGTTTCAAATACCTATATGTTTTTGACCATAGCGAGTGCAGGATGTTTTGCACGTAGAACAGGGACCATGTCACATGTAGAAGGTACTCACAAAGGATTACGCTTTATGGTTTGTTACTTGCAGCTTGGGATTATTACTCATACAATTTTCTACAGGAGTCATGTAATCAAGCCCATTGCTCATAACAATTTTATAGAAAGTCTATTTGTAATTTTTACAACATGCACTTTTAAATGGTTTTGTTACATTAAATGTTATTCAGGAACAGCAGCTGTAATTGGGAAAATATAATGAGATATGGATTATACAATTCTTTTATAAACATGACTGAAACAGAGCCCCAAACACAACATATTTTGTCATTTTGAATAAAAATGTTTACACATACAGAAATGTATGTCATGGTGCCATATAAACATCTACTAAAACAACTTGTCCAATATCTATATTATGTGTTTAGTTTTTTAAACTTTCGGGTTTTAATAAAAGAGAATATTATCATGAGTTATCAGAAATTGACCAATTATCAAATAAGTATTTGTAAAAATGATGTTTGATAATAAAATATTCTGTTCAAAGTGTTGTTGTCTTAATGTAAATAAGAAGAGATATACAATATATAAAAATGCTTAAAAGTGCAAACGGGACAAAAAATAAAAAAAATCAACAAAGAAAAATAACAACAATAACAAAGTTAATGAAAGTAATAAATAAATAAATTATCCTTTTCTCCGTTATATTTTCTTTTCTCAGTTTTAAAACTTACTGAAGATAGAAATTGGATTTTTAAGGTTTATATCTCTCCATGCCTGGGGGCTGTTACCAAGGACAGGATCCCAGGTCTCCATTTTCATCTAGCAGCAGAGCTGAACAGTTGGATTCCATTCTCCAGATATTAAAGAATTAGTATTGATAATGGAGAAAAAATACAGCGTTTTCCTTATTATCTGATATTTCTGTATGACAGATAGTCTTTTATCATCAAACTGCTTTATCATCTGTGTAGAACATTAGTTCCTATTAGGTTTCCATTATTATCAAACTTTCACACACAAATACACACAAAGATTGAATTTTAAACTAATATGAAGCTCCTAACGGTCGTTGCACCGAAACAAACAGCGGCTTTATCAAAGGACTGGTTTGTTGCTGTGAAACAGCCATTAGGGGCTTTATATTAGTTTGGAGTGGCATATAACTTTATTTAGGGACTACCAGATGGCAAGACTACAATTTAAAGGTCACAGTTTCTAGTACCACTAGTTATTGGTGTGTCATTATTATTTAATACCTGTTTTAATAGGTTTACATGATTGGTTTGATAAGTTTCTTTTTTTTTTTAAAAGCATGTATGGTTATAAGGAGTGAATTTACTGTGGGAAGTTACTGAGGGACAACAATTCTTTTTTGGGGGGTTGCAAGCCCTGCATATAGGGGGTTCCACTTGGCTGGACACAGGCCCGTTGTGATTGTTTATATGATAAACTCAGTGGGAAAATTTCACCCTACAATTAATTTGGCAATTATATCCCAATCAAATAGTACACTTGTGATTTAGATTGTATCACATTGTGATTACACTCAAAGACCCTCCATTGTAACCACAGGCAGATTTTAACTTGCAGTGATATTTTAAATTGTATTATATTATTTCAATAAAGTTCCCTTCTTTATTTTATTATTGCAAATCACATTGGTGTTAAGCACTGGGAATTTTTTTTTTGAGCTTGTGGAAATTTTTATAGTATTTGCAAATAAAACCAATGATTCTATTCCTCTATCTGCATTGCAGGAGTACATTGTTAGTCCATTAAAGAAGATATTGTATATATATACAGGGAGTGCAGAATTATTAGGCAAGTTGTATTTTTGAGGATTAATTTTATTATTGAACAACAACCATGTTCTCAATTAACCCAAAAAACTCATTAATATCAAAGCTGAATATTTTTGGAAGTAGTTTTTAGTTTGTTTTTAGTTTTAGCTATTTTAGGGGGATATCTGTGTGTGCAGGTGACTATTACTGTGCATAATTATTAGGCAACTTAACAAAAAACAAATATATACCCATTTCAATTATTTATTTCTACCAGTGAAACCAATATAACATCTCAACACTCACAAATATAGATTTCTGACATTCAAAAACAAAACAAAAACAAATCAGTGACCAATATAGCCACCTTTCTTTGCAAGGACACTCAAAAGCCTTCCATCCATGGATTCTGTCAGTGTTTTGATCGGTTCACCATCAACATTGCGTGCAGCAGCAACCACAGCCTCCCAGACACTGTTCAGAGAGGTGTTATGTTTTCCCTCCTTGTAAATCTCACATTTGATGATGGACCACAGGTTCTCAATGGGGTTCAGATCAGGTGAACAAGGAGGCCATGTCATTAGATTTTCTTCTTTTATACCCTTTCTTGCCAGCCACGCTGTGGAGTACTTGGACGCGTGTGATGGAGCATTGTCCTGCATGAAAATCATGTTTTTCTTGAAGGATGCAGACTTCTTCCTGTACCACTGCTTGAAGAAGGTGTCTTCCAGGAACTGGCAGTAGAACTGGGAGTTGAGCTTGACTCCATCCTCAACCCGAAAAGGCCCCACAAGCTCATCTTTGATGATACCAGCCCAAACCAGTACTCCACCTCCACCTTGCTGGTGTCTCAGTTGGACTGGAGCTCTCTGCCCTTTACCAATCCAGCCACGGGCCCATCCATCTGGCCCATCAAGACTCACTCTCATTTCATCAGTCCATAAAACCTTAGAAAAATCAGTCTTGAGATATTTCTTGGCCCAGTCTTGACGTTTTAGCTTGTGTGTCTTGTTCAGTGGTGGTCGTCTTTCAGCCTTTCTTACCTTGGCCATGTCTCTGAGTATTGCACACCTTGTGCTTTTGGGCACTCCAGTGATGTTGCAGCTCTGAAATATGGCCAAACTGGTGGCAAGTGGCATCGTGGCAGCTGCACGCTTGACTTTTCTCAGTTCATGGGCAGTTATTTTGCGCCTTGGTTTTTCCACACGCTTCTTGCGACCCTGTTGACTATTTTGAATGAAACGCTTGATTGTTCGATGATCACGCTTCAGAAGCTTTGCAATTTTAAGAGTGCTGCATCCCTCTGCAAAATATCTCACTATTTTTGACTTTTCTGTGCCTGTCAAGTCCTTCTTTTGACCCATTTTGCCAAAGGAAAGGAAGTTGCCTAATAATTATGCACACCTGATATAGGGTGTTGATGTCATTAGACCACACCCCTTCTCATTACAGAGATGCACATCACCTAATATGCTTAATTGGTAGTAGGCTTTCGAGCCTATACAGCTTGGAGTAAGACAACATGCATAAAGAGGATGATGTGGTCAAAATACTCATTTGCCTAATAATTCTGCACTCCCTGTATATATATATATATAAATACCGTGTTTCCCCGATGATAAGGCAGGGCCATCAAATAAGACAGCCCCCCCTTTTTAGAAAAAAATTAAAATAAGGCACCCCTCGCAAATAAGCCACCCCCCGCAAATAAGCCACCCCCCGCAAATAAGCCACCCACCGATACCTGCGCTTACCCGAATCGGATGGTACGGTGGGTGACCCCGTGTGGTCTCTCCGTCTACCGTATTTGCCTCCATGGCTGCGTGCCGCGCCTCATCATGGAGAGGAGGAAGTGACAGGACTGCAGCGCGCGCACGTGACTCCGCGCAAGGAAACACAGGCAGATTCCCTCATCCCTCCTTAACGGAGACTGCAGGAGTTTGTTCACGGCCAGAACATCCAAAAGTGAGACACGCAGACAGGTTTCTTTTGCTGTGAGCAATACCACTTACTGTATATAAAGCCTGTTTAAAATGCATACAGTATATAAACAATGGTTTCACCATATACAGGTAATAAAATTCTGTTTTTTTTCAACAATAACTGTGTACTGTAGTCTTCTTCATGGGTAAATAAGGCATCCCCCTGAAAATAAGCCCTAGAGCATATTTTGGCCTTCCCAAAAAAATAAGACAGTGTCTTACCATCGGGGAAACAGGGTATATACATTTAAATATATTTGTGCTCAGGACCCACCCCCATCCCACCTCTTCCTGTGGGTGTGGTTTAGCTCACTTTAAACAAGCACCTCCAGCCGCCTTCTTCTGGCAGCCTCATTTTTATTTTGGCTCCACATCCTAGTGGATGCATCTCAGAGTCTCCTCGATTCTTAGCTATCACAAGCATCCCTTTGCAGATTTTGCCATACATCTACTAAACAAGGTTGATCTTTTTCATTATTACGGGCTTCACCAAGCCTACATACACAGATTTGGCACTTTTGTATCAGAGTTTATATCTACTAAATAGTGACTTTGCTTATATCAAGGTAACACCATTTCATTGTCCTATGCTTTCAATAAGCATTTCATTGTCATATGCTTTCAATAAGCCCTACCATATATATATATTTCCAAATTTTCATACATACTGTAAGCAGTGAATGTGCAAGGTCACTCTTTATTCCCATGGGGCTTTACCAAGCCTACATATACAGATTTGTTGTCTTTGTATCAGAATTCGAGCCTTATCCACTAAATAGTGACATTACTTATATCATGGTTTCATTACCGCAGGGCTTTCCCAAGCCTACATACATAGTTTTGGCACATTTTATCAAAAAATGGGGCCATATCTCCTAAATAGTGACTTTGCTTAGACCAAGGTTACTCAATTTCATTTCGGGCCATATGTACTAAGTAAAAATGTCCGTAAGGGCATTACCATTGCTGGAGAGACATGGCACCAAAGACTGTCAATAAGTCCTAACCATCTGTCGCTCAGTGTCACATCATCAAATTCAACCCTATCAATGTCCCTACCCACGTCCAGATCACACTTTTTCATTGTCACGCGACTTTCCACAAGCCATCATTACTCATTTCGGCTCATTTCTACTTGTTTTTCAGCTTTCAATAAGCATCATATTGCAGATAACAGCTGTCTTTGCCCATGTCCAAAGATACACCTCTCCATCACTACTAGGCTTCTAGCAAGCCTCATGTCAGATGTTGGTTACACAATAGTCTAAGTTGGTGAAGTGAAATAAAAAAAATATATACATAAAATAATTTTTTAGAAATAGAAAACAGAAAATTGGCATGTGCGTATGTATTCATGCCCTCTGTTATGAAGCCCATAAAAAGCGCTGGTGCAACCAATTACCTTCAGAAGTCACATAATTAGTGAAATTATGTCTACCTGTGTGCAACCTAAGTGTCACATGATCTGTCATTACATATACACAGCTTTTTTGAAAGGCCCCAGAGGCTGTCAGACTTAAAGATTGAAGTTCACAAGGAACTGGAGCAGTTTTGCAAGGAGGAATGGGCAAAAATCCCAGTGGTAAGATGTGGCAAGCTCATAGAGACTTATCCAAAGCGACTTGGAGCTGTTATTGCCGCAAAAGGTAGCTCTACAAAGTATTGACTTTAGGGGGGTGAATAGTTATGCACCTTGACATTTTCTGTTATTTTGTCCTATTTGTTGTTTGCTTCAAAATAAAATAAAAAACATCTTCAAAGTTGTGGGCATGTTCTGTAAATTAAATGATGCAAATCCTCAAATAATCCATGTTAATTCCAGGTTGTGAGGCAACAAAACCCGAAAAATACCAAGGGGGTGAATACTTTTGCAAGGCATTGTAGATGGAGAAGAAGTGGAGGCAGTTACAGATTTCATTTTCCAGGGATCTAAGATCTCTACAGTTGAGGACTGTAGCCATGAAATTAAAAGACTTTTGCTTCTGGGGAGGGAAGCTATGGCAAGCTTTTACAAGCTAGTAAAAAGTAAAGATATTACGTTATAAACAAAGATCTGCATAGTAAAATGTATGGTATTTCCAGTAGTAATATACAGATGTAAAAGCTAGACCATAAAGAAGGCTGAGAGCCATAGAATTGAAGCCTTTGAATTGTGGTATTGGCAAAAACTACTTATATTCCCGTGGACTTTAAGAAGATCCAATAAATCACTACTACAGGAAATCAAGACAAACTGTTTACTGGAAGGTATGATCATGAGGTTGAAATATATTGGCATTATCATGAGAAGACAGGAAGAAGCAGAAATGGAGCAGAGACGGAGATGGATAGATGAAAAAATTTAACATGAGCTTGATTGCGACAGATGTGCTTGGCATGCTGCGGTCCATGAAGTCACGGAGAGTCGGACATGACTGAACGATTAAACAACAACAAGATAGATAGATAGATAGATAGATAGATAGAAAACATATTGTTAATGTGTCAGGTGTTAATGTATGGTGTATTTTTTCAAATAAAGATTTCAGAGTACAATCAACAGATTCCACGGATATGGTAGAAGTGCCTTTGTCAGTCAATGTGCAGTAACATAGTTGTGTGACACATACACACCACAGTATACTCTGTGCATTTCCTGGCTTTTCAGGGTAGTTTAAACAATTCTACTTAATATTTTGTAAGGGAAAAAACAACACATTAGTGATGTATGAAACAAGCTCTTTTAAATATATGGGGAAAAATGTGTCCCATGTCCCTTTAAAGACATGATTCTTTTCTCAATTCTTTTTTTTATGGCAGAAGACTTTTTTTTGCTAGGATCCCAAACTGTGGTACATCAATCCATCTTTCACAGGAGAACAACCAAAGTTGATATTTTATGTGTGAGTATAAACGCTATCACAGGTTTTCTGCAGGGACATGTAGTCGCTATAACGCATTAGGGTTGAAAGTAATTGTACGTGGGACATAAGTCATATAGCTGCGATGGGTTTGGTCGTTAGGAAAAAAAATGACATCTCTGTGGACAAGACATACATCTAACTAGTCTGTCAAAGAAAATTGTCTAGATGAAACCTCTTGGGAGGTTTGCTGTAACTCACACAGCTTTATATACGCACACCAAGAGAGGTTGGTTGCATTAGAACCACTAAAATACCTGTCAGGTGAACTTATCTACCAGGTAGGTTAATATATATATTTTTATAAATTCACATTAAAATTGCACAATTATAAAAAAAGGCCTCATTAATAATGATATTGTAATATTAAGATTTAAACCAAAAAGCAAGTGAAAAAGGCTCATCTCCATGCATGGAGCTACTGCCAGTGCAAGTGGTGCCCTTGTCCCCCAGGGGCCCCAGATCAACCTATCTTAAAAAAAAAAAGAATTTATTTTTGAAAATGTCTGTAGTATAGGCCCCCCTGCGCATACCCTGGAACTCCCGGCCTCCCCCCCCCCCATCTTGTTGGCTTCCTACCCGTTGCCTAACTTCAGCAGTGCAAACGCGGTTCCGGAGGGGGAGGAGCCAGGCACTGATCAAGGCCCATCTGCCGGGATCAGGGGATAGAGAATGCGGGTCAGAGGTAAGGTACGAGAAGGGGGATGAGGGGAGAGAGAACTGTTGGAGGAAAGGGTTTGAGAAAGAGGAAGAGAGAGAAGGGTGAGAGAGATGGAAGTCTATCAGAGGGAGAAAGATGGCAGTAAATGTAAGATAAAAGTGGAGAGAGTGCACAGGGTATGAGGGGCCTACACTGGGGAATCAATTTTTTTCTATGTCTGAGGATTAAGGTAAGTGTCATTAGACAGTGTACAGTTGGGGGAAGTTGACAAAGGTTTTTTTTTCTTAAAAAATATATGGTAGAGACCAGTGTGCAATAACATAACCAGTCTACAATTATTATTATTATTATTATTATTATTATTATTATTATTATTATTATATATAAGACTCCAGCATTTTCCTTAGTATAAAAGCGTAATAAAGTAGAGTGGATACATTTGGCAAACCATAAAGATAAAACAAATAGTTCTTTATCCCAGTCAATATATGTCGTATTGCTGCCCGTAGCCCATTAAAAGTAGCCCTTTTAAAATTTCAAGTTTTTGTTGGCCCCTTAAAATTCTGTTTTTTGGTATTCAATCTTAAATCAAAATGTGTTGTGTTAACTGTTCCCCAAAGGTACCCCTATTTTAACATTTGATATTATATCAATATTACTTGTGATGACTAAATCCAAGATAGCCTCATTTCTAGTAGGTTATTGTATAACCTAGGTCAAATAATTATCTCTGAGTGCATTGATCAGTTTATTTCATGGTAGTTAAAATCTCCCATTATTAGAACTTGCCCATGCTTAGCTGCATTATGTATCTGCTGCAATAATTGCAGTTCATCACCCTGAACTATATTTGGGGGTTTATAGCATACTCCTACCAATATTAATTTAGAATTTGCTCCTCCGCTATTTAACTCAACCCACAAAGATTAATCGTTGTTGCTAGTTCCACTATAAATATCTTCTCTGACTACAGGTTTAAAACCAGGTTTAACATACAGACAAATCCCTCCTCCTCTTCAACAATTACCCCATATATTTCCTAAATAAGTTATAACCATCCAAATTAACTGTCCAGTCATGAGCTTTATCCCACCATGTTTCAGTAATGCCTATTAAGTCCCATTTTTCTTGTACTGCAAATAATTCTAGCTCACCCATTTTCCCAGTCAAGCTTCCTTCATTAGCCAGCATGCACTTTATGTTGCTATGGCTCTGCCATTGAAAAAGGTTTGGGCTGGTCATTAATTAGGGGTAAACACTAATTAACAAGTGAAACAGGCAGGTGTTGGTACTAAATGTAAAAAAATATATATATTTTTAGAATCACAGAACGTATTTGCATATTGATGGATAATGAATTTTTTTTCATTGTAATATCACTGCTAACCCTTTGATAGCCCAAGTGCCCTGCCAAATATTACAATGTCCTCCTAGAAATAAAACATTTAGAATACCATAATCCTAAAGTTATTAGTTGTTATTACAAAAAATAAAAAAAATAATTAAGTACTGTATCTTACTTTTTCTCTGGCTTTGATGTACCTCTGCAACAAGAAAGAGAGGGGCCCTGGTGAGTCTGAGAGGAAAATAAGGTGTTCAGGTGAGTCTGAGGCAACTAGGAGGGGGCCTAACAACAGAAGGGCTACCCTCAAAAAAAGTGCTGCCCCTCGCCTCCCTAGCTACGCCACTGTATGCAGTGAAATGTGCAGTGAAAGTAAAGTAATATGCCTACACCACGAGTCTGCTTGTTCCCTGTTCTTGGGGTGTGATTGATGTGTGGGCCACCATAAAAGAGGTCAACGGGAGAGGCAATATCTGATGAAGTGATGTCTCCAGCAGCTAGCAGAAGAATAAGTGAAAGCTAGAGAAGCCAAGAATTAGATGTATATAAGCGCTTAGTGACTGTAGGAAGGAGAGGAACTAATGGGTACAATGAAAGCAAGTGATGAAAAAGGAAGGAGACATTACTATGCAATGAGAGACAAGATGCGGAACAACTGAGAAGAGACTGAGAAAAAGCCAGGAGGTTGTGAAGAATAAGAAAGTGTGAAGAGACATTGTGACAGAATTTGTGAAAGCACTGCAGAAAAAAAAAACATAATATAGATGATTAGAACATTTGTATTTATCCAGCTGCTTTTATGGTTAGAAAAACATCTTCTGGCTGTTTTCTTTCCCTGTATTCACTCTTTACCAGAGTTTTCTACCACACTATTAATTAATATTTTGAGCCTTGAGCATGGCCGGATTACCCAATAGGCCAACTAGGCAGCTGCCCAGGGGCGATTCCATGTGAGGGGTGCCACTTCTTTAAAAAAATGGTTTCTGGCTTTAAAAAAATGAAATATTGCATTTAATAGAAAGGCTACTAGGTAACCACCTAAAACAAGACAGTTACAACAGGAAAGGGAATTTATACATACAGAAAAGGCAAAAATGGGTCTGTGCATACCTTGCGTAATCACTTGCAGGGGCTCCTCCACTTCACTGCCTAGGGGCTCTAAGAAATCAAAAGTTAAAAAACACCTGAGAACAGGCACCCAGAAATGTGAAGCTGCTAACAAGTAATTGTGTTCACTTCGTATGAGTGAATCTGTTAGCAGACCACTGCTGTATATTTATAATTTGTTCTTCTGAAGAACAATGCACAAAATGTGTTTAAAATAAAGTATTGCAGCCTTTAACTACTGTATTCAGTTTTACTTGATGACAGACATTTTTTCTTTGGATCACAAACCTGGGAGGAGTGGGAGGAACAATGGAAGAATATAAGATACAGTATTCACTTCTGTTAGAAAATGTCCATTTCAAATACTCCAATGTCAATAAAGTAAACGGCAGAATAAGGCCCCTCAGGATAACATACCCTCTCTAATTACAGACAGTTTAGCAGTCTAAAATGGCTTCACCACTGACACAATCATCTCTTTTCTTTGAAATGCTTCTGTTGCTGTCTTGCATACCTGCCATTGTTGTCCTTTTGTGACATACTTCACAAGCATGTGACATTTTAACTGAATTGGTCTTTTAATAATAAGAAATAAAAAATAAAAAAAAACACTGATCTGACCAGTTCTATGTGTTTTTCTGTGAATGTACCAGTTCTCCTATGACCAAGAGTGGAAAGCTTTGCTATTACAGAAAAACAAGGGTTGAAAAATGAAAAGATCTATCTTTTAGTATGCAGGAAATGCAGCTTTATGGCAAGGCCAGTGTCACCTGCTGGCAAACTCTACCAAACACTTTAGAACAGTATTTTATACAATAGTTTCCCAAAACCCTAGGGATTTCCAAGAAAACTTATCAAACCATCCAGGAACTATACCAAATATGAAGAATGTTCCTCCAAAAACTACTTTGAGCAAACAAAGTTTAAGAAAAAAAAAATACTCTATTAAATGCTTTAATTGTAGACATTCATATGCCATGAATGGCTTGTCACATATTTATTAGAAACCATTTGAATGTTAAACATTTCCTTATTGCAAACTTCAGACAAGTATTATATTTTCATGAGCAGTATGAAGCCATCATATTCTTGTTTATCATGACATTTCTTAACTTTTTTGCCCAATTGTATGCCCTGTGAGAAAGGCAGTCTGAGGTACGTGAGAGTTATAGAGGGCAGATATGTCAGTACCAGGCTGAATATATCAGTCTGTCCACTCCTGATAGGGGTTAACTGAACCAAAACAATTAGCTGCACCTGAGGCTGCAGTTAGGCTATTTAAGCCTGAGGATTACCAAGCCTAGGAGAGCCTCAGTGGGAGAGAAAGAGTGGACACAGGAAGTGTTGGAGCTGAAGAGACACCAGTCCAAACAAAGGCTGCTTTTGGAATATATACCAGCATCATTGTGTCAAAGGAAAAATTCACTTACAGAGTGCCTTTGAAGGTTGCCTTTCCTATCAGGCCAGAGAGAAACACGCACTGCAAACTGAAACAGCAACAGGGATTTACAGCCTGCTTCAAATAAAGTACCAGAAACCTATATTTCTATGATTTACCCCCAGGGAATGGACTGTTTGATAGAAGATATATTTTCTTACTGGAGTACATACAGTACTTATAAAGGGTCCCTGGAGGAGCGCACTTGGAGAGATGGGCGGGCCGGTGTCCTAACCCTTCTATTTTGCGTGGTGACAGTGGAACTATGATCTGCAGTATACAGAGACTGTATGAGAGCACGCAGGAGAAAATAGTGCTTCACTGATTTTTTTTCCCCTTGAGTCAGACAAGCTGCTCAGGCCTTGTCAGGGCGTTCCTGATGTTTAATAAGAACGTCTATGCAGATGTTAATTTTCAGTAATGTTTCTGTTTATATTGTTTTGTTTTCATTTGCACATTAAAATCTTTTTTGCTGCAATCCACTGTACTTATTTTGAACAGTTCTTCCAAAGTCGGAAATAGTTCGGTACGGCCATCTTTGTCACAGCCCACACTCAGCAATAACCACTCACCATGAACATTAAGTCTATTCCTCAATTGAACCCTGTGAACAAACACCTGAGATCCCATGCTCAGGATATCCTAAACTATCCAAGCTAAACATATGGACCTCCATACTGTGAAGTACAGAAAAGAAGGGCAAGGGATGGGGTATGCAAAAATAGAAATGGAGGACAAATTCAGATACATGAAGAGAAGCCACATACACAAGATAAAATGGGAATCATGGAAGGAGGGGAAGAGATTATAACTTTGTGCATGCTCAGAATGATCATGCAAATTATAGACTGCCTAGCGCAAACTATAGCTTATGCCTCCACCTATCCAGGTGCCCAGTCAAATTGGGATCGTGCCTCCTATGTTAAGTCAACAAACCTTTTTCTTATATGTTGCTTTGTCCAGGGGAAGCTTGTCCAGTAATACTCATAGGCTTTCATTCAATTGCAATTGTCACGCCTGCAGACTTACGGCCTGTATGAAGGCAACTGCAGGTTTGAAAATTGCAATAGTTACAGATTGGTTCAATTGAACAAGCCCGCAGCTACCTGGCCGAAAGCCAAAACTGTAAACCATGCACCCGTAAGTAGCATTTTGGGCCATGATCATGATCAATTAGGCAAGGCCGTAACTACCGATTTAGAAAAATCCAAAAGTAAAAAAGTGGTGATTAAACCTCTAGCGCTTAGAAGCACTGTATGCAATCGGACTTGCAATCCGGTAATGTACAAAATAATAAATATGAATGACGATACTGTTCTAGTCCATGTAAGTGGCCTGATATATATTAACTCCTTAATTACTGAGATTGTTATGACATGGAAATAATACTTTTTTTTTATTGTAGATTTGCAAGCTTGAGACTGTTGTGTAATTAATTATAATGTCTTTCATTCGTTTCCCTGTCTTTTAAAGTGCAGTATTGGTTTTCTATTTGTTTTTACAGTGCTTCGAAAAGCACTTGACGCACAACACCTTTTCACTGTGTTACAACCCCTTCTCAGTCCCCTTACTGATCTCACCTGTCCTGACACTGCCACCTCTCAGTATAACATGACTCTTACTTCCAGCCTTGAGACTCTGGCCCCCATAACCACACACAGACACCCTCGCTCTCATCCACAACCATGGCACACCATGCAAACACACTACATCCAGAGATGCTCCCACACTGCTGAACGGCTATGGAGGAAATCACGCACTTCAGCAGATTTCCTCCACTACAAGTTTATGTTGCGCTCCTACGTCTCTGCCCTCAACCTTGTCAAACAGCACTACGTCACACCATTAATATCACCTCTATCCTCCAACCCCAAACGTCTGTTTGCTACATTCAACACTCTCTTCCGCCCACCACCACCTCCCTTCCTGTCTCACAGCTGAAGACTTTGCCAGCCATTTTAAGCATACAATTGAAAACATTCGTAACAAACTCTCCTCTCAACATGGATCACACACTCCCTCCTCTAAACTAACTGATAACATCCAGCCTTTACCCTTCCTTAATACCACAGCCATTATGCAGCCTACTATCAACCTCTTGCCTTAATACCTGTCCTCTAGATCCTATTCCATCACAGTTAATCCCTCCCCTTTCTACGACACTTATCCCTGCTCTCACACATCTCTTCAACCTATCCTTAAACACCCATTCTTAAAAAAAAACTCATCTGACACTGATACTGCAACTAACTACCGCCCTATCTCTCTACTTCCCCTGGCTTTAAAACTGCTTAAGCCACTCGTCTACAATCACCTTAACCAATCTCTTCTAATTCCCTTCTTGACACCTTCCAATTCGTCTTCCGACCCCAACACTCCACTGAGACAGCGCTCACAAAAGTCACTAATGACTTGCTTACTGCCAAGTCAAAGGGTCACTTTCTATTCTACTTCTCTTGGATCTCCCTGCTGCCTTTGATACTGTTGATCACCCTCTACTAATCCAAATTCTCCACTCTCTTGGAATCAAAGATAATGCTCTCTCATGGTACACATCATACCTACAAGATCAAACATTTAGTTTCTTCTTCTCTGGCAACTCTTCTTCTCTTCACACTTTGTCTGTTGGGGTACCCCAAGGTTCAGTCCTAGGCCCCCTCCTATTCTCCATATATACATCCTCACTTGGCACCCTAATAAAATCTTTTTCATCTCTATGCAAATGACACTCAAATCTACCTCTCTGCACATGATTTATTCCCTCTCTTTTCTAGCACGTTTCCAACTGCCTCTCAAGCATATCCTCCTGGATGTCCACCCACCATCTCAAAAACTCAACTTGTCTAGGAGCGAACTCTTAATGTTCTCACCTTCTACTATAGTATCAATTCCTCACATCTCTCTCACTGTGAACAATGCCATGAACACTCCTACCACCCAAGACCATTGTCTTGGGGTTCTACTGGGTCTGCCATCGATTTCATTCCTCACATACAGTCACTAACAAAATATTGTCTTTTTAATTTAAAAAATATTTCCAAAATATGTCACTACCTTACACTAGACACAACTAAATTTCTAATACGTTCCCTCATCATATCAGTCTTGACTACTGCAACTCACTTCTGGTTGGCCTACCCACCCGTCTATCTCCCTGCCAATAGTTAAACATATTTCCTGACCATAAATAGCCCAAGTGCCCCAGGGTTGGCTCAGTTGGGAGTTGCCAAATGTATTAACTACTTTATCAGCTCAATGACATTTGGTTGGTATTGGGGATGTGACTGAATTCCCTGAAAACTGTTTAGTTAGAATAAATTAGCACTATTTTACACACACAATGTGCATATCTTATCTGGGATCAATATTTCAGTCTTAAAATAGATTATACATCTTTATTTGTATGTCTTAATGATTTTTTATATATTGTAGTATAGTTCCTTTAGTAATTGTTCATCTCCAAAACTTCCTGTCTCTGAAGGTGCATTTTTGTAAATACATGAAATCAAATCAATAACTATTTTTATTAGTACATTATAAATATACTTGCTTGCATTTAAGCAATGCAAAAATCATGTTGACAACATCCTTTAAGGATTTTAATGATTAATTTGTTTAAAGAATTTCAAAACCAAGTGCTAATGTATGCAAAGAGCATTTTTCAATCAAGAAAATTATATTGGTTTCCAATGGAAAGTCTTTTTCAGTTAATCTCATGTCTGCAGATGGTAGAGATGCAACATTATCCATTCAAAAAAAAAAAGGAAAATGTTAGCTTGCTTCTATTATAGAATACAAGTTTTAAAGGGAGATTGACACTCTAAATGCTGGTATAGCCCAGTTTTATTAATACATTACAAATACACTCACAGTGCATCTACAATATGTTACTTTTAAATTATAAAAAATAAGGTCAGCCCTATAAAGAAAAATACAGACCATCAGTTGACCAAGTCAGTGATACTGACTAGGACTTTTTTTTTTGGGGGGGGGGGGCATTTTGCACGTTGGTTCCGAGTACACCTTTCTACCCTGAATAATAGAGAGTCTCTAGTACACATTCATTGCACAATTAAAGTAAGTACGAATATCAGCTTTCCATTAGCAAAAAAAAAATCAGCTAATTTCTCCTGTATTAATTGATCAAGACCTTAACATCATTCCCGCTCCACTTGGTAATTGCAACATTGCAGCAGTGCTGGTTATTTCCCTGTGTAAACCCAATAAAGGACCAACGTAAGCATCTGATAAAGGGCTTTCAGGTTCACAACTAATTAGTTCAAGATCTGTATGTTAACAAAAATAAGTATACATCAACCTGTAAATATCCCTTCTGTCACATGACTCACATTGTTTTTTGAAAGCTATTAAAGTTATTTGGCAGCTGTTTAAATATTGAGGAGTTGTGACTTAGGTACTCATTTTATCTGGGTAATTAACTAATTTTTGGAAAATCAAGCAACGAACATATTGACATCACTAATGTCAATAAGATATTGGAAGGTAGACAAACAATGTGAGTCATGTGACAATATGGAGGAACTGTCACACTTGTTTAGTGCAGGAGGGTGCACATTTAATTGTATACCTAGAGAGGGGGGATATGGAGGGAGGGGGAGGCATGGAGAGGTAGGGCAACATGGGTGGAGAGGGCGACATATGGAGGGAGACATGGAGGCAAGGGGAGACATGGAGTGAGGGGGAGGCATGGAGGGAGTGGGAGTCATGGGGAAGAGGCGTAGAGGAGAGAGAGGCAAGGGGAAAGAGGGAGACACATGGGGAGAAAGAGGCATGGGGAGACAGGGAGAGGCAAAGGGGAGACATGGAGGGAAATTCAGCACTAATGTCAATAGAATATTGGGAGGTAGACAAACAATATGAGTCATGGGACAATATGGAGGTACTGTCACACTTCTTTAATGCAGGAGGGAGGAAATTGTTATCAGCCAGTGAGCTGGTGGGCCACATTTATATTAAAGGGGAAGAGAGAGGGAGAGAAAGAGAGGGGGACAGAGATGGAGAGAAAGAGAGGGGGAGAGAGAAGGAGAGGGAGACAAAGAGGGGGGAGAGAAAGAGGGAGAGGGAGGGAGGGAGGGAGAGAAAGAGATGGGGATAGAAAAAGAGAGGAGAGGGAGGAAAAGAAAGAGAGGGAGAGAGAGGGAGGGGGATAGAGAAAGAGAAGGGAGAGAAAGAAAGGAAGAGATAGAGTAAGGGGAGAGAGAAGGAGAGATGGTGAGCAAGAGGGAGGAGAGAAAGGGAGGGGAGAGAGAGGAGAGAGAAATATAGAGGGGGAGAAGGAGAGATGGTGAGAGAGGGGGGGAGAGACAGGGTGAGAAACATGGAGGGAGAGAGAGAGAAGGAAGGGGGAGAGAGATGGGGAGAGAAACATGAGAGAGAGTGATATATGGAGAGAAGGGAGAGGGGAAAGGGAGAGAGGGGAAAGGGAGAGAGGGAGAGGAGAGAGGAAGTGGGGGTAGAGTTAAAGAAAAAAGGGAAAGAGAGAGAGGGTAGATAGAGAGGGAGGGAGAGGGGTGTAGAGGTAGTGAGAGAAAGAGAGAGAAGGGAGGGGTAGATGGAGAGAGACATGGAGTGAGGGAGAGAAAGACAGGGAAGGCAGAGAGAGGGAGAGAGTGAAAGAGTGGGGGGAGAGGAAGATGGAGAAAAGGAGGCATATATATATATATATATATATATATATATATATATATATATATGTATGTATATATATATATATGTTTGCACTGGGGATAGAAAACTCAGGGACAGCCCCGGGCGGCAAAAGCTCTGGCTACGCAACTGCATATACCCAATATATTGTGTATCAGAAAATTCTGTTGGAAGGGAAAACTTATTTTTAACAAATAGTATGCTAATTAAAAAAGTATTTCTGACACAAAATGTCCTATGCACTGTATATATACAGCAAACACTCTGCAACACAAGCTAGTGGTCTGGGGTAGTCACTCTCAACCAATTGGGTTATCTATCCATCCTTGCAGATCAAGTACACCCATACATATTGACTATCTTTCCTGGAGTGGACATGATCTTCCAGCAAGACTATGCAACATGTCATACAGCCAGAATTGTACAGGAGTGGTTGGAGGAGCACACAGAAGGATTGTTGCTCTGCGTAAAGATGGCCTAGGCTATAAGAAGATTGCCAAGACCCTGAAACTAAGCTGCAGCACAGTGGGCAAGACCATACAGCAGTTTCACAGGACAGGTTCCACTCAGAACAAGCCTCACCATGTTCGACCAAAGAAGTTAAGTGCACATGCTCAGAGGTTGCCTTTGGGAAATAGACATACGAGTGCTGCCAGCATTGCTGTAGAGGTTGAAGGGGTGGGGGTCAGCCTGTCACTGCTCAGATCATATGCCCCACACTGCATCAAATTGGTCTGCATGGCTGTCATCCTAGAAGGAAGCCTCTTCTAAAGATGATGCACAAGAAAGCACGCAAACAGTTTGCTGAAGACAAGCAGACTAAGGACATGGATTATTGGAACCATGTCCTGTGGTCCGATGAAACCAAGATAAACTTATTTGGTTTAGATGGTGTCAAGAGTGTGTGGTGGCAAACAGGTGAGGAGTACAAGTGTGTCTTGTCTACAGTCAAGCATGGTGGTGGGAGTGTCATGGTCTGGGCCTGCATGAGTGCTGCTGGCACTGGAGAGCTACAGGTCATTGAGGGAACCATGGATGCCAAAATGTACTGTGACATACTGAAGCAGAGCATGATCCCCTCCCTTCAGAGACAGGGCCGCAGGGCAGTATTCCAACATGATAACAACCCCAAACACACCTCCAAGACGATCACTGCCTTGCTAAAGAAGCTGAAGGTAAAGGTGATGGACTAGCAAAGCATGTCTCCAGACCCAAATCCCATTGAGCATCTGTGGGGCATCCTCAAACGGAAGGTGGGGGAGTGTGAGTGCGGTTGCAAGCTAATTTGAGCCATATTTGGCGTTTTACGTCGATTGAAAATCAGCTAAGCGAGGAAAAAAATGGTGGCGGAAAAAACGTAAACATTCTCAAAACTAGGCCGAAGCCATTAACACTTCCCAGAACTACGCCAGGCATGAGAGACTTAGAAAATACACAATGCAAAAGCCAGTAACATTTAAACAAACAACACTAGGCCTGCGGGACTTTGAAAATAAAAAACAACTGCAGTCAGCGTGCGGCACGCAAAGATTCAGCAGAGACACAGAGGAGAAAGGCACAGGGAAGGGACAGGGGGGAGAAGGTGGAAAGAGACACATGGCATTCCCAAGCACAAAAGTTGCAGGTTGCCGAGGCCTGTAATAAGCGGTGAAGCCGCCCAGCGCAGGGCTTATGATGAGCGCCGAAGAGCATGCAGAACATTGCATTGTGTGGCAAACAACACACTGAGTATCTAGTCGCTAGTATATATATATATTACTGTTATAAATGTATATGTTAAACTTAAATCTTGTTATTACCATTTTGTAATTAAAATTGATTTTAAAAAGTCTGAAAATAGAGACAAAATTGATCCTAATCAGAACAAAGATATGCAAGATTTTAAAATTGAAAAGCCAAATGTAAAGAAAGTAAAAATAAATAAATAAACACATTTACACTTATAACTACAATTCCATTTTCTTTACTTGGCTGCTTCTTGCAGCTTTTTCTCAAGTGAGTGCATCCTTGTAACTAAATTCACTTTCTATTAGTCCTACTAAAAACACTGACCATTATGGATATCATTTTGCAAACTGAAGTTTGCTCCACACACAAATTTAATCAAGAAGGTGATCAAAAGAAAGCAAAATGGTAACAACATTATTGCATGTAAAAGATAATAAATTAGAGGCTGTATTTTCTTTTATATTTTAAAAGTGTGTTTACTATATTCTCGAAAAGTATATATTTTAAAAATAGGATGACAGTGGTCATTTAAGTAGCTATATTAACCAAAACTGCATTCTACAGGGTGCACTTGTACTGTTGTGATCCTTCAGGTCCAGTTCAGCCCTGTAGTATGCATGTATTATAAGTATCCACTGTCCGTCTGTAATTTATATCAGGTGATTTTTTTTTAAGTGGAGATTTGAACGAAACAATCTTTTAGTATTTTTAATGAACTCTATAAAATAAATTACCTTGAATGTTTAGAGTCAGGTGGTACACAGGTTCCAGATCTGTTCCAGGCCTTTAAAGCTCCCAGAGGATATTAAACCTTCAGGATTTATTCCTTCGTCAGCTTGTTTGCAGAAACAATTAACATCTTGTAACTAATGGTACCAAAGGGACTTCCTCACAATAGCAGACTGTAAATGTAAAACTAGCAAAACCAGGTATTGCATATCTTAATTCAATTACTTATGACAGTAAAACAAAATGAAACATATGAATAAATATATATATACTGTACCTTTCTCAATAAATATCACTTCCTTACTGACTGCAGCTTTAATGTTATACATATAAATATAAATATCACTTCCTTACTGACAGCATCTTTAATGTTATACATATAAATATAAATAAAACACATGTACTTAATAAAGACATATATATATATATATATATATATATATATATATATATAGATATATATATATATATATATTGAAGAGTGAAGCAGCCGTGAATTTCCAGTAATCTAGTAATTTGATAATTATTAATCTATATCTATATCTATATCTATATATATATATATATATAAATATATATATATATATATATATATATATATATATATATATATATATATATATATATAGATTAATAATGAGTATTGCAATATAATTTGATACTTTTTGTATTGGACAAACGTCTTATTTATAATGACAAGCTTTCGAGAGGTTCAACCTCTCTTTATCAAGTCTGAAGCAATACTAACATGAGATAGAACTCTCCATTTGAATAATAACAGCAGATGCAGAGAGAGTGGAGACAGCATCTGACATCCTCAGGTAAATACATATACGGGGTATAAACACAACATAGTAAAGGAAACATATATACACCTACTATATACACATATACATCAATATATACATGAAAAAACAGAGCACTGTAGTCCACAGTGATATCTTTCCTGTTTGACAAATATTTCACTAAGAGTGCCAGCATGTTATGGTATAATAAGAAAAAATTACATGAAATTGTTATGTTTTGGAAAACCCAAGTCCATATTAATATTTATATTTGTCTTTATTACCTACTCATAAGATCCACAACACAAGCTGAGATCCCGCTCCATGCTGATGATAGCCAGTAAGCTTGAACCAGCTGTACATGTATATGATTCTCGGCTTGTGTAACATCCAACCTTGGTTTTGCCTTAAAGCTGTGCAATAGAGCAGACAAAAGCTTAAAGGAAGCCATGTTTGAAAATGGCCATGAATTGAAGAACGAGGCATTTGTGGGCACATTTGCATGTCCCAGCTTAGCTGTCCAGAATGCAGTGTAATAACAGTTTTTTCGGAATTCTGAGCTGGAAGCAAGTTTTTTAACTTGCTTTAGACATTCAAATGTGAACACAGATGTACTATTTATTTACTATGAGTACTGGTGACCAGAGGAATGGCGAGAACACAGGAAGCTTGTGGATCTGTGGAGTGAGAGAGAGGATCACCAGCATAGATAGGATTTGTAGGCCTATTTGCCAAAGAGAAGCTGCAAAGTCTGGCAGATACATTGGATACAATAAGGTACCCAATTTATTATATTAAACCACAGGGAAGAGACTGAGGGTTTTGGAAAAACTGCAGTATCAAAGGGGCCCTGGGGTAGAGCACAAGGAGAGAGGGTGGGGCTATGCTCTGCCCACGGTTATTACTTCAAACAGTAAATAGTATCCTTCATTACAGAGACTGTAAGAGTGCATACAGGAAAAGGAAATTAGTGCTTAATTTATTTCCCCCCTGAGACAGACAAGCTGCTCACGTCTAGTCAGGGTGTTTCTGAAGTCCAGATATAACGTTTATGTAGCTGTTTCTATTGATTTGTTCTTGTTTGCATAATAAAATCCTGTGTACTGTACTCCATTGTACTACTTATGAACCGTTCGATCAAAGTGGAAAAAACAGTTACGGACATCCTTGTCACAATATATATATATATATATATATATATATATATATATATATTATTGTTTATTTGTCCCGCGCCAACATATTCCAATTCGATATACATAAGTTAAGTTACAGGCAAAGACAAGTTCAAGGTTAACATATTATATATATATATAAAATGCACTGTGCAATCTGGTGAAAGAAGGTAATCAATGTGCAAAATAAAAATATATAGATCAATAAAAACTAGATGACATGAATAATTATCACCCAAGAGTAAGAGTAAAATAACAACTCATCAACAGTCCAAAAAATCTTAGAAGTGAAGTTAAATTAAGTTTCAAATCTTCAAACTCTAAGAGAGATAGTGAAGTGATAGGTTTTGAAATAAAATTATTTCTGTAAAATGAACACTCTAAAGGCGAGGAGAATATTACAAGATGTGCTTTTCATAGTTTACAAATCAGTCAGTTTTTGAGCTAATAATGTTTTTACAAGTAATCATTTTAGAATAAGGCAGATTTAAATGTTAATACCTAAATGGTCAAATAGACACCATATTGCAAGGGTGGATCAACCAATGAACATTAAACAAATGTATCAACAATTTAGAGTTTCTGTATTCTGGGGTATAAAACCCACTGCTTTGTAACAACTAATTTGGATGTGATTCCTCTTTGCCTTATAACTGCACAGTTTTGAATACATTTTTTCCTTATACTTCTGGTCAAGATGTAATTTGCTAAATGTCACTTTCAGTCCTAGAGGACTTTGATCCATAACAATAGGACAAACACATTTAAAAAATACATACACAATACCATTTACTGACAACTTTAGCCTTCCTTGGAAGGGTGGAGAGTAAAAAAAAAGAAGAAGAATGGTTATGGTATTTAAAAGTGCATACACTATTTGAATGTATCTCCCACAAATTGTGTCCTTAAGCTTCTACAGGTAAGAGATTAGATAGAGAGATAGATATATAGATGTGTATATATATAACCTGTGGTATGTATAAAATATGTTTTAAAATGGACGACATATACTATAAAGAGGCCATTAATTCAAACTAGTTTTTGGATTAAAGAATGGGTTTTCTGACCTGATTTAGACATGCAAATGGAAGCACATGCAAAGATGTGACACATTTGGCTTATATATTTTCAATTTTGGTGCTAAGTATGATTTTGTAAATATTTTAAATGAACAGAATTTATATATCTATGTCTTTATATGGATCTGTCGTCCTGTTTACCTGGCTATCGATTTATCTATATATATATATATATATATTATCACCGCCATCCATCTATGTCACTCTGTTTATCAATTTACTTTCACGTTGCCTTCAGTTACAAACCTATACGTACACATAGGCCCCTATTTAATTGTCCTAATAGTGGCAATTACATGAGGCTAGAATGGAGCCCACATACTCTATACTACTGATATTTAATTGGCTACATTTTGCTACTTGCAATCCAATTACAATAATTAAACAAACCCGCAATTGCCTTCAAACCTGTAAGTGGCAATGTATCAAAAACGTATACAAGTACTAGATTGGACTCGCAAGTGGGTTAAACACCTGTTCATAACACTGTAAAAGCAAAGAAACACACACTACTGTACTTAAAAACACTGGGAAAGCAATGAAAGGCATTATAATTAATTGCACATCAGTCACAAGCTCGCAAATCTGCAATAAAAAAAAATTGACATTTTATTTCTGTGTTATATTGATCCTGGGAATCAAGGAGTTATAACATATCAGACCACCCACATGGACTAGAACAATTGATTGGATTGCGAGTCTGATTACAAATGGGACTTTTAAAGACTAATTGATTGTAGTTTAAACTCCATGTTTTACTGATGTCATGATGACGGTCTCATTTACTATTAGCTCTAATTTCTAACTAAAGGGCCTGCTTAATTGTTCATGATCATGCCTGAAATGCTACGAACGGGTTCATGGTTTGCATGTTGGGGCTGTGAGCATGTAATTACGGGCTTGAGTCCATTAAATACATCTGTAACAAATTCCTAACCCGCAGACATAAGGGTAATGTGAAGATAATTATGGGCTTGGGCTTATCGTCATATAACACGCACCGGCGTATAACACGCACCTCATTTTAAGAAGGGAATTTCAGGAAAAAAAAATTCAAATAAAGAACTTTTAAGCAAAATACTCAACCTCAACCTCCCTCCTCATCCTCAACCCCCTCCTCAACCTCCCTCCTCATCCTCCCTCCTCAACCCCCTCCTCCAACCCCCCATCCTCAACCCCCTCCTCCACCCCCTCATCCTCATCCTCCTTCCTCAACCCCCCTCCTCAACCTCCCTCCTCATCCTCAACCCCCCTCCTCATCCTCAACCCCCTCCTCAACCTCCCTCCTCATCCTCCCTCCTCAACCCCCTCCTCAACCTCCCCCCTCCTCATCCTCAACCCCCCTCCTCATCCTCAACCCCCTCCTCATCCTCAACCCCCTCCTCATCCTAAACCCCCCTCCTCATCCTCAAACCCCTCCTCAACCTCCCTCCTCAACCTCCCTCTTCATCCTCCTTCCTCAACCCCCTCCTCAACCCCCCTATCCTCCACTCCCTCCTCAACCTCCCTCATCAAACCCCCTCCTCAACCCCCATCCTCAACCCCCCCATCCTCAACCCCCCTCCTCAACCTCTCTCCTCATCCTCAACCCCCTCCTCATCCTCAACCCCCCTCCTCATCCTCATCCCCCTCCTCAACCTCCCTCCTCATCCTCCCTCCTCAACCCCCTCCTCAACCTCCCCCTCCTCATCCTCAACCCCCCTCCTCATCCTCAACCCCCTCCTCATTCTCAACCCCCTCCTCATCCTGAACCCCCCTCCTCATCCTCAACCCCCTCCTCAACCTCCCTCCTCAACCTCCCTCCTCATCCTCCCTCCTCAACCCCCTCCTCAACCTCCCTCCTCAACCCCCCTATCCTGAACCCCCTCCTCAACCCCCTCCTCAACCTCAACCCCCCTCCTCAACCTCCCTCCTCATTCTAAACCCCCCTCCTCATTCTAACCCCCCCCCCCTCCTCAACCTAAACCCCCCTTAATACCTCCCCCTCACTTACCTGCTTCTGCTCCGGCCTCGTCATATACCACCCGGTATATGCTAATGATGTGGGGCGCTGGCGCGCATGTGACGTCACCGGGTCAAGGAGTGGAGGCCGGAGCAGAAGCAGGTAAGTGAGGGTGAGGTATTTAGGGGGGTTTAGGTTGAGGAGGGGGGTTTAGGTTGAGGAGGAGGGGGGTTTAGGTTGAGGAGGGGGGGTTAGAATGAGGAGGGGGTTTAGAGTGAGGATGGAGGTTGAGGATGAGGAGGGGGGAGGGAATATCGGCGTATAACACGCACCAATCATTTGCCCCCTATTTTCAGGGAGAAAAAGTGTGTGTTATACGCCGATAAATACGGTAAATAGGGGCCATAGCATCTATCTGTCTATCTATCTATCATTTGGTCTGTCTGCCATTCTGACTATCTTTCTATTTATCTATTTACACAACATGCCAGAATTGTGCAGCTGTCAGTTCACAGAAGAATTTATTTTATTGAGCCTGAATGGAAAGTCCAGCTCCTTTATGGCAACACCTTAACACTATATATATATATATATATATATATATATATATATAAATAGTATGTGATATGTATAATGACTTATTATTTTCGAAAAAAAATATCCTTCATATTTATTTAAAAATATGGTGTATGTTCTTTCTTCATTAGACTGAATGCTTTATTCAGAAAAGAATGAGTTCATTAAGTAGGATAAAAAATGTCATTTTCTCAGTAGCTGAATACCTTGCCATTTTAAAAAAAGAAACAGCTTGTACCGTGCAAGGTTACCATGGATACTAAATTCCATAGCACACACAACAAACTGCAAGCAGATTGCGAAATACTGTAATTTATAGTATTTCTGGAATGTTCTGTAATTTTTCTGTTTGTTATATTATTAAGCTAAGCATGTTGTATTTGTATGTATATTGGTTCTCAATGTGTGACGGGAATGCTGTTGTCCTGGTACGGACAGATGTGGGATATGGCTCAAATCTAATAATCCTACCCATAATTCCATAGTTGGTCTCACATATATTGAAACAGTTTAACATGGAGCTTCACCATTGGATATTTTAACCAGAAAATTGTATACTAACGAAAATTTTCATTTACATGATTTTATGCTGCTGTGGTATTTACCATATTAGTTTCCAGTGATCAACTTTCTGAGGTAGGAAGAGACTTTGAAGATTGTATCTACAGAGCGAGAAGGTGGCATATACAGATGCCAGTGCTCTCACTAGCTCCTAATGAAAACCTCATTAGGACATGCTCAGTTAAGTTAAAGCTGCAAGTAAGTAAAATAGAAGCCTGCAGTAAAGAATTGCAATTTTTTTAATTTTCTACCAATATTATTATGTTTTGTTATTCAAAAAACATTTTGAAAAAGTTGACCAACGTGATTCTTTTAGGTGCTAATTAAACAGAAATCTTTATTTCACACCAACAATGAAATAAAATTTAAAACAAACTCAAGTTCTCTAATATTGGCAACAATATTGCACCTTAAAGAAAGAACCCATTTCTTTCTTTAAAGTGGACCTTCTAACTACAAATGATTTCCTCTGGTAAGATAAAAATCCTCGTAACATATCTTGGACGCCATTTTTCTAGAGAAAATATGCTTAATTTGGTTAGTCTTTCTTCATAATTTAGTCCCTCCATTTATTAGTTTTGTTGCCCTTCTCTGTACGTTTTCCAACTTTCAAATATCCTTTTTATGAAGTGGTGCAAACAAATTTACTCATTCCAAATGAGGACTATGAAGTTGTATAGTGGCAGAATTATTTTTGCTACCCTTGCTTTTATACCCTTCTTAATACATGCTAATATTTTACATGCCTTTGCAGCTGCTGCTTGGCATTGAGCACTGTTACCTAGATAGGTTGTCCACAAGCATGGTTGGGTGGCATTGGTACAAAGTTTATCCTTGGTGTGTGTAGGATGGGTGGCATTGGAGACGCACCACAGAGGCCATAGGAGGGCGATGCATCACTGGCACAGCAGACACCACAGTGGTCCGGATGGGATGCAGTATCGAGGGTGGCCATGACACAGGTGGGTTAATCTGTTGGTGTGAAACTGCAGGAGGTCTGGACATTGTGTTTATAGGAGGTGCTGAACTGGACATGCTGTGTGCCGAGCATGTGGGTGGAAGTTATGGCATCTCATTTGAATTGCTTGGGCCAATCTTGTCCTTACTATCCTCCTCTGGCATCAGCCCTTTGGCCTTGTGGATTTCCTCAATCTGCTCCTGTAAGGTGATGTTGGCCTGTGCCGCTTGCTGGGTACAAGCCATGCTACCAGAGTGTCCATCCCAAGTCACCTTCTCTTCAGGTTTCTGGATCTTCCCTCCCCAATCATTTTACCAATGGCCGTTTCCTCCACACTGAAAATATTGGTACAGCATTCAGCCAACTGTTTCAGGCTGCTTTCAATGTCCAAACCTGGTGCATACACGTTATCATCCCTTTGCTCAAGCCAGCATGGATCCAGCATTCCAATGCACATGTGCTCCTGAATCTTGCTAGCAGGAATCTTCTCTCCAGTGACAGGAGACACCAGATACTCATCTGGGGCAGGGGCTGGTGGCAGTGGTTTGGATGCTTTAGTACCGTAATCCTTCCAGATGATCACCTGATCTGGAGGGAGAGGTGGAGGCATTGGAGACTCCGGAGGAAGAGGAACCTTTTGTGAATAGTCTTCATCATCTGAACTCTCATCCATGTCCAGCACTTGAGTGTCCTGGCCCATTTGTGAAGAGAATTCTTCTCTTTTGCTGTCCTTAACGTCATCCTCATTGTCAGACTCCACCTCCATCTTCACTTCCTCACTCTCTCCAAAATTCCCCTACTGTTCCTGGATTAGAATTCTAGCTCCTAGCTCCCCAGGGGTGGGGAGGTGGGAAGTTACCTTGCTCATTGGGCTGGAAGTCCACAGTCTCCACTACCACCAGTCTCCACTACCTCCACTACCAGTTATGCCAATCAATCTGTGCATAGGCCACTCGATCTTGCTCCTTTTCTTCCACTCCCTCTCCTGAAACTTTGCCCACTCAACACGGTAACAAAACTGAACTAAAATGTCTGGGGGGTTCTCCCTTTCAATATCTGATACCCCTTATAACATACTTCACACACCTGAGAGTTGTATTCTCCTCTTTAATTAATTAAACTATAACAAAATAACTACAGTGCATACACTAAGGCATACTGTATACAATTAAAATAACGTGTACAGTTTCGTATTATGATTTTGCACTACTATACATATACTATATATATATGTATGACATATATCAAAAATGCATTAGATGTACCGGTATATGCATTCAAAGCGAGGACAAGAGCCTGCTTGGGTATAAAGATACTTTGATGGTAACTGTTTAACGCAAGCATTTTATAGTGTCTCATTCAAATCATATCTTTGTTAGTTCTATAAAGTAAGATTGCAGATCATTCAGAAACTACATGTACTGTGTTAAACTACGTTATGGTTGGTGAGATGATACAGTATTGGTAGCAATACTTGGTGATCAACAACAGGTAATGATTCTTACTAAGAACATATTATAAACAAATTATAAAACGTTGCATACTTGTGGTATTGTTGTATCTGAATTTGGTTACAAACATGTTTTTGAACTTTGCATTCCTTCCCCCTTTAATTTTTTATGTTTAAGCATTTTTTTATGTGCACTATGTGATAGCTATGTAAATTATAACATGCAACTTTCACTCAGAAAAATTTGTTGCATGCTACATAATCTAAGCCAAGGAATGCTAACTGATGCCAAATGTTAAACTTGTTGCTTTTATGCATTTTCTTACAGCTCCAGTTCTGCTGTTTTCCCAATCAGCTGCCCTGTGTCAGAAAAGAATATTCTGGTGTCTCTGTCCATTCCCGAGTAGTACATCAGAGTCTGTTTGTATACTTCATGAATAACTAATGTCCTGTCTATATGAACAGAAACACAAGAGGAATTTTAGATTAGAGGAGTAGCATAAATGAAAGTAAAATACAACAAAATGTCAAAAAGGAAAATGACAGTAGAAAATGCTTTTATTCCTACCAGGATTTTGTTGCCTCCTCTGTGCACTAATATTAGTGCAGTGGCAGTTTTCCATTGCCACATTGCAATGTAAAAGTACTTTCCCCACTATATATATATATATATATATATATATATATATATATATATATATATATATATATATATATCATTGTGAGGCCCTTAAATTAGAGGAGCGGAAGAAGCTTGCAATGAGCATTGAAGGCAATCATTGCGAGGCCCTTAATGCAACATTTTTTTATCAAGCCCGTAACTCTGAAGCCATTGGGAGGCCACCAAAAGACGCCAATTGAATAAGAAAATAGTTAGCAACCTCACTTATGGGCTCTCTGCCTCCTTCTGAGGCAGGGAGTCCATAAGTTAGATTGAAAGCTAATTTGTAATTCAATTGGCGTCTTTTGGCAGCCTTTCAACAGCTGCTGAGTTACGGCCTTGAAAAAAATGGCGGCGTAAAACCCATAAAAAATTTTTCAAGCCCGCAAGACTTGGATTAATACCGATTTTAAGCTTCAAGTCTTGAGGGCTTGGAAAAAAATTACAGGTTCAACCGCCTCCAAGGCCGCAAATGAGAGAGGGGAGGGAAATGGAAAAAGAGACACAGGGGAGGGAGAGAGGGGGAAAAGAGACACAGGACAGGATGGGGAGGAAAGAGACACATGGGAGGGAGAGGGGGGAAAGAGAAAGGCGCTCATCGCAAGGCCCGCGATAAGTGCCAAAGCTACTGCCTTGTGCATTCTCATAGCGCATGCTGCAGCCTGCAATGAACGGCAAAGCAGTTCATCGCGAGGACCGTAAAGTAGAGGGGGGAGAGGTTTGCAATGAGCGCCAAAGGTGCTCATCGCGAGACCTGTCAGTTAGAGGAGGGGAGTAGCTTCGCATTGTGTGGCAAACAGCATTGCGAGGCTTCAAATTTTATTACCTTCATTTTTGATGTTCAAGTCGCTAATATATATATATATATATATATATATATATATATATATATATAAAAATACAGCATGTAGTACAGCATGCATAAGCTTAAAGGAAGCCATGATTGACAATGGCTACAGAATGAAGAGCGAGGCATTTGTGGCCATATTTGTGTGTCCCGGCTCAACTTCCCAGAATGCAGTGTAATAACTGTTTTTCTCGGAGCTGGAAGCAGGTTTTTTAACTTGCTTTAGACATTCAAATGTGAACACAGATGTACTTTTTATTTACTGTACTACTGTACAGTGGAGGGCTTCTATCGCTCTTTTGCCCACCATAATATAAATGATTGTTGTGGTGAACTACCTACTCATAATTTCCACAACACAGGCTGAGATCCCGCTCCATGCTGATGATTGTCAGTAAGCTTGAAACAGCTGTACATGGATTGGATACTCAGCCTGTGTTTATTCCAACCTTGGCTTTGCATTAAAGCTGTGTAATACAGCATGCAGAGGTTAAAGGAAGCCATGATTGATAATGGCTACGGAATGAAGTGCGAGGCATTTGTGGCCATATTTGTGTGTCCCAGCTCAACTTCCCAGAATGCAGTGTAATAACTGTTTTTCTCGGAACTCTCAGCTGTAAGCAGGTTTTTTAACTTGCTTTAGACATTCAAATGTGAACACAGATGTACTTTTTATTTACTATATATATATATATATATATACATATGTAAGCTCTATTGCTCCTACAGAGGGGAACTGGCCTTGTGGATGGATCCATACTGATATATTTATCAGTATATGTATTTTTGTAAAGCAAAATAAAAATATTTTTTTAAAATTTCACCATGAATTCTCAGCTGCACAATTCTGACATGTGGTCTAGAAAGACAAATGGAGCTAATCCGAGTGACAGACAGACAAATAAATACATATTTTTGAAAATAAGTCATTATACATTTCATTTAATATATATATTACCCATAACTATTTCACTTTTAACAAAGATAAAATACCAACTTGCATCTATTTATGGCCAATCTGGAAGAATCATTCTTATCTATATCCATTCACAAACCATACAGATACTACAGTTACATAGATGATTGGTTCATCATATGGACAGAAGGACACAGCAAACTCAGAGACTTTCACAGTTCATTCAACAATTTCCATTCATCTATAAAACGTAAAATGTATTTCTCTACAGAACAGGTGAGTATTCAGGACACTACTATATTCATCCCCAATGACGCACTCCACTCATCTATATATTGGAAACCCACATACAGTTGCAGCTACCTACACAGCTCCAGTTTCCATCCCTCCGACACTAAACAAGTCATCATTCATAGTCAAGCGATTAGATACCATTGCATATGCTCAAACACTGGAGAAAAAATAATTTAAAACGATGTCTGGATCTTTCATACAGAAGGGTTACAAACCCTGTATTATTACCCAGAAAATAACCACTGCCATGAAAATACCCCATGGCCACTTGTTAAAATATAAAACAAAATAAACTATTTCATGTATACCTATAGTGGCTGTCATGAATCACCCAGGGGCCATATTGGATTTGGTGTGAACTATGCTGGGGCCATTTTGAGACTGGCAGCAGTGGCCTATATTGGGACTGGACTGTTATATACCAATAGCCGCCATCTTGGGGCTGGTATATCATCCACAGTTGGTGCCATATGGAGAGTAAGAGTTCTGGGTTTAGGAGACCCACTGTATATTGTGTTATGGGTTATAATATGTTAGTATTATATTGTATATTGTATTATGGAGTGATAGCTATGTTTTAATTAGTCAACCCTCCCCCATTGTATAAACTCTCAGTCAGGAGTTGGCCATATGGTCCTTAGTGTAAACAAAGGAGATAACCTAAACAAATAGATTTGCCAGACTGCCAGGCACCGCAGGACAATGGTATAGTATGGGGTTTCCCAACCACAAGCCCAGGGACATAGTTCAAGAGCTAATACAGGATGTTTCCAGTCTGAGACCCAGACCAAAATGAACTAGTAGCCACGCCTGGGGGAGGCCCTGGGGGAGGAGACTAATAAGTTCCCACAAATTACTTCTGTGAGAATGGCCAGAGGGGAATGAGGGTTTGACTAAGAGTAGCCACTCCCTCCACTGTGTGTGTGTGAAATGTTTTAAATATGTGGTTCCAAAATAAAACGTGGTTCATAATTTTCATCAAGACGTGGTGTGTAGATGTATTATTTACCCGGGGACATATGCTTGCAGTAAGATTCATCAGACTTACTGTCAATATTGCTCAGTCTAAACCAAGGGCTGAGACATGATGTTCCTGTACTCAAAGCTACTCCAAGGTCCAGAGTAACCCAAATCCGGTCAGCAGACCCCAGCCAGAGAGTGGGTCGTGACAATTGGTGGCACAGTGGTGGGGTACTCTAAGAAGGACCAGAAAATGGAGCAGCAGTATGAGGACATGTCCAAGGAGGCAAGACGCAGGTTCAGTATAGCCAGGGAGTTTTGCCCCGGGGAGATAATGCTGGAAGAGGCAATTAAAGGACTGAACCTAATAAAGCAGCAAATACAGGAAGAACGTACAGGGGTGAGTGTCCAAGCTCAGCAAAGGCTTGGGGTCAACCCTGCAGAGATGCCAGTAAGAGTCAAACTGGCAAATCAGAATTTTAAACAGTCCCAGGATGATAAAGAAAGCATTGACGGATTTATCCAAGAGGACCTCAGAGGAAGGGTCCTGCTAAATAAATGGATGGCATTCCTGCAATTATGGCATGGCCATGAGCTGGCAAGCTGGTTGGAGGAACTGGTAGAGAAAGAGATGGACTTGGAGGAACAGTATCTTGCCAGGGTAGAGTCCTTTGGTGGCCGGAGAAAGGATCTCTATTTTCGTTTGGATCTACAATATGGGGTTGAGGAGATTCTGAATGGTGATCCGGAATGTGGCATGGGAACTGCAAGGAGACATAATAACTTGTTTGTTGAACGCTGCCGGGGTCTGGGACTGGAACCATGGTTCCTGGAGGCTCCTTTGCTAGAACCCCTGGTTCGGCAAGAGCAACAACTGGAGGCTGAATATGTTCAATTGTGGGATGCGATACCCAAGAAGTATTTTGGCCCATCCGGATGGGAGGACGGCTCACCAGACCCTTACAACTCAGACGGTATGTACCAGAGTGAGTATGCTCACTGGAACTGGGGAGAGGCTTTTCTAGACGGTAAACAAAGTGAGGAGTGGGAAGGGGTAAACACTGTTCCTTTGCCAACTCCTGGGGATGGAGAATGTTTGCCCCTAGAACATGCAGCAACTGTGTCAGGGCCTAGTCACCAGCCCCAAGAGCCAGAGACCCAGTGGAATGTTCCCTGGGTGGGGTCAGATAATCCATGTCTGCCCCCTGATACCCCAAGAGATTTAATCCCAGAGGAAGTGGGAACTGCTCACAAGCTAGGACCAGATAAGTTAAGTCTGCCCTCAGAAGTTCTAGGCAAAGTGTGTTGGCCAGAACTGCTAATGGAGCCAGAGGCTCGGGATGATTATGTGATAGACGGTGGGAAGGGAGCCTTAGAGGCCAGGCTGGGTGGGAATGATGAGATTCCCCAGCCTGCATCAGATAACCACTGTCTGTACCCTGACACCCCAAGGGAGTTGTTCCCAGATGTGCTAGTGAAGCACAGAGCCCAGGAGGGTTGTTTAAGAGACTGTGGGGAGGGAAAGGAATTGGTTTCTGGCTACAGGGAACCTGACCTCACACAGCAAGAGTGTGCCAGGGGCACAAAGAGCCAGGCCGGGACAGCAAGCATGCCAGCCTTGGCAAAAGCATTATGGGTGCAGAGTGGCACCATGAAAGAGGGTGTACCAAGTGGGGAGATACCCTGGATAACCATTGTCCAGGGGCCCACTGGAACAGACACCACTCCAAAGACCCAGTTCAACAGAAAGGACTGGGATAAAGTTGCTCAACCCCGGGCAATGGAGGAGTCCGGCACTTCAGCTGGATGGGAGCAGCATAGCCCCCCAGCCAAGTCAGAGGAGTGTAAGCACACCTTGGGTGGGAGCAGCGTAGCTCCCCAAGCAGCAACGGAAACAGCTGGACCAGAGGAAGAAAGCCAAGAGGAGCTGTCCCTTTGCGATCCCATAGGCCCAGAGACTGTTTTAGAGATGCCAGCCCAGCTGTGGGGACTGGCTGGGGGGAACAGAGTTGCTATGGGACAGAAACTGTGGCCCACCTGTTGTACTCTGGGATACCAGATTATTGGGGAGGTACCCTGGACTATTTGGGTGGGTGTGAATGGGAAGAGCAATTTGCTCTATACAGTGGGTGCAAGGCCAAGGGCTGGGGGAGGTTGTTACTCTGCACTTTGGGACTGTTTTCTAAAGGACTTGAACGTGGAGAGAGTGCAGAGGGCCTAGCCAATCCAGAAGAGTCATGACTATCAGCGTAGCTGGGAAAATCCTAGGGGCATGGATGTTTCTTGCCACGCTTGGGGAGGTGTTGTCATGAATCACCCAGGGGCCATATTGGATTTGGTGTGAACTATGGTGGGGCAATTTTGAGACTGGCAGCAGTGGCCTATATTGGGACTGGACTGTTATATACCAATAGCCGCCATCTTGGGGCTGGTATATCATCCACAGTTGGTGCCATATGGAGAGTAAGAGTTCTGGGTTTAGGAGACCCACTGTATATTGTGTTATGGGTTATAATATGTTAGTATTATATTGTATATTGTATTATGGAGTGATAGCTATGTTTTAATTAGTCAACCCTCCCCCATTGTATAAACTCTCAGTCAGGAGTTGGCCATATGGTCCTTAGTGTAAACAAAGGAGATAACCTAAACAAATAGATTTGCCAGACTGCCAGGCACCGCAGGACAATGGTATAGTATGGGGTTTCCCAACCGCAAGCCCAGGGACATAGTTCAAGAGCTAATACAGGATGTTTCCAGTCTGAGACCCAGACCAAAATGAACTAGTAGCCACGCCTGGGGGAGGCCCTGGGGGAGGAGACTAATAAGTTCCCACAAATTACTTCTGTGAGAATGGCCAGAGGGGAATGAGGGTTTGACTAAGAGTAGCCACTCCCTCCACTGTGTGTGTGTGAAATGTTTTAAATATGTGGTTCCAAAATAAAACGTGGTTCATAATTTTCATCAAGACGTGGTGTGTAGATGTATTATTTACCCGGGGACATATGCTTGCAGTAAGATTCATCAGACTTACTGTCAATATTGCTCAGTCTAAACCAAGGGCTGAGACATGATGTTCCTGTACTCAAAGCTACTCCAAGGTCCAGAGTAACCCAAATCCGGTCAGCAGACCCCAGCCAGAGAGTGGGTCGTGACAATTGGTGGCACAGTGGTGGGGTACTCTAAGAAGGACCAGAAAATGGAGCAGCAGTATGAGGACATGTCCAAGGAGGCAAGACGCAGGTTCAGTATAGCCAGGGAGTTTTGCCCCGGGGAGATAATGCTGGAAGAGGCAATTAAAGGACTGAACCTAATAAAGCAGCAAATACAGGAAGAACGTACAGGGGTGAGTGTCCAAGCTCAGCAAAGGCTTGGGGTCAACCCTGCAGAGATGCCAGTAAGAGTCAAACTGGCAAATCAGAATTTTAAACAGTCCCAGGATGATAAAGAAAGCATTGACGGATTTATCCAAGAGGACCTCAGAGGAAGGGTCCTGCTAAATAAATGGATGGCATTCCTGCAATTATGGCATGGCCATGAGCTGGCAAGCTGGTTGGAGGAACTGGTAGAGAAAGAGATGGACTTGGAGGAACAGTATCTTGCCAGGGTAGAGTCCTTTGGTGGCCGGAGAAAGGATCTCTATTTTCGTTTGGATCTACAATATGGGGTTGAGGAGATTCTGAATGGTGATCCGGAATGTGGCATGGGAACTGCAAGGAGACATAATAACTTGTTTGTTGAACGCTGCCGGGGTCTGGGACTGGAACCATGGTTCCTGGAGGCTCCTTTGCTAGAACCCCTGGTTCGGCAAGAGCAACAACTGGAGGCTGAATATGTTCAATTGTGGGATGCGATACCCAAGAAGTATTTTGGCCCATCCGGATGGGAGGACGGCTCACCAGACCCTTACAACTCAGACGGTATGTACCAGAGTGAGTATGCTCACTGGAACTGGGGAGAGGCTTTTCTAGACGGTAAACAAAGTGAGGAGTGGGAAGGGGTAAACACTGTTCCTTTGCCAACTCCTGGGGATGGAGAATGTTTGCCCCTAGAACATGCAGCAACTGTGTCAGGGCCTAGTCACCAGCCCCAAGAGCCAGAGACCCAGTGGAATGTTCCCTGGGTGGGGTCAGATAATCCATGTCTGCCCCCTGATACCCCAAGAGATTTAATCCCAGAGGAAGTGGGAACTGCTCACAAGCTAGGACCAGATAAGTTAAGTCTGCCCTCAGAAGTTCTAGGCAAAGTGTGTTGGCCAGAACTGCTAATGGAGCCAGAGGCTCGGGATGATTATGTGATAGACGGTGGGAAGGGAGCCTTAGAGGCCAGGCTGGGTGGGAATGATGAGATTCCCCAGCCTGCATCAGATAACCACTGTCTGTACCCTGACACCCCAGGGGAGTTGTTCCCAGATGTGCTAGTGAAGCACAGAGCCCAGGAGGGTTGTTTAAGAGACTGTGGGGAGGGAAAGGAATTGGTTTCTGGCTACAGGGAACCTGACCTCACACAGCAAGAGTGTGCCAGGGGCACAAAGAGCCAGGCCGGGGCAGCAAGCATGCCAGCCTTGGCAAAAGCATTATGGGTGCAGAGTGGCACCATGAAAGAGGGTGTACCAAGTGGGGAGATACCCTGGATAACCATTGTCCAGGGGCCCACTGGAACAGACACCACTCCAAAGACCCAGTTCAACAGAAAGGACTGGGATAAAGTTGCTCAACCCCGGGCAATGGAGGAGTCCGGCACTTCAGCTGGATGGGAGCAGCATAGCCCCCCAGCCAAGTCAGAGGAGTGTAAGCACACCTTGGGTGGGAGCAGCGTAGCTCCCCAAGCAGCAACGGAAACAGCTGGACCAGAGGAAGAAAGCCAAGAGGAGCTGTCCCTTTGCGATCCCATAGGCCCAGAGACTGTTTTAGAGATGCCAGCCCAGCTGTGGGGACTGGCTGGGGGGAACAGAGTTGCTATGGGACAGAAACTGTGGCCCACCTGTTGTACTCTGGGATACCAGATTATTGGGGAGGTACCCTGGACTATTTGGGTGGGTGTGAATGGGAAGAGCAATTTGCTCTATACAGTGGGTGCAAGGCCAAGGGCTGGGGGAGGTTGTTACTCTGCACTTTGGGACTGTTTTCTAAAGGACTTGAACGTGGAGAGAGTGCAGAGGGCCTAGCCAATCCAGAAGAGTCATGACTATCAGCGTAGCTGGGAAAATCCTAGGGGCATGGATGTTTCTTGCCACGCTTGGGGAGGTGTTGTCATGAATCACCCAGGGGCCATATTGGATTTGGTGTGAACTATGCTGGGGCCATTTTGAGACTGGCAGCAGTGGCCTATATTGGGACTGGACTGTTATATACCAATAGCCGCCATCTTGGGGCTGGTATATCATCCACAGTTGGTGCCATATGGAGAGTAAGAGTTCTGGGTTTAGGAGACCCACTGTATATTGTGTTATGGGTTATAATATGTTAGTATTATATTGTATATTGTATTATGGAGTGATAGCTATGTTTTAATTAGTCAACCCTCCCCCATTGTATAAACTCTCAGTCAGGAGTTGGCCATATGGTCCTTAGTGTAAACAAAGGAGATAACCTAAACAAATAGATTTGCCAGACTGCCAGGCACCGCAGGACAATGGTATAGTATGGGGTTTCCCAACCACAAGCCCAGGGACATAGTTCAAGAGCTAATACAGGATGTTTCCAGTCTGAGACCCAGACCAAAATGAACTAGTAGCCACGCCTGGGGGAGGCCCTGGGGGAGGAGACTAATAAGTTCCCACAAATTACTTCTGTGAGAATGGCCAGAGGGGAATGAGGGTTTGACTAAGAGTAGCCACTCCCTCCACTGTGTGTGTGTGAAATGTTTTAAATATGTGGTTCCAAAATAAAACGTGGTTTATAGTTTTCATCAAGACGTGGTGTGTAGATGTATTATTTACCCGGGGACATATGCTTGCAGTAAGATTCATCAGACTTACTGTCAATATTGCTCAGTCTAAACCAAGGGCTGAGACATGATGTTCCTGTACTCAAAGCTACTCCAAGGTCCAGAGTAACCCAAATCCGGTCAGCAGACCCCAGCCAGAGAGTGGGGCGTGACAGTGGCCACATACCATCCAATTTTGGAGAAAATAAGGAAAATAATCAAAGATTTACAACTAATACTAACCGAAGATGCACAAATAAAAAATATATTCCCCAAACCTCCCATCCTTGCATTTAAACAACCACCAAACCTAAAACAAAAACTTGTCAGCAGTATGTCAGTTTTGCTTCAACTTGATAAAGTGTTTGTCCAATACAAAAGGTATCACAATATACTGCGAAACTCATTATTATTCCTTTATTTGTAACGAAACAAGAGATGGATGAGACCAGTAGATCAGCGAAGGGGAGCAGGTTACACTCAGATCATTATCTGGCCCAGGTTATACAACAACCTACTAGAAATTAGGCTATCTTGGATCTAGTCATCACAAATAATATTGATATAGTATCAAATGTTGACATAGGACAACCTTTGGGAAACAGTGATCACAACTCATTTGAGATGTTAACAGTCTAAGGGCAGCAATACAACGTATAGACTGGGACAGAGAACTGACAGGTAACAATACTGAACATAAATGGGCAACATTCAAATCCTTACTACATATACATAATTATCACCATATACCATGTGGAAATAAAAGTAGAAGGAGTATATCACAACCCATGTGGCTTAATAATGACTTAAAGATGAAGATGAGGAGTAAAAAACAGGTATTTGAATAATACGAAAAAGAGGGGACAGAGACTGCTTTACGGGAGTACAAGGAAGTCAACCAGACTTGCAAAAGGGCTATTAGACTGACTAAAATCGAAAATGAAAAGTTAGTTGCAAAGGAGAGAAAGACTAACCCTAAAATATTTTGTTAAATATATTAATGGTAGGAAGGCCAGGATGGAAGCTATAGGAACATTACAATGTGACACAGGCCGTCTGACAATTAGTGACCAAGAAAAGGCAAACAAGCTAAAAAGGTTATTTTCTTCGGTATAAACAAGGGAGGAACCAGTGGTCGGGACACTGCAACAAAATATGGCTACACTACCTTTACCGAATAATTGTTTACGCAGGAAGAAATCCAAAAGAGGTTGGAAAAAATAAATGTTAATAAAGCCTCAGGTCCTGATGGAATACATCCAATGGTACAGAGGGAAATGGGTTCTGTAATAGACAAACCATAATATCTAATTTTTCAAGATTCACTCAACGCAGGGTCTCTACCAGATGACTGGAGAAAGGCAGAGGTGATACCTATATTTAGGAAGGGAGCAAGAACAAATCCAATACATTTTAAACCTGTAAGTCTTGATTCTATAGTGGGAAAGCTTTTCGAAGGGTTAATAAGGGATAGTATACAATAATATGTCTATTTATACAAGATTATAAGAAGGAATCAACATGGATTTATGAGGGCTAGGTCATGTCAAACAAATCGAATTAGTTTCTATGAGGAGGTTAGTAGGAACTTGGATCAAGGCAACTGGGTGGATGTAGTCTTTTTGGATTTTGCAAAGGCTTTAAATACAGTGCCACATGGGAGACTATTATGCAAACTAAGGGATACAGGAATTGCAGTAAATATCTGCTCATGGATTGAGACTAATTGTTGTAAGTGGGGTTCCACAGGGTTCATGTTATGAACAGAAGGGCCCACTGGACTGTCTAGGGTTCATCAGTTATTATATGTGTGGTTAGGATGTACTAACAACTTGCTTAACAGTTATATCTTGGGTGTTATGCATACATGTAGTTATATGATGGATGTAATAAGTGCATGTGGTGCTGTCATAGATTAACATTGGAATACTGTATCTGTGTTAGAAATAGGATAGTGGGCTATGCTTAAATAATAAAGTTAATACAGTCACTTATGTGAGAAAGAGTTAAAGATTTTAAAGAATTTTTATGGCCCTGCGATCTGCCACGTGTGAAGGCTCTGGCTTTAGTCATGAAGGGGGGAGCTAGTTTTATGGCTCTGTAAGAGGAGAGAAAATGTGTAATGAGAAGAAAGCCATGTGGGTGAGGGGGGTAGCAAGCTATTTGCCTAGGAGGATGGGCTAGAACTGGGGGAAGGTCTTTGGTGTTTTGTGTCATCTTTCTGTGTTTTTATATATCTCTGTAACAATAAAGAAGTGGCCAGTCTGACTTTGGACACACTAAAGAAAGGTGGTGTTTCCCCCTTTTTGAGACAATTGGCACAGTTTCACTGTTTTTTTTTTCTGTTTGCCTTCCTCTGTATCAATTAACAATTAATTTGCATAATGCAGATCAGAGAAGATCTAAAAAGTTCAATTACTATGTAAATATGTAACATATTCCGTAGCGCTTGCAAGACTCGCGAAGCGAGCAGTTGAGGCATTGATGACTTCCGAGCTCGCAGGACCTAGGCAATGAGCACCGAAAGTGCGAGGTGAGCAGTTGAGGCATTGAAGCACATAGGACTTAGGCTGAAATGAGCGCCAAAGGGGCTCCTGCAAACCTCGCAATTTGAGGTGAGCAGTTGAGGCATTGAAGCACGCAGGACTTAGGCTGAAATGAGCGCCAAAGGCGCTCCTGCGATACTCACGGAGGAAAACGAGCAGTTGAGGCACGCCGGACTTAGACTGGAAGAAGTTGAGGAATGGGGGACTTAGGCTGCAAGCAGTTAAGGAACGCTGGACTTAGGGAAAAAAAATCCGACCTCGGAATCTCAGGGGAAATAAAATCCGACCTTGGAAAAATACGAATTTAACAGCCGAACAGCAGAAATCGAAATGCAAACCAAAAAACATAAATATGTCTCAAATTAACTTACAAACTCACACATAGCACAGGAGGAGAGTCAGGAAGCCTGTGAGTGTAGTTGCAAGTTAATTTGAGGCATATTTGTCATTTTTTAAAGATTAAAAATCGTCAAAGCAAGAAAAAAACATCGGCTGAAAAAAAATAAAACGAGGCAAAACAAGGCAAAACAAGGCCGTAGAGCGCAACTCAACGCCAGGAACGAACGAGTTACAAAATAGACTATTAGTAAGGACGGAAAATGCTTGCGAGGTGCGTAAGACATAGACAAACCATTTTACAACACTAACTTGCAAATAATACCATTACAGATCTGAAATGGCCTATATTTACTTCACACTTGCCACATTGCTGACACTTTCTCCTCAGGTGATCAACAGTTTCGCTGTACATTTTCTGCTGCCGAGATTGTTAGCTCTTCAGGATATTGATTGCTGGATATTAATTACAAATAGATAAAGTATATTAATTTATTAATTAATTACTTATTATTAAAAAAAGAATAATTCATTAGTATTAAAAAAAATATATGCAAAATCTCATATTTTATACTGCCCTTACTTTATGAATACATAAAAGCTTAGCTATTTCTAATATATTTATTAATTGATTAATTATGTATTAACATACATTAATTTATTAATTAGTAATTAGTAATCATTACAAAAAAATATCTATATTTTACACTGCACTAAAAATATTTTATACTGCACTTATATATCTATATTACTGCTCATTAACGTATATTAATGTATTAATTAGTAATAATACTTATATATCTGTATTACTGCTCTTTGGCTGACAGGGATAGGACCCTCAAAGCAGTTAAATATTTAAATCAGTTTAGTATGCTCTTAGACCTCCATTGGGGGAGGATTGTGGCACATTAATTAACAAATAATCTCAGTGAAAAAAAGAGAAACATTGCTCTTTCTAAGACATTTATTAACTAATTAATTAATTATTAATGTAGATTATTTTATTAATTATGTATGTTTTTTTTTTAATTATGTATGTTTTTTTATTAAAAATGTATATTTTACACTGCACTTATATATCTGTATTACTGCTCATTGGCTGACAGGGATAGGATTCTCAAAGAAGTTAAACATTTACATCAGTTTATTATGCTCTGACACCTGCTACATTTAATATTTTATACTGCCTTTATTTATGAATACATCAGTGCTTAGGCCTTTACGTTTTCCAATTAAACATGATACTTATTATCAATTATTAATTTTAAAAAACGTGGACTGACCTTATTTATGAATACATAGATGCTTAGCTATTTACATTTTAATGTTACATAGTTACTTAGTAATTTAGGTTAAAAAAATACTTTCGTCCATCAAATTCAACCTTTTTAGATCTCCTATGATCTACAATATGCAGATTTATTGTTTATTGACCCAGAGGAAGGCAAACAGAAAAGAAAAAAAATTGCCAATTGTCTCAACAGGGAAAAAAATATAAAATTCCTTCCTGACCCCAGATACTGGTGATCGGATTCATCCCTGGATCAATACTCCCTCTCTATTTATCCAGGATAGCCCGTAATGCACTTTTTATTTAAAAATATATCCAATCCCTTTTTAAAGTTATCTATTGAATCGATGAAAGCATTTTTCTTCTAATCTCAAAGGATGTCCCCTTGTCAGTTGAAAACCTCTTGGCACAAAAAGTTCCCTTGACAAAGCCTTGTATTGACCCTGGATATATTTATATAAGGTAATCATATCTCCTCTTAGACGCCTTTATTCTAGAGTAAATAAGTTTAATTTGGTTAGTCTTTATTCATAACTTAGCCCCTCCATTCCCTTTATTAGCTTTGTTACCCTTCTCCGTACTTTTTCCAGCTCTAAAATGTCCTTTTTATGTAGTGGTGCCCAAAATTGTACTCCATATTCCAAATGAGGGCGTACTAGGGATTTGTATAGTGGCCAAATTATATTTGCTTCCCTTGCTTCTATACCCTTCTTAATACATGCTAATATTTTACTTGCCTTTGCAGATGCTGCTTGGCATTGAGCACTGTTACCAAGGCGGTTTTACACAAGTACTGCCAAATCCCTTTCAATATCTGATACCCCTAGATTTGCTCCATTAAGATTATAAATTGCATGGCTATTTTTCCATCATAGACGCATAACTTTACATTTATTCATATTAAATCTCACCTGCCACTTCCCTTTGGAGGGAAAATCCTTTTGGAGGGAAAGTACATAATTTTCTGATTTAATTACCTTGCACAACTTTATGTCATCAGCAAAAATGGAGACACCACACTCCAATCCCACTTCCAAGTCATTAATAAATATGTTAAAAAGGAAGGGACCTAATACTGAACCCTGATGAACCCCACTTACCACATTAGTCCAATCCAAAAAGGTTCCATTTACCACAACCCTTTGCTTCCTGTCTTTTTGCCAGCTCTCAATTCATAAGCAAATATTTATGGCAATTCCTGTATCCCTTAGTTTGCTCAATAGTCTCCCATATGGCACTGTATCAAAAGCCTTTAGAGAATCCAAACAGACTACATCCACTGAGTTGCCTTGATCCAAGTTCCTACTAACCTCCTCGTAGAAACTAATTAGGTTTGTTTGACATGACCTATCCTTCATAAATCCATGTTGGCTCCTACTTATAATCATGTTTGAATAGACATATTCTTGCATATCATCCCTTATTATCCCTTCTGAAAGCTTTCCCACTACCAAAGTGAGACTCACTAGTCTATAATTCCCCATATTTTCTCTTGCTCCCATCTTAAATATAGGTATCACCTCTGCCTTTCTCCGGTCATCTGGTAGAGACCCTGTGTTGAGTGAATCTTGAAAAATTAGATATAATGGTTTTGCTATTACAGAGACTAGTTCCCTTAGTACCCTTGGATGTATTCCATCAGGACCTGGGGCTTTATTAACATTTATTTTTTCCAACCTCTTTTGGATTTCTTCCTGCATTAACCAGTTATTTGGTGAAGGTAGTGTAGCCCCATTATGTTGCAGTGACCCACCCACCTGTACCTCCCTTGTGTATACCAAAGTAAATAACCTATTTAGCTCATCTGCCTTTTCCTGGTCACTAATTTTCAGACGGCCTGTGTCACATTGTAATGTTCCTCTAGCTTCCTTCCTGGCCTTCTTCCCATTAATATATTTAAAAAATATTTTAGGTTAGTCTTACTCTCCTTTGAAACTAACGTTTCATTTTTGATTTTAGCCAGTCTAATAGCCCTTTTGCAAGCCTTGTTCATTTCCTTGTACTTGCGTAAAGCAGTCTCTGTCCCCTATTGTTTGTATAATTTTAATGCTTGTATTTACTCCTCATCTTCATCTTTCATTCATTGTTAAGCCACATGGGTTGTGAATGTATGCCAATTAAACAGAATACATTGATTAATTAATTGATTCATTAATTGAATAAAAACAGTACAAATCCATATCAGGGCAATCTATAGTTTGCTCATAGCTCTTTGTGTTTGAATATGTAATTTACATTTCAATTATGCCCTTCTTTAGGAAAACATGATTAGCTCTTTATGTTTTGCATTGATGACAGTTATTGATTAATTAATTAACGTATAATAATGTATTTTATATATACATTTATATATATGTTTTACACTTACCTTATTGAACAATATGTATATGCTTAGCTCTTTATGTTTTCATGTATGCAAATAAAAAAACAGACATTGGTTGATTACTTAATTAATTTAATGAAAAAATTACTAATGCATTTCAGGTAATTTTACTATTTCATTAATGCTCTTTAGGTTTTGAATTGATGACAGTTCAAAACAATATGTACAATAAAAAAAAAAAACATTGTATCTTACAGATTGGAAGAAATAAAACGCCAAGATCATTACACAGTAGAAAATAATTTCATCCATTACCACTTACCTTCAGGTAAGTAAAAAGAAAATCCTGCTAATGTTATGATTGCCATTGTTTGCTATATAACAAAATAGTACAATTGAAACTAAAATGCCTGTATTTACAATTTCAGATTACAATGGCGGACAACGCAGAATAAAAGAAAGAACGGAAAAAAAGAATGGCAAGGGAACGGAAGCAAAGATGGAGGGATGCACAGTCGCCCCAGACTTCACGAAGATTAGGAGAAGAAGACAGACAGAGACTTTGCCAATAAAAGAAAAATGACTGAAAAAGGATAAACTGAGTTTGACGGAGCTACAAAGAAAAGAAAAAGTAAAAAACATAATGTCTGTGAAACAATGCCTAATAACTAAATGTTGCCTAATGACACCAATATTGATATACATGACACCAATGTTGATATACAAAGTTGTGGTGATATCTGTGTTGAGGAAGCTCAGAATAGTCCCTTATTTACAGCACTACCAGTAGACTAGTAGTCATTATTGTGGATTACTCAATGTGATTTGTCAGTTTTGTGGGGCCTATCATTTTCTCAAGGAAAGACCAACTGATAGAGAGTTTATTAGTTGGTGTCAGAAAGGAAAGGTAAGACTTACAGAAAGACACACATTTTCAGAATATTTAAAAAGTAAAATGAGTGATCCAACATTTCCAAAATATCATAATTAAAAAAAAAAACATCAGGTCTTATAACAATTTCAATGCAATTTCATTTGCTTCAATGGGTGCTACATTAGCAGAAAATGTGCCAGGACATGACCCTTACTGTTTTAAAGTACAAGGACAAATTTACCACCTGACTTCACATTTACAGCCACAAGCAGGAGAGCAAAGGAAATTTGCACAGTTATATGTTTTAGACACAATGGAAGCTGTTGAACAATGGATGATGCTTCCTGAAAATAAACAATGTTTATGCATAGTATTTGAACAGCTGGATAACATTATGGCCAACAACCCATATAGTCAAGCATACAAAAAAATAACAGAGGTTGAAAAAGAACAACAGGCACATGCTCAAATGAATCAATTGCCAATGCCAAGAGTAAATATGGTTCTGAAAAGAGATCGCAATGCTGATCAAAGACGTTATAATTTACCAACAGTAAATGAGTTTGCCATGGTCTTAAAAAATTATGATGAACCACCATTTCAGTGGAATATTAAAATATATACACGCAATGAAGAGCAACATTTTATAAACATAAATATATTAAGTTGTAATTTGGATCCAATGACATATCCCATTTCTTTCCAAATGGTGAGCCAGGATGGGAACCAGAATTACAATTGCAAAGTTGTCCCAATAATTAAGTTTGTGTTAGAAACAATATTTCTATGCTGGAATATAAAGTGGCACAAAATGCTATTCATGATCATTTTAATCCTATTTTATGTGCGGGGAAACTCACACAACAATGGATTATTGATTCATATCTACAAGCCCAAGCAAATAATCGAAATTTTATAAAATTTCAACAAAAAAAAGGTTTGCATAGAACAATATTGTGGATTAATGGATTATGTAGCTGAATTGGCTGCAAACAGAGACATTCCAGCTGGAAGAGCAATCGTTTTGCCATCCTCTTTCCAAGGATATCCTCGCAATATGCAAGAAAGTTACAATGATGCCATGGCTATTGTGACAAAATTTGGAAAACCTGATTTATTAATTACATTCACATGTAATCAACAATGGCCAGAGATCAAAGAAAATTTTAAAGTTGGCCAAAATACTTCTGATCGACCAGATTTAGTGGCTAGAGTATTTAAAATTTAAATAAATACATTAATACATGATATAACTAAAGCACTGTTATTTGGGAAATGTGTGACTTTTGTTTATACCATTGCATTTCAAAAAAGAGGTTTGCCACATGCACATATACTTTTAATCCTACAGGAATAAGATAAATGAAATACTGCAGAGAGAGTGGATTAAGTGATTAGTGCTGAACTGCCACATCCACAAAAATATTCAAAACTTTATGACATTGTAACACGGTGGTCCATGTGGAGATATAAAACCAAATTCACCATATATGGAAAATAAAAAATGCACGAAAGACTTCCCAAAACAATTTCAAATGTAAATGTATGTTAATTGTGATGGATACCCTTTATATAAAAGAAGAGAAGGACTAACTGCTATTATTCATGGCCAAAAGGTCAATACTAGATATGTATTTCCTTACAATTCACATTTGCTGATGAAGGACAATGCACACATAAATGTAGAAGCTTGCACTTCTGTCAAATCCATAAAATATGTGTATAAATATATATACAGAGGATATGATGCAGCAATTGTTGTTGTGCAAGGTTTACAAAATGAACAAGACAATCCAATTTTACGCGATGAACTTTCATATTATTTAGATGCTGAAATTTGAGATGCATGATCGGTCACATGCTGTGTATTGATTAGCTGTACATTTGTTTGCTTTACTGCAGGGAATGAAAGAAATGGCATAGCCCAAATTGAACATAGAGCAACAACACTTACTGCTTGGTTTCATTTAAATTGAGAGGACATTGAGGCCAGACAATTTTCATACATTGAGTTTCCATATCACTATGTATTTGTAAATGGCCAATAGCAACAACGAAAAAAAGATACAAATAAAATTATCCCAAGTATATATATCGTTAGACCAAGAGACATTGAACGTTTCAGTTTAAGATTACTTCTCTTACATGTTCCCGGTGCACAAAGTTATGAACATTTACACACAGGGAATGACATAGTTTATGGTACTTTCCAATTAGCTGCAAGACATTAAAATGTCCTGGCAGATGATAAGGAATAGGAGAGATGTCTAGAAGAAGCATCACTATGTCAAATGCCAAAGCAAATGAGAGATCAATTTGCATTCATTTGCATATTTTGCAATGTACCTGATGCATTAACTTTGCGGGAAACATTTAAATTAAATATGTGTGAAGACGTTTTGAAACGTTACAATAAGACCATTGCGCAATTAAAAGCATTATTGGAAATTCAAGAAATCTTTCTTTGTCATGGATTAATTTGTGCAAATTTTAATCTGCCTGATCCAGGACTCATAGATGAAATAAACCTTGAAGACTATGACACTGAGCTTGAAAACCAAAAAAAACATAAAAAAAGTGCAACTTTAAATACATTACAATTGCAAGCATTTAAGTTCCCATTCTAGAAACATCAGTGTCGGATATTCGAATGAAGTCATTACAAGCCAAAAAATGTAAACAAAGTAAATTAATTATAATAGATGAGAAAAACATTATGTTGTGTAATGTATTGATCGATTATTAAAAGAAGTTATGGATAATGATTTGCCATTTTTGGGAGAAAGGTAAAGTTGTTAGGAAGAGATTTTAGGCAAGCATTACCTGTTGTGCCACATAGAAATAGGACTGACATTGTTGAAACATGTATAAAGACCAGTAAACTGTGGAAAATTTTTACACAACTTAAATTAGAACTAAATATGAGATCTCAAGGCCAAAATTAATTCAATGATTGGCTAATTCAAATTGGAGAAGGAAAACATCCAAAAATAACTAATCTACCTGATAATACCGTTGAAATTCCATCATAAATTATTTGAAAAGAATCACTAATATTGGCAAACTTTCTAAATACTATCAATAATGATGATTACTCAGACATTGCAAACAAAGTGATATTAACATCAAAAAATATAGATGCCTTGAATCTAAATAACAACATTTTCAATGCACCCAAAAAATATTATTACAGTGCAGATTCGGTTCTGGCTGATGACAAAGACAGTGAATCTAACTTTAGTATAGAATTTATCAATTCTTTAACTTCCTCTGTAATGCCACCACATATTTTGCAACTGAAAAAAGGGGCAATTGTCATGCTACTGAGAAATATAAATCCCCAAAAAAGGATTTTGTAATAGGAAGAGATTAATTGTGCATGATTTAAAAGAACATTTCATACATGCAGAAATTATGAATGGTACCCATAAAGGTGAACGAGTTTTTATACCACGAATTGATTTGGCTCCAAGTGAGAGTGGTTTGCCTTTTGTCCTTCAAATGAGACAATTTCCAATCATCATGGCATTTGCTTTGACCATAAATAAATCCCAAGGACAAACTTTTAAGTCTGTGGGTATTTTTTTACACATGGACAAATCTAAGTTGCATTTTCAGGATGCAACAATCCAGAGGAAATTAAAGTTTCAATTGAAAAAAAACACAGTCAGGGTGATTTATTCGATGATGGCCGAATTTTTACAAAAAGCATTGTCTACTATGAGGTGCTGTAACTTAAATTCCAAAAATGTAAAACAATACAACAGATGTACCAAAAAAAAAAAGAAAAATACTTTGAAAAGTGCTTTTAAATCCAGGACAAATTCACAAAAAAAAAAAAAAAAAAACATAGAGAACAGTGGTTTTATTTTGAGGACGAACATTGATGTCACTCTGACTCTTTTTAGAGGACCACCATTGCACATAGGAAACTGTATAAAATGGCAAAAAACATAGAGAACAGTGGTTTATTCTCCGAGTATGAACTTTTATGTCTGGCGAACTCTTTTTAGAGGACCACTATTTCTCATAGGAAACTCTATGTGCCATTTTCAAGAATAACAACAAATAAGTGATCCAGGGAGTAATCCGATCGCCAGTTACTGGGGTCAGGAAGGAATTATTTTTTTTGCACCCTTTGACACAATTGGATAAGTTTTACTGGGGGGGTTTCTGTTTGCCTTCCTCTGGATTCAATATATATGTGGTTTACCAATGGTTGAACTACAAGTTGCATGTTACAAAGCATTATGTAATATTTTCCAATACTCATTCATACAAAGTTGACCCATTGTTATATTACTCCGGCATAGCTGACAATTTCAAATGTTAATATTGTTAAAAAAGAATGGTTTACCAGTAATTGAACTACAAGTTGCATGTTAAAAAGCGTTATACAATGGTTTACAATACTGATTCATACTAAGTTGACCCATTGTTATGTTAGTCATGCATAGATGACAATTAAAAAGGTTAATATTGTTAAAAAAGGATGGTTTACCAGTTGTTTAACTACAAGTTAAAAAAATAGACACATTTACTATAATTGTTGTACTTCTTCATAGATAACTAAAAGATTAAGACACATTGGGTGGAACAGCATTCACAGCCTACACATTGTATTGCCCCATCATTTTTGACGGGCAAGTCGCTAATATATATATACAGTGGATATAAAAAGGCTACACACCCCTGTTAAAATGTCAGGTTTCTGTGCTGTAAAAAAATTAGACAAAGATAAATCATTTCAGAACTTTTTCCACCTTTAATGTGACCTATAAACTGTACAACTCAATTGAAAAACAAATTGAAACCTTTTAGGTGGAGGGAAGAAAGAAAAAGAAAAGAAAAATAATGTGGTTGCATACGTCTGCACACCCTCTTATAACTGGGGATGTAGCTGTGTTCAGAATTAAGCAATCACATTCCAAATCGTATTAAATAGGAGTCATCATACACCTGCCATCATTTAAAGTGCCTCTGATTAACCCCAAATAAAGTTCAGCTGCTCTAGTTGGTCTTTCCTGAAATTTTCTTAGTCACATCCCACAGCAAAAGCCATGGTCCACAGGGAGCTTCCAAAGCTTCAGAGGGATCTCATTGTTAAAAGGTATCATTTAGGAGAAGGGTACAAAAGAATTTCCAAGGCATTAGATATACCATGGAACACAGTGAAGACAATCATCATCAAGTGGAGAAAATATGGCACAACAGTGACATTACCAAGAACTGGAGCTCCCTCCAAAATTGATAAAAAGACGAGAAGAAAACTGGTCTGGGAGGCTACCAAGAGGCCTACAGCAACATTAAAGGAGCTGCAGGAATATCTGGCAAGTACTGGCTGTGTGGTACATGTGACCACAATCTATTCTTCATATGTCTGGGCTATGGGGTAGAGTGGCAAGACGAAAGCCTTTTCTTACGAAAAAAAACATCCAAGCCAGGCTACATTTTGCAAAAACACATCTAAAGTCTCCCAAAAGCATGTGGGAAAAGGTGTTATGGTCTGATGAAACCAAGGTTGAACTTTTTGGCCATAATTCCAAAAGATATGTTTGGCGCAAAAACAACACTGCACATCACCAAAAGAACACCATACCCACAGTGAAGCATGGTGGTGGCAGCATCATGCTTTGGGGCTGTTTTTCTTCAGCTGAAACTGGGGCCTTAGTTAAGATAGAAGGAATTATGAACAGTTCCAAATACCAGTCAATATTGGCACAAAACCTTCAGGCTTCTGCTAGAAAGCTGAACATGAAGAGGAACTTCATCTTTCAGCATGACAACAACCCAAAGCATACATCCAAATCAACAAAGGAATGGCTTCACCAGAAGAAGATTAAAGTTTTGGAATGGCCCAGCCAGAGCCCAGACCTGAATCCAATTGAAAATCTGTGGGGTGCATAGGAAATGCCCTCGCAATCTGACAGATTTGGAGTGTTTTTGCAAAGAAGAGTGGCATGCTGATAGACTCATACCCAAAAAGTCTGAGTGCTGTAATAAAATCAAAAGGTGCTTCAACAAACTATTAGTTTAAGGGTGTGCATACTTATGCAACCATATTATTTTATTTTTATATTTTTTCTTCCCTCTACCTAAAAGATTTAAGTTTGTTTTTCAATTGAGTTGTACAGTTTATAGGTCCCATTAAAGGTGGAAAAAGTTCTGAAATTATTTATCTTTGTCTCTTTTTTTACAGCACAGAAACCTGACATTTTAACAGGGGTGTGTAGACTTTTTATATCCACTGTATATATATATATATATACAAATATTTATATATATATATATATATATATATATATATATATATATATATATATATATATAATTGAATAATCACAGTATTGCAGTGAATAGTGATACCATTTTTTTTTGGACAAACGTAGAATACATGTATATATATAGGGTTAGTAGCTCTATTTCTCCTTCAGAGGGGAATTGCCTGGCATAATGGAACTAGACTGGCCATGTAGAATTATCAGCGGCATACTCCAGGCATGTTGAGTATATAGATATGTATAGCGTTACGGAATATGTTGGCGCATTACAAATAAACAATAATAATAATAGATAGAATCTCATTGAAAATGAAAACAAAACTGAAAAAAACACTTAACTTGACAAAATTGATGATCACAACTTAATGTAAGACAAATGTATCACATCTTTAAATGAAGAATTCTAGCAAAAAGGCTGATTAGTTTGATCAGGATTATTGTTATTTTCTGTAGATTCCACACATGCTTCTAAAGGATCTTTGCATGCTGTGCCTTTCATATTATTTCTATAATGGAAAACTGATTGCCATTTAGAATACTGAAATAGCACAACAAATAAACATGCCTCTGCTTTCACATCAATATTCTAGTTATGTGGAATGACTCGTCACTCTTAGCAAACCAATAGCTAGAAATCATGTTATTAGACATGCTGAATTGCCCATTTATGCTTTGGTAGATGCAGCTTTACAAATACCTTTTATTTAGAAACTATCACAGCTTGTCCGCTTCTGGTTCGGTACCTTCTTATGGTGAAGCTGCTTGTGTACTTCAATGAAGCTGTACCATGTAGGGTCACCCAAGATAGACAGATTATAGCAGAGAGGTTAGACAAATTGCGGCCCACTGGAGAGGGAACTGGCAGCCCCCTCCAGTATCTTTGGCAAGAAAAAACATATGGATAAGCACAACCAAAAACACATGGTTACCGAGAGTCATATGGTTACCGAGAGTCAGACACAACCGAAGGACTGAATAACAACAACAATCACAGCTTGTAACATTTTGATCATTGTCTATCTGCTAGTAAATCACAGTAAATTAAATATTTTTAATGAAATGTTACATTTGAAATCAATTGTCAATACCATCCATATTTGCTGTCTGTCTCTTTCGGCTAATATCTGGCTAATTAAAACATCTAGCTATTATTAGTTCACCTATTTGCATGCAATGATTTCCTACACTGTAGAGGCCATTCACAAAGTTATTTCGGGAGCTACAATGTGCGTATGCGGAAGTCTGCAATGGTATTTACTGTTGGGAAATTGTCCTTGTAGCCCCCTTCATAGCCCCCTGGTTCCCTTTCCTTATCACTACCAAGCTTTTTCTACAGATGTTTCTATGTGTATTGTTTTTCCCCTAAATTGACTGGGGAAGTCTCACTGGCTCATCTCCTGTCCTTAATCATTTTTCTTTCTTCTCTTTGTCCCTCCACACTCTCTTTTCCTCTCTCCTTCCCCTCAGTCATCCTTTTTCCTCTTTCCCTTATCACTTTTTTTTTTCTGTCGTCTCTCACACTTTTTTCTCCCATTTATCCCTTCTCATTCTCTTTTTTGTCTCCATTATTTTTTACTCATTTTCTACTCTTCTTAGTTCAATCTTTCTTCTCTACTTCATCCACCAAACTCCTTTTTCCCCCCCTATCAACCTCATTCCCTTTTGCCTTTTTCACTATTACATCTCTCCTCTCCTTTATTCCATCTCATTGTCTATTTCCTCTCCATAATCCTCCTCATTCTTTTTTTCTCATTCACCTTTTATGCTCTTTTCATTTATCGTTCACACTCATTAATGTTTCTCTTGTATCTGTCACCCTTTTCTCTTCTTCACCCCGTCTCACTCTCTTCTTCTCTCCTTCATTTCCCCACTCTTGTTTTCTTCTCTCCTTTATCCCCTACCACTCTTTTATTTCTCTCCTATGTCTCTCACCTCTTTTTCTCTCCTTCATCTCCTCTCATTCTTTTTCTCTCTCTTTCATCCTCGGTCTCTTCCCTCTCCCAACCACCTCTCTCCACCATTTCCCATTTCCCTTGCCATTATCATTCCTCTCACTCCCATCTTGGGCTAATTATTGTAATTTTGCTTTGCATTTACCTAATTTATTTCAATAACATTTACTCTACTTGTCTATTGTTAATGCTTCTGTTTCTTGGACAAACATACAATTTTATCAATCAGAATTCTTACAGTTAAGTTGATGTTAAATAAACTGACACACTTGTCTCAAAAAACCTAAAAATAGACTTTCTGCTGCAAAACACTGAGTATGATGTTGAGATCTTTTTTATTCCTTATTTTATGTACAGTAGAACAATTAGAGTGTCACTTCGATTATATCCCTGTGACAGTAAGCAACAATGACTAAGAGTTTCTGGTGTGCTGCAAGGCTCAGTTCCACTTGTTGGGTGATGTTTAAATCTATTAAAGTTTGCCAGCAGATGCTCGAGGATCTGCTGCCCATCAAAAACACAGAAGCATAAAGTATCGTCATGGGGCAGACAAGATGTGTTGTATGTGTAATAAAATGTTTTATGTATGAAGCCTGTAATGTCAATTTATCATTTAACCTTTTGCCTGAACAATTTTTCTCACATTTAATATTATCTGGAACTAGAATCTATTTAAATGACTACTGAATGAAGAAAAACAATATTTCTTTATATAAATATATATATATATATATATATATATATATTTACTAGCGACTTGCCTGTCAAAAATGACGGCAATAAAATTGTAAGCCAGGCAATGCTGTTTGCCACACAATGTGATGCTTTTGCTTCTCTGATCACCTTTGGCGCTCATCGCAAGCCCCGTGATGAGTGCCTTTGGTGCTCATTGCGAGCCTTTCCTCCCACCTACTGTACAGGCTGCTCATTGCAGAGTTCATTAACCTGCAAGTTTTGTGCTTGGGAATGACATGTGTCTCTTTCCACCATCTCCCCCTGTCCCTTCCCTGTGGTTTTCTCCTCTGTGTGTCTGCTGAATGTTTGTGTGGTGCGCGATGACTGTTGTTTGTTTTATTTTCAAAGTCCCGCAATCCTGGCGTTGTTGGTGTAAGTGTTAGTGTCTTTGCTGTCGTGTATATTTTAAGTCCTTGCTCAGCCTCGTTTTCATCCAGTTTCAGACTTTTTTTACGTTTTTTCGTCCGCCATTTTTTTTCTCGCTTAGCCGATTTTTGAGTGACAAAACATGTCAATAAGGCTCAAAATCACTTGCAACCTCACTCCCAGGCTTCCAGGCTCTCCCCCTGTGCTGTGTGTAGGTGTCTTTTAACTATTTTTTTATTATTTTTTGTGTTTTTTGATTTTCGTGGTTCGGCCGTTTTCCGAGCTCAGATTTTTTTGCCCACGAGATTCTGAGGTCTAATTTTTTATCTAAGTGCCGCGTTCCTCAACTGCTTGCAGCCTAAGTCTCGCGAGGCTCGCAGGAGCACCTTCGGCGCTCATTGCCTAAGTCCTGCAAGCTCGGAAGACTTCAATGCCTCAACAGCTCGCCTCGCTTCATGAGGCTCGCAGTTCTATTTTTTGAAACTTGAACTTTCTTATCTGTGTAACTAAGGAACTTGAAAAAACATTTTTCCAACTTGGAACATATTAAACAGTAACATAGTGAATTAAGATTTTAACATAATTTTGTATTAAATGTATTAACAGTTGAATGTAAAAACAGTTGAACTTTAAATTAATCAATATTGTAAACTTGAGGTAATGTTTTTTTAACATGCAATTTCTATCTGAAGAATTGTTAACTTCAATATACATTGAATCCAGAGGAAGGCAAACAGTAAAAACCCTCCTTGAAACGTACCCAATTTTAATATGAACTTTGTAATATATTTAAGTATGAAACTTGACATTCTATTTTTTTAAACTTGAACTTTCTTATCTGTGTAACTAAGGAACTTGAAAAAAACATTTTTCCAACTTGGAACATTATATACAGTAACATAGTGAATTAAGATTTTAACATAATTTTGTATTAAAAGTATTAACATTTTAATATAAAAACAGTTGAACTTTAAACTAATCAGTATTGTAAACATGAGGTAATGTTTTTTTAACATGCAATTTCTATCTGAAGAATTGTTAACTTCAATATACAATGAATCCAGAGGAAGGAAAACAGTAAAAACCCTTCTTGAAACGTACTCAATTTTAACATGAACTTTGTAATATATTTAAGTAAGAAACTTGACATTCTATTTTTTTAAACTTGAACTTTCTTATCTGTGTAACTAAGGAACTTGAAAAAACATTTTTCCAACTTGGAACATTATAAACAGTAACATAGTGAATGAAGATTTTAACATAATTTGGTATTAAAAGTATTAACATTTGAATGTAAAAACAGTGGAACTTTACATTAATCAGTATTGTAAACTTGAGGTACTGTTTTTTTAACATGTAATTTCTATCTCAAGAATTATTAACTTAAATATACATTGAATCCAGAGGAAGGCACACAGTAAAAACCTTCCTTGAAACGTACACAATTTTAACAGGAACTTTGTAATATATCTAAGTAAGAAACTTGAAAGTATATTTTTTGTAACTTGAACTTTCTTATCTGTGTAACTAAGGAACTTGAAAAAAACTTTTTCCAACTTTGAACATTATAAACAGTAACATAGTGAATTAAGATTTTAACATAATTTTGTATTAAAAGTATTAACATTTGAATGTAAAAACAGTTGAACTTTAAATTAATGAGTATTGTAAACTTGTTTAACTCAAGAATTGTTAACTTAAATATACATTGAATCCAGAGGAAGGCAAACAGTACCCCCCCCCCCTTGAAATGTACCCAATTAAATTAATTCCTTCCTGACCCCATGAACTGGAGATAAACATTAATCCAGGGAGTAATCTTAACATACCAGACAATATTTACATTGTGACTTAAAACGTGGTTGAGCTCTTAACATGAACTTTGTTATATGTTGAAGTAAAGAACTTGAAAGTATATATCAATAATGATCTTGAAAATATTGTTTTCAAACTTGTAACATTAGAAACAGTAACATAGTTATTTAACATTTTAACATAATTTGTAAAAATAATGCAAGGCAAGTGTTTTGTGAGGCTAATCATCCATAAACAGTACTTCCATTAATTATGACTGAATTGTTTATTGTTTTATATTTTTCAATGCTTTTAAATTTGTTTGGCATGGGTTTTATTTCTTTAATGAAAAGTTATGGTACTTCATAGTAGACAATGTTTTTAGTAAAAATACGTCCATCTTCTAATCACCTTGATATAAATCACCTTGACTTTCATTCTTTTCAATGTAAACTTTAATAGCCTGTGGATTTTTGCACCGTGATAACACAACGTAAAATTGACCATGTGCAAATACTGGTTCTTGCAAGAAAATACCCACAGATTTGAACGTTTGTCCTTGTGATTTATTAATGGTCATGGCAAATGCCATAATAATGGGAAATTGTCTTCTTTGAAGTATAAAAGGGAGACTACTTTCACTTGGTGCTAAATCTATTCTTGGTATGAAAACTCTCTCTCCTTTATGGGTACCAGTTAAAATTTCAGCATCTATAAAATGGTCCTTTAATTGTTGAACAATTAATCTTGTCTCATTGCATAGGCCTTTTTTGGGGTTCATATTTCGCAGTAACATGACAATTGCACCTTTCTTTAGCTGCAAAATATGTGGTGGCATTCCAGAATGAGTTAGTGAGATTATGAATTCAGTGGAAAAGTTTGCCTGACTTCCATTGTCATCAGCAAGTACAGAATCAGCACTGTGATAATTTCTTTATGGTGCATTCATTTTTTTAAAGATTTAATTATTGAGGATTAATGCATCCTTATTTTTACACGTTAGTATGACTTGGTTGGCAAGCTCTGAATATTCCTGGTTATTTATGCTACCTTCAAATATAGCCGATATAATATCTTGGTGACAAATCATATGAGGTGGGATCTGCACAGTGTCGTCAGGTAAATTTGTTATTTTTCTGTTCTGCCTTCTCCAATTTTAATAAGCCAATCATTGAAATCAGTTTGGCCTTCTGATCTCATGTTTTGTTGCAGTTGAAGATGGGTAAAATGTTTCCATAGTGTGCTTGACTTTATACAGGTTTCGATAATATCAGTTCGATTTCCATGTACAACGACAGGTAATGTTTGTCTAAAATCGCCACCTAACAACATTACCTTTCCACCAAATGGAAAAGTATTATCCATGACTTCACAAAGCAAACTGTCAATACATTGGAGGGCATAGCATGACATCAGTTTGGCCTCATCTATTATAATTAATTTACTTTTTTTTCAATTTCTTTGCTTCTAATGATGTCATGCGAATATCTGACACAGAGGTTTCTAAAATAGGTACTGGCAGTTTAAAGCCACTATGTACAGTTCTTCCACCTTCTAACAAAAGTGCAGCAATTCCAGTAGTGTCAAACACCAGTGCTATTTGACCTTGTGCTCGTACAGAACTCATTAATAAATTATATAGATACGTTTTTCCTGATCCGCCAGGTCCATCAAGATAGAAATAACGCTCTGTCACCATGTCATCATCTATTGAATTTTTAATGGCATTAAATGCTTGCAATTGTAACGTATTTAAAGTTGCAAGTGTTTCTTCTGTTCTTTCTACTTGTAGTTGAATGGCATAGTCTTCAAAGTTTATGTCATCTATAAGACCTGGATCAGGCAAATTAAAACTTGCACAACTTAATCCATGAGTTAAAAATACTTCTTGGATTTCCATTAACGCTTTTAAGTGTGCAATCGGTTCATTGTATCGTCGCATAAAGTCTTCAGCCATATTACTTTTAAATGTCTCCCACAAAGCTAATGCATTTGGAGCATTTGAGAAGATACAAATAAATGCAAATTGTTCTCTCATCTGCCGTGGCATTTGAAATTGTGCTGCTTCTTCTAAACATCTTTCCCATTCTGTATCATCAGCTAGTAAGTTTCTATGTCTTGTAGCTAAATGGAAGGATTCATATACTATGGGCCTCATTCAATTATCGGCCGTAAAACGGCTGCAAAGCTGCGATTCCTTGCGGCCGCCTTACGGCCCCGTGTAGAGCTCCTTTTACCTTGCAATTCAATTATATGGCGCCGCAAGGATATCCCCTTCTGGCCGGCCGCATATCATGCAAACGGCCGGAAGCTTTTTCCCAGCACCCATAAATCTTGTTTTACGGCCGCAAAGTCCTAAAACTGAAAATGCAAATATAAAATCGAGAATGCACTGTAAAGCTCCGTAAATGCTAGGCATCATAATGGGGGACACGAGGATTAATAGCAACACCCTCTCAAGCTTGCACATCAGCCCAAATCAGATATATTATTTACGGATTACTTTACGTCCTGTAGTTCCGCGGACTGGTCCTTGTTCAAACCCGTACGGGTTCGGAGATGAAGGGCCGCAAACCAAGCATTGTAATAGCCAATATATATTCAATCCAGCACTGCAAAGCACTGTAAATGATGGGGAACATAATGGGGGGCATGAGGATTACTAGCCAAACATTCTCAAGCTTGCACATCGCCAAATTGTACTTTGATTTTAAAATCCGTACAAGTCCCACGGACTTCACTGACCAAGCCCGTAGCTCAGTATTCAAGCCCGTGCGGGCTGACCTCCAAGCCCGCAGCTCGTTTTTAAAGGCCGTACGTGCTTGGAGGTTAAAGGTATCCATTTTGTTACGGTTTTTGCAGTCTGTATGGTTTAAGCCTGTAACCCTAAAATGGAGGCCAAGCATTACAGCCTCCAAATTAACAAGACTTCAAATTAGTTTAATATTCCTCATATGTTTGATTGGTCAGCACACATACAGGTTCCATTGTAGCCTCTAAAACAGCCCCATAATAGAATATGTCACCCCAACATTGGCGCGCACAGCAAATGTGTTTTGACAACATGTAGCTGACATGAGCGGTCCCACATCATTGCGCAGTTCTAATATTTTTGACTATTGCGCGTCGATTAAAGGGCGTAAGTGATATGACCTAATGCCATAAACCCTTCTAACCCTTGTAGCCGCAGCCTAATCCTAACCCTTACACCCCACCTCTCTTATCAGAGAGGTCAGACTAATCCCAATCAACTAGAGAAGGAACTGGAAAAGCACTCCAGTGTCACCTGTCCTATTCATTGTAGGCCCTCAGGGGAATGTTCCTACTCCACAGTATCGCTAATCAGACTTGTCAAGGGTATTAACCCTATATTAGTAGTAGATATGATATTTGGGATCAGATGATATCTCAAGCTATTCTGACTCCTCAACAGTTTTACATGTATTGATCTATTGCATGTTAACTATGGCTCATCAGTTTACATTTAGAGGAATGTGACACTAATGTAATGCATGTGGATTTCCCTGAACCAAACATATTCATAACACATGGACGCAGTCAGAAAGGTCTAACAAAGCTTTATTTTTTACACAGACCACAATCAGCAGTGGTCAAGATTGTGCATTCACATAACAGTATAACAAAGCTTTATTTGATAGACAGACCACAATCAGCAGTGGTCAAGATTGTGCATTCACTTAACAGTATAACAAAGCGTTATTTGATACAGAGACCGCAATCAGCAGTGGTCAAGATTGTGCATTCACATAACAGTATAACAAAGCTTTATTTGATACACAGACCACAATCAGCAGTGGTCAAAACTGCATTAATATCATGGGTGTGGTGTGGGCGGGTCCTTGAAGAGCAAGAGGCTGGAAAAAAGGGGAAACCTACAGGGGTCAATCTAATAGTCTAGAATAAGCATGATGCATAGCACCTACCAGGGTCACATGCTGCAACCGGAACCAGAAATCTCTTTATTTAACTGAAGAAACCAATTATGTGCATAGCACTTACAACTTGTAACTAGATCTGCTCAATTAAACAGATGATTCAACCTTTGGACTGTGTAATCCAATCCAGTTTCACACATACAGTGTGTTGAACAAACAAAAATCTGAAAGAAGTGTTCAAATAAAAAAATGCGGAGGAGGATCAAAAACAATTTAGAATCACGATGTATGTACAGTCCAGTTCTAAATACTGTACCAATATACCAACTCACCTGATTCCCATCTGCAAGCATTACTAACCATTAGCTAGGTCTGTGGATAATCAGAAATATGGGCAAATAGCCATTATTATGGAGAGGACACAAAGGTCAGCAGCCAGATTCACTGTTTCTTACATCAGACCCAAAGATCTGTTCTCAGACTGCTATTGAGGTCAGGATCACATGCGTCACTAATGCATATATTAATGCTGGCTGTTATTAACATGCCATTGTGAGACTTTGCAAGTCCACCGCCATAGCGGTATTAGTCTACATTTAAGCTACCAACAATCATGTCGGAGATATCTGGCTATATGATAGCTTTAAGATTGTGGGAGCTACATGTTAAGGGGGCTGCCATTGAAGGCATGTCTACCTGAGAGGCACTGGGAAAACCCTCCACCTCATAATTCCTCCACAATGCTTGCAGATGTAGGAGATGCCTTCATGGACCGAAAATAAAAAAATTAAATAAAAGACAAAACCTAAGAAATAAGGCCTGAAAACATCATAGGGCCTGCAGCATCTCTTCTCAACAGCACTCCTTAGTGACAATGTATTGGTCACACTACTAATTAACAGCCTCATTAAATTGCTATGTAACAAATTGAATAGGGCTCTATATAAGCACACAGCATCTTTTTGAAAGCAAGTTTTTAGTTATTGAACTTCTATGCAAAAGCCAGGTCTTCACTAACTAAAAACTTCTGTAAAACAAATATGCTATGTGCTTATATAGAGCCCTATTCAATTGCACAAATCACATTTTAATGAGGCCCTGTGTGTTCTGTTTAACCTGTGACCAATTGATGGTCACTGAGGAGTGCTGTTGAGAAGGCTAAAACATGTCTGCAGACCCTATGGGCGTCATTCAATTGCGATATGGCCGATTGAAAAGGGCTCTATATAAGCACAGAGCATATATTTATTTACAGACGTTTGTAGTTAGTGAAGACCTTGCTTTTGGAGAGAAGTTCACTAACTACAAACATCTGTAGAAAATATGCTCTGTGCTCAAATTGATCCCTTAGCAATCGGCCACATTGCAATTGAATGAGGCCCTATGTCCTCCTCCGCTTGGGCCCAGGACCCACATTACCTGTGCCCATCCTCCGTCTCCCCTCTGGTGGTGATGGTGGGGGGGGAGGGCGGGGGGGGGCGGGCGGTGCCAGGCAGCGGTGGTCTGGGTGGTGGCGGACACATGGGAGGAGAGGAGGGGCCAGGCTGCTCTTGACTGGGGGATTGGGAGATCCCCGTTGATGTTGGGCTGGGGACCATCGCCTGTCTGAGCAGCCTGACCTGAAGGTGTTCGGTGGTCATGTGGTGCCTCCTCACCTCCCTGGACAGCCTGGCCAGGCTGTGGGTCATATGCGACCGGAGGGCAGAGATGCTGGCCTCCATCCGGAGCTGGCTGGCCGTAGACTCCAGAATGCTGGCCTCTATCCTCTGGGAGCTGGCCAGCTGCTCCTTCATGATGGCCAGCATCTCCACCTGCACAGCCTGGCTCTGCGGCAACGACACCGCTGGGTGAGTGTGGTGAGGTGGTGCGGGGAGGTCCACAGCTGGAGCCGGTGGGGAGAATATGCCCAGTGGTGACCAGGCCAGCACACTTTGTGGGGAAGGAGGTGCTGTCCCTTGGGGGGATGAGGGCCCCAGAGCAAGCCTTTCGAGGATGGGCATAGGCCCAGGGCTTGTGGCAGGTGACCCCGCAAGGTCAATGACCAGCCCATCCTCTGACCCAGAGCCCTCTGATATTCTTTCCTCCTCCCCCTGTGCTGGAGGATCCTGGTACGGGGCTGATGGCCCCGCCTCCTCTCTCTGGTCACAGGACCCAGAGCTCCTCCTGGATGCTGAGAGATAGAGAAGAAAGGTACATGTCATTAGTATGTTGATTAACGCATTGATGTGTTCATTTCTAATTATCTGATTATCTAATTATCTAGTCTTGAATATGGATGATTCTCTGATTAGCTATCTTATACTAGCTGTTATCTATTCTTAGGTTTCTGTTCTGGATGGTTCTCGGCTCACAACTCTATCTGTATTACGGCTGCTGTCTGTAACTGCATAGGCTGAACGGGCACACTAATACATGGACTCTGTATTACAGGGGTGTCCAAACTCTTTCCTGGATTGGAAGATATCCTTTCTGTGCACTGGTGAGTCAATCAGGATGAATGAAGAAGCGATTGACTCACCTGTGCGCAGCAGGGTTATCAAATCCAGCCATGTGTGTGGCCCACCAGGACCGAGTTTCGACACACCTGCTCTATTGCTTGATTACTGTTGTGGTGACCAGGAATGACAGTGATTTGTCAGCTTCATGAATTTAATGATGCATCCATCTATCCCTTGTTATTTCATGGAGCTGACATGTCAGTGTCATGGCCATGTGTAGTGTGTGTGATGCACATGTGGTGGCATGTTGCTGTATGTCATATTCACCTGCCATGGAGGCTGGGTCCTGCTGCTACCCCGGGCCTGATGCTCCAGCTGCGTCGGAGGGTGCAAGCATGGCCCTTGCAATACCTTCATGGGCAAGGTACTTGACCCTCCGCCCCTCGGCCTCCTGCACCATCTTCTTCCTCACCGCGGCCCTGATGTCGTCGAACCGATGCTTTATCGACCACAGACTCCGTCCACGGCCCGCCACACCGTTGACCAGATCCACCGCCTGCCGCCAAGCAGTAGCACGGGGCCCAGCCTTTACTTCCCTACCCCCCGAGGTGATGACGGGGCGGGCACGGATGGCCTCCAGGAGGACCCTGTTCTCCTCACGGCTATAATTGTGGGCCCTGGACCTGCCGCCAGCCTCTTGCTCTTCAGACTGGGGATGAGGACCCTCTCCACTCTCCCTCCTCCTCCTCCTTCCTCCTCCTACTCTCCTCTCCTCCCTCCTTCCTCTCCTCTCCTCCCTCCCTCCTCCTCCTCTCCTCTCCTCCCTCCTTCCTCTACTCTCCTCCCTTCTCCCTCCTCCTCTCCTCTCCTCCCTCCTTCCTCTACTCTCCTCCCTTCTCCCTCCTCCTCTCCTCCCTCCTTCCTCTACTCTCCTCCCTTCTCCCTCCTCTCCTCTCCTCCCTCCTTCCTCTCCTCTCCTCCCTCCTTCTCCTCCTCTCCTCCCTCCTCCTCTCCTCCCTCCTCCTCCTCCTCCTCCTCCTCCTCCTCCTCCTCCTCTCCTCCCTCCTTCCCCCTCCTTCCTCCTCCTCTCCTCCCTCCTCCTCTCCTCCCTTCTCCTCCTCCTCTCCTCCCTCCTCCTCCTCCTCTCCTCTCTCCTCCTCCTCCTCTCCTCCCTCCTCCTCCTCCTCTCCTCCCTCCTCCTCCTCCACTACCTCCTCCTCCACTACCTCCTCCTCCACTACCTCCCCCTCCTCAACTATTACCTCCTCCTCACTCCTCCCCTCCTCTTCCCCACCTCCACGCCCCGGGACTCCCTGCCACTCCTCCACCCTCTGCTCCTCTCCCTCCATCACCACCTGAAAAGAAAAGAAAGAGAAATAAAGAAATGTTTTAGTGGGTTTGCCTGCTCCACGCTCGTCCCCAATTCTGATCGCCTCTAACACTATTTCTGCTTGGATATCAATGTTGTAACTAACTGCAGTAATCAACCTTAAGTGGACAGAGCCTGTGACAGCAGTGGGAGGGGTGTACAGCACCTCTCACTCCGGACCTGAGAGGCGCTGATGAAACACGCTAGATCAATACTTTCATAAACAATGTGGAAGGGTCAGTTACAGTTTGCATATATACAAGGCATGCGGCTATTTACTGTGTGCTTCTATCATGTGTGGGGAGTGGCCCATGTCTGAGGCCACTAATATCCTATCTGCATTATATTCTGCACATATTCATGGGCATGGTACCTATCCTGAAGCCATCCTCTGTACCAGAGGTAGTAGGAACTACATGGTCCTGCTGTTCTAGGCTGAAAAAAAGTTCTTGTCAAGCCCCATTGAAGAAGCAGTTTGGAACACCTATGTGTATTGCAAATATGTGTAGAAATCTCACTCAAACTCAATCTACAACTCAATCAAACTCAAACTCAAACTCAATCAAACTCAAAATCAAACTCAAAATCAAACTCAATCAAACTCAAACTCAAAATCAAACTCAATCAAACTCAAAATCAAACTCAATCAAACTCAAAATCAAACTCAAAATCAAACTCAATCAAACTCAATCTCAAAATCAAACTCAATCAAACTCAAACTCAAACTCAAAATCAAACTCAATCAAACTCAATCAAACTCAATCTCAAAATCAAACTCAATCAAACTCAAAATCAAACTCAATCAAACTCAAACTTAAAATCAAACTCAAAATCAAACTCAATGAAACTCAATCAAACTCAAAATCAAAATCAAACTCAATCAAACTCAATCAAACTCAAAATCAAACTCAAAATTAAACTCAAAATCAAACTCAAACTCAAACTCAATCAAACTCAAACTCAAAATCAAACTCAATCAAACTCAATCAAACTCAAACTCAAAATCAAACTCAAAATCAAACTCAAAATCAAACTCAAAATCAAACTCAAACTCAAAATCAAACTCAATTAAACTCAATCAAACTCAATCAAACTCAAACTCAAAATCAAACTCAAAATTAAACTCAAAATCAAACTCAATCAAACTCAATCAAACTCAAACTCAAAATCAAACTCAATCAAACTCAAACTCAAAATCAAACTCAATCAAACTCAAAATCAAAATCAAACTCAATCAAACTCAAACTCAAAATCAAACTCAAAATCAAACTCAATCAAACTCAAACTCAATCTCAAAATCAAACTCAATCAAACTCAAAATCAAAATCAAACTCAATCAATCTAAAACTCAAACTCAAAATCAAACTCAATCAAACTCAATCAAGCTCAATCTCAAAATCAAACTCAATCAAACTCAAAATCAAACTCAATGAAACTCAAACTTAAAATCAAACTCAAAATCAAACTCAATGAAACTCAATCAAACTCAAACTCAAAATCAAACTCAATCAAACTCAATCAAACTCAAAATCAAACTCAAAATCAAAATCAAAATCAAACTCAAAATCAAACTCAAAATCAAAATCAAACTCAATCAAACTCAATCAAACTCAATCAAACTCAAACTCAAAATCAAACTCAAAATCAAACTCAAAATCAAACTCAAACTCAATCAAACTCAAACTCAAAATCAAACTCAATTAAACTCAATCAAACTCAATCAAACTCAAAATCAAACTCAAACTCAAAATCAAACTCAATCAAACTCAATCAAACTCAAACTCAAAATCAAACTCAATCAAACTCAATCAAACTCAAAATCAAAATCAAACTCAATCAAACTCAAAATCAAACTCAATCAAACTCAATCAAACTCAAAATCAAACTCAATCAAACTCAAACTCAATCTCAAAATCAAACTCAATCAAACTCAAACTCAATCTCAAAATCAAACTCAATCAAGCTCAATCAAACTCAAACTCAAAATCAAACTCAATCAAACTCAAACTCAAAATCAAACTCAATCTCAAAATCAAACTCAATCAAACTCAAACTCAAACTCAAACTCAAAATCAAAATCAAAATCAAACTCAATCAAACTCAATCAAACTCAAAATCAAACTCAATCAAACTCAAAATCAAAATCAAACTCAATCAAACTCAAACTCAAAATCAAACTCAATCTCTCTCTCTCTATATATATATATATATATATATAGAGAGAGAGAGAGAGACAGAGAGAGATTTTGAGAGAGAGAGATCCAGATCTCAATCTCAAACTCAATCAAACTCAAAATCAAAATCAAACTCAATCAATCTAAAACTCAAACTCAAAATCAAACTCAATCAAACTCAATCAAGCTCAATCTCAAAATCAAACTCAATCAAACTCAAAATCAAACTCAATGAAACTCAAACTTAAAATCAAACTCAAAATCAAACTCAATGAAACTCAATCAAACTCAAACTCAAAATCAAACTCAATCAAACTCAATCAAACTCAAAATCAAACTCAAAATCAAAATCAAAATCAAACTCAAAATCAAACTCAAAATCAAAATCAAACTCAATCAAACTCAATCAAACTCAATCAAACTCAAACTCAAAATCAAACTCAAAATCAAACTCAAAATCAAACTCAAACTCAATCAAACTCAAACTCAAAATCAAACTCAATTAAACTCAATCAAACTCAATCAAACTCAAAATCAAACTCAAACTCAAAATCAAACTCAATCAAACTCAATCAAACTCAAACTCAAAATCAAACTCAATCAAACTCAATCAAACTCAAAATCAAAATCAAACTCAATCAAACTCAAAATCAAACTCAATCAAACTCAATCAAACTCAAAATCAAACTCAATCAAACTCAAACTCAATCTCAAAATCAAACTCAATCAAACTCAAACTCAATCTCAAAATCAAACTCAATCAAACTCAATCAAACTCAAACTCAAAATCAAACTCAATCAAACTCAAACTCAAAATCAAACTCAATCTCAAAATCAAACTCAATCAAACTCAAACTCAAACTCAAACTCAAAATCAAAATCAAAATCAAACTCAATCAAACTCAATCAAACTCAAAATCAAACTCAATCAAACTCAAAATCAAAATCAAACTCAATCAAACTCAAACTCAAAATCAAACTCAATCTCTCTCTCTC